>CM032668.1:30546948-30644416 GCA_019095985.1 Streblospio benedicti | reverse complement strand
AATTAAATATTGTTGCAAAAACACCTGGCTCCTATTCATATTGAAAACACTGTTACCTACTCCTACTGTCTCTAAAGCTCATGAGCATGCCCCTTTGATAACTTACCCATCTCTGGACCAGCGGGAGGTCTGTATTTCTTACCCGGCTTTACTTACAGGCGTGCATGTGAGAAGGGGGGTCTTTGCAGCGAATCATAAGCGGCATGTGCCCAAGGCAAGCTACTTCTACAAGGCCATGGAGCACTTCCGCCAGAAGTACTCTAATGACCACCGCCAGCTGCACTTTCTGGTGGTCACCGACAGACCTGCGAAAGTGCGCCAACCATTCGCCAACTTCACTGACGTGTCCCTCTCTGGCCAGGTATGTTAAAACTCAATAATTTACAATACTCACTCCCAGTAACACCAGGTGGGAGTTATTCAGTAGAACACTCTCCAAGTGTCACGAGCGACTTGACTTTCACTCACCATAATTCAAACTCGCAGTCATTTAGCCATTATTGATAATTCTGGTATAGTCAGAATGCCTCGCGCAATATTTCGCGAAATTGTTCATGGAATGAAAGAAGCATGAAATTTGTCAGGTTGCGAGAGCATCCCATATGAAGTATTTTAAGCTATAGGGCCATCGCAGATTTGACCTCTGACCCGAATTACGGCCATTTTTCAAAATGGCTGACAAAAAATATACGTACATCAATATCTCATCATCTAGTCAAATCAAACTTATCATATTGGTGTTAAACATATATTTTATTTTCAATAGTAGACACTGTCTACTTTCAAACATATATCCTTTATTTGACCTCTGACCCCAATTACCGCCATTTTCCAAAATGGCCAACAAAAAATATATGACTATGTGTTCCAGTCGCGGGATGTGGACCTGGCTCTCCTGGTCGCGTGCCGGCAGCGCGGCGCCGGCGTCATCATCTCCTTCGGCACGTTTGGCTACTGGGCTGCGTGGCTCGGAGGCGGCGGCAGCGGGACAGCAGGAAGTGACGTCATCTACTTCCAGAAACCACGGATCCGCGGCGTCCTGGACTTGAGTGGCGAGATGCCAGCAGAGTGGACGCCGGGCGACAACTAGCCGCCTTTTGGACCAGTGCTAGGTGGTCGCAATAGACAGGTGGTCTTTATACAGAGGTTCATTCTGGTAGCTTTAGAAAAGTTTGGGAGTGTGAAAAGTGGTCTTATTAAAGCGGTGGTCTCAATAGAGAGATGGTCTTAATTGGAGGTTCCACTGTATCTTAACCTCCAATGTAGACCACATCTCCATTGAGACTATCTCTATAATAAGACCATTTTCATGGTCACAAACTTTCATAAACAGGCTACCGAAATGAATCTCTGTATAGAGGCCATCTCTCTATTGAGACCGCCTAACACTGGTCCCAAAGGTGGTCCTAGTAGAGAGGTTCTATTGTGCGTGAAAAGTAATCTTGTTCAGGAAATATGAATTAACTGAGTAGGTTAGAGGTAGGATTATGCCAAAGCTAGATCTATAGATAAGAGTCATGTTGGCAAAATGTTGGTCTACTTTCGTAGTTTTGTCATCATTATGTTTCTGTTGACCGGTGTTGGGCCCAAAGCGGTTTTCATCTGACATCTGACATCTGGCAATGATGGACAGACGATGGCATACTATATGGTATATACAGTACCGTTTATCTTTATAAGAATTGCAAGCAGGTCTGAAAAAGTGTTTATATTATCTAGTTATGTGAAATGTTTCAATCTTAAGAGCAATCAGACTGCAATAAATGTGTCATTATAATGCAAACAATATTTAACATGAATGCCATTACAAAGGCATAGAGGTCTTTAGTTATTTGTCTGCATATACCCGGTAAAGAAATTTGTGTTTGTTGAATAATGTGAAAGGACATACACCAGTTATCTTGTTAGTATACCTGATGAAAGGTTTGTTTTGAAGCATTTCCGTGTTTACGATATGCAAAAGATAGATATATTAACTGATGAGTATGGCTAATGTCAGTTTGAATGCAGGATCGAAGAAATATCACATAACCCGATCAAGACAAAGTCTGCTTCCAAAATATGCATGAATGCCAATATATATCCCACTCTCTACGACCTTTTTTAAACTATATTTGTGTGAATGATACTTTGTATAATTGTATTTGATAATTCATTTTGCTAGAATGATGTAAAATGTAATATAATGAATATTTATTTTCTATATCTATTATGAATCTTTTTCAAAATGAGGGACCAAATAATACTAGTACAGAAAACCCACATTTTCATCACAATTACAGAAGAACCACTATTGAGCCTACCGTAGAGAGTGAATGTATCCCTATGTCTAAACAAAGAAACTGATGACGCTAGGGTCAATCTGAGATGGAGGGGCATGTAAGAGGACGAAAATAGCAGGCAACCACGAAACATAATGCAAACATAAAAACTCATAGTGGGTGGACAGTGGTTTATTCAAACAGTAGTCCATATCATAATGCAAACACCATAAGCTCCATGGCTAATTAATGACAGAACCAAAAAGGCAGAATACTTATACTATTGACCTAAATGACAAACCAAGATAAATTTCAAGATGTTGCAAGAAGCCTTGTTCACAATACATACATATTTTTGAAGAAAAAAACGCAAATAATCCACCGTCGTAGTAATAAGTTTCAAACAAAAAGGAAATCATTGAGTGCATTTGACCTGCTGCCCCAAACTTCAAACAGGAAGCACAACGCCCTCTATCGGGGGGCGGCTTTGTGACCTGTACCGGAAGGTCGCTGTCGATCCACCAACTCCGGTCTCACATTCTCAATTATTGTAGCCGACTCAGGCTGATAGCGTGGACTCGCTTTTTTATAGTATAGTACTGCACCTGTTAAAACACGTAAAAAACAGCGGCGAACACACGTTCAAAATATCTGCAAATGGTCAAGATGGGGGATTATAGAATGTGGTCATTAGCGTCAAAACGCACAGGCGCACACTGTTAAATTCCTTTTAATTTTGTGTGTGACTATATTTATCAAAAAGTGTGTTTTGTGATCAAAAACAAAAAATTAATTACAGAAAATGTTATTTTCTATGACACAGACTGCCAAAACTAGACATTAGCCATCAAAATTGACGCATTTTTAGCACATAAGAGACAATATTCTGAGAGACTATATATGATTAATCCAAATTACCACAAAATGCCTCATTTTAAAAAAATACACATGGATTACTACTAAAATTGCCACTAAACCTGCCCCTCCCTATTATTTTCTTACTAGCAAGAGATGAAATGCCGGGTGAGGACATCATTCTAAGACCAATGAACCACCAGCCCGAGGACCGCTTAAGAACCTGCGGAGAGTAAACCCAATCACAAGTGACACTAGAGCATTTTGCCTGCTTCTAGACTTGTGTAGGGCTGACTTACGGCATTTCAACTTTTGACAGTTTTTCCGTGCATTAGGCCTTTGTCCTGGGTAATGGGGGCTTAGAATGCTGGAGTTGCATAGCTTTTTGAACTGATTGGGACGATATTTAGCTCTCTAGCTTTGACACGGGAAAAACTTTAAATGTTTTTAACCCTGGATCTCGAGCTCTGTGCCCAGGTGTCATGTCCCAATTTTTGCCAAGGGTGATACCTTACTACAGTATGCTGTGTATGTGTGGGGGTGGCAGGGCCAGCAGCAGGCACCCATCATCTGATCAGCAGGCAGCAACAGCTCAAACTGTAAATACCAAAATGCCGTCATTACATACATGTATCGAATGTAGTCTTAAAATCAACAGCAAGCCTACACACTCCAATGTGATCAGTAAAGTAATAGATTTGCTCAATATCATACTAACTTGCCTCGCCGCCGGCTGGAAATTTTTTTCAGTTTTTGCTACGCTGTTTGACTATGTGCACACAAAGTTTTGACCAGAATATTTATGTTTATTTCAGAAGAAATGGTCTAAACGTCAGACTTCTAGTTAGTTGAAGGTATTCGGAATCTTTTGAAAATGTATGACTGGGCACGTTACCCAACTAATCTTGATGATAAGAATAAGAATAATCTACCGTGCGCATCTTCTTGAGTACATTCAAACATACCTCAGTTATGCTTCACCACACAGCATAGCCATTTTACAGGATGCTTCCAAATGGAATAAGTTATGCAAATATCATCCATGTGCAGATGGGGATTGGTTGTTTGTGTGTGGGGGGGTTGTTAGTATACACTTAAGTTTTAGTACACTAGACATATTTATGTACTGCTGTCAGTGACAAAACAATACACATTTGACTCCCAAACATATACTTTCTATTTAGTTCCCTTATATGGATTAGTAGACGGCTAATCCCTGCTTCATCTGGATATGGCCTTTGATAATCTGCACTGCTGGTTCCTACCCGGTGATGACTGCTTGTAAAGCGTTGTACTTCTCATCTGCTCATTAATCCACATGACCGAAGCCACACCTCCGCACATCACATACAAAGCAGTGGTCGGACTCCTTTTCACACACACGAACCCCATGCAATATTACACGCGGATGGCCACTTCAATCTCCACTTCATGATAAAAATGCCCCCCCCTGAGCGACATGGCACATGGATCTACAGCGATGAGAACATCGCCATAGAATGCAACTTAAAAGGCACGGGGCAAAATCTGTGCCTCTATATTAAAAATATCACCAAAATCGAACTAAAGCAACTCAAACACTTAAAGCAACAGACGGAGCGTCACATGAAGATCCACGACGACCTACTTCAACAATTCCTGCTCGTCGAAGGCCCACAAAAACGCTCGTGGCTCCCCTTAAGCGGCATATTTTCTACCGTGTTTGGCACGGCCAAACACTCAGATGTCAAGAAGCTCAAAGCACGGCTCAAAACAATGTCTACCAACGCTCAAGCTCTCGACGCCAACTACGACAATCTCTACACGGCATTCCAAGACACATTCAATGCCACGACTCACCACATCGACGCACTAGTCACACTGATACATCACCAAGACGAAACACTCCTATCGGCGATCAATAACATGGACAAACTACATGACCAAATCAACGACTTCATCTCTTTCGCCTCCCCTAGCGAGCTCAACTACTTACTGGAGCTTCTAGCGGTAATAAACAGACTCCAACAACGAATGGAACACATCCTACAATTCCACAACGTAATCACAGATTTCACCAACGGCCTCAAGATACTTGCCAAAAACAACCTGACACCGAGCCTCGTGTCACAAAAATCACTCAGCAAAGGACTGCGCACACTGTCGTTCAAAATTCGCCGTTACAATTACCAACCCCTGCCCTACAATCATCTCAAACAATTCTACTACAGAACTTCCACAGTCGTGGGGCACATTCTTGACGGCACCCTTGTCATCACGGTACCAGTTACAATCATCTTGTCAACTCCACTTATCTTCAACCTGTACCACATGACAACCCAACCCATTCCCATACACGGGCCCACGACAAACCAGGCCTCATTCACCAGGCTCCAGCTGGAACACGAATATTTTCTCATTTCATCGGATAATAATTACTATGGGTTTGCAACACAAGCCAAAGTCCTTGCATGTCGTCAAAATGCACACGTACGTCACCTACCGGAAGCCCTACATCACTGTAGCAGGGGCAGATGCGAATACAATATTTTCGCCAACATCGACAACATCGACAAATGCAACTTCCGGGTGTACGTACAAGACTCTCTGCAAACGGTGACACGTGTCAGTCAATAACCATTAAATGTGCCGAAAAAGACAAAACCCAAATGCAAATCACTACCCATGCCATAATAACACTCGGGTGTTATTGCCACATAGTCGTGGACAACGTCATCATCGGACCCCCGCATTCAAGACTGCGAGTCACCACAAACTAGCGAAATCATGCCAAATACCCCCGTCAACCTTCAACTAGCACGAGAAATGAGGGGCCCTTAGTACATTGCAATTTCCCCAAGTCGACTTCACCAGCAAATCTAAGCCCACAGCCAATTACGTGTAAATTATGACATGACCCACTGTTTATTTTTAACAGAACAACTGAAAAGTTTTAGCGCGACCTTCACGCCAGTTTGGAACTTGGCATTACTGCAGCCAAAAAACATCATCCCTGGTCTTGACAAACTCGACCAATACAAAAAGCAAGAACTCGATAATACCATCTATGTTTCGAGGAGAATTCAATGTCCTTTATCGAAATAATAATACTCGCGCTCTTAACCTTATGGAACATACTTCTAACTTTAGCACTTGTGGCATTCTGGTATGTAAGCCGAGCAGGCAACAACCCGGATGTGCCCAACGTGTCAGCTTTAGCGTCTGCTCTGCCACTAGTTCTGGCATTCTACATGGGCGTGACGCCACCTACCACTCTGCCCCCGTGTGACGCAGACATTATTGAGGATGAATTAACTATCATTGCATACGCGATATTAGGAGCAATGGCCTGTCTCATCATATACACAACTTATAAGATCGCATCAAAATACTGGACCTACAAGCAGCTTCAAGACCACAGCCTGCTAAACCAATCAGCCGGACTGTACTACAAAATATTTTCAGCCAACCATCAGTGTATATTTTTCCACGGGATATACCAGTGGATTCGCGCATGAAAATTGCAGACCTACCAAGATTTACAGGATACACACTATCGACACGTTCCTACTGGCCAAAAGTCAACCTCGAATGGCAGAATAATTTAACCCTACAGTTAGGCACAGATACCATTACAATCCCAATGCCCGCTACGTTTCACGTATCAATAAGGAACGCCGCAATCCTCAAAATTATCAATGATGTAAACTACTACGGATGTTTATTAATCAGAAGACATGATCAAAATTACTACAGCAACATAAGAAACGAAGACGTCACAGCTCATGACATATAATTTATTCATGAATGTACAACACTACACACTTTTAAAACGACACAAAATCAAAGTTTACATATAACCACCACCAACACACATCACTGTTATAACCAAAAATTTTACACTTCACTTCAAAATCTACCATCTACATTGCACCACCACCAAGAATAACATCATTACTATAAATCTTACTCTTCAACGACATCAATTACATATTAATACCATCAGAACACACACACCATTGCTAAAACAACCCTAACACTACACGCATTCACAAATTCATGTTTTCCTTTGTGTACATGTTTCTCACGATAATTCCATTGAAACTACAATATCCTGTCAAAATATACACACACCTCAATCAAATATTAATCAACTAACCTTAAAAACTCAATATCCAATCACTAAATATATACAACTCCCAAAACCACAAACGTCAGTCAGTCCTACAATCTATTCTCGTGGCCGATGAGGACTGGCTCCGCCTACCATCCTTCCGACCATTGTCCACAGTCCTCGCCTGCCAATCATCCCCCCGGGACTGATCCCTTGAACGATCGCGGCTTCGCGCGCGCCGCCGCCTCATCGCCTCTCCCACTGCTTTGCTGTGGCATGGGGGCCCTTGTAACCGTCGACCATCTCACAGGGGCGCCCCCTCCAGCCCCAGCCTCTCCACCACTCCGGGGGCGGGGCACCGCCGTTGCTGGCCCACGTAAACATAGGCCCATAGGGCTGATTACGCTGGCTGGACGGGTGACCCGCGCATTGTTCGCTAGGCGCCAGACTCTTGGCGGCCCTGGGCGCTCATCACCGAGTAAGCAGAGCCGGGACCGCGTCATCAGTATCTCCCGACCACAACCGCCACGTCGACCGTCTCGGACCAGCAGCGGCCTCATTGGCCGGACCGTGCGTCCATCACCACCTGGTTGTCGGCCCCGCCCAAGCCCCTCACCACAGGGCTTCCTCAGAACGGCCTGCCCTGTTGTTACCATGCAGTGCCAGCCCATCAGGACCGTCGTTCGCCCTGGTTCGCAGGGGCTCTGCCACGGGGCAGCCGCAGTGACTGGCGATTTTCCATGGCCCCATCTACAACAACAGCCTCGCTGTCATTAGCACCTGGCCAAAAGAAAACCGTCGTCCAACAAGATCATTTCATCACCGGAAAAAACATCCATCATCCATGATACTACAAAAACAAGAAACAGAAAACAACTTTACGTGATTCCCGCTTGAGGATATCGCGCAAACATTCTGACAAAGTCGCCCTGCAAGCTCGTGAGGTCGTCTAAGCTGATTTCAGCAAACCTGCATACAATTGTAAAACGATCCATTTTTTACTTCAACTTATAATCTTCAAACACAACACACAATAATACGTCCGAGCACAAGAGTATCCAATGAAGGAGTGACCAACTGCCGTGCATCTTCCCCCGATCCTGGCAGGACACAAAGACCCATAACCATATATCATCTCAACACTCGCCTCCGCGGTACACATGGCTACCATATGTGACACGACCTCCACAGGGACCATCCCGCCGCCACGGACCACATGCGCATCCAGGAGGACATTAATCACACATTGTAAACATTATCGTTGCACTTAGATACTAGCGTGTTCTCACGCCCATATTGTACAGTCCTAGCATAGTTCACCATCACTATATTGTACCGTCAAATGTTAAGCTATTTCTCTTTGCTTTAGCTGTGCACCTTATGTGCCCACATGTAACCAGACTTAGACCTCACTACTAATATTTTATTATGAAACCTTATATGTATTTTAAGTAGACGTAATATGTTATTTGTGTACACGTAGTTATAGCATTTTATTACTTCGAACAGCAATTTGCTTATACCTTATATATTTTTTTTCTCTTGCTGTATATTCATGTGTTTTTTGTTTAAACTATATAAAACTATATTACATGTATGTATCATTGATATTGACTGTCAACACTTCCTTCCTCCAACTGCTCACGCTTTTTCAAAATCAAAGAAAAGATTTCATCTTTTTTCCATTTAAGGGGTAGAATGTACACATTACCCGTGAGCCTTCAGCAATCCGCTAGTAGGCTAACTGGTACCGTGCACCTAGTAAGCTTTGAGCGAGCACTAAGTCTAACCAAGGCTCATAGGAGGGAGCAGCAATTATGGCAGATGTGTACGAAAACTGTTTGGTACACGCCCGTGAAATTAAAGGGTGTCAGACCGTGTCATAGTTTGAAACCCGACGACGGTTACTCCAGTAACCATCGTCATTTAAAATAGGTCACGGCTCTCCATTCAGACATTCAGGCGGATATTGTCGAGCCTAATCCTCATGAATTACTAAGATTAATTATTTGGTTGTAGGTGGTGAAGCTAGCCACAACTAATCATCGTGATTATAAGGGTAATGGTCTGTTTTAGTGTTGAGATAACACTATACTACTAGCTTGCACGAGTGGTGTATAGGCCTGCTCGAGTGAGCGTTAGCGAACGAGAGCAGGCTAAGACACCATAAGTGCATAGCTAGTGTTATCTCCACACTAAAACAGGCCATTGCCTTTTTAGTTCCCCAGTTTAACAAAATTATTTAATTTTATCGTGTTTACCGTTCACAAAGTAGGGAGATAACCTGATATCCTACGGCTCTTAACCAATCAGAATCGAGAATGAACGGCAAACTGGGGAGAAAACCCATTTCGCTAGTACCACCGTACCACCCCATTTCGATGTGCACTATAAATGTAAATATATATGTAAATGAGTATTCTACGTCATTTGCAACGTAGTAAGGGTTTCATACAGTGCGTGTGATAATTTTGCAACTCATTAAAATGTTGTTGGTGCTTGCGCATGCGCACCGTGTTTGCTCTCGGTATTGTGGCACGTGATATGACGTCATTTCTGGCAGATCCCCGGAGGTAAGGTGCACAACCGTCAGGCACTGTTTGGATATTTGTGGGGAATCCTCAGATCATGTGTGTCAGTGTTTCCTGAGCATGTCACCACTTTTCAGGAAACCCTGGATCTGCCACCGCCATGCTCATTGTATAGGTCGAATCATCCTCTCAAGTGTGCATCAGCAGATCTATTGTATCAGTGGTGGGACGCCTACGGCCAGTAGGCCAGTATTACACTTATTGTTGGTACATATTTGAATGGTTACTAAGGAAGCGGCATACATTGGTCTCTAGAGCCACAGACAGCAGCATCGACTGTGTAATCCCCAGGGAGTTGGCACAGGGTACGAGTGCACCACAATGGATGTGGTGTAAATGATGGAAAGCTGAGCTGAGCAGGCTGAGCAGACTGAACCTCCAACTATACCAACTCAAACATTCATGTTTACGATCGTAAGGTAATAGGTTGGAGAAAATCGTCAGCAGGATTCTAAATTATTTTAACATGGACATGTATGTCCAAATTATATGTCCGATGTGATAACTAAATATGCTGAATGTTGCCAGTAGTGTTTTGTTTTTTGTTTGTTTGTCTTTTTTTCATTTCAAATACTTTGTGAATACCATACTACATTTAACAGAATGCAAAGTGTAAGTGTTGTGCGCTTCCGTGGCCGAGTGGATAGGGAGTTGGACTCGTGACGAGAAGTTCGTGGGTTCGATTCCCGATCAGTTCTTGTGGTAAGCGTTCAGCAAACTTACCTCTAACAGGTTGCACATTGCTGCTCCGTGGTACCTACACGTTAAATAGGTACAGGTCAGGCGAGTGAACGCAAATGTGAGTGATTAGCACGTCTGCGCTACGGTAGCAATGTGCTGTATGCTCCCCGAGGAGTTGAGAAAGATAAAGTGTGATAAGGATGCCAATGACCTGGTGTAAAATGTTAAGTCGTGAAAGCACTAGAATCATGACTGTAAACCACCACATTTACATCTTACATTTAAGTGGATGTGTATCTGTGTGTGATAACGTTGACAATCTATCCCCCAGTGTTGAGTTATGATATTCAGACCACAACCATAGATTGACATGATGTTACATGAATACAAACTGAAACCCACCCTTATTGTACTCATCAATGAGTGCGAGGAGAAGAGGAAGAGGAAGAAGAAGAACGACACGTGCTCATAGACGAAATGCTTTAAGTAATTTTATTTTGCATCACTGTCACAAGCCCTTGGCCTCAGCGTGCCCGCCGCACGCGGCTCAGTCACGCTCGTTCCTGAGGAGAGACACGGCGAAGAAGGCAGAGTCCGGCCCCACACGGAAGCTTCCAGAGAAGGCGCGAATGTCAATAGTCTCACCCTGCAGGCATACAAGTGTATAGAAAAGTCTGATAGTTGAAATTTATTAGGCTTCACTAGAATTAGTACTTAGGATAGGCAGGAGAGCTATGTGCCCAGTTGATTTTTTGTTCTGTGGTATAAATTATTGGGTCTCATGATTCAATTACGTTATGGTATTTGCATGCTTTTCTTTCAAAAAATAGTTCTAAATTCCAAGTTTTCAATTACGGGTTCTTTTTCAAAATTAAACAACCAGTTTGTAATAATTTTCTTTTCTTCATATTGTTAGACCCTTACTCTTTGTGAATAGTTGCCAGTTGTTTAGGGTAGAAGAGGAGGGACGGTGTACTAATGAAAATATAACAATACAAATGCTTCAGTACTTAGGGTGTGCGGGCTGGGGGTGGGGGTGGGGGTGGTAGCGGTGTCGAACACCCTAGTGCAATTGTATGATAAACGCCAAAGCTTTCTCTTCTAAGCCCACCCTCCGGTAGGCTACTTCTGGTCTACTGGCTATTAGAGTGTGCGGTGAGTGCGTGTGTGCATGCATATATTATGCAGATCCAGGGGGCACAGGGGGCGCACCCCTCTCCCTTTTCCCACCAAAATATTTCATTTTCGTAGGATTTTAGGCATGTCCGCTATCAATCGCGCGTACCAAACCCATGAAATCCCTTTCAGTGCGCCCCCAACCCCCCTTTCCAAAAACCTGGATCTGATATTGCGCGTGTACCTGGTTGCACGTGCAGGAGAAGCAGTAGGAGCTGTCAGATTCCTGCTGGCGAATGTTGAACGTGATGAGCGGGACGGCGCCCTTGTACACGCGAAACTGAAACACAATGACGTCACACGGGATCACGTGAAACTTTCTTGTGGTCACGTGGCATCTTTTCTCTTTCTTTTTTTGTAGTTAGCTGTAATATTGTTGGAGGTTAACTTTGCATATCCTATGCAGTATATCATAGTAATTTCATTGAGTCTATGTATAGCGTATGGTCTCATTTTTGTACGTAGTTGTCTTTCTATGCTAGACCTAAATCATCGTGGGTTTCCCGCCTTTCCCATTCACCCAGCCTTCAAAGTCCGATGTTCGTGGTATAATTTCTCCTATAAGTAATAAGCCCAAATGAATAAGGATGGACCTATGAAACGGATGTTTAAAAAAGTTCAAACTGTTTTGAGTAGGGCCCTGTAGAGATGAAAAAAAGCTTTAATAAATTAAAAACATTTTGAACATTTTTCAACATTAGTTTCATATAGCATAGAAAGAAAAGAAAGTATAAAATGAGACCATATCCTATGCATACACTCCGTGAAATTACTATTTTTCTTTTATTCAATTATCATATTGTGCAAGGCAAACTTAGCATATCATCATGCGGTATTTTAACTATCAAATACCCCAGTACACCAATATGCGAGCCGCCCCCCTGAAGCAAACACCCTTCTACTGCTGAAGCCAGCAGCTTGTACTATAGTATGGACCTGCAGCACTCACGGACATCTCCTCGTTGAAGACGTTGAAGAAGTGTCCGTGCGGACACACCGTTGAAGTCGAGTCGCCGTCGAACACGGACGAGAAGCGGATCGTCTGGCCTACGTGCACAAATACAGCAGAAGTAGCTCCAATTAAGACCACCTCTCTATCGAGTTAATCACTTTTCACGGTCCCAAACCTTAATCGCTAGGATGAACTTAGAACACTAACACTGGTCAAAAGGTGGTATAGTCTGGGTGGTCTGGTTTTTTCTTCAAACAGAAAACATCACCGTGGCACTTGAACTGTGTTAGGAAAGGAACAGCAGAAGTAAAAGCTGCCCCAATTAAGAACCAACTTATTCTCTGGGAAGCCTCTATTTGTTTTTATAACACATAATTTATAACTTTAGTCGCAAATATATAACACTGTTTGTTTTCTAGCGGAAAGGCCTGTTTCACTAAGCTGTTTACGTTTACGGGGATACTGAAACGATATCGTTACAGTACCAAAACGTAATTTTTCAGTTTCACTAAACATTTCTACGTTTTATGAAAACGAACTACGATGGCTGATATCGTTAAAAGTTGTTTTGACGATCCTCGTTGATTTCTTTTTTCTCACTCGTAAAAATGGCTCGTAAATGGTGAGAACCGTAAAACAAGCGCCGTAAGTACTTAAATTCGCTACAAAATGTGGTTGAAACGAAGAGAAGAGGGTTTATAAGGAAGGTTGCAGATTACATGACCATTATATGAGGCTACCCGAAGAACATCGCACCCATTGTTGATGTCTTTGTGTTCACTACATGTACAGGCACAAATCATCAACTTTATGATCCATGGTCACTCCGTAGGAACCTATGTGTGTACATCCCGTGTGATCAACTACACTGATCGAAAATAATAAAGTAATAAAAACCTCTCTCGTGTGCGGTGCACGTCTGTCCTGCTTGTTTGTTTTTCATGCCAGACTCACGTAGAGTACATAAAACATGTACATGACCGACCCTAGATCTTATGCCCACGGCACAACAGAACTTGTGAACAGTTTGGCCGCACACTTTGTTTCGGCTCTACGGTGGCTAGTTGATTTATGCATGAAGTGACAAGGGATCGTTCACAAATCACGTCATTGTATTTGGGGGCATTTCTGACACCCCCATCCCTCCGGTCATTTTGCGTCATTACTCTCCCCCGCCCCCTTACCCAACTATGAGGTGTCATTTTGCAGATTTCTGCTCCCCCCCCCGCTCATTACTACTACCCATATAAATTGAAACTATGCAAGCAGCGTCGCGTACGTTAGCATGCAATGGAACAAAAAACAACAACAAATATTCACACAATTTCTCACTCTTGATGTCTGCACCCCTCCAGTCCACGATGACATCATTTTACTTTGGACCCCCAATTTTCCTCACTGACCACTCACTGATCGTCAAGATCTCCGTAAGATTCGGCAGTAGACTGGCGGTAGACTAACTGTGCAGCCTAATGTGCCCTAGGCATTACTCAAATCACATGATCTTTGGAAATTCTAAAAGGACGTAGACGGCACACATTTAGTGCAGGAAGGATGTCTAGTCTTGACATTGCTTTATAGAATTATAGGCAATTCATACAGCCCTCAACACCCACCCCCCCCCCCCTCACCCCCACAGCCACCACCTATATAATACCCACCGAAAACCAATCCCGGTTTCAAACATCTTGTAATTACAAGGGTTATTTTTAGTTAAAAAGCAAAATTCAACCCAGGGGAGTAACATCAAATATGTGTGCCGTGTGAAAGAGATTCCCACACACCGACACATTGGTTTGGAAGTCAAGAATGGTATGTTCATGTGATATCCAGGGTCTTATATCGTTAAAAGTACTGTATATTGTAGCCGTAACGCCTACGGGGTTTACTGCTCTTACGGACATCAAAAAAGGGGTTCGTGAAACACCCGTAAATACAATCAGACCGTGCACGTAATCGCATCCGTAATCGTTACTCGTACTCGTTGACGTAAAAATGATAGTGAAACAGGCCCCAGGCCCTTGGCATCCTTGTCACTCTATATCTTTCTCAACTTCCCGAGGAGCATACAGCACATCGCTACCGTAGCGAGCAGAAAATCTGAGCCCCCTTTTCACAAACCTCCTAAGCTGTGGTACAAAAGAGAAACAAACAAGGGGATCGTATGCTCGATAAGGCACAAACAAGCGCGACCAGGCACTACCTTTTACCTAGTTTTCATAGAGTTAAATGAGATGGCGGCAGGTGTGTGGTGTTCACCTTGCGTGTCCTCGCGGCCCTCTGCCCGCACCTCTCCCGGGGCCCGGCCGGTCACCGCCGGCTCCGCGCCCTTGGCAGACTCCTCCAGCGCACGGTCGAATTCTGCCAGGTCTCGGCCCTGCTTCTCTACCAGGTCCTATATATGAAATGTACATGTACAGATTTACAACTGTGTTTTAAGCATCTTTAAATAGGTCTAACTATCCGTGTGAAAGTCTCTCTGCGGTGTGGACATGTGACCGAATTACAGTAGATATTCCAATGAGATCATCTCTTTATTGAGACCACCTAACACTGGTCCCAAATGTGGTCCTAATAGACAGGTTCTCCTGCATATTACCGTGGGTGTGCTCTTGTGTGTATTTGTGTGCGTGCGTATGTGTTTATGCCCACCCATGTCATATCGCTGGGAAGAGAATGTGCATTAAGGCGAGTTAGTTTTTCGGTTATCGATGTTCCCTGTACAGTAGAACCTCCAATTAAGACCACCTCTCTATTGAGACCACTTCTAGAATGACTATTGAGACCACCTTTCACGGCCACTACTAAAACGACCCTCTGTATAGTGACCACCACTCTAAGGACTCTATTGCCACCACTCTATTGCAAAGGATCTACCGTATACGTGCGACGTTCGAGTCTGTGTGCGTGTGTGGTGCGTGTGTGTACGCGCCACGTACCTGTACGTCTCCGTGCACGTCGGCCACGTCCTCCCGCAGCTCCTGGACCTGCTCTATGAGCACGCGGAGCCGCTGGAGGCGGGCCTCGTGGTCCGTGGGGGCCGCCGACGTCGTCACCGCCCGGGCCGAGAGCGCGATCAGCGCGTAGAGCAGGGTGAAGTGGAACATGGTGCTGGGGGAAAGGGCAGTCTCATTATGTAAATGTAAATGTGTAAATTATAGTCTACGATCCAGGAGTACTACCCAGTTGACTCATTTACACCAGGTCATTTGCGTCTTTGTCACTCAACGTTTTTGCATTTCTCAACTCCCTGGGGAGCATACACCACTGGCTGCTGCATACAGCATTTGCTGCTGCAGCGCACACATGCTGATTATTACTCACATTATTCACATTGGCATTCACTCGCCTGACCTGTACCTATTTCACGTGTGGGTACCACGGAGCAGTGTGCAACCTGTTAGGAGTAAGTTTGCTCAACACCCACCACCAAGCACGACCGGGAATCGAACCCACGACCTCCTGGTCACGAGTCCAACTCACATAAATCCATTTGGCCACGGAAACACATATTATGTAGTGGTTCAATGTACTAAGACAGTAGAGCTCCAATAGAAAATAACGCTGTTTTATATTTTGGGAACGCAAAGTGGGATCGCAGAGCTGTTGCATCGTCGGTTTTCAAGGCTTAATCACTCGCACTGCCCTAAAGTCCTTGTTCATACCAACCCGTGGGCCCAGTTGTAGCTTTTATGTGGAGAAATTATCCTCGGTTAGATTCTATTCCCACTTTTCTGTCAAGCAAGCTCCTGCCACTGTAATGACATAGCTGAAGAGACATCTTCCACGTTTACTATATCAAGTGGCCCTGACGGGACTTGAACTCACGACCCCAAGGTTGTGAGACCAGAATGATACCATCATCCCAAGCAGCGGTTAGACTTACGTCAAAGACAAAATCAATACTCGGTTTCATCTTACTTATATAGCGAGATCGTACGTTTGGCGTTTGAAATCCCGGCTGGACATTTTGGCAGTGGGCCTTCTGATTGGTCGGTTTCTGAGCGTAAGTTCCACAGAATTGGATATGCGGGTATCACGGCTATATACTGCGTATATAGTCGTGAGATATGACAATGAGCTGTTGTGGAATGTCAAAAGTTAAGGCATGTAGGTACAGTATTAGTCTAGCATTGGCTAGATCATAGTTAAAGTATCGTTGTGTGAATATGAAGACAATACTTGTTGTGCGCTGGCCTCCGATAGTTTCAAATTAATCTGCTTTCTTTTATATTTTATGATGATCAATGTGAAATGTTACCAGGTGAAGCTGTATTTTTTAATTCATGGACCTGGTAATGAACTACAAATGCAAAATTCACCCACCTAGTCTAAAACAGCGCAGTATGAGCAGCTCTGCAGGAGTGAATGACAAGAATCGGCTACTGCTCGCTGTATGTGATTCTGTGCACAGGAGATAAGATAACGAGCACCTGTTGAGTTATAGCATATTCTCACAGCTATCCTAGGCCTGCGTTTGTTAGAAAATAAGGGGTATTTGTTTTGGTTGTTCTTTTTATATGTATCATTGAATACTTGTGATTAAATACTGAATCACATGAACGTGAGGCATCAGTTGCAAGGTTTTAGGGCGTGGGGTGTGTGTGTGGGGGGGGGGGGGGGGCGATAGTACGTACCACTGATAGCTGCAAAAAAAACCACACACATATACAAATGTGCTGCTGGAAAAGTGTGTGTGTGTGTGTGTGGGGGGGGGTTACGCCCCACCCCACCCCTCTGTTAGCAATGCTCATATATAGGTTTTAAGATTTGTGATATTCCAAGTTATTTAGTGAGCGTTCACAATTGACGTCAACCACATTTTGGCACCTTTTGACCAATCCACACCCACCCCTCGTCAATTTTCATAAACTTCATGACACCACCACCCCCATCAACTTGGGGATACCCCCTGTCAACTATGGTGGTGATGTCAATTTCATGACATCCCCACCCAAACCCCAAACCCCTCAGTTAACCATCTAATCTAGCCAATATTTAGATATGCCTTATTGAAATTGAATCTGTGTGCAGTTTTGTCAGATTGTGTCATACAACAATTGCGTTTCATAGGTAATATATATGATGTGATTGATGACCAAATATTGCTACAAATACAAAACATTTATTTTATTTCCATTCTTTATACTGCAACCTTGAATATCAATTTAACTTTGATATATCCCTAATGCAGCCCTCCACCCCCCCCCGTGCCCTGTCAACTTTCGTCAACTTTTACGGAACCCCCTTCAGGGTTGACGCCAATTGTGAGCACTCCCTTTAGGTGAGACCAAAATTCCGAAATGACAGAATCAGATATATCAGATCTTAACGTTTCTGGTGGGTTTGGAAGGGCCTGTGACTAGATGCAGAAAATTTGTGTAAATTGAACTGTGTGTTGTGACAAGCAGTGACCAATTGGGGGCCAGGAGAGGGGGGTGGGTGTGTGGTGGAGGTGCTGAGTGGGCTGCAGCCAGGGGCCCCCAAATCTTTTTTGCAAAATTATTAAGCACTATTTTTTTTACGTGGAAGCCCATAATGATAAGGGGCCACTAGATTGTATTCTTATTGGGCCTAGATATTACCGGCATTTTTACACAAAAATGTACTATGGGAAAGCACCCAACCAGATAAAATTCGTAAATATATATATTCTATATAAATATTTTTTTCCAGGGGCACAAGCTATGTAAATCTTGTAAACACACCAAAGCCCCAAATAACAAGGGGGCCATAGTAAGCTAAACATTATTATGGGGCTAACAAAATTATGAGGAAAAAACATTGAATTTGAAATGGACAAGTGGACCAATTAGATTCCTTGGAATCTATATAGGTCATAATCCTATCGATGTGTTTCACTTCAATTTTAAGCCAAGAATAGAGAAACTCGAATTAAACTTAAACAGGTGGAAACAAAAAAAATTATCGTGATTGGGAAAGATTTTGATTGTAAAAGCACTTGGAGTCTCTAAATTTCTATATCTATCAAAATTTAATATATACTATCAATAGAATAATATACAAATTCATATGGGGAAGCAATATAGATAAAGTAAAACGCAATACAATGATACAAGATTTCTATAATGGAGGAATGAAAATGATAGATATAGAAGCATTATTTAAAGCCAAAAAAAATAAAGTGGGTCAATGGATATATTATGAACCATAATTCATTTTGGACGGTTACAATGGAAAAACTAATAACTGTAAAAAATCTTAAAGTGTTATTAATGAGTAATTTTGATAATCATAAAATCAAATGTTTCTCTGTTTTTTATAAGGAATTATTGCAAATTTTGTGTGAAGTGAAGCAAGTCAATGATGAACATCTCAATTTGGAAAATCAATTTATTTATTATAACGAAAATGTAAAGATTAACAATAAATACGTATATAATGAGTACAAGCTACAAGCAGGTATGTGGTTTATAAGTGATTTATATAAAAATGGAAATATAATAAGTTTTTCTGAATGGCAGAACAGAAATGTTCCTATAAATTGTTACATGGCATGGAGGAGTATTATAGAAGTATTACGTTTCAAACGTCAAAATGTTTATGAAAGGGACTCATTATTAAAAGGTAGTATTTATGTATTAGATATCAATAAGAAATTGAAAGAATTATGTAAGTTAAAATCTAGACAGGTATCTAACATTTTAGTAAATAGAAAATATATCATTCCTGCTGTAATATATAAGCATAAAATAATTGCGGTACATGATAATGATAAGATTGATAAGTTGCAATATATTTTTTCTTTACCACATATAGCATGTAAGGAAAATGATTTAAAAGAGATCAAATTAAGAATTTTACATAGATGTTTGAGTATGTTTTGTTACATAAAATGAAGAAAGTAGATAGTGCGCGATGTACATTTTGATTTTTATATTTAGAAACAATAGAGCATTTATTTTTTGAGTGTGCCCATGTTAAAGTATCGTTAAATGAATTTAATGTCATTATAAGGAGGTTTGGTAAAAACATTAATTTTGATTCAGATGATATCATTTTAGGCTACAAATATGAAAATGTAAATGATAAAGTGGTATTAGATTTAAATAATATGTTTATAAAGTTTAAACAATTTGTATTGAAATATAAAAAAATTAATACCATGTCTAGGAAGGAGGACTTTGTAAGAATATTTGTGCCACTTCATATAAAAATAAAAATCCATTGAATCTTTCAAAACATCACTAAAAATCCATCTCTTCAAAATAGCTTTTAGATGTTAGCGCTGATTATGTACCTATATTTAACGATTTCAATATCATCCACAAGATGACCACAAAAATGTCCATGATGTTTGATGTCTGTATCTTGAATCAAATTGTTTTACTATTATGTTTAAGCGCATTAGAACATTTGTCTTGAATAATGCGCTCTACAAAAGTTTCTATCATTATTATTTTATCATTAACACCAGAAGCCTAACTTGCAATACTACCCTGTTCCATGAACAATTACTCGTAGTCAGATCAGACCTAGCCAGCAAGGAGTCCCAAAGTCCCACAGTCCAAAAAATTAGGTTATTAATATTTAGATGGTGTAGTAGTGTGTAAGTGTGTTCAGCCAAATACGTATTCTGTTGTATTCTTTTGTATGGACTTCAATCTATCTATATATATAAAGGAAGAGGCCATTTTTTGCGTCACAAAAGGCTTTTTAACCACAAGACGTACACACTTCAAACTATGTATGTAAAATCAGGACAACTTGGTGGTCGTTATAATATCACATTTCAAACCAAATAAATTGGTTTTGATGATAAAAAACAAGAAAAAGGAATTTTTAGAAAGGTTGCTTACATGTCCATGTTTGTTAAAGGTACGGAATACGTTAGACGTTTGTATGTGTCAAACGTAGGTTGCACGTCACACGTACAGTCATACAACTGGGGCAGTTAGACTCGACCAGCCAGCCTCACTTTGACGGGGCCACGTGGTGGCTCGATCAAGCTCGCTGAAGCTCGCTGTACGTTGGTCTGTGTTGCGCGAGACTACTGGGGCAGTCAGAACGCACGTGACCTGTTTTGAGGAGGGGTGTTGCCAGAAAGGTGTGTGTGTCCTGCGGGGTTGGGGGGGGGGGGGGGCGGACATGGCTGGTGGTGAGGCAGGGAGGAGCATTTTATGTGTTCCAGATCTCATCCATTTCAACCCGAGCAGCAGCACGTGTTTACCAGGGGTAGGGGTAGGAGTAGCTGGAGGGAGGGTTATTAGAGGGATAAAAACATTGCCACATACACGTAGTGTGTGTATGGCTGTCACATATGACTGTGGGAGGAAGGTGATGGAGATGTATTTAATCTTTCCCAGAGCTATATAGTGCCGGGAGCTGGTGTGAGGGTTGTGGGACAGGGGAAAGAATGGGAAGGGAGGAGCATTTAATAAGTTCCAGATCTCATCCGTTTCAACCAAAGCAGCAGCAGGAAGGGGATGCATTAATCATGCTGATCATGGACCTGTTTAGATGGGGATGGGGATGAGCAGGTTGGGGAGAGAAGAGGGGGTGGCGGTGGCGGTGGAAGGAAGGGTAGGGATGAGTGGGACATTTAATCTTCTCCGCACGTGTTTACCATGGGTAGCAGTAGCTGGGGGGGATATTAGAGGGATCAATCATTGCCATATTTAGTACATTTAGTGTGTAAATGGCTGTGACATATGACGAAGGGAGGACGGTGATGGAGGTGTATTTAATCTGTCAAAGACCTGTATACTGACTAGAACTGGTTCGAGGGATGTGGGACAGGAGGAAGGATGGGGAGGGAGGAGCATTTAATGTGTTCCGGATCTCATCTGTTTCAACCCGAGCAACGCCGGGTAAACAGCTAGTATATATATATAAAGGAAGAGGCGATTTTTTGCGTCACAAAAGGCTTTTTAACCACAAGACGTACACAGTCCAAATTATGTGTGTACAATCAGGACAACTTGGTGGTCGTTATAATGTCACATTTCAAACCAAATAAATTGGTTTTAATGATAAAAACAAGAAAAAAGAATTGAAAAAAAATGTCTGTCATATGTAACGTCACTAAAACACGTGATACGTAACAAACGTGCGTACGTGCGTACCTACGCTAAACGTTTGTGTACGACAACAATGTAAGCTATACGTTTGTGTGTACGTCAGCAATGTAAATATCCATCAACAATCCGTGTAAATCTGAAAGACCTTATATCATTTTTTATTTGGATCATACGATTAAGCCACACGAAATGACATATACAGAGACAGTTGGTGCACACAGGTCAAGATACGTTGTGCCACGGAGCCAAGTCTGCCAACATCGTCCAGAGAGCAAACAAGTGAGTTTATTTTATGTGTAAATAACAGATAGTTACAGATAGTTACAGATCCTCTTCTGGTAGAAGGCTCGACGCCTATAGAACCAGCTCTTCGTTTTCTTCCACGTCGCTTTCATGAAAACTTCCGTGTAGCTTCACAGATTTCTCTGTAGTTGAATCTGATGGGTTGATCCCTAAACAACTTGTCCAAGCGTCGTTCGAATGAGAACACAGATGTTGCTTCGACCACCTCCTTCGGCAGCCTGTTCCATAAGTCCACAACACGATAGCAAAAAGAATATTTCCTGACATTGAGTCTTGGCCTCTTCTTGAACAATTTGAAATTGTGTCCCCTTGTAGTGTTATTTTCACTTTTTACTAATATATTCGCTACGTCACTATCGTATTCCTCATGCAAAATTTTGTAAGTCTCGATTAGATCCCCTCTGAGTCGCCTATATGACAATGTTGGCATATCCAATTCTCTTAAACGTTCTTCGTATGACAAATTACATAGTCCCGGAACTTGTTTTGTAGCCCTTTTCTGAACATTCTCAATCATATCTACATGTTTTATTAAATAAGGGTTCCATACTTGATTCGCATATTCGATGTGTGGGCGTACTAATGATGTGAATAATGTTTTAAAAACATTTCTATCCATATATTCAAATGTTCTTCGAATCACACCAACAATGGAGTTTGCTTTATTCACTTTTTCAGTTATATGCTTATCAAATGACCCGATAAATAACTACACAACAGCTGAACGGAAATCCGTGAATGAACGTTAATTCCGATAATGTGATTTTAAACACTTTTATCATTCAAACAGCATCGAAATTTTTACATAATGGAACGTATATTTGACACCATGGACATCAACGTAAATATTCTGATTCATTGGCAGAAAATGTGTGTGTGTGTGTGTGTGTGTGTGTGTGTGTGTGTGTGTGTGTGTGTGTGTGTGTGTGTGTGTGTGTGTGTGTGTGTGTGTGTGTGTGTGTGTGTGTGTGCGTGCGTGCGTGCGTGTGTGTCCATATGGCAGAGGGGGGGGGGGCGGACATGGCTGGTGGGGGAGCATTTAATATGTTCCAGATCTCATCAAATTCAACCCGAGCAGCAGCAGAAAAGGGGTGATTGATATGCACATTTAATGGTCTGCACGTGTTTATCAGGGGTAGGAGTAGCTGGAGGGAGGGATATTAGGGGGATCAAGCATTGCCACATAAATGTGACTGTGGGAGGAAGGTGATGGGGGTGTATTTAGGGCGGTGGAAGGAAGGGTAGGTATGAATGGGACATTTAATCTGCTCCACACGTATTAACCATGGGTAGCAGCAGTAGCTGGGGTAGAGATATTAGAGGGATCAATCATTGCCATATTTAGTAATTTAGTGTGTAAATGGCATGTGACATATGGCGATGGGAGGACGGTGATGGAGGTGTATTTAATCTGTCCCAGACCTGTATACTGACGAGAACTGGTTCGAGGGATGTGTGACAGGAGGAAGGATGGGGCGGGAGGAGCATTTAATGTGTTCCGGATCTCATCTGTTTCAACCCGAGCAACGCCGGGTAAACAGCTAGTATATATATATATACTGAAATGATGTATGCTTTACTGTTAATCAAGTTCAACTGTTAAAAGTTGACTAAAATGTTACGGAAATCTTGATTAAAAGTACACAATATTGTAATCAGCAACAATTAATATTATAGTGATTGTATTGTGCATGAGTGTGCTGTATTGATTTTATTGATTTGCAGCAGGTATATATATTGATTTTATCATGTTGGCTAAATACTTTGCTGCTGGATTGAATATTTAATTTTCGTGCTGGCTAAGTGCATTGAATATCAGTAAAATGTAATAAATAGCCTTCTAGAAAGCAGAGTGCCCAAAATCGAATCACTTTGGTGTCGCCTCATACCTCATAGTTGTGTAAAGGTTGAACGAAATTGGGTGAAGCGTAAAAGCTCTAGCTTATCCGGAGACAAACATACATAGATACAAACGAACGAAACACAAGGCTTTTGCTTCAGCTGCTGAAGCGACGCAATAACTAGGGTTAGGAAGCTGATAATTATGCCACCAAAATTTCAGTTTTAAATATCGTACTGGCAAATAATAAACATCAATAAAAACAAAGGCAAATCATGCTGGAAGATACAATTTATTAAGAGTACTACAAAGTAACTAATGATCCATGTACATGATTTTGACACAGATCATGGCGTATTGCAATGTTGTCCAATTTGGGTGCAGTAGTCGTCATCCTTCATGGGCTCCCAGGTTTCACACTAGAGCTCCAACTGGAAACAAGATTGCATTAAGTTAAAATGGTTGTAAAATTCTTCAAACAGCTGTGATTAGACCTTTATGATCAGCTTGAATATGATCTACATTTGTAAACATTTTTGATTGTACCATCTTTAACATTTTTCTTATTTGACAACATCATATACTAAGTATGTAGGTCTATTGAAACATTACAATCTATAGCAATCTAAAAACAACTACTGTCAAAAGAAATCTACAAAAAAATGTACAATTCATAGAAAGATCAAAATAATAACGTTTTGGTCAAATCTTCTGTTACAAGCTATGCACTCACCTCACTAGGTTGTTAGAAGCAGGCCTGGGCGAGGTTGAGGGCTGCCAGGTCACAGCCATGGCACAGGGAGGCTGCATACTGAGCCTTGATGTTGTCCAGCCGGGACTTGATAGTGCTGCCTGCTGGGGAGCTCTCCCTGGAGGAGGAACAGTCATTGGCACATTCATTTTTTAAGCTGTTATAGAATTTTGCTTCATCATCATGTGTTTTAGGTCCCAATTATACTCTTACAGGACGATATGGCTGCTCGTAATTTTTCTCTCTGCCTAGTTTTGGCCTATTTTCTACATCCCTAATTTTTTAGGCCTTTTTTCCCCATATTCGACATTGTTTTGTATTTTTCCCACATCCGACTTCCATGAAATCCCATATCTCTCTTTTTTGGGGCCTTTTTTCCCACATCCCACTTCATTATAGTGGTGGCAATCATTTTAGAGATCACCAATTAAAACATAACTTAACAGCCACACAGGGTGAGACAGCAGGCCTAAACAATTGTGGTAAACTAGTTGGGAAAGATTCAGTGATGTTGAGTATGTGTCAAATGGATCACACGGAATGGAGAAGACACCTGAAAGCACTTCTAGTGCAGTAGTCAATCAAATAATCTCGGAATTTCACATTAAACTTGGACTGCAGACTGCAGGCAATGAAATCCAAATTGAGGCTGATGAAATAAAGTTGGTTCATTATGATGTGGTATTTCACATTTAACTACGATACAGTTAAATTAATCTCGAAACTTCACATTAAAATCATACTGCTCAGATTCAGTATTCGAAATTGTGCAGTCCTTACGCCTGTTGCGTGTAGTAGTCGTTGGGTAAGTAGGCTTTGGTGAATCCGTTGAGTTCATCCACGACCGCCTGAGACTGTGGCTCTGCCCACCCCCAGAACCTGCAGGAGGATCGGGAAAATGGAACAGCAAAACTAGAATATGCGCAGTACAATCATAGGTTTCTTTCTTCACAAAGAATTGTGACTGTAAATAAGGACATTTACATTTACATCTACTAAGCATTTGAAATTATTTTGGAGCGATTCTATTGACTAACGAGAAGAGAGGTGTGAGGTTCATCTGCGTGGCCCTGGAGAAGCGGAGGATCCAGGCCTCCTGGATGGCAGCGCTGTCCTCATTGTTGGTGAAGGGAGTCACCCCGTACGAGGCAAACACCTAAACACGGAATAAGTGATTTCGTAAATTACGCGTGACGTCACGAGGTCAGAGGTCAACGGTAATAAAGATGTGTATTTCGCAAGATTTTTCTATACAGTATATAGTAAAACTCGGAGACAAAAATGCTTGAATAACTTTGTTAATCATAATCTGTTATTTATGAATTTTAGGGACCACTTGTAGGAAAGGTATAAGAATGCACAGCTAAAAGAAGAGATTAATTTGGCATTAAACAGCAACTGAAAAGTTTCTCTAAATCCCGTGTAAAAATGTAAACAATGGGTTTCGGTCATGACAGAGATTTTTCACTGAATTTAGAGGGTGTTTAATAACAGCTATGCAATCAGAATTAATCTTTTGACTTTAAATTAGGACTCCTACACTTGTTTCACAATAGGCGAATTAATAATATTCAATTCCCAAGAGAATTAACTAAGTTATTAACTACTTTTTATCGGCATCTCCGTCAGAATTTCCCGATGAAAGGAAATAAAAAGCACGTGTAAACATCTTCACACATCTCCGACTTTCAAATAATATTTGACAAACTTATAATTGTTGGATTTATTATGTCTTGGTGGCAAATCAATCGCATATTGGTCTTTTATTATTCACAAATGATTTGAAAGGGGACAATTTCGATGGAACGTTTTATTTCCTAGGTTTCTGTGTTTACCTATTATTTTCCTTCATTTTACTACATGAAATCACCCGTCCATAACGCAAACTTTTCACCATTTTCATATGATCTGTGACGTCGCTTCTATTTACGAAATGGCTTATAGGGAGTGATGTATGAATGCGTATAGTAGACCTTCTCTATAAGAACAACCTTTGGGACCAATGTTAGGTGGTCTCAATAGAGGATTGGTTTATATACAGGGGTTTATCTATCTTGGTAGCTTTTATCAAGGTTTGAGACCTTTAAAAGGTGGTCTTGTTCTAGAGGCGGTCTCAATTAGAGGTGGACTTAATTGTGGGTTCTGCTGTTTGTGTGATGCCGCCATTGGAGTAATGTTATGACCAAATACAGTAAGAAGCACCGTGATCACCCAATGAGAGCGTTTGATCAAGACAGAGACTGTGTAAGTTGGCAGTACATTGTATGTGCAAAACGCTTGCATATGTACTATGAGGCAAGGTCAATGTTTAGTATCAGAGACAAAAATCTAATATCTAAATTTTAAGTCTTATAACAAAGGAACCACTGGTTCCAATGGCCACGCATGCCTCTTATATCTTTCTTAAATACCAAGCACAGCAAAGCCACTATTTCTTGTGAAATTTCAGTTTAGAGAACATATCTACAAAAGCAGCTATCCAGCAGACAAGCAGACACAATGCACGGTGCAGCCACCAACCTGTTGGTAACAGTCCCAGCCGAAAGAGTTGGCGAGCTGCCAGTAGGGCAGGACGCCCGTCTTGCCCTTGCTGATCAGGTTGCTGAACGTGGGGTTGAGAAGCCAGTCAGCGAAGTACGGACTCGGGCGGCCGTCCTGCACCCACGCAATGTCGTCCAGGGCCACCTGGCGGGGCAGAGGTCAGCTATATGTCATGGTCAGACGGTCATTATATACAGTAGAACCTCTTTATTAGGACTACCTTTGGGACCAGTGTTAGGTGGTCTCAATAGAGGTGGTCTCTACACGTATACAGAGGTTCATTCTGGTAGTTTTATGAAGGTTTCAGACCGAGAAACGTGGTCTCATTATAGAGGTGATCTCAATAGAGAGGTGGTCTTAGTTGGAGGTTCTACTGTAATAACATGAAATACAATCTTATTATTAGAACCATCTGAGAGCAGCTGTTCTAAAGTAGTGGTCTTAATGAAGAGGACGTCGTTGTCTCTTGGTGGAGGCTCACAATGCTCTCTTAGGGGGGTGAGGTTTGAAACCACTAAATATTAAATATCCTGTATATTCGGCCTACAGGACTAGGTCTCTCATCTACAGTGTATAGTTTTATTTTTTCAGCTGTAGGCCTACACTTGATAAAATGAAATTTTGTTTTCAAAAACTTAAATTTTGACTTCATCAATTTAGAAGCTTGAAAACGTTTAAATGAATAAAGTCAAAATTTGATTTTTTGAAAACCGAATATCATTTTATCAAGAGCACAGCTGGAAAAATAAAACTACACTATAGATAATGAAAGTGGAGGTGGTTTCAATTGGAAACGAAATTACACTGTGCACACTACAAGCAAATGAAGAGGTATAATCAACATTTGGAATTCCAGGCCTCTGATCGTTGGATCATTGACAGTGAAAGCGTCCCCCTCACCCCGAGGTTGACGTTGAAGTTGTACAGAGAGAAGATGTTGACGGTGATCTCCATGAAGCCGTCTGGGGTCCAGGCGCGGTCTTGGAGGTTGTGGCCCAGCTCATGGTACAAGCCTGCAACACACGGGACACACAATGCTAAGCATCAATCAGTGCTGAGGCTGAAGAGGGCATAGCAGTAGTTTAAGATACATGGAAAGGGCATGTTCTGTGTGACAAATCAGTACTACTAGACCCTGTGTATTTGGTAAAGCTGGACCGTCTGTAATGGTGAAGTATTAGTAGTCCAATTTAGTCGGCAAAACAGGATGACCAATGAGTACTACTCCACTGGCATTAGCAGCACGTACATTGAAAGTGTACATTTTCTAGCAGATATGGGACATATTCTGCATATATTCTGCAGTAGAAATCGCACTCCAACATGAACTGTGAAAGAAAGATACATTTCTACTAGAATTCAAAACCTATAGGACCACATTACGGTGTATAGCTAAATAACTCCAATTTAGTCAACACTGGCATTAGCAGCGCTGTACATTGAAAGTGTACACTTGCAAACAACATCCAGAAAGAAAGAAATTTCTCAGGTCAAACCTTGGACCACAAGACCACTTCCTGCAAAAAAAAACCTGAACACTTGATCCAGGAGAAAGAAAAATCAGGTCAATGCTTGCACCCAAGACCACTTCCTACTTAATAGCATCATATGTACAAATGATTTCGCTTCACTTCTATAAAAATATACTTAATTTGACCTACCCCAGTGGTTTAACCAGTTTGTGTTGGACAGTAGGAAGTCATCATCAGTTTGCTGGATCTTGCTCCACGCAACACCAATGGGAAAACCTGCAATGGCAACATCATTGTACTTTAGCTTGACTCTCAGATACTTGGGCTGGATTTGATGTCATATTTTCTACGTGCAGCGTCACTGTGGTGTGTGGTGCCACTTTTTAGTGATATGAGTATGTGCCTCCATGGCTGAATGCATAGGGAGTTGGACTTGTGACCAGAGGGTCATTGATTTGATTCCTGGTCGGGTCTGGTGGTGGGTGTTGAGCAAACTTACCCCTATCTGGTTGCACACTGCTCCGTGGTACCTACATGTGAAATAGGCACAGGTTAGGCGAGTGAATGCTAATGTGAGTAATTCGTACACAGCAGGAAATGCTGTATGAGAAAGGTAAAAATTGAGTGCCCAAAGACGCCAATGACCTGGTGTAAATGAGTCGACTGAGCAGTACTCCTGGATAGCAGACTATAAACTCCGACATTTACATTTAACATTGTGCGGCGCTCACCCATATGCATGTAGCCGTACGACAGCTGGATGTCAGGATTCATCCACTGTTTCTTGATGCCTGAGTACGACGGAGCCACGATATCCATCACTTCGTACTGCGATTTCACCTGAACAATGAAACAGTCCACCAATAACTAGGTGCACAACAGCTGGTGCACAATATGCAGCTAATGAACAGTGAATCAATGTCACAATTCATCCATATTAAATTGAAAAAAACCACAAACGTTTACTACTAGTACACGATTGGTAGAGCATTAACAAACAGCACATTTTTAGATGGATAAAGCTACCCCCCAAAATACCACAACAATCCTCCACCAAATTTTACCAAATACGATACAAGTTCAGAACCATGATCTGGGTTAAAGTGTTTGCTTTGTAAAGTAGGTGAAAGATTTTTTAAAAACACAACCACATATACGTGGTACTTACGATTTCGTCCCACCTCTCCATGACGTCTGCCAGCGACTGTCCTGGAATAGTGAGGACTCCGGACTCCTCCACAGGCAGAGTGATGTGGAAGAACGGAGAGTCGATATCCGCCCACGGCACCACCGCATTGTCCTGGTCAAGCAATCATTTAGAACTCTCTAATCAATGCATGTAACAAGTGATGGAAGAGAAAATTATGTGTGTGTTTTTCAGTGCTTGTGAATTCATTCGATATCCGCCCACGGCACCACAGCATTGTCCTGGTCAAGCAATCATTCTATCATTCCGTGCAAAAATCACCGCCAATAACCCACGCTAATTGGTCAATCAGCGTGCTCAATTATACGATTGACTGAACGCTCTGAGACCACTACTAGTGGCACTAGTCTAAACTCATCACATTTTCAATACAGCCGCTGACGTCGCATGGTCGAAAGTTTAGACTAGTGCCGTAGTAGTGGTCTCCGCGCGTGCAGTCAATCGTATGATTGAGCACGCTGGTTGACAAATTGACTTGCAATGAGAACGTTATGATATGACTTATTTTAGAATAAAAACGAATCAGACACTCGTTTAGTGTGGATTTTAGTCATGATAGAATTGTATTTGACCACTCGATTGTCGTGTCAGCATGCTCAATTTTCCCATTGACACTCCAATCTCGTGGTCAATTCCTACATTTAGAGCTCTCTAATCAATGCATGTAACAAGTGACGGAAGAGAAAATTATGTGTGTATTTTTCAGTGCTTGTGAATTCATTGTGACCTTGTAACCTGTTAGTAGGTTAGAGAAGAGAAAATGTGCCTATGATTTTGTCCATAGGATCAGAAAAAGCAGTTTTAATTATGCTATTCCCTGTTATTAGGTTAAGAACTGTTATTGGGTTAGGAATGTCACTGTACGCATATATAATTCTAATGTAGGGCTTCATGTTAGAAATGTTGGCAGAAAAATAATACCCATCGTCATATCTCACGGCTCTATATGCAGTATATAGCCATGATACATCCCCTTCCAATTCTGTGGAAGTTGTCCTCAAAATCCAACCAATCACAAGGCCCACTGCCAAAATGTGCAGTAGGGAATTCACACGTCAAACATATGATCTCACTTGGTAAGGAAGACGAAACCGAGTATTGATTTTGTCTTTGACATAAGTCTAACCCAAAAATTATTAATTTTCCACATAAAAGCTATAACTGGGCCCACGGGTTGGTTTGATCAAGGACTTGTAAAGGCAGTGTGAGTGATCAAGCCGTGAAAACCGACGATGAATAATACCAGTCATTGGAAAGAATCATACAAATATAAGTAGTTGCAGTTGGTACATACCCCTATAGCGTCCCAGTCCGCTGCACGTGATGGGCTTGAGAGGTTAAAGTACGGTGCCTGCAGAACATTGGTCAACTTCACCTAGAAAAATACAATGTTGTATAGATACTGGGCTCAGTTAAGCGAATAAATGGTAGAAAAAAAAACAGACCCAAACAGCTAGTCATTCAGCCAGCCAGAATGGTTAGAGTTCTGACAAGAGAGACACATAAAAAAGATGAGATTATGTTTTCAATGAGACAAACAAACTGACAGATATATAGAAGAACCTCTATTAAGACCACCTTTGGGGTCAGTGTTAGGTGGTTTCAATATAGAGGTGGTCTCTATACAGAGGTTCAATTTGGTAACTTTATGAAGGTTTGGGATCGTGAAAATCAGTCGTATTACAGACGTGTCTGAGTAGAGAGGTAGTCTTAATTGGAGTTTTTACTGTACCTGAATGTTGACTGTGCTATCCAGCCCGGGCAGGCAGATAAAGATGAGGCCCCCAAAAGGAGTGCGGATCTCCATTTCCTGTTCCACTAGATCAAGCTCCGCCTGAAATACATAGTAAGATCGACACATATGATTAGCTGTGGTCTTCTTAGCATCATGAGATTATTAGTTCCTCCTGATATCAGCTGCAGATACAGCAATAACTTGAGACCTGCTTTATTTTGTGTTTGCTTTTTGGCTTCAGAGCACTTAGCTTAAATTGGCCTGTTAAAAACTGCATAACATTTGTTCTTAACTTGAGATAAAATAATCAAGTGCAAAAGTAGTATTTATAAGGAAATATGATACACATCAGTAGACCTACCACTAGCGTATACAAAGCAAATCTTCAATCATGACAGTCATATCCATTGAAGCAGAAGTGTGAATGGTCAAACTTTGCCTTTGACTAATTCTGAAGCAATATTTCATACTGGTCATCACATATAAAAGCTCAAGGTACAAGTGTATTTTTTGTACTTACATACACTTGAGGGAAGCGCTCTAGCTGGTCCTTGCCAAACAGTTCATCCTTACAACTGCCAATCGTTACCTGCAAGGCATAGCGAGGCAAATTGAAGGAGCGTTGATGCATCCTACACACACAGTATTCACTCTGATAAGTGTACAGTGCACTTATAATAAGAAATTTCAGCCAAAACAAAAAGCACAGCAGATGTCTAATATGTGCACACAGAAAAATGTTCATGGTTAATGCATTTTACTATTATTGTTTGATAAATGTCAAAATGTATGAACTGTGAACATTGCTTCACAATGCACCCGATCTGGTTATGTGATTATCTATATACTAACGGTGTGCTAGTCTTACAATATGGGGCCAGGTAAGTGAAAGCTTTGTTTAATTTAATCTGTGTAAGCAGGACGGGGGTGAGTTTAATAGGGCAAGTGCACTTATAAGAATGAATACGGTACCTATGTTATTCTAACTGGCATTATATAGGTATCTGGCAAATATTACCATGATAGCAATTTTCAAATCAACTCTATGTATACTCATAACAACTTCCAGGAAATGGTCCATATTATACACATACTGTACGTGTGGATAAGTGGAATCTTGGAAGACATGGTTCCACAGGGTCCATATTTAAGACACAGTAGAGCTCTGGAGGATGGAATCTATTGCAGATTGATCTTGTCTTGGGTGTGGGGGTTGGAAAGGGGTGGGGTGGGTGGGGGGATCGGGGTAGTCAAATCTATACCAGATAATTACATTGTCATTGGTAATGATAAGCAAACCTTTGAGGACTATCGCAGATAATCACAGTGAATTCCTTCCGGGTGGCTTTTGCATCACGCACAGTTACAGTATAAAGTCAGCCCATTTCAATCTCAATGCTTCTTGCAAATACAGTAGCTGTCACAGAGACTTACAGTGGACGGTGTTGTTTCTATCACACATACTACGTACAGAGGAGCCTTTGGGGATGGGATCGCCTGCCACCGAGACCTCTATGAAGTCCCCCGCAGCGGCGAAGTATCCCGTGGATGCGCAGTACGACTGTTGCATGGATGCGAGAGGAATCCAGGGGGAGGTGAGGTGGCCCTCGTAGGACGACACGTCAACTGGAAGCAGACGGAGCGGACATGAAACATTGAAGCACGATTTGAGACATTACGATGAGATGTGATAGGAGTTGTGCTCAGTTGTGATTAGTGTCAGTGGAGAGAAGTGCATTATTTAAAGCAAATACTTAGCATCTTTGTAGCTAAATTCCTCTTTAGGTCCTTCAGAAAGCATAGGCAGATCCAGGGGGGGGGCACAGGGGCACCAAAATACTTTATTTTCATAGGGTTTTCCTTACGTGCGCGCCCCTTTTCCAAAAACCTGGATCTGCCTATGAGAAAGCAAGCACTTAATAGAAAACCCTCCCCTAAAAATTTACTTATTGTTTTTTATCTGAATATTAAGATGACTGCATTTACAGTCTAACACATTCTGCATAAGGTCACAAAAAACAAACAAACATGAAACATAAAGTAACCTATTGGAAGCAAAAATATGAAAATTATCGTAATCACAGGCTAAACACTGATGTTACAGTAATTGTCGCCTTACATGGAAAGTTTTCCAGATACGGCATCCGGGTCCTCCAGAACCCCTGCCCCCCGAACGTGGCCATGAGACGAAAGAGCACCTGGTCATCGGTGGTGACGTCTGTCAGTTGACCGTTGATGCCCTGAGGCCAGGCGGTCACTTGACCCTCCAGCCGCACCAAAAGGTCATGGAACGGCCACGAGAGCTCTGCCAGGAACAGAGCGTCTTTTATACATTTTTGACCAATTACTATAATCATCCATCCATTTGCCCACCCCCGTGAAACCACCCACCGCCCTCGTTCTGCAAATGTTGTAAAGCGCCCACTTTTCAAACATAATCCTGTTTCTAATGTTCCCCTTATTTTCGGACCTCTATGTTTTTCTCCACATGTGATTTCTCAACTTATTTTGTTTTTATCTACACTTAATTGAATAGGTGAACCTCCCATACACTCTTAATTTGAAGAAAATTTCAATCTAAACGCCCTCAGAGGGTTGTATACGGTAATAGCATGGTTAACAATATCACAATATAAACAAATAAATCAATACGATTAAGCTGATGTATTTTCACCAATAGCACACACTTTTTATACGTCATCTGATGTATTTCGTGCAGTAACTCAATACAATATGGTCAACACAATGTTGTTACGTCATACAAGATGACATACTAGATACACTGAAGAAACATTCGTCATATCTTCACTGAGCATGAGCGGAGGAGGCCTGAGCACTCCTCCCTATGCCACGATCAGCACTGAGGAGTCACTCACCCTGCCTGACGGAGTAGGGGAAGTCGTAGGGCCAGCTGGTCACACAGTGGTCGTGGATGTGGGTGAGGAAGCTGTCAGCCGCGTAGTCAGCAACGCTCGTCACCTGACCAACACAAACCACGCGTCACATGCAGCAGCCGGCTGATCAGCCGGGGACGGTTCAGTTTTGGCTGAAGCGCTATAGTCTGTCTCTTTGTCATTTACACCTCAAAAATAGCAGTTTTCAAGAGCATGTGAACTAATACTCTGTAGGCCAAGATATATAATGTATGTGACAATATGCCCCATGACCTACTCTTGAGAAAATAGTGAGTTATGTCAACACCATACATATGATGTACCAGTAGAGACTACAGTACTGCAGCATGTAAACAGTACTAGTAAAATGCGCACATACATGTATTTGATTATTTTACTTTGTACCCAATGAACAGAGATATTTTGCCAGGATTTCTAATTACCCTCACAAATTCTGCACCAAACAATGTCACTAAAAAAAACAAAAAAATCAAAACAATGTCACTTTTATAGAAATACATTATGATTGAAGGAAGTTATTGGACAAAAGGTATGTGCGGTGAACTAAAAAAATGAAGTCTAAGAACTTCTAGCATGGCCGAGTGGATAGGGAGTTGGACTTGTGGCCAGGACGTCTTAGGTTCAATTCCCGGTCGGTTGTGGTCGGTGTTGAGCAAACTCATAACTAAATAGTTGCACACTGCTCCGTGGCACCTATACGTCAATTTAGGTACAGGTCAGTGGGTTGAAAGAGTGTGTGGATGCTTGTATGAGGGATTAGCATTGTGGTACTGAAAGTATTGCTGATGCAAGCATATGAGAAATGAGCAATTGCTGATCATTGAGTGTGCCAATGACCTGGTGTAAAATGTAAATCGGGAGAGCACAAATAGAATCATGACTTTAAACCAATTACATTTACATTGATGTTGTTGTTTTTAAGAAATATACATTCATGATAAATATTTATGTTGTGTATTCAAGGAAAAGAATACGAGTTTTACCTGTAGCGCGCGAGTGAACACGCTGTAGGATTCACTAGCAGACGTCATCGGCAGGATGTTAGACGATGCCTGAAATGTTACAATCGGTTGAGTTGCTGCTTCCAACAACTCCAAATCTGACACTAGAGTTGAAATAATGGTCAGCCTTGTTTGTTAAATAATTGGCATGCTTTAGTAGCTGCATCTCTTTCTTTATAATGGCTTGGTTTAAACACATAGGTTCTCTAATAATATTTAGGTTTCGGACAACAAAAACTGCCCTTATTCTGGATAGTAGATTAGTAGAGGTAAGCTTGATAAGTTGATGATGTATCTTATCTCACCCATTCATCAGTTTCAATATATAAATCCAAGTTAGTCGGTCAAGATGACTTGACTACAGTACATTGTTACTACAAGTTACATACATGTATGCTGAGTAGAAATGTTGGCTAACCTTAATCACTGTATTATATACATTACTGTTCACATATAAGGACCACCGTAAATTAATAATTGAAACGTCCAATGAAGTCAACTATTTTTTCACCACACATACGTAATTTCCAGAAATAACTGGTTATCCGAGAAAAGAAATACCCATAGTTAGTGTAGCAAGGATTAGAAGAATTTCTAAAAACACTGGAATTCCTATATTAACTGTGGTTTACAATTTATCCTTTGAATAAGTAGTAAATCTCTGAAAATTCAGAAAATACTGTTCGCACATTTCTTTACGTTTTTTTCCTTCAATTTTGTTGGAAATCCGTAAAATGTGGATGTGCAGAAAATAATTTATAGTAATTACGTGTAACATAAGTTCTTTCCATAACAGGAAATACAGTAATAAATATAAGGAAATAGCTGTGGTCCTTATACACAGACAGTACTGTAGCACTACAGTACAATGTGAGTCTTACACTGGGACCCTCGTAGCCATTATAGATGATTCCAGCCTCCACCAGTACGGCGTAGTATGGCATCGCAGACAGTGGCACATCGGGGTTCCTGACAACAAATGGCAAAGCTTTTTATTTATCACTCACATATTTCTATACTATATCGCTGTATCAAAAAGATGAAGAGATAATTACAAGACGTTATTGCTTAACAAGAAAGAATGTTCAAAACTTAACTGAAAACAATCACTATATAATGGACATGTACACAAGAAATTCATTTTTGAATTGTCTCTTATCAAAGTCAAGGTAATGATATAATCACTCATTTAAAAAAGACCTCCATAGGGATAACTATGTTTGCGGCATAAATTAGCTACATTAATTCCAAACTTGGTAATTTTACAAAATTAGCCTATTAGTGAGATAGTGGTGCACATTCACGTGATTTATGGCAACAAATGATGGCAGTTACACACCATCTCATTACAATCATAGAGAAATACATCATAATCCACGTCTGTGTTAAACATACACATTCGAATAATTAACTCAAAGCTGGAGCTTGAAACGGGGGAAAAACGGCACCAAAAACATGTGTTATGGTATATTTGGCAATACAAGAATTTTAGTCTCAAGGCATTAAAAGTTATGGGCAGTGCTCAAGTTTGGGCACATCCTTCGAAGGGTTGTGTGCTACCTACATGTATATCTCCTAGGGAACGCACACGTTTGACTCTCTATCAAGATATAGGCCGTAATAACAACAAACAGGAGAAGAATCATCAATTTGTGTAGTGAATGTAATAAAGCTTGTAAACAGGATGTGCATATATAACTTGAGCACTTGTTCCACACCACTTTTCACCACTCGTCACAACGGTGAACAAAACAAAAAGTGACTCACGCGTCCATCCAGACCCAGGGCTTGAGGTCGTACAGGAGGGCGCCGCCGCCCCTCACCAGGGCGCGCAGGCTGTCGATCTGGGCGGCGGTCGGCGCGTACGAGTCTCCATCGTACACCGCGATCCTGGTCGCCCCGCTCGTCAGGCACGACGGGCTGCCCTGGTGTAGAGGAGGAGGGTATAGAGCCTTGATGAAAATCCATTCACCAACATTTTTTGCCTAACTCACCAGTCACCAGTACATTTCATTGTCTTTCACCAATCACCAGAAATTGTAGTTGAATTGTTTCCATCACATTTCACACACTTAAAAACAGGCAATTCACAATTCTCGCTCAAGATTTAGGGCAAATCACCAATCACAGCCTTTGTAATGAGCAGATCACCAGTCACCAATGATAGGTTCCATCTCACATTTCACGCACTTAAAAACAGGCAATTCACAATTCACACTCAAGATTTAGAACAAATCACCAATCACATTTTTTTTCTATGACCCCCACGGTATAGGGCGTGCTGTACACGTAGGTTTATAGTAACACAAGTTTTGTTTTCTGGACATGCGTCTACTTTACAACTAGAATATTTTGGAGCTAATAAATTTTGCAATTTTCATCAATAATTTTTTTCGTAACTATTTTAATATTTTGTGATTTTGGTCCATCCTATGAACCTATTTTACAAAGGCTATTAATGTTTGCTGAATATTTAAGTTTGCGTTTTTGCACCTACCATTGAAATTTGCAAATTAAATCGTGCACAAACATTTCTAGTTTTACAGTATGTTCTACATAAAAACAGACGCTTTAAATGTGTACCATATCAATCAAAAATTGAACCATGGAATTCCCTTCTTTCCAACACTAGTTTTCCTATCTCTCTTACATTAACAAAGTTAAAATTCATAAAGTTACTGGTGCTTGCAGCCAATCAAAAACACACATGTCTATTCAATCCCTTAAAAATTATCATAAGTGGGAATTCCCCAGATCAATAGCTGATTATGTTAAATGCTTGTCTATCACTTCAAATGGTTAGGTTTTGATAGAACACGACAAAGTGGTTGGGCGTTCTAACATTGAACCCAATGAAGGTCTGAAGTACCGTGTGTGTGCGGTAGGCGTTTTATGAAAGATGCATCAGTCCCCTGGCGGATTGACATCATTAACTAATATGATTAGTGCTGCACGGATGATATTTTCACAGATGAACTCCTATGGCAAGACACTACTCACACCAAACATGTCTCGCTATCTCAACACGGACAGATTAGTGGGACTCCGGGGACAGTAAGAACTTAAGTCTCCGGAACTGTATTCTGTTGAGGACGGGGGAAGTTGACCTACCCGCAGCATACAGATGGTGCCACTCTCGCTGTCGCTGAATGTCCCACGTGTCAGCCACTGGCGCAGGTTCTGCTGGAACTGACGGATGTTCGTGTCTCCGTCCAGCACTGCAATATACAGATTATAGTACGCAAACGTCACTATAACTATACAAGTATCTAAAATGTATCAAAATAACCTGACCAAGTGTTTTATCTGTGTCCCCTTACAGTACTTGAGTCTTGTAAAGATGAGACCCTGACTCGCTGATATGATAATTTTTTTCGTGGTTCTTCTTGTCAAAGAGATAAGAATTTCATTTGTATCAATTTTACAAGTTAAAAAGGCTACAACAAAGTTTGCTACTATGTCTAGATATCTATCCCATGTAGAGGCTTCTATCGAGCATGTTGTCAAACGTCTGTGCTTGTGAACCCACACAGTGGTGCTGATGACGCCATTCTATAATTACACCTCATAATTACTACATCCCCCCTGCCCCCCGCAAAAAATTAAAAAATAAAAATAAACACAAGTGGATCCCATCTTTGATAGAAAATCCCCATAATGTCCACTCCCCCCACTTCTCCGTCAACTTACAGCCCAAACAAACAAAATTTTACATTTCTTTCTCAAAAAGACCCAGACCACCCGCATTGTTCCCGTCACAACCACACGTTTTTCGCTCACCGTCGAATGTCTGTGCGTATTTGCGGAACACGGAGGCTGCGACACGGCCGCTGCCGAACTCACTGACTGCCACGATCCCGGACACGTCATCGTTTCCCTTCATCACCACAGTCGCGTTCTCGCTCACCGCAATCACTTGGCTGCCAAGTGAGTAAGTGAGTGCGTTAGTAGGTAATACGTAAGTAATAAATAAAGTGAGTTAGTTTGCGCGACATCAAATTAGAGAACACACTGCGGACTGCTGTAAGGTATTCTTATTTAACAATAGAAGGTTTAGTGAGAAAGTAAGTGAGTGAGTGAGTGAGTGGGTGGGTGAGTTGGTAGGTAATAAGTAAGGGAGTAAGTTTGAACACACTATGCACTCCTCATATGTTGAAGAAGGACAATACTCCTCAGATGGTCTAAACCGAATAAACATGGGGAATTTAGTTGTCACACTTGTTTAGTAGACTTATAGCTAGAAAAAGAAATCAAATCACGAATCTTATTTTAGATAATGGGTTGGAACATTTCTCATTTGACAGATGATGGTTTACTGCATATGCAGGCTGTTATTTCAGAAAATACACTAGTTAAAAAGATATGGAATACGGGAGGAAATATATATAATGGAGATTATAATCCACAATGATGATGATATGATGAAATACATCATTGCCCACAACCGTAATTTCTCTCCTCATCCATTTTAAAAACCACATACTATAAAAGTTAACAACTAACACAAAAAGACATTTCAATTTCATCAACAAGTGAGCATAGCACCCTTCAAACCAAAATCCTACATAACAGGAATTTCTAATGTAAACCGTTTGCTTACCCTCCTTTGCCTTTCTTCGGCAGGTATGGCACGTTGTGGAAGATGTCACTGATCCAGCTGTCGACTTCGCCCCCCGCGGCGTAGCGCAGCTCCACACGCTGCAAGGCGCGCACATGACCGAGGCTAGACTCAATCGCTGGAGGAAACGGCAGAAATATGACACCAGTAAACACATTGTTTTACCATAATATTTCTCACAACTACCATAGATCATAGAAGGTGTGTTTGTATGCTATTAAATCAAATAAAGCAAATAGGTTTAATTGATCTAGAATCAAGTAAAATTCTCTACATTGAGAACTAAAGATGCGTTGTATTCAATCAATCAATCCAAGCCTAGTTTATTTGGGCAGAACATCATCATTCCTTATATTTCAAGGGCCTGGCTGCCTGGTCTGCCTTGCAATGATCCCTTCCATCCCTTTAAATCCTTTGGGTTCATTAGACCAAGTCGTGCACATTCACGACTGCCCCCTCTGTTTTGGTCATTCCCTGCCTTTCTAAATTTCTATCCTACTTATCTCAAGCATTCTTACTTTACTTCATAATAACATTCAAATTCATATATTAACACCAAATTGTGACTTCATTTCAGTGACAAATATATAGTTTTTGATTTCATTTATTATTTTACATTTACAAATACATATAGCAATAGATTCAGAATGTAAAAATGCAACTGCATCACAGTATTTTCCAACATTTTGACCAGATTCTCAACCAGCTGTGACTGTGGGGTATGTCCATTCCATATCTGTTTGTACGTCCCAAATTCCAGGAAAATCTGGATCTGTCACGGGTCAGGACAAAACGTACCTTGTTTGACCTGGGGAGTGAACGACCATGTGTCCTCTGTGACGGAGCTCTCCCTGACAAAGTCTAAGTCGGCGAGGCTCACCCAGTCACACAGAAAGGCGTGCTCCGGAGAATTGAGGCTCGCCAGGTCTGGCAGCTAGAACAGTACAAGCTCAGTCAATTCATCAATCACATGGTGCTTATCAATATTTCTAGTCAACATCAGTCACGATTCCATGATTCAATTAGTTTAAGGTAGTTACCTGCTTTTCTTAAAAAAGATATTTCTAAATTCTAAATTTTAAATATAATTTACTGGACATCCCGGATTCCATTCCATGTACCGGTATTTAAAAATAGACAATAAACATTGATAATTTTTGCCAATTGTCGTCGTTTGATGGCATCTCACCATCTCACCATCTTGACAGATTCCAAAGGACGGTATTAGAATTTCTTTGTCTGAAACGTTTCTAATGTTACTTATAATCTGCTGTGCCTCCCATGGGTCACTTTTTTCAACTTATTGGTCTACTAGTCATGGTGTCGAAGATTACTACATTGACATAGCAGGATAATACAGGTAGAAAGCTCACCTTTTTGTCTGCATTGTAGACATTTTTGTTCCTCAGGCGAATTGCATCGGATACACTTGGTGGTGTGAACGTACTTGGGGCCTGTAATATATATACATGTACACATAGTCTGTCAATGGGAATCTCTTTTACACTGTACACATGTGACAATATCTACCTGTGGGTTCAGTGCGGGAGAAATTGGTCAAGCTAGACTTATGTCAAAAGCAAAATCAATACCTGTTTTTTCTCACTTGGCCTTGTGAGATCGTACATGTACATTTGTTGTGGTCGAACATTTCGGCAGTGAGTCTTGTGATTGGTTGGATTTTGTGATCCACTTTCATGAAAGTTAGGGGTGTTTAATCACACCTATATACTGTGTATATAGCCATGAGATATGACGATGGCATGTACAATTCTACTGGTCCTTTATATAGGGATTTGAAAGAAAAATATTGAAATTAACTTTTGACTAAAGATTCTTTGCCAATCAAGTTTCAGTTATTTTGTTTAAGAAATCACACATTTACATGTTACATTTGTGTACTTACTACTTCTCCAAAGTTCCATTTTTGATACCTCTAACACTTCGAAATAGTAAAAAAATTAAGATGTGGCATTTCCACAAACTGCTGATAGACATACATTTAAAATCGACAGAATTTTTACGGCACCGAAACCCTATTCTTAAAACTTGAACAGTGAATGAAACGAGCCTACCACCTAAACCTATAAGCCAACCTATAAACATCTAGCCAGATGGAAGGTTGCAAAATCTGTAAAAATCTGTAAACCACCACCACTTACTTCCCGCACCTCCACCAGCACATAGGACAAGCCTGCCTCTTGTAGCACCTGCACGAAAGGCATCTCGTTCAGACTGGGGCACTGGGGAGTACTGTAAGAACATCCGCAACCGTACACAGCAAAGCACATGACACCCAGTACAGTGAATGTCCTTACAAATTTGCAATCACAAATCCTTCTATTTCTGTTGTTTACTGCATACTTTACTTACATTCATACATGTAATAAGTGATGCATGAGAAAAGCTTCAGTTTTTCTGTTGTTGAGGACATTCACTGGTACCATCAATAAGCTTACACTTTGGTTCCTAAGAGCAGTGCAGAGTTATTCTACCTCTTTTAATGTAACACATCTTGATTCAGTTCCTATGTCAAACATTGTATTGTGATCTAAGAAAGGTATTTCATGACTGGTACTTGGAAAGGTTAAAGTGTTCAGGATCAACACCCGAGTCATCATGATGCTATCAGCCAATAGCCCTGCCAGTGATCCCGAGTTGGATTAAGAACCCAACTCTGGTCATATGTACACAGTCATTTTATAAAGAGTGCATTTATAGGATTCGGATCCAATTTTACTGATATCTACGTTTTAAACGACTTCTTTGTTTCATGACCAACTGATTGTTGTAATGTGAATTATATCATAACTAGAGATGTCCATAACATGTAGCAACTCTAAGTTTGATGCTTTGATGGTCAGGGTGTTAAAAACATATCATTAGTCTTATCAAAAATCAAGGTGTCTCACGTGATTTACATATTACAGCATTGGTACAAATATGTACTTACTTTCTTACTTATACACGATCCCCACATACTTACTAGGTTCATATGAGCAAGTGAATTTAACTTTGCAACTACCACCACTACGTCTACGATTCTTGCTAAAATCTATCACCAAATAACCACCACCAAAAATGAAAACTCCCACAGAGTGTCAACAAATGTACCATATTCGTTCTTATAAGCGCACCTGCCCTTTTAAGCACACACCCTTGTTTACACAGATTAAATTAAACAATCTTGCTTTTTTTTCCGAAGATTTCACTCACCTGGCACCATATTGTAAAACCAACACGCCAGTATTATACGGATAATCACACATAACTACGCCTGGCTCATTGTGATAAAATATTCTCGGTTCATACACGTTGACAGTTCGAAGCGAGCGACAAAAGAAAAAATGCATGAACCGCAAAAAATTGTTGGGTGTGCTTATGAGACATTTGTTTTTGTTAAAAATCATTTTTTTGTAAGTGCACTGTGCGCTTATTATAACGAATAAGGTAACTAAAATCAAATCACTGTTACAATCACCGGCCCTGCTGCCAACACAGACTGTTTTAAGACTGTTAACATGTTTGACAACAGACTTACATTACTGATTCTGGCATCATAGTAGGATATTCCAGCTTCAGTCAAAACATCCATAAATGGTTGATCCGAAACAGTAGCCCTGTTTATCATTAAATCATGAAAATGTACAATCGTAAATAGTATTGTAATTTATGATTTATTGTTTTGCCTTGACAAATATGTATTGATACATGTATGTATTTCTAAGAATACCAACCATGGATTGAGTGCGACAATAAGTACCATGTGCCTTTGGTTCTGTTTTACCCATTTAAAAGCATACTGGTAACCTTTTAAGAACATACATGTATAATGTCATTAATCTAAACAAGGGACGAGTCTCCATTACTTTTACTGGTGCAGTGGATGAATTATGTTTTGTTGTTAACAAAGCAGCTCATGAAATTTGAGCTAAATCAAAAGTCAAGATCAAAAGTATCATGATTTTGAGTACATTATAAAGCTAAATGTATTTTCTGTAGCAATGTTTACAATATTTTATGAGTAGCTTTGCAATATTTTATGGGTGTGCAAAAAGCTTGATTCACAAGACAGAGATAAGACAATGAAGGACATGGTATGCTTTGATGTACTTGATCTATTTTCACCTTTGATCCATTTCTTTATGACCTGATGCACAGCAAAAACTGGACTATTTTCTCATAACAAGGCAGTCAAAAATCATAAAAAAGAATACTACAAAATATTTACATTCATATTTTAGGCATTGATGATTTTTGCGGTGGAATAAAAAAATCTCTAGTACCAATTACTATCATTTCCTTGTCCTGATTTGGAGGCAATTTGCAAGTCTACGGTTTTATTGACGTAAACTTCACGCATATGTGCGAAAAACTATACAATTGTTTTCCCACTATCTACATATAAACAAGTGTTCAAGCGTATAAGTCAATACATACAGGTGCAAATTCACTTTGATTTCAACAAAAAAAATAACAAGTATCAAGATCATGTAATTCATTTGCAGGTGTGCATTAGCACAATAATCAGGTGCAAAATGCAAACAGTTTACAAATATTGTTACTACTTTTGTTTCTTTGGATGACACGGCTTTCCTTTGTGACTAAAAGTAAAGTAATATCATCATCTTTGAGATGTCGTATCACAAAGCGGACTAGTATGTATAAAGAACAGTTAGCTTTTTAAACTGCTGAATTAATAATTGCAACAATAACTGTCTTGCCAAAAATAGAAACTAATCAACCTATCAAATATTCAATTTCATCATGAGTGTTTCTCAACTTTCCGGGTGTATTCAATTCGAATTATCACTTTCATTTCTCTACAGCAAAGTATGTTCCTACCATGTCAGTTATGTCAATATACAGTGGAAGCAATGCACATGCTATAAAGAACTGCTAGAAGTGATTATAATATGAAACAAATATAAAAATTTACCCATGAAATATGTATCTAATTTAAGCATTAGCTTGACTGACTCACATTAAGATATAACAAAACTGCTATTGTAAGAGGTTTCCTTGTATAGATTCCACATACAGTACATGCAGGCAGACCCAATAACATGTGTCAAACCAAAATTAAAGCAATATCTAAATCATTAATACAATAATACTAGTCTTTAAAGAGCTGAATATAAACATTGCAATGTTACTTACGCTGCATACACCCAGGGCTTCACATCATATAGCAGACCTCCGCCAGCCTTCACAAAAGCGGACACAGCAGCCACGTCACTCTCTACAACATAGGCTCACTCAATGATCACAGACACAAGCTCCTCAGGATGCGGTGGAAAGAGTTAGCCCTCAGCTGGATGAAAAACTCTCAATATTAACCTACTTATTTCCATGACAAATCTACTCAGACTGCTAAAAAATTGAAAAATATTTAGCTCTTCAATATGAGAGTATGATTGCTCGTGTTAACTCTTAACCCTTAAGACACATAGAAGACAAGATGGTGTCGAGGAGGAGAGAATGCATAGATTGTGTAATTATGGGTCACCACTAGAAAATGTGTTAACAAAATGTAAAGGTTTGCAACTCAAATGTTTTCTGTAGCTCAAACTCTTGCAGGAGGGAGAAATACTAGTTAATCAGGTCTGGGTCTCACCAGTGGCAGTATAAGCAAGACTTGAGCCATCCCAGTAGACAAGATCGGCAGAAGCCATGCACGACATTGCATCAGCAGCCTGAAATATAGATTCAACACGATGAATATTGCACCAACCCAGTATTACATGGATGACAAGTACTGAATTGTTACAGTACTACCAGAGACTGAGTACTGAACACATGGCATTTTTTCACTAGTATATAAATATGAGGCTGTCCTTATAACATAGAACTACAGAGATGAGTATGAGTATTTTGGTACTGCGCTAATGTCCTATCAATGATTTTTATTCCATTACTCTTTGGCCCTTACCAATTGTCTTCCTACACACTCATTTGAAATACTGTAATTCTGTAATTTTGATATAAATCCATTTTATTCTTCAGATGATAGACTGTGTTGCCAGAAAAAACATGCAAAACTAACTTTACCTCTGAATATATTATATTCATTTGAATCCTGATGAATCTATTCTACTCACTTATTCTAGAAATTATGAGAATTATGCAATCATGTGGGCTTTCGCGGCCGAATGGATAGGGAGTTGGACTTACAACCAGAAGGTCGTTCAAGCGAGTGAAAGCTAATGTGAGTAGCTATGTGCTGTGTGTTTCCCAGGGAGTTGAGAATATATAGTGTGATAAGCCTGCCAATAGCATGGTGTAGATGTAAAGTCGCTAGAAAAAGGCAAAACTGTTCATCGCGACTGTAAATAAACACATTTACACTCATGTCAACCATAACACACTTACACTGAGACTGCAGACTGTGGGGGTGTCCGTGCGTCCCTCCAGCATCCAGCTCTTGACGTTTCCCATCAACAGGGCGAGGTTGGCATCAGAATGACTGGCTGCAAGAGCAAAATCACCATAGAAATGTACAGCTAAACTATGACATTCTAAAACAGATATAGAGAAACAACCTTTAACACATTTAACTTTCCGAAATATACAGGAAAAATTAAATTATTGTACAACAGCTACTTACTTGCTATATTGTCCAGGTATCTCTTCATGGTTCCAGCAAAGATTTTACCGCGGCCTAGTTTAGCAACAGCCAAGTATCCTTCATCACCACTGGTGTCATGATCAAGGATGACCATCGCTCCAGGGCCAAAAGCATACACCAGGCTGTACAACAAATTATTAATGAGATATTTAATATGTTGTTGATGCCCCATTTTAAAATCTTATCAACTAATTAATGTACATATTGTGTTAACAAACGATGATAAATTCATGATTCATTTGGCAAATAGTCTTGTCAAATATTCTTCCTTGGTCCTACAAATATGCATAACAGGAACACAGTTCACGACAAATATGACTAAATAACGGGCCTATACACCTTAAACCTACTATCTACAATTTGGCATCAATATCACAATATCTGGCATTAAAAACAACAACATAACAATAGGCAGATCCTGGGGGTCGCAGGGGCACCTGCGCCCCCCATTTCCCACCAAAATACTTTATTTTCATAGGGTTTTTCATGAAATCCCGTAAGTGCGCACCCCCCTTTTCCTTACGTGCGCTCCCCCTTTTCCTGGCTCTGCCTATGATAACAACACATCTCACTTTAAGTGATATTATGATGATAATTCCAATTTCTTACCCCGGGTATCCTTTCCTAGGAAAACTAGTGACACCATCATAGATGGCCGCTATCCACTCTTCAGCCTCATAATCCAAAATGCTGTCCTGGATATCTTGTCTGGATCTTGCTTCACTTACAGTTGCAATCTGAAATACAGCAATATGGACGCTATCAATTTCACACTTTTTAACTTGGTATACACAATTGAATAGATTACTTGCTAAACAAAACGATTCTGTGGTAGGAAACAAATGTACTGCTCACGAGTATTGCATTTTATATACTGTAGGTTTGGCCGTGACGTGCTAAATGGAGCCGACAACAGGCTTTGGGGCTAGGAACGTGTGATGAGATTTCGACGAGGCTAAAGAAAGTTCTTTTTCTAACTCATTAAAATGAGTACTGCTGTTTGCTTGTGAAATAATTACTTATACACACTGATAGAAATGATAACTAAGAAGTCTTAGTTGTTTGACAACGTGCTGCAATGACTCAATGTTTAGATTAATTTACTATTGAACCACATTGGAGGTCAAGCAGGAGTTCATTCAATGAGTAGAGTTATGAGATGACCGCATTAATTAACCCCTCGAACAACTAACTACAAATGTAGTTCAAATGTTCACACACATTACACAATATATTTTGTAATATTATATTTTATGTGCATACATATAGCATACATTTGATAAACGTTGGGATATGTATATGCCTCCTCAGAAAACCTACGCATTCCAATCACAAATCGTCACAATTATTATGGAGCAAGAACATGGCCTGCACCATACGCAGATCCAGGTTTTTGGAAAGGGGGGGGGGCGGCGCACTTTGGGATTTCATGAAAACCCCTCTGAAAATTATTATGGGGAAAAGAACATGGCCTATGTGCACGGTAGCATCAAACTTGCCTATCTTTTTCCGATTATGTTTTCATCAGCAGGTCTCTGTATGTGATTGTTAAAGGCCTAAATGGAGTAAAAACTACAGTATATTCCATATATTCAACCGTTGAGATTTGATCGTCAAGCACCACTCAATGCACACAATTAGTTAGGCAAACACCCTGAACACACACATTGCTCATGTGTTTAATTGTATAGTTTTTTCTCCAATAATAATACCCATTTTGCCCTGTTTGAAATAGGTTATTGATTCTGATTAAATAAAGTCTCTGTGGCCAAGAGTGTCGTTGAAACAACAAACATTTGCTATTTTATTTTACATGCAAATATGTGTATACATGTATACTGTACATGTTTGTGATTAGATTATATCCCTGAGCTGTCTAATACTTGAGTAATGGCAGTGATATATGTTTTCATTAATGCATTTGAAATTAGTCAGCACATATGTGTTCTGATGATATCAAAATGCACTCCAAATTTGAACAAATGATGTTCGGATAAAATGAAGACTGAGCCTTTGATCTTGAGATAACATGAATTCAATGACTGTTATCAAGAACAATCAAATAAAGCCACCTTACCTAATCTCGCATCTTGACATTGCGGCAGTTATTGCTTATGTATGATAGCATTAACGACTAGCACAGGATACAGAAAGCATTCTCTGACTTAAAATCATATTGTGAATAATAAAATAGATTCCAGAAATTCCTGCAAACATCAGTGCATTGAATCCGTCGCCTCGTTTGTCTGTAATTTGGCACGATCGGGCACTACGACACTATTGTTAAATGGCTTTGTGTTTTATAAACTGCTGAGGACTCACAAGAAATCATTCAGTTTCATATAGATACAGTAGAAAATCCAAGTAAGACGACCTCTCTATTGAGACCACCTCTATGATAAGACCACTTGTCACGGTCCCAAACCTTCAAAAAGCTACCAAAACGAACCTCTGTATAAAGACCACCTCTACAGTGAGACCACCTAACACTGGTCCCAACGGTGGTCCTAATAGAAAAAAAATTAAAGAAAAAATACATGGAATATCATCCAAATAACTGCGGCCCATTTTGAGTGTGGGATACCAGATTCAATATCAGCCTGGTCCCAATGTTTAGGCTGAAACCTAGCTTGACTTTGTTACTCAGAATAAAACTAAAACACAAAGTGCGTTTAGTAAACCAGACACAATGTTGGATTAACTAGTTTGTGAACACAAAATGAACCCTGGTCACGCGTGGGTGGACATCAGTTCCAAGTGGTAAAAATCAACAAAACTTTTATAGGCCTATTAAAAAAAATAATTGTGTGTGTGTTTTTAATCATGCCACATTTTATACACACAGGTTTTTAAATATAAAAATAAAAGATAATTAGATTTGTTTTGACCCCCTGCAATATTGCGAACAATGTCCCTTAGGTCATTTGTGACGTATTGAATCAATTACTCTAAACTTACGTATATTAGACGTATAGACGTATGAAAAATTCACAACAATACTGTTTTCGATTATTCCATCAATTTAACCAAGGATATTTTTGTCGGAAAGCTTGGGCAGCAAAATGTTAGTATCCAAAATAAATTCAATGAGTCATTTTTGACAAAAAAAGTTTTAAAAAAATAAGATTTTAAAAAAATCAATACTTTTTAGATTCGGCGATGACGTAAAAGCCCTGACAAAAATATTTGTCCCGCATGTGAAAAAACCTGTGAGTTTTTTTCTGGATCGCCCCTTATGGGTTTATTAACCAGAGCTCAACTTGACGAACAACAAAAAATGAGCCATGCAATTCTGGTCTCGCAGGGGGGTGGAAATCATGGTACTCATGCCAACAAATGCATATAAACGCATTCTTTGTGATTGGGCCGTTAACATTAATGGTCATTAAAACATCATAACTATTAACAAACAACTCGAAACAACATCGGCATTGATCAGTTGTCAAAAGATTTCATCTCCGCACTCTTCAAATACGTTACGTCGAGAATATCCTACAAAAAAAAAATTTTTGTCTCTGCTTTCTAAATGGCAAGAAATCCTGTGTAAATTAGCGTTAAGTTTTTATGGTATACAACAAATTTCACCAGCATCGCCGATGACGTATGAGCCATGCAACAGGATGCTCCAGCAACTAGCACAGAAATCGCTAGAAGTAGGAGTGGGCCGGATCTTCAGGGACCCAAACACCAATCTCGTCATGCAATTACACAACGACATCACAACCATACTAATTACGTTATAAATCAACGCGCCAACACCCGGATAACTACATGTTAAATGTATAGTTGTCCAATAAGAATGTCATCATGCTTTAATTTACATAGCAAAATGTGCATTACCTCTCAAAACAATACGAACTTCCACTATATATGTGAACGTGCATGTATGCACAATGCAATTTGTGTAGTAAATTATATAAATATATAGCCTACTAAATAATTTGCTATCAGGGCTAAAGCGCTTAGTAGTGTAACAACAATACTTCATCACACCATTGCCCGTGTACTACCATCACACTGCCTATAGTTAGGTAATAACTGAAAGAAAAATAGTGCCTCTGACTAAGTTGTTCAGATTTCCACACACAATTCTATTCTCCAAACTTGTATAAGCATTTTCTCGGTGTGAAAAGTCCAGTATGGAAAAACTCTTGTTTATCAACGAACAACAAGGACAAGTCATTTTCAAACAAACTTGTACCAATTGCAACCGCGTGGACGCACCAACACATCCGTACATACACACACGCACACTCGTACCCACTAGCTATGAAAAGCACGTGCTTACCAACGCCAAAAGAAGTCCGCCCCGCAGAAGAGAAATCATCTTTAGGCAGTCGCGCGTCCACAACCTGCGCTGGTTGGAAGCGAGAACCGACCGGGATTTTATACCATCCCCACTTCCGCACGCGTAAACCACAAAATCCATTTGACACGCCTGTTTGGGCCAAACGACATATCCCGCGTGGTTTGATGGGGCAGAATATGTAACATTTGAAGCTGCAGAATGTTTCCAAACTATTGTAGCGCGTATGATGAAGTGTTTCCGACAAAGTGTGCTATTAGCGATTTGCGTTTGATGATCAATTTGGCTGGTTTTATTACATTTTGATGCGTTGTACAAGTGAGCTGAGGTCGGGAGTGAAATTGTCGCTTGATGCTGTAAATTGGTGGTAGTGATGTTGCGGAATTGATGCTTAAATCATTGCAAATTGAATTGTGTGCTTAGCCATCCGATTCATTAGATTGTAACGACTAGATTGTTTTTGTAACAGTGGTGCATTATTATCAGTCTTTTAAATCCTTTCTCATTTTACGTAAGAGCTAAGCTGGTTGAATTGTTTGGGTTTTGTGGTAGAATTCTGCGAGTACTTTGGTCACTACCATTAATATCTATAGCATATCTAATAGTCGTGTAGTGCAAGGAAAAAACAAACAAATTTTAAACAAAAGAAGCCGAGTATACTAACAAGTGGCATGCCACGTGTGGGGTTATGTCAGTGTACGAGTTATGGGAGTCGCGAGCTCTTAATTTCCAACAAAATATCTTGCCGTTATAGGATTTTGTGGATATAAAAAACATGTGCACAAAACAACAAAAAACAACAAAACACACAAAAACAACAACACACAAACACACACACAAACACACAACACACACACACACACACACACACATGGGTACAACACACAACACACACACACACACACACACACACACACACACACACACACACACATAACACACTGGTTGCAACACTGTCCACACACACACACATGCACACACACACACACACACAACACACACACACACACACACACACACACACACACACACACACACATTTCCACACACACACACACAATACACACACACACAGTACACACACACACACACACACACACACACACACACACACACACACACACACGCACACACACACACACACACACACACACACACACACACACACTGCTACATGTATTGAGATAATATTCAAAGTACTACAGTATCTAAGTCGGCCATGGGTACTGATTGATACTGTAATCAACTTGTGCGTGAAGGTCCCTCTCCGCCTATACACCCATTCCCATATATAGTTAGTCTGACATTGCCACTGATTGAAGCTCAATAAGGGCATACTAGTATTGTACTTGTTGCTGGTTGCAACACTATCCATCTAGACAGGCATGCTGCATCTACATGTATGTAGAGTCATGACTTCACAGCATAGATTTCTTATCTCCTATCGCTACCTCTTCCACAAATAGTTCCAAATTCTAAATATAGTCCTAATCGATTTCAAACCTTACAGGTTCCTTGTCAAAATTAAACAAAATATGACAAATTAATACAAGAATACTAATTGGACACCAAATATCATGAGACCCACTTCTTAAAATTTGGAATTTAGAACTAGACCTAGTTTTGGAGAAAACCAGGTAAATAGGTTACCTTAAAGTGATAAAATCATGAAACCCACTGCTGTATACCACATAACAACAACCAAACTAGCGATTTTTTTTTCATAACAAAGGATTTAAAATAGTTACCAAATTAATGTACATGGCACATATTTGTAGCTGTGACTAACACTAGCACCGGCCGCTTCCACCTGACACGTCAGGAGGCGGACATGTTGTCAATTCGGCGAACGTTGAGATGAGGAGGAAAACGTAATAGTAAGCCGAATTTAACCATTTCTCTCTCAGCTTCATGTAAATCTGTCAGTGTACGTCCTTTATAATGGGCTATGGTAAACCAGCCTAAATTCGGCCTTTTAAAGACCGAAAACTGTCATAGCTATATTAACTGGCACACACATTCTACATAAATGTTTTACTGACAAGTACATATTTAGTTTACTATCTAATATGATTCACCAAAACACGGATGGTATCGAAAGATCACCTGTATAAGGAATTAATTGGGATTATGTATTTTCACGTGTTTACCATTTTTTCCCCCCCCCTCGGACAATTTTCGGCCGTCAGCATGATTTAAGTGACAATTTTCGGCCCCCTCCTACACGAGTCGAGTGTAAATGTGCAGGCTAAAGTCAAGGTCAAATCAACGTAGGAGTAGTAGTCGTGACAAACCTCAACAAAAAAAATGAATAAAATCGAAATAGATTTGGTACTTCAAGACTGTTTTTGTAGCCCTTAATCTTATGGCGAATTTTAGTGTATATACGGCAATTCTTAACTTTCCCCATTTACCTTCAGAATTCTCGTTGTAAAAATTAAGTGAAAGCAAAATTGTTTACAAACATGACGTATAGAACAAGTGTGATACTATTTATGACGCATTCACGTAACTATGACGTAATTTCAGAGAATGAGGAACGTTATATACAGTAAACGGCCGAAAACTGAAGGGGCCGAAATTAGGCTGGTTTACCCTACTTCATGCCCGGAATATGCAACAGTTCATGTAACATGTAGCGGTGGCCTGGGTGTTGTCTTGTTTGCAACAGTTATTCAGTGGCAGTACCAGAGGAGGGGTCGCCAGATCGGGTCCAGTTCCACCCCCATCCCCGCCCACTTCCTTTCTGATCCGACCCCACGCCTTTTCCAATCAAAATTTTCATCATTGGTCTAATTTCTGGTGGTGGGTGTTGAGCAAACTCATACATGTACCTAAATAGTTGCACACTGCTCCGTGGTACCAGCATGTTAATTAGGTACACGTACAGGTCATTGGGTTGAAAGAGTGAGTGAGTGCCTGTATGAGTGATTAGCATTGTGCGTTGAATGTGCTGCCGATTCAATTATATCTAACAAATAATCGATTGATGATCATTGAGTGTGCATAATGACCTGGTGTAAAACGTAAAGTCGTGAGAGCACAACTAGAATCACAACTATAAAACACCACATTTACAATTTCTCAGACGATATTTTGGAGTTGGGCTAGAGTCGTGTACAGTGCACACGCGTTCATCCCCCCTTAAGTTACTTGTTATAGTGACATATTATAGATCCGGGGCCTGAACTATAACCGCGGGGTCAAAATAGGCACTGGCCTAGTACTAGCCAAAACATTTTTGGACATAACCTTAAGTGACCGGCTTAATGATGTATTGGGGGATTAGGGCTAGACTATTTCCAAGAACGCACGCTGCAGACAAAGCCACAACTCAAGCAACAAAAAAGTCGTCTGTTGTGATGAGTGGCGGGGTAAATCGGTGTATCACGTGGCACAAGTGGACCAGCGGCAGTTTGTCTCTAAGCATTTTATGGCTTTCTAGTGGCAGGGGTGACACTTGCCGGACAGGGGTTACATATTTACAATGTGTATACACAACTTATCGTATATGTACGCAATGTCTGCATGATCACAATGACACTGAGAGTAACATGATAGCAGATACTGGTCTACTTTACGCGTAATCTTGTTGCGCGTAAATAACATGTTGAGTGGCTATCCCTGCTAGTTTTTTTTTGTGTGTGTTACCATTGAGTACCGATGTTTTATTCGGCGTGTGTCATCGACATGTACATCTGTTCTATATACATCTAGTTCAATCATTCAACACGCACTGTACGTGTACGTGTGTGTACTTCTGGGGCCGAGTGAATAGAGAGTTGGGATTCGTGACCAGAAGGCCGTGGGTTCGATTTCTGGTCGGGTTTGATGGTAGGTGTTGAGCAAACTTACCTCTAACAGGTTGCACACTGCTCCGTGGTACCTACACGTTGAATAGGTACAGGTCAGTCGAGTGAGCGCAAATGTGATTGAAAAGCACGTCTGCACTTCGGCAGCGATGTGCTGTATGCTCCCCGGGGAGTTGAGAAAGATATAGTGTGACAAGGATGCAGCCAATAGCCTGGTGTAGATATAAAGTCGCTAGAAAACGGCAAAACATTTTTATTGCGACTGCAAATAAGCACATTTAAATTTACACTGCAAAGGGCATCTTTAAAACTCCGAAAACCTAGTACTAGATCTATGTGTGAATTATACGTATTTAGACTTATTTACGACCTGTCGATTCAATACTGAGGGGTGGGTTGGGGTGGGGGTGGTGGGTACCAGGATCGAGGGACGTGGGTAAGAACTCATACGTCCCATATGCTGGAAGATGTGAGACTGTGAGTCAATCACAACAAACCCGTCAAAAAGCCAAATCATACAGACAATGCGATATGAGAAACCGCATGATAGGCATGTCATTTATAACTAATTATGAGTTGAGGAAGTTGTCAATTATTGCCATGGAGATGAAATACAATGTCCTAACCATCGCATTTTGTACTATGAAAGATTACCCCGTACTAAGCTGTAAGGGAGCGACTATCATTCTTGTACAGGGTGGGTGGGGGGGCGGTCATTTGGTATTGACAAGATAAAAAATGAACGCCCTTCCTAACTCTCTATGTTGAAATGGAATGCCCTCCCCTTGTGAATATTAGGAAATGAGCCCCCCCCCCCTCCCCGGCCCATTTGAAAATGACATACTTTCATATTATAAAGTTTGATATTGGACAGATTCCCTGAAAACTGTTTAAAGTGTATTGCAATGAATCATTAATGTCAACGAATACATATTTAGCAATATATTTTGCTTGTTGACATTAGAATACATTTAAATCCAAAACCATGCATATTGCAGGAATGCAACAATTTGTAACAAAAGTGCGCCCTCCCCCACCAAATGACCGGCAACTCCCGTACAAGTAATGATGGTTGCTCCCTAACTAGTGCAACCAAACCAAGAGGGGGGGGGGGGGGGAAGGAAATCTTTCATATCAAAGGTTGTTGACATCTATGACACGGGGGAAATTTACCCTGTATAGGACCCCTTGATTTATAAAATCATCATCTGTTTTGTATAGCAGCAATGGCATCTTTATCATAGATTACACAATTAGGAGAGGGACATTGGCATTGGCCCCAACATGTTATATTTCTTTATAAATTGCTCCCGAGTACGTGTGATTAAAGCAAAAGACAACTTATAGATCTATCTAGAACGAGAATACCTTTGATTCTTCGGTCGTTGTTGTCAATGTTGAATTTAAAAAGCACGACAAACTAGATACAAGAGACGATACTAAAGCTGCAGTCAAATTCATGCTTTCGTCTCGTTTTGTTTTTACATACTACCATGTGTTTCTTGATAATATACAATTTTCCATTTGATATAAAACAAATGACGATTTCGTAGAAATTGTCGCTGTCGAAAGCATTACACGTTACCCCTGTTGATAGTCCGTGGGCTGAGGTGGATTTGGTGTACATAAAACACACCCTAAATTTCTCTTCATTTCTTTTTCAAAGTGCGTCCTCTAGTATGTGGGAAACTCGCTTAGACGTTTGGTATAAGTGAGAAATTTACAATTGAAGTGAAGTGATGAGAGCACGTACCCGCTTTGAACCACAATTCAGGGTTAGGGGAAATAAAAAATACAATTTCTAGAAATTAATGTATTTTAGGTACCCTGAATTGCTACATAACACAACTGCCAAGTCCAGATTTGGAGGGTAACAGTAAAGGGGGGGGGGGGGGGGGGGCTCAATTAATGGGTTCCACGGGTTTCTTTAAGGCAAAACAGCTAAATGGTCGGCTTATACTATACCCGTTTTTTTTTATTATTTTTTTTTCTGTTATCTTCTGTTATAAGGCAAAGTAAAATTGCTATATCTTGTGTGTGTGTTCAATGTCTATCAAAAATTGAATGACGGTGGATCTAAAATAGCGCTAACATATTAATCCCACAATACAGTGGTTTTATTTGCCAATATCTTTATAGCATGAACATGCATAATCTAAACTTCGAGTTTTCTATGGAACGTACTTGCAGTTATACTGCCTTAACAATTCAGAACAAAATCCATGGGAGTTTGGATTTAGCCAGGATTATGGTGCTGTACTACCTGAGATACCCTACCTGACAGGCAGCAGGCGCTACTGCCTGATGATTTTTAAAGCCATGCAATTGCACAACCTGTGCTAGTAGGGACTGTCTTTGCAGACAGAATGGATCAAATGTTGCTGCTACAAGGGTGGGGGGCCACAAGTAAACGTTGTAGAAACCTAGTATCTTAGACATGTTGGTGTGCCAGTTTCAGTAGATATGTACATGTACATGTGTGTGATATCTGCTATACCCTGACTGTTGTATATTGTCTTGCAACTGAATATCAGTGATAATGCAAGATATACAATTTGTGTTTGCAATTGACTACTTGCATTTTTGCTGATTTCCACTATTTTACAACTGATTTTACAACTATTTTACAACTGACCTTCAGTGAATTTCTGTCCATGGTTGAGATTTGATCTTCGTATTGAAGCTGTTTGATATTGCGCAATGTTGGTATGCACATGAAATAAATGGAATTATCAATTTGAGTATTTTTATACACAATCAACTGAATGACCAAAATTTAGGCATGCATCAAATTAGATAATTCTTTGACCTTGATTGACCTTGCATTTTACTCCAGTACCTGGAGCATACTTTAATATTACAAATTATTTTATAAGATTCAATTTGAGTGCTTATATAATGACATATGTATCATGATATTATGCCGGTTTTCATTTCACACACTCTATGTCTTTTGAGGTAGTCATTTTCCAAATTTTGACCTATTGTGAAATGGACCTCAGTGTTTTAGTTTTACTGCCAGAGTATTCATATTTTCCCCCTAACTGCCCAATGTTGTATGGTTGGAATATGTACTAACAACTAAATAATCCTATCATTGACATTATTTTTATAGTCATTCAACTTTGTGAAAGTCTGAATGTTAGGCATACGTCAATGTAATCAAATGGTACTTTGACTCTGAACGACCTTCACATTCATCCAACGATATTGAACTTTATTTTATGTTATAGGCAATATTCTAAGCTTTAATCTCAGTGCTTATATCGTGCCATATGTTGTTCCTCATGATATTATGTTGGTTTTCATTTCGTGCACTATATTTCTTTAGAGGTACTGATTTTCCATATTTTGACTTACTTGTATTTTGAAATGAAACTCAGTGTTTTACTTTTACTGCTAGATGACTCATATTTTCCTGAAAACTGCCTAATGTTGTGTAGTGTTTACACGTACCAACAGCTAAGTGCTCCTATCATTGACTTCATTTTTATAGTCCTTCAACTTGAAGGTCTGGATTTTAGGCATATGTCAAAGCGCATCATACTTTGACCTTGAATGATTTTGCCCATGACCCTAACACATTGAACGTGATTTCATGTTATAGGTGATATGCTAGGCTTCAATTTGAGTGCTTACATGATGACACATGCTGTTTCGGCATGATTCTACATCCGCTTTCATTTCCAATACCCCTATTTTTTGAGTGATTTGACGAGGGTGTAGTTTTAATAAAAACAGAAATATTTCCCTTACTGCAAGGTTTCGAAATGTCTACCTTCGTTAAGATTATGTCCCATCTGGCCCTCTATAAATATCAAGTGGGTGATTTTGTGGCCTTCTTATGGATGCAAAAAGTCCTTGGCTCCAGGAGTATTTTGGACGAATGCACTGAGTGTTCTGCATAATGCAAACAGGACACGTGTACCAGTCAGCATGCCGCAAGGTCATAATACCATTGTGGCGAGAAGTATTTTATTTGTACAACTGGTGTATAAACAAGATTTCGTGCAACTGGCCGTATATTAGCTAAGTATTTACATATGTTTCATTAATCAACAATAATCATATGACCAATATAACATTGTAGATAAAAGACAAGAGGTGTTATAATCGTACATATCGCTGATATTCAACTACTGTGACGTCATAGGAAAATACAACAGCCTACAAAATGTCCCATGGCAAGCAACTTGAATCCCTTGCAAAGGACTTGTCGATAGAAGAAAGTGTGTTAGAGGATACAATACTGTCTCCATCTAATATAAACGCTAAGCACACAACATGGGGTACAAACTTCAAAGGCATGACCATACCCCCCTTTTGGGGTTTTTTAAAACCCAAAAATTTTAAAAAATTTTTTTGGGGGAAAAAAAAAATTTTGGTTTTTTAAAAAAACCCCGGGGGAAAAAAATTTTAAAAATTTTTTAAAAAAAAAAAAATTTAAAAGGGAAAAAACCCCAAAAATTTTGGGGAAAAAAAAAAGGGGGGGGAAAAAATTTTTTGGGGGGGAATTTAAAAAAAAGGGGTTTTTTTCCCCTTTTTTTGGGGGGGGGGGAAATTTTTTTTCCCCCAAAAAAACCCCCCTTTAAAAATTTTTTTCCCCCCAAAAAAATTTTTGGGGGCCAAAAAATTTTTTTTTTTTTGGGGGGCCCCCTTTCCCCAAAAAAAAAATTGGGAAAAAAGGGGGCCCCAAAAAACTTTTTAAAAAACCTTTTTTTGGTTTTTAAAAAAAATTTTTTTGGGGGCCTTTTTTTAAAAAAATTTTTTAAATTTTTAAAAAAAATTTTTTTGGGGAAAAAACCCCCCAAAAAATGCAATACTTAGCCTGGTTGAACGAGGCTATTTCAGCCTTCACGTTTTCCACACGTTATACATAGTAAGCCACCATCGTTGAACGTAACTAAATGGCGCAAGTTCAGTACATCTACTTTTTCCTGGAATCGCTACAGTACCTAAAATGTAACAATATGGTGGACCACGGCGCAGGTGATTTTCATAAAAACAGGCTGAATTCTAGCGATGATCAAATGAGAAGTGCGTCGAGACTATGCCTAACAAATGCCCTCGACGGTGGCTTCACTCATAGCGACACCACGGCCGCCGCCGCAGCACACCTAAGCATGGAACCGGCGCAACAGCCCAGAGATGACAGTGGAGGCGGTGCCGCCGGCGGATTGCAGAGTCGTTCCGACCCCACGGCCCTCGTCTCTTCTAGTCCCGGCGCCTCTCCCCACTCCCAGCTAGGTGGACTGGACAGGTCCGTCGTATCCCTGGTTGACCCCGGCGACCCTGCCTCCATGCGGTCCGTGAAAGTTCTTCACGCCCGCGCCGAGCAGCTTCGCCGCATCACGGAAGAGTACATGCACACCGCGCTCCTGGCAGAGGTGGAGCGCTTGCTGGCCTCAGCGACCCCCGAATTGCGCGAAGCAGCCACAGATCTGGCTTTTCAACCGGTGCAACCACCCTGTGCAGCCTTCGCCGAGTGCCACTGCGGATCCCACGAGACGGTGGCAGCCACCATGGAACAACCGGTGCGAGGCGGCGTTGTTCAGGCAGTGATATCACCAGACGGGGAGGTGGGTGGTTTCCGGCTGGCTGTGCCCGTGCGCGACCTTGATTTCTATGTGGAGGAAAGTGAGCGCCTTCGTGGTGCGGCGTTCAATGCAGACATCATTGTCCACGAGAGGAACTATTTCTGGAAACATGTATGCCGGGAGGCGGTGGTGCCTCGGTACCCCAAGTTGGCCGAAAAGATGGGAGCGCGCAGAGGAGGCGGTTGTGTGTTTACTGGGGAGCTAGACATCGACGAATTGCCCGAAGAGGAATGGAACAGAAAGACACCGATGAAGCCTAGGCTGCCTGTGGGTGGGCCGATTGACTGGTATCGTAAGGGGCACGGGAATCCCAGTAGAACCAGTGCATATGGGCTGCTTTGGATAGACAATTGGAAACAATTTTGTTCTCTTTAATAGTAACTATTCAATGGTTTAATAATTTGTTGTGCCAAAATCATGGCGTTGAAATGTTCAATAAATACAAGTTAGTAGCATGGCCTGGTTATTTTTTTTGTCTCTTATCTCAACTGGGGATAGTGGGGATAGTTTGTTGTTTATGATATATAGCATAACTAGGTAGAATCGATAATCCATCATCATAAGTAATCTATTGGTATTGTTGGATGCTATAACATATCAATGCGTGAATTAATTTCTGGGGAGAAAACAAAACAAACCAACTAGATCTAAGCCTCTTTTGTTAATGGTTTCACATTTATATGAAGACTCTCGCTTATCTGGGACAAGTAAAAATGGCTGTCGGACAAGTAAACTCTTAGAGGCACGTGTCTGATGTTATACACATATACTAATATATATCGACCTACTTTTCGTCATCATTCATAATATTTTGTGCGGACAAGTGCATTTGGTTGTTGGATAAGGAAACTTAGACCTCTACTTGTCCGATGGACAAGTAGATTTAAATCCTAATGTAGAGCACTGTTATATGTTCTATATAACAAATTAAAAAAGAAAAATAAGAAAAATGAAAACAATGCAAAACCTAAATAACTAACTCAACTTGTATACGATGAACCACTGCAAATAAATAAAACTGGGGTATTAGATTGGGAATTGATACAGACAACCGTATTTCAGTGATCACTGACTTTGACATATTTTTCCTCATGACTTCCACAATGACCACGAATTGTCGACAATTAAAATCGACAGTCCTGTTGTCATAACGCTGTCAAAAAATTCACTTTTAATGACAAAACTGGGACAAGCGTGTTGTTTTGCATAATCAAATGATCATTTTTGTTGAAATTGCCCTCAAAAACATAATTCAAGCGTGTTGAGGAACAAAACGATCGAAATACAGACTGTAAAAGAAAAAAGCTCGAAAATGAAATGCAATTCAAACTGTTTTTGCAATTAGGCGCCCTATAGAATCGCGAATCAGTCAACGAATTTATATGCGGACAATTAAACGCCTGTAAAGATTGCAATATTATAAAATACAACTGTTATTTTCATCAATGTTAAAAAATAATGTTTTGATATTATATAGCCAAATTCAAACCAAGGTATGATCATTTTTATATTACCTGAAACGCAGACTGTAAAACGGGGAAAAAAGCTCAAATGCTTGGGGAAAATGGTCGACAGCAAACATGCGTACTATGAGTTAACAGAAATGCCACTGGTAGATGCGGACGCTTGCGGATAAAAAATCCATAATTGTCCAGTTTCGGGGCAAGTTCGTATTCACCGCCATAATGTGAGAATAACAAACCAACAAAATACACACCAATATGATTACTCCCAAGATTGCGTACGAGACGTATCTCATATGACCCAACAGGAATCCCGTGACTGTCCTGTGTACATGAAGCAAACACACTGATGACGGACGATGAAATGCCAGAGCCTAGTATAGACGTAGTGCTCGACAACCAAAACCAAGATGTGAGCTGTCAATGACTTGGAAAGGAAAAAGTTATGATTATGTAGACCTAGACATGCCCTTCACATATTGGTGTTTGTGTGTGTGTGTGTGGGGGTGTGGGGGATTGTGTTGAGTGTGGATGGGGGCACTAGCATCTGTTTTGGGTAGGCATGTTCCTTCTGTGGTTCAGTATATGTGGTGAGTTCAAAATGGGGTGTCTTAAATTTTTGTAAGATGGAGTGTCTTAAATATGGGCTATACCAGAATAGGGGTCTTAGATATTAGTGTTAAGAACAATAGGCCTAAATTGAATCCGTATAAAACTTGAAGGCAACAATGAAATATGATCATACTGACAAAAAAGACCGTTTGAGCTGTTACAAATTAACAGATTGTGAGAAATTAGGGGGGCTTTGAGGTTTGGCTACCAAGAAATAGGAGGCCTTAGATATTTTGTCATCTCAAAATAGGAGGTCTCTCTGCTGAGCATATATACCCAACCCTAGTGTTAAAGAGCTGCCCCCCCGCGCGGGCGCCTTCACTCCCAAGATATAATTGAGTGGCGGTCACGGGGAAGAGAAGCCCTGGGATATTGTGCCGTGTGAAAAAACCCCGATCTTGCTTATATCGTGTACATTTATATAATTTTTATATACTATATTCACATGTAAAATGATTCATTGTAGTTTTACCATGACACACATGCACACACGTTGAAATAAATTCTTAAAGCTAATGAAAATCCTACAACGATATTGGTCTTTTCTAGCTCAGAAGAATTCACCATTTTAGACAACAAGACCATAACCAAAGGCTAAAATAATTGATGCTGCTCGGAATGCACGAGCACAAAGAACTGTGGCCGGCGTACGGTGGTTATGTGGTTGTAACACAATAAAGCAAAATGGCGGCATCGCTTAGTGGCGGTTACACGGCTAAATCACATTTGTCGTCGCGTTTATGTGGCTCTTGGTGCGATAAAGTATTTAATGCTCGCGCTACAATGACATTTTCATGCATTAGATCTGGTCACAATGGGCCCCGTGTACACACCCACTTCGTGTGTTATCTAGAATAAAAAGGCTCCAAACAAATACCAAATGATATTACTACTATGGAAACTATTTGTTCTCCCGGTGCCAAAGTGTAAAAAGAAAAATTCTATTTAAATGTAAATCAGGATGACAAGCTGGAATGGCGACACCAAAGGAGAACTTGAGTCCCCAGGGGTAGTGAATGTGGAATTGTTACACACAATAACCTAGCCACTGCTGTGTGCATTGCACGTGTATATTTTTGAGACATCCCAGCTGCCCAGGGCACGCCCACCCATTACATCATAGCGAGGCGATGGCAGCATGCGCCGCCAGGAGACATAGCCGCCCCGCGGCGTGAGCGACGAGACCCGGAAATGAGCAGAAACAGTGAGGAGGGGACGAGGAAATAGGCAGCGGCGGTAGGTGGGTTACAGTTTACAGTGTGTGTGAGGGGCCGGGGGAGGCAGTAATGATCTGTGTCTGTGTTTTGTATGTTTTCTTTTCTTTTCTTTTTTTTCTTCTTTCTTTTTTTATGGGGGGGGGGGGCATTTTGCGTAAACTTTGCAGTGCAGTGCTGTGTGTGTGTATGTATGTATTTTTTTTATTTATCTTTTTTTTTTTTGGGGGGGGGGTGCGACTGTGCGTGCACGTCTGTGGGCTGGCGTATGCTCTGTGTTTAGGTGGTAGAGCCACTGTGATATTGTATTGTACATGTATTGGGTTATGATTTGGCCCTACCACCCCCCCCAAAAAATTAGATTCAAACGTAGTCAAAAACAAAATGGAACATACACGAAAGAAGTAACCAAACACACAAGACCTACAATGTACATGGCAGCCAAAGGGTTAAACGTATCACTTCTCTGGCAGTATTTGGCAACACAAGGATTGTCTTCAACGTGGCACATGACCACCTGAGTCTGGTGGTGTCAGATGTATTAACCATTCAGATAGATACACAAATATATGTGCAGAAACACACTCATTTTGTTTATTTACTTGTTAACAATACCTGTGAGTTCAGGTGCCTTCAGGGCCACCAGACATATCAAACGATTGTTTGAGCTATGTCAATAAGGAGCTGTAACACGAGCATACTGCAGCGAAGCCAGAGAAAGGATTAGAATTGCAAAGAAAGCATTTCTTCAAATGAAATACATGAAAACAGCAGCAACAACAATGGTGGTGTGCTGAACAAACAACACTGACTAGTGTTTGTCACAGAATCCTCGGTGTAAAGAGACACTCAGCACTAACAAATGTGCAAGCGGCGGCCCGAATATTGCACCATGAAATATGGATACGGGAAATTGGCGTTTTCGCCTTCAAAAGCCAGAAGAGCAGCCGTAAGAGAAGACAAATAATGGCACTTTATGTGAGAGGCTCCGGGGGGCCGGGGGTGCTTGCTTGTGGTGACCGGAGCTTTTGTGCTTAAGCTCACATGAAGAGTAGCTCAAATTGGTGCTCGTATTAATGAAAGGATTATTTAACCACCAGGGTCACTAGGTCTTGTACAGTGTTTTTTGCAATATGGGGCTTTCAGCATTGTCAATGATGGGCGGTGTCACATAGAAAAGGCTGATTGTTGGCAATGTTACAAGTGTTACGTGTGCTTATGAAATACTGCCCGTGGTGTAGCAATCAACACAAGAATCTGAGTTCACAACATCGTGAATCACCTTCCAAAATTGAACACTATTCTTGGCCATAAAAATGGGCTGCAACGGGTCATTATTTACAACTTGGGAAACTGAATGTTATCACCATAGCTCTGATGGTGTGACGTAAATAATGGGAGGGGGCAACAAGGCTGTTATTGGCTTGTAGCCATTAGTAACTAAATGTGAAAGTCAAACGGTGGCGACTCCAACGATAAGGCATGTAGAAATGAAAAGTCAGAAATAGACCAACATAATAGGTTCGGACGGAGCAAAACATCTTTGGACCTTTTGGATGCATCTTAAAGACACTACAACTGGTCATCGTTTTTATTGACAAACCAAATCTAACCATCCTGTGATTCTAACGACAATATGTCAAACGACGTGACCTGTAAAGGGGTAACACCACGCATTGATCGACCATTAGATAGTGGATTGGCCAGACGCATGTATGGGCATTAATTAATCACGTTTAAGCTAGGATCAAACAAATACATCAATGGTTGTACGCACGCTTTTAAAAAGATGCGTTTGAGAGAGAATCATCAACTATGGTTGCTGATGCCAGTAAAGGGATAACGAACTGTTAGAGTCAAGGACCTCGTATCACTTCACCGTACATCGGCGACGCTATTTGTAGCTGCCAGCACTGGCTGGGAATACAGCTGATCTCCTCTTTAAGAACACCATCAATAAACAGACCATCTTTATATTCAGACCACATTTCATAGTACCAAGCCTTTTCAAAAAACCCAACCTACACCTCTAGCCAAAACCACAGCTATATTGTGACCACTTAACGCCAGTCATAAGGTGGTCCTATTAGAGGGGTTTTACTGTACTTCATGACAAAGCGCTGGTCAGATGCCCTGTCCACTCCCGGCCAGTCTTCGCTTGTGGTTATTTCACATCACGTTTTCCCATTTTACGCTCTGAAGTATTTGTTTTCTATTGCAATACGTGCATATATGTAAGCTTTGAAGTTGGAACCCTTCCTTATAGTGCATGTAGCATATGAAAAGCGTCACCAGACGTGACATACCAGACTTTTGTTCTTTGCCTTTGGTATATCAATTCGTGTAACGTTTCTAACGTAATAACTTCATAGTTTTTATCACATCATTGAAGTATTGAAATATTGGTGATTTTTTTTCGTGTGTAGCCCGCCTACATGTGGAGGGAAATATGAAACGGTGACACAGGTATGTCGTATAGTAGTATCTACATATTTTATTTCTAATTTAGCATCTTAATGATAGTACGAAATGGGCCCAACTACGGAATATTTTTGGTTCATTGTGGTCCAAGTGAAATGGACCATGAGCCGTCACCTTCTTCAAATTACAAACAAAATTAGCACCCAACAATGCAACAATGAAGTAAAAGTCAGAAATACACCGGGGGGGGGGGGGGCGCTAAGATCTTTTTTGGTAGCTATGCTCCACGGTTAGTTCAAATTGTGGATCTTCATTTTTGGTAAAATGGGGTGGGGGTCTTAAATATGGTTTACGTCAACAAAGATGGTCTTAAATATTGGTGTTCAAAACAATACATTAGATTTATACGAAACATGAAGGCAACACTGAAATATTATCATGCTTTAATTTACATCCTTGCAAAAATGTGTGGTTTTGCTTTGAGATTTAGATATTTGGGATTTGGCTGCCAACAACTAGGAGGTCCTAGATATTTTGTGATCTCAAAATCGGGGGTCTTTTTGCTGAGAAACCCGACTGTGGAAGAGACACTGTTATAGGTATCAATTGGGTCGATGTGAAATGATGCTCTCAATCAGAGAGACGGAGCCATATTGGAAAGAACTGCACATCTAAATGGGCAGGCCATTATTATAGTATTACGTTAATGCTCTGCTTAGAAATCAATGTGTGATTTGAAGATATATCCGTGATGTGTACAGAAGCCACAATGCTAAAAGTGAAATAGTCCAACCACAGATAATACACCTGTGCTGTTGCTGCTCATTTCCACCATTGGTGAGTCCCAGAATAGAGTCATTACAACCCCCTAATGCCCACAATTTACCCCTAAGTGGATTGCTTGATTTTGCTAATGGGAATTTGCCGTCAATTGCGTTCACGCTCAATTTCTCCATAAACTACTGTGAATTTGGTCAGTGGTCGTTACATTCAAAGCTCAATTCTTATTTTATTCTAATATAGTAGGAGCTGTTAACTGGGAATGTGCAGCGATGGCCGTAAAATGCTCGTTTTAGCCAAAACCCGAGAAATAAACAGTTTATGGATGTTTATAATGTGATCGAAGGGAAATGAACTAGCCACGTGATAAAAGAAAATTCAACATAAACGATGAATCTAAGACTTGCGTGATAACCTTTTTGTGGTACCTGACATCATTTGATGTTATATGCAAATTAGATTATCAACCCATCATAAACTATACCCAATAGAAGTGGTCTTGATTGGAGTTTTTATTTACGTTGAACCAGCCAGGGGTTGATAATCTCCAAGCTCCTACAAAAATACACCAAGTCAGATGATCCAAAAAGAAGAGAAGAAAGCGCACGCATCATTCTTGTCGGAGGCTTTTACGTAAATTGGGAAGACCTGTTGCCAAATGCTGGTGGCGTCTGCGCATGCGTCACTTGCCACAGAGCCTCGTGTTAAACAAGCATCACTTTTCTCTCAGTGCTTGATCTTTTCTGAGCATTGCCACACTTGAAGGCACTGTTTTTTTCTGTATGGCAAAAATACTCGTAAGTACATGTCTCTCTCCGTCTAAATCTAACTGTAGAAATAGACATTCGTAGAGTAGATGAATGAGGAAATGAATTATCTAGCTTAAACGTTGCATAGGCCATTGAACATGTCTTCCATGTGAAAATAGTGTTGATCTTACTAGAAAAAAGAATAGACTCGTTGTTTAAACAGTCGATGACACTTACTTACTTACTTGCCGACTTACTTATTTGTCCACTTACTTAATTATTTGCCGACTCACTCACTCACTCACTCACTCACTCACTCACTCACTCACTCACTCACCTCTAAATGTCGGGGAGGGATGTGAGGTTCCCTGGTCAGTGCATACCAGAGCTGGATCTGACAGTACAGACAATATTGGCACAGTGATGTTTTATTGACTCGTGGGAGCATTTATGTCAGTTTTTGGCAGAAGGTCGAGTGGTGTTTACGACCTCATTTGAATAAGGGAAAACAACCGAAACCTAGTATGGCGTGAGTCTATGTCGGTCGTCGCACGCTCTCCCCGAGGTTGTGTGACGTTCTGCCTGAAAACACGGAAAACAATTGTGATGCAGAGAGTTGCAACTGCAGTAACTGCAGGAGCTGGATTATTCACGGGTTTTACTCGTCAATTGACATTTCATCTATTGAGTGCTGAACACTTTAGTTTGAAATACAACCATTCGGATACGTTTTTCCCCTATAACAGTGAAATTATGAATGGAATAACTGGGATTTCTGTAAGTGTGACTAGAATGGTGTTGTTGGCTGCAGTGTTCTCAGCTACTACCGTGTGTTATGCTGAGACTGTACCAGGTACGACATTGTCTTATAAACGTCCATGTTGAAATATTATGTTTGGCTGAATTTTAAGCCTCATCTATTCACAATGCATGACTATATTTAGTAGTGGATTCTATTATTGTTTGGTAGATTTGTTAGCACAACTACATATATGGAAGTGGTCCGAACGTACCAGGGGTGCCCGTAACACATGCTAGCCCTATGACAATACAATTCTTTATAGAACTATGATTTCTAGGCTTGGTTAGATGGACAAACGGCAAAATTGACCGTTTCGGCCACCCACTAGCGACGCCCATGTGACTGGCTGTATAGGTTTTGGACCAGACGGGCGCCCACATACCTGGACATACTTGAACTAGCATGTTTAATCCCTGTGCTCATGCTGATGCCATGAGTGTGCTGAATTTGCTACGCAAATCAGATTTGTAATTAGGTAACAGGTATATGTCTTTATATTTCTTAGGTAGACTACTGACTTGCATTCACTCATATAATTTGGATTTTGTATATGACATGTAGGGTAGTTAAGCTAGCTGGTGTCAGGTTATCTTTTGTAAATATGTGTTTCATAAGGGCCCAGATGTCAAAAAAGAATTACAATACAAACATATATCCCACATTGTCGAATTATTGAAAGAAAGCTGGAGAGGCATGCTTGAAGACACCGTGATATGGTGAATATTTCGCCTCTTTTAACATGTGTTTAGGCAATTGATTTTAAAAATCAGTTTTAGTGTTGAATATGGTGGATCCATGTAGCAGCATCGTAAAGTACACTAAAACCAATATTTCACACAATGTGATGTACAATGAGTACATTTTATGTCCATTACAACAACAACAACAAAAAAAAAATCTAATGGAGCAATGGGTCCATATGTAAAGTGTGCATGTTGCTCTAGTATATACCTTGCCTGGACGCAGACCTTCACTCTCTCATACGGTGTGCTATCAAGCACCTCTGCAGGTGATATCTCAATGGGCAAGACACTTTCAAATAGTAGATATAGTGCTATTTTTAAATGAGTATTGAATCATTTAGTAAAAAAATGGTAATCTCTGAGTCAAAAACCAAACAGCATCCTCCCTTTGGGGGCGGGGGCTCAGTCTAAGCCTCGTTTCCACTCTGACTTGACCCTTCCCGGCTCCCGTGAAATGTCGTCTGCTTTGTTTGTACACAAAGAACACAAAGACGTCACTTGTAGCGGTGGAAATATAAATTGTCAGGAGACACGCGTAAGTAAAGGCCAATCGACAGGAGAAAGGGCAGCTGCAGCACAACCTCTCTAGTAAGACCTCCAGGCACCCGGGGACTTCTTTCTTACCTGCGGTCTCTTCAGTGAGGTGACCTCTTTATGGATATTTATGTTGGTCGCTTTGTGAAGGTTTGGGAATTGACGAGAAATGGTCTTACTTTAGAGGTGGTCTTCGTATTGAGGTTGTCTTAATTGGAGGTTTCCCTGTAAGATATAAATTGTCGGGAGACATGCGTATGTAAATGTCAATCGGCATAAGAGAAGGAAGGGCAGCTAGGTACGGCACATGGGGCGGGGTGTATAAGGATGTGGGATGTTGGGGAATTGGGGGAAAGCCGAAAAAGAGGGAAAAGGGAGAACAAGATTGGGACTTGGATGAAGTGGGATGTCGGATTAAAGCTTAAAAAATTGTTGGATGTGGGGAAAAGACAAACGATGAATTTGAGGAATAAGGCAAACATTATGGATGTGGGATATTTGACCAATTGTATATTCAAATATGTCAACACGGTCTAGTGTTCCAGTTGCAAACAACAGAGTGTACGCTATGCAACATAAATGTAGTATTCACGATTTCGTTATCATCCAGAATGCAGCAGAGTCGCGTTATCGCTATGTTGCTCACCTCTGATTTTCTGTTTATCTCAAACATTTATTTTTTTAAAAGAAAAAACTGATGAAAAAAACCCTGAAACATTTATACTATTATTTCTGTAGACTCAAGTTGACGAGTTTCTGCTGCATGGTAATTTAGATGGGATGCAACAACATATAATTACTCCCGCACTCCAGAGAGAACTGCTCGGCCTTTGAAGACATTGAGTGAGTTAGGGAAGCCATGAGTTGGGGCAGGTCTTCTCTTTTATGTAAAACGTCGTCGGTCAACGGCAACCTCTTTCAGTGTCCATATGTAGTCTGACCGTATCTAAACGAACGTGCGGTATGAATGATAAGCCATAAATAGGTGGGAATATGACTACAATAGCAGACAACTACTTCTGCTCCCACAATCACTCGGCCTCGCATCCCCATTTCACATAGCCGAGGAAAGTACCCCCCCCCCCCCTAGGATATAGGACGGGGGCTGGGGTGGGGGTGGGGGGCACTAGTATCTGTTTTGGGTAGGTATGCTCCACGGTGAGTTCAAAATGGAGTGTCTTATATTTTTATTCGTAAAATGGGGGGGGGGGGTCTTAAATGTAGTTTATACCAGAATAAGGGGTCTTTTTGCCCTGGGTCTTTGCTTTGACATTTAGAAAATTAAGGGGTCTTTTGGGTTTGGCTGCCAAGAAATAGATAGCTATTTTGTCATCTCCAGATCGTTTTTTTTTCGGCTGAGCATATATACCAACCAAACGACCCGACGCCCCCCCCTCCCGGGCACCCACCCTTTTTCACACACACCCTCGCATACACAGAAAAATATCCTGTTGCTGCACCCCTCCTTTCTGACATCTTGGATCTGCCAGCTCGCCCAAATCTCTAAATATAAGCAACAATGAGGCATTCTGATTTTTTGGGAGCTATCATGCACTACTAATTTTGGAGAGAAAAACAAACACAAAAAATCAGTATTGATAAAGTTTACTTCTAAAGCATTTCCATCATCGAAAAAATTCAATTCCATCCTGAATGCAAAGAAAACAGGGTTGTCGCTCAAAATCAAAGGTATCGAGTTTTTCATGGGAAGCATCTGTTTCATTGTAGTCATTTTTGTCAGAAGGCCTTCGATTATGTGTAACGAGGGCATTACTCAACCAGCCAGAAGCCACAGCAATTAATCAGCCAAAAACAGTTCAATGAAGCACTCAATTTTCGTCTATTAAATCCTCATTATTGCACAAGCTGGCTTTTCTCTCTGATGTTCCCAGGCAATCTTCTTCTAATCTGCTTTGCCTTTGAAGTGCGTTACTCACGAAAAGAAGCGTCGTTCAGCAATGTGCCCTCATCTGAACACAGCAATGGCTTTATATCCGTGCTGATAAATGAATTTTTACAATGTACATTCTGTATGTGACTATGTACGTGATGTAGAGGACAGAATGGTGAGTTGGCGACGGATGAAACACAAAATAACAGTAGTCATATGTTTTTTTTATCAGGGGCTACTGTTTATCATGGTCTAAGTAGGGGGGTATGAAACATCTAGGGAGGGGGGAGGGTGGGGATGCTGCTGGAAAAATCATCTTGCTTTGTGTTTTGTTTCGTTGATGTCTGAAATTTTGGGGTGCGCTTTTAGCTTTTAGGGGCAGTTTGTGTGTGTGTGGGGGGGGGGGGGGGTTCTTTTCAAACAACTTTATTTGATCGGGCTTATGTTTGAAACCCCTCGGTCCACACTAGACCCTGGGTAATAAATAGGAGCCCCATCTCCCGGTGACATTATCACTGTGTTAAACCCTTATCTCGAATGCCATACTATGTCTAGCGAGTTTGACATCCACTGCCCTGAAACCTTGTCTCCGGAAGTAAGATTTGTTTTTTGTCTTTGTGATTGTATTATACTACCGCTTCCAATCCAATTTCGCGCTGTGGTGAAGATGATTCCCGCTGCCGCTAAGCCGCTTATGAGGACTTAGTCACGGCGGGGCGGGCTCGGGGCTCCCGGCGACATCTGGGGCGGGCGTTCAGACGGCTTTTAGGGGGTGTCGTCTTCTCACTGTTATGTTTATGGTAATTGAATTCTCAGTATGTGTGTGTGCGTGTGTGTGTGTGCGTGTGTGTTTATATTGTGTCATGTGTGTGTGTGTGTACATTTGTGTGTGAAGTGTGTGTGTGTGTTCCAGAATGTGTGCTATACGTATGTTGAGACATGTTGCTATTCATACTTCATCTTTTGTGTGATGTGTAGTGTGTGTGTGAAAGGGGTGAAGTGTGTGTGGTGGCAATGGATGTTATGGAGTGTGTTTGCTGATTGTCTCGTACTACAAAGGCATCTGTTTTCCAGAATAGCTGCTATACGTATGTTGAGAAAATACAGGAATTGCTGCTCATACTTCATCTTTTGACTGATCCACGTGATCCTGGTATTCCGAAAGGGGCGATGTCATTTTTGGCATCTCAAAAGTTTGCCATAAATATGTAAATGCGAATGTCGGTAGTTTATAGTCTACTATGGAGTGCTGCTCAGTCGACTTATTTACACCAGGTCATTGGCATCTTCGGCACTATTACCGTTCTCAACAGGATACAACACTAGCATTCAGCATTTGCTGCTGGCCTGTACTCACTATTTCACGTCCTGACCTGTACCTATTTCACGTACGTGAGCAGCATTGTGCAACCTGTTAGGGGTGAGTTTTGCTTAACACACTGGAAGCACTGGGAAGGGAGGGAAACGAGTCCCTTGCATACACACACGCATGCGCACGCACACCACCCACGAACCTAGCAATAGCACCCATCAGACCTCCTCACCTAGTCTGCGTTTACATTAGCAGGTTGAAAACATTGGAGATGGTGTAAGCCTGAAAATTGTAAAATGTAAACTAAGGCTCCCACCAGTGTGGCCCATTAGCAGTAAGCTGCCCACAGTGACAGCACACAGTGACCATAACGCACGCCGCAATCACGCTAATTAGCGGCGGCGGCGTCCTCGGGAAATGCTCCATAATGGGGCGGCGTGCCGGGGGCGGGGGTCAGGCTGAGAACGGGCACTTACTGGCCGTGGGTCGATGAGGCAAGTGGCCTGTGGAGACGCCGCCGTCTTTGTCAGCGGATACAGACATTCAGTGCGTGCACACCTCCTAGCACAACGTCCTCTTTCAGAGGGACAGGCGAACAATGCAATATAATCTACAGCAAGCAGACGATGACATTGAAAGAAAAGGAAAGTAAACAATGATAAACAATTTATCATAGTGGGATATACAGGACTATAAATTATATAAACTTGATTTTCTTTGGTCCTATGCTCTATTTGAATAATTACCAACAATTGAATTACATTTTGACATTCATGGGATAAATTTGTCACGGTCCTTTAAATGAGGGAATTCAGGAACTCTCTGTTGTAATAGCAAGATGATACAGTTCATCTCCACACAAGATTTCATGAATATAGAAACAAATGCGAGCGCCCATACAAACAAAGACCACCTCTCCATTGAGACCACTTGAGTTCAGACTGGTCCTAATAGAGAGGCTCTACTGTAGGCTACCGCCATAGAAGTGCACGGCCTAAATTGATGGAATGTTCTTCAGCAAGCTGCACGGCATCCTTCATAGATCAATTAACCTGCGCTGTCACGTAAAGTACGCCCTGTCCATTGGACTCCCGCAGGTAAACATCTCACCCCACTGCGAGACTCACCCCCACCGTGAGTAAAGAACAAAACCTGAGCAGCTCCATTGATATAGAGTGGCTGGGACCGACCACCTGCTGCCACCATGGACGTCCATCAGAACACGTAGGTGCTTCACCTGTTTTTCTACTTGTGTGGCACGTGTATCCCAGTGGTGCATTGTAAACGGTTGTAGTTAGTAAAAAGCACCAATAATGCTGTGAACATTTCGATAGGAAATATTCGTCATAGAAGGTACAAATACACATTAAATCACTCTCTATTGAAGAGACACCACTCAATGGTGTTCTCTGATTGGTCGATAGCCTAATTCAGCCAGGCATAATTTCTCCACATTACCTGCCTCAATTTTGGCCCCTTATAGTGGAAGCTCCCGCCATTTTGAAACTGTCCATTGACATATATACTCCACCATATTTAGGTTACCACGCATTCGTCTGTCCTAACAATAATCCACATCTCTAAGCAGACATGCGTGCATCATCATTCTGATAAATGCAGGCCTCAAGTAGATATACCTGTAAAGGTAATGTACAAAAGTAATGGTAAAAAATGAGTGCGCAGCTTTTCGGCGCAACTGGGAAGTCGTGAATACACTAGCTTACAATGTAGACTACACTGAAACCTAGAACACATTTAAAGCATAACTTTTGATACCCGTTATACACAGGAACGTCCAGTACAATGACCATGTCATTCAAATGTCACTTCTAAGCATTGTGGTTTCCAATACAGCAGATGATAAATGCATGTAGAAACAGGCCGAATCGATCCGAACATGGCGCATGTATAGAAGGGACACAACATTATGATTGGAGCCTCAATTCCATTATAAACATACGTTGAGTTTCCCGCGAGGAAATTGTTACACCCTATAAAAACATCATTTTCAATCTAGCGCCGTCTGCCACACGACATTTGCGCAGTGGAGAGCGTCATTTCCGGTTAGTGATATTGATGACACGAACTGTGATGAGGCAGCTGCGCTAAGAGACATGTTTGCACAAGGGTGTAACATTTTGATTGCTTATTGCCACTGAATCAAATATTCACCACCGCGATTCTCAAATGATATGTAGGCGTACTTTTTACATACGTATACACACGGTGAATCCTATTCCATAATGAGGAAGATATACAATCACTGGCATATAATTCAGAAACGAATTGGGCGCACACACATGATTTCATGTCTTTCTGACACGTGAAACTCAAGGGAATACCTACACCACATTGAAATGACATTTTGGTAGTGAGAAAATGCCTATGCTTTGCCTCTGCTATGGTCCAGAGATGACATGAAAAACAGAAACCTCCCTGGTATGATTTCTATACCCCACCCGCCAAATTGCATTTAGCATTTTACACACAATCACACACCTTCAAAATAAAAAATAAAAAATCTATATATGTAAATTCATTATAATGCACACCAATCCCACCCCTATAAAAAGTTAAGTTCCTTTCAACAATGCTGCCTGAACTCTCTCGTTCCTAGATGGTCCATACCCCCCCCCCCATCCCCCACACCCGTGACAAGCACGTGGTCACCGCCGGATACATGAGTTGCAGCTACCTGGTAGTTAGGATGGAGGGCTGGGGTCTGTAATGGCCGGCTACCCGATATTCTGCTAGGCGTGTTCTACAATAATCATAGTCTTCAAGCGTGTTTACTCAGAACCGGAGGCGACGCGCGCATTTATAGTTCAGCTTGTAACCCTGCAGTGCAGAACTACACTCGGATAGTATGTGTGTTTAGCTGTTTGTGGCATGACACTGCTACAGTAGAACTTCTCTTTTGCGATCACTGGATGGACAGGTGCATTCTCCTTAGTCTAGGAAAAATGGGTACTATCATGTATATAGTGGTGTTTAGTAGTTTCCTTTTGAAAGCTTATGACTGCTAAGATGGTCTTATTATAGAGATGTTTTGTTTATCTATGGTGGTGGCGGTCTTAATTGTACTGTCTCCATCCAAATGAAATATAAGGCCCTCTTTAGTACATATTTCATTATCTTGGTGCCGTGAGCACGTCTTCACATTTTATCGTAGAACTACATTCTGGTTAGTCACACACACTCATGTTGTAGATATTGAAATTAGATATTTCATCAAGGAGCATTGTTTCTTTAAATATTGTTTCAAGTAACACAATAACATGATGAGTATTTCGTGCGTCGTCTGCGTTTACTCAGTATAATAGTAATTCTCAAGAATTTCATGTGAGATGACAATTGACAAAATGAGCGATAAAACAGTGTGTTTACCGTGAGAAAATAAGTAGGTTTTTTTGTTACCAAAACAAAAGGGACAACTGTGAATATTCCTGCTGCAGGTAGTCTGCCGTATAGTCCATTATCAGATATTTGCGTCGCTTCAGCAGCTGAAGCGAAAGCTTTGTTTCGTTCGTTTGTAACCATGTATGTATGTATGTATGTATGTATGTATGTATGTATGTATGTATGTATGTATGTATGTATGTATGTATGTATGTATGTATGTATGTATGTATGTATGTATGTATGTATGTATGTATGTATGTATGTATGTATGTATGTATGTATGTATGTATGTATGTATGTATGTATGTATGTATGTATGTATGTATGTATGTATGTATGTATGTATGTATGTATGTTTGTCTCCGGACAAGCTACAGCTTTTACGCTTCACCCTATTTTGTTCAAACTTTACACAACTATTTGGTATGACACGACACCGAAGTGATTCGATTTTGGGCACTTTGTCAATTAAAGTGTGCTTTCCACAGTGCCATATTGGATCACTTTTCAACATTTTTGCAATAGTTTTGTTGATGCTTGTGAGAAAGCATTCAAACTGTGTACAATGCTTACATGCCTACTGAACATTAACTGTATTCAATTGTGGCACAGATGGCCATTTTAATTATATTTCTTTCTATTTTTCCACTATAGTTTCAATACTGTTCGAAACATGACCATCGAATTGGCATAGTGGTTATATCGGAATAAAAGTGCTCAGAGAGCACAGCATTACCATATTTATTGACTCATGGGGAATAGATATTTACTTTAGCCATGTTTAGAAAGAGCCTGCAGTCCAGTGCCAAGAACATAGATGTAGGACATTTTCATCTGCTTTTATTGCAAAGCAAACATCTTTATTGCCAATAGGTCAATGTTGCTCTAGCGACGCTGTGCTCTCTGAGCACGTTTGACCTATTTAGATTTGTGTTTGATTAAATTTATATTTATACGACATGGTTGATGGCAATATTTATTTTCATTACTTTTTTTTTACATGTGAATGTCTTGGGAAATGTGAAATCCCCTTAAAGAAGGATATTTTAACTCAACGTATTTAACATTTACCGTAGGATTTCCTCCATGAGGAATTAAATACTTGTTATTATGTGTATGCTTTGTAGGATTTTGGGTGGGGTATTAAAAGGCAAACTTTGTCCTCAGCTTTGCTCACATTTGGGTCCCCTGGCAAACGTCACATTTACAAGTGAGAATTATAATCTTATGACTGCATCAAATATCCGTAACAGTACGTCCATATAACAGCAACAGGATCCAAATAATAAATCTGTGAATTTCATTTATCCGTTTACACAAGAAACTTCTCATATTCTTTAATAAACTTGGTTAGTTTTGCGCAAATGCTGTAAAACTTCTTTTGTGAGCGCGCCTCTGTGCACATGGCTTTTTTTTAACGTTAGACGTACGTTAGACGCACAATGTGGACAATTCTCGAAAGCTAGGTTGCATTGTGTATGGAATTTTAATAGCATAATGTTACCGATTCAAGCTATGTATGCACGTTTATAAGCTTGTTATTTGCAACATCTACTTATGTTTTACACATTGTATAAGAATATTAATATTGACAGATCTTTGTCTCATAAAAAATATGGATTTAAAAAAAGGAAGACGAAACTCTGACATTGATTTTGTAAAATTGAACTTTCACAAGAACAGTTATCATCTAAACTACCATTTCATCAGAAACTTGTGAAAAAAGTATTTTATTTCGGAGCTCCATGAGGAGTTCATTATAAATCTATGAACATATCAATTGGGACTTCTGATAAGTGCTTTGTGATTTTTTTTTAATTTAATATTTTGAAGACTTTGTTATTACGAGGGGGAAATATACCTTTTCTGAGATGTGATAATGGGCATTAATGGCCCTTGTTTTTTTTTAATGAGCGTTTCGTACGCACAATCGATGACATGATTGATTGATTAATTAATTGATTGATTGATTGATTGATATTCATCAGGAACTAATGTTGCACATGGCGTGCATTACACACACACACACACACACACACACACACACACACACACACACACACACACACACACACACACACACACACACGCACACACACACACACACACACACACACACACACACACACACACACACACACACACACACACACACATATATGTAATGCTTATTTCCAATGTGGTCCTTGTTGGTTTGGCAGGTTAGGTAACCAATCGAGCCAAGTGTGTGTGGAGGGATCACGCTAGCTATTGTTTTCAAACTAGGTGAGCTCTTTTACGTGCATACATGCCAAAATGTCAAAACCCCTAGGAAAATAAAGTATTTTGGAGGGAGCAGGGGGAGCTCGCACCCCTGCCCCCCCCCCGAATCTACCTATGTGTCACACTCAACCAAAGGCTAGCTAGCCACATCATTAGTGTTCCGTGTACATACCTCACCAGTGCATACATTCTTTTACATAATAAGCACTGGCGACGTTTGGAATCTCCATTTATGCTAGCATTGATGGATGAATACAGTCACTCTTTTTCAAAGGCAAATATGCAAATTAGGTTGACTTGATTGCAGACACAAGTACACTAAGACCTCCGATTAAGAGCACCTCTCTATTGAGACCACTTTTCATGACCCAAACCTTCATAAAATTACCAACACTACCACCTCTCTATTGAGACTACCTAACACTGGACGCAAAGGTGGTCCTAAAAGAGAGGTGCTACTGTAATATCACAATGAGACATTGTTAAAAGGCAACATGTAATAGGATGGGTTCACTGTCTCTTTACTCACTGAGAATTGCACATCTATCCGTCCCACATGAGACTGCCTGCGTTCAATGAGGATGTTTGCCAATGAAACACACCAGCTGGCTCCTGTACACATAATGTGTACACTGTACATTGTACATGTATTAAGTCTATTTTATCCCCGGTTTGGCGTGAGAGGACTAATAAACACTTTCATTATACAGGCAGATCCAACCGCGTGGGGCAAAAGTAGGACAAATAACAGAACCATGACTTTATATTGGAACAAGCAATTATATAATTTAGATTAGATAGCTTTACGTAACATATTTTTCTATGATACTGCTGTATGTGTACTCTATATGTGTATATAAAACAAAACACGAGTGAATCTGGATGTATATGCAAAATAAATCTTATCCTTATGTATTCCTACTCATCAATCACATGAATGCCTAGATAATACCAATATGCATCAAATACAACCTATAATAGAACATATTTGCAGACTTAGTTTGAAATAAGGCCAAAGTGAAGGGTTTGATAATTTACATTTGATCCATAGCATCACCACAACCGAACAGCAACAACAATGGTACCGCGACATCATAAAAATTCCAATCCCGGCATAGATTGGTTCTGCCCACCGCATCAATAGCAGGGTTCCCCGGCCGTCTATCAAACCGGGTCACAGCCCCCCAGCGCCCACTGCATTTGTCAAGGCGATGATTTGTGAACTGTGGCAATGCTTCTGGAGTCCGTAGCTCAAATGCGTCGATGTATTTGTGAGGCTTCCAATGTCCACTCTCTTTTGTCATAACCCAGGCCCGTAGCCAGAGCTTAAAAAGTGAAGAGGTGAAATTTGCTCAATTCGGGTCACCATCACTGTCGGCGCCTTGCATCATTGTGAAATATGAAGTGAAGTTGTGTTTTTGTACAAAATAAATACCTTTTTAACATACAAAATTAGGTGTGGTATATAATGCAAGTATCAAAATATTAATACATAATGCCAACACCAAACGCAATGAACCATTAGCTGTGAGCATAATGTTTGAAATAATTAGAATAAAGTATTGTAAGATAAAGATAACTAATCATGGATGATACAATATAAGAATTGTTTGATCTTACACTAGAAATACACTAATTTACACAAAGAGTAGTGATTTAGGAATATGATTATCAAGAACTGCAACAGCTACATTGTATTTTGAAAACAAAATGCAATGAGGGGAAATCTGAAGAGCGACCAGGCAAGTGAGGCAACGCCAGAACGGCAGAGGCGACCACCTCCTCTGCCACAGCCTTGCTAGAGGCCCGTACCCACTCCATTTCAATATGAATCCGTATCAGGTCGGATCGAACAGGCGTGGCACAAGGTCTATGGTTATCGGGCAGTTCTGGAGCACGATAATCACTGAAATTACACGTCAATGTGTGATAAACAAACAGTTGGTTGTGTGTGTGTAATGCTATGCTTATCGTTGTAATGTGCACCAGAATAAAGTCGTGTCCGTTTGAAATTGAAGCTATTCTCACCAGACAAGCCCACTCACACAACATAACACGGACGCTCCACCGTATGTTGCTGGCTGAAACATTTGGCGAAGGGCGCAATGCTATAGCACGAATCTGTCGCTCAAAGGGTTAACATTTGGACAATTGCCCATTTTTACGAACATTTACCTCAGTAACATGATGCTTTTACTTGATTTTGTGGTTTACTTATAGTTATACAACCAGCATACACTATACATATAAACTCAGCGTGCTTCCGGTTTAGCTTAAACTTGCTATCCATCTACAGGAATTGAAACATGACAACCTAATGTTTCACCACTCAATAAATAGATACAGTTAAACCTCCCATTCAAACCACTTCTATAAAAGTGACCAACTCTATAGCCATACAGTGTTCAATTTCCATATTCATTCCACAAGCAAGCCCTCATTCATTCAGAAAGCCAATGATACTCAATAAAGCGACCACCTCTGTGTTGAAACCACTTGAGGTCAGTACCTATGACAGGTTCTTCCGTAACTGTAAACCCTGTAACTGTTATTACAGTAGAACTTCCAATTAAGACCACCTCTCTATTGAGATCACCTCTATAATGAGACCACTTATCGTGGTCCCAAACCTTCATAAAGCTACCAAAATGAACCTCTGTATAGAGACCACCTCTCTAGAGAGACCACGTACCACTGGTTCCATAGGTGGTCCTAATAGACAGGTTCTACGGTAACACAGCCCCGCAAACTCCTACCCCAGCTTACCCCCCCCGGGCAAGCGGCCCTCATCCATCAGGGCAGCCAAGCAGCACCAACCAGTACAGCGTATTGCATTTCACATCCAATTTGAGGCTTTGATGAAGAGGAGATTGAATTTGGCGATACCTGTCGCACTGTGCTTAGCGGCAAATGGGCGTGGATATGGGGAGGCATTAGGCTGGCGGCGGCGTTTAGTGGCGAGGCTTGCCTGGTGATAGATGGCTTGCATGCGGGGTGCCCGGCTAAAAGTGATGATGAGCTATTGCGGCACTGCGTAATAGCCATTTCTGGTCCTGGGATACTGCAAGTGTATACTGGTGTTTTTGTGTTATAGAGAGAAACCTAATTAAGGTATGCGTGATCTCCAAACGTATTGCGTGGTGTGCCAGTATGCGTCTGTCCTTATGGCCGTGACAATTTCATTAAGATCGGACAGATACCTAATGTAGTTTTCTGTAACCGTATCTTGTTTCACAGCAACGTTTTATTTAATAAAAGGCGTTTAAGTTCTGATGTCACATCGTTCTGAAACCTTATTTCAGATATCTCGATCAGCTTTATAAGCATACACTAGCGAAATTTAATTCAAATGCATGCAATATTTTGGAGATAATCTCCTGATTTAGATTATCTTCATTACACGAAATTAACAATACAATGCAATTGAAAAACATACCAAGAGACAGTAATTACATCCAAGTTATTGTCTCATTTCCTATATGTTTATGCTGATTAAAATGTAACTAAATTAGTTTCTAACATATTAATTTAGGGCAATTTTGATAGTTAAGTTACACTCCTTTTCAATAAAATCCTTTGTTCATTTTCATTTTGTTAAGGCCATTTATAAACAAAGAAAAAGTGTATGTGAAAATTTGTAAACGTTCAAAGAACAGAATCATTTGCTCATCTTCTAATCCAGATCTTCTATGTGTTTATAAGCTTAAAAAGTAGATATTGAAAACAAAAATAAGGAAAAAAATATGATTAAAGATTTGTGTAAACCCATGTACTTCGATTATCAAAGCCCGCATCTGATTATTTCCACTTTGGCTTTCCAGTGCTTACGGTTACATTTTCAACATTCGCTCTCTTTCAAATAATCTGCTTCAATGTTAATTAAGAGGGATGGGAGGGGGGGGGGGATAATCCACTTTTTTGTCGGTCTTATATTTTATCAGGCGTGCTAAAACTTTTCAAATCAGAACTCCACGATTTATGATTTAAAATGTGGCAGAACACTGTTCCACATTTTTGATTTACAGCTATATAGTAAATAATTCTATGACATCATATTTGAAAAATATCGCCAAACACTGTGTATACATGTATGTTCCACTTTTGTGAGTAGAACAATTTTTGGTGAACGGCAAAATGAACACTCACTTGTATTGACATAGCTGAAGAGACAAAGATTCCAAACTTCGAACTCACGACCCCAAGGTTGAGACCAGAATGAGATCATCCCAAGCGGAGATCTTCAACAATACAGTGGCAGGACTTGGCAGACCATTACAAACTTGGCGCTCACAACTTATATCAAAACTCCCTACCTGCCATATCATTATAGCAAAACTCCCCCCCCCCCCCCAATCTCAACACTATAACCTACCATTGCCCGTAGACTAACCTCCCCTCTCTCCCGCATAGCGCTGGCGGAGTACTGTGAGCGGGACACGCTGTCGCTGTCGTGCGGCCCGGCGGCCGCCGTCCTCGTGCGGTACGCGCGCTACGGCCGCATGCGCCCGGCGCCCTGCATCGGCGACGCGGGCGGCGCGTTCGGCTGCTCCCTGGACGTGCGCGGACTGCTGGACGCCAGGTGAGCCGGGGGAGGGGTTGGGGGGGTCCAGGTTTTGTTTTAGGCAAGCAGACGTTTTGGGGGCGCTCTTAAGAGGGGGGTTTATAGCCTTGATGAAAATCCATTCATTTTTTACCCATGAAGCACCAGTCACCAATACACTTCATTGTCTTTCACCAGTCTCCAGGAATTGTAATTGAACAGGTTGCATAACATTTTCATCACAGTTCACGCACTTAAATACAGGCAGTTTACTATTCACGCTCAAAATTTTGGACAAATCACCAATCACATTTTTGCTACATGAGCCCCAAATGGGTTTCATATGCACGATTAATAGTAGCGAACATGCCAAACAATAAGGTATTTTAATGGGGAATACCAGTTTAACTGTTTAACAGTTTATTCAATTTCAAAACCTTGTACAAGGTAAATGACGTGTAAATACAAAACAATCGAGGTTAAGTTACAAGTGGATTAAAAAAAAAGAAAAAAAAAGAAAAATATATACCGGTAACAAAGATTTCTATTAGCTGATTAAACAAAGTACACTAGTGTTAGTTGATAATATTGTTTGTTGATTATACATACATGCAAAGAACATATTTAGTTAACGAGAGAACATCAATATTTCATGGGCCTAAATATACTGTATGAAATAAGAAATGGTGGTGGTGGTGAGGCGGGCCTTGTATTGATTGTAAAAAAAACGCGATTGTTTATAGCACGTGCATGGTTAAACGCAGTGATTTGAGTCTGTCTCTGATATGAATTGTACATGCTGTATGAAGTAAACATGTCCACTTGCTCTTCGATGATGTACTTTTTTTTACTGTAGCCGATTTATTCAGGATTGGCCTTGATTTTATGGCAAAAACCCCTGTGAAACTTTCTCTACTACCATGGCACTTACTATCCATATTGCCGTGACTCTTCTGTTTGATTTGTACGCATCCCTAGGGCCCATCACAGATATCTTAATGCCAATCTCCCACCACTGCCTGCTCCATGTCACCAGAAGCATTAAGCTAAGCTTCTACATTCTCATTTGCTCTTCAGATACAACAATAATAGATCACTGTGTTTATTATCACAATACAATGCAATACAATACAATACAATACAATACAATACAACAATACTTTATTTTCGTATGTCAATTGATACATAGAATTTTACAATAAAGTTATAATAATAACTAATGCATGTAAAAAGAATTAAATTATCATACTATCAGAAAGGCTATTGCACAGAACACCACTGTCCGCCAACAGATATAAGGTGTTTGACAGTAGACTGTTTGTGCGGCAGGTGCTCGGGACGTCCGTCCTGCTCCGTGGACGTGTCCAAGCTGGTGCCGCTGTCCCAACAGCCGTGCGACAAGACGTATCGCAGCTACCTGCAGCTCGCGTACGACTGCGTGCCGGGTACGTACAGTAGAACCTCTCTATCAGGACCACCTTTGGGACTGGTGTTAGGTGGTCTCAGTAGAGAGGTGGTCTCTATACAAAGGTTATGAAGGTTTGGGCCGTAAAAAGTGATCGTATTATTAGAGGTGGTCTCCACTGAGAGCTGGTCTTAAGTGGAGGTTTTTACTGTAGTAGCACAGCAGGGGTGGCGTTATAATGGGTCTAGAATTCCCTGTTTCGTCTTCTTTTCCACATCCCTAATTTATTTGGCCCTTTTCCCCCAAACCCCACAATTTTTAAGGCATTCTTCCCACATCCCACGTCTTTGAAATGCAACACCTCTCTTTGTTTCCATTTTCCCTACACCCATAATATTTTTGGCCCTTTTTACTCACATCCCACTTCTTTATTATAAACACGCACCATAGAACAAACCTGTCATATCAATGTTGTTAATCTTGTATGTTCTGCTATCTGTAGGCTGAGGTCTTCGTACCGCAGTACGGTTTCTTGTCTATCTATATAGATCGGTCTGATCATGTGCGAGGGGGTTAGGGTGAGATCCATGTTCAACTGTATTTCGATACCTAATATCCACTATAATTTCTCATGTTCTATGTTCAACTTTGAAATTGACCCCAAACCCCCAAGCTATGACTTTTTATGTTCCATGTTCCACTATCTTGTGACACCTGCCTCATGTGTGGCTAGGAATTAAGATATAAATCACAAAGTTACAATTATTTCACTTTCCTCGCAGTGGCGTACGCGGCACGGGAGCTGTGCACGGGCCCGCTCGAGGTCCGCGGCGGGGGCTCAATCGGGTACCTGTCCTCCCACGTGGCCGAGACGACCGGGTGCGGCACCCTGGACAGCCCCTGGTTCGTGGCCGTGCAGCCCGGACAGAGGATCCTGTTCACCCTGTGGGACTTTGCCCCGGTGGGGGAGCGGGAGAGCGGCGGCCAGCAGCAGACGGCAGCCGGCGGCAAGGTGAGTACTACAGGAAAAGTACTGCAGTACTGTGTGAGAACTGTAGAATAACATTTTCAACTACTGTACCTTTATTTGTGTAGGAAGTGTCTGCTGTATGTATAGGGTACGCAGGGGTCTTGATGTTATCCTTACAGCCTGAAAATTCTATTTACGTAGTGCAAAGTGGCTGGTTTCGTATTACCTATTCTACTGTTTATGTTGATTAAAATATAACTGAACAAAATTTCATACACTTGAAATTTTGGCTTTTTTATCAAAAAGGAGTGCAGCAATTAGAAAACACCTAATAACCATCAAAGCTTCATCTATTAACTAAAATGCTTCAAACTTAATACTCAGTAATATTTCATTAATCAAGATAAACAGCCGATAAAACAGAAGTGAGACAATCATCTTGATACAGTAGAACCTCCAATTAAGACCACCTCTCTATTGAGACCACCTCTATAATAAGACCACTTTTCACGGTCCCACACCTTCATAGAGCTATCAAAATGAACCGCTTTACACAGACCACGTCTCTATTGATACCACATACCACTGGACTGCCCTATTGGAGAGGTTCTACTGTATCTCCATTTACCACTTGGGCCCCCTGTCATCAGCAGGTGTGCCACGTGTACGCCATCATCAAGGAGGGTGTGGCGGGCGGCGGGCCGAGTCAGACGGTGTGCGCGGCAGCGGCGGGGCGGCGGCCGGCGGCACCCGTGTACACGTCACAGGGCCACCTGGTGGAGGTGCGGCTCGTGGCGCGCGGCGGCGGCGGTGACGCCAGCCAGTTCCTGCTGCAGTACACAGGTGGGTGCTTCAGAAACACGGCGGCGGTGCAAGTCTGAACCTTGGAAGCCACCACGCGGCTGAGTTCAACGGATATTGGAATTTTGGATATTCACGATTCTCCCCAGTTTGTCGTTCATTCTCGATTTTGATTGGTTAAGAGCCGTAGGAGATCAGGTTATCTCCCCAACGGGGGAGATGAAAAGGCAATGGCCGGTTTTAGTGTGGAAATAACACTAGCACTATCTCCACACTAAAACAGACCATTACCCTTATAATCTCTAACTATCCGAAGGTCCAAAATCTATTGGACTAAATCTATGCATGTGCAAGTATAGATTGTAGGTTTGTAAAATCTATATGACATAGAGTGTAACATAGGATTGTATATACTAGAGGCCCCCACTAGAGCGAGAGGGTGATAATATATCTCTATTATGTCCCTAAAGTAATAATGAGAGCTCAGGCATAGTAGGGGCAGAATCGTGCACTTTGAGATAAAGGCGTGGGAACTGGCAAAGGGTTAGGTTATGGGATGGACAGTGCTCGTGGGGATGACATATCGTGGGATAGTTCTGTTTTAAGATGGCTGCCAAAGAATTGGAACCTAATTTGTTTTGACTGCAGATGCTTGCTAGATAGGGTGCGATTGTATTAATAGTAAAGGGATCACAAGTATAATGTCGTTATGGGGCATATGGTTCTTCGATAGTAAGATACATGAATTTTAGTCAACTTTCTCTTCATAAATGGCAGCCATCTTGAAACATGGAAGCCATTGTATCTTAATTTAGAATGTCTAATGCATTTATTCAACACATACGGTAATACGGATACTGGGAGATGAGAATTGTTTGTGCTTGCTTCTTGAAGTGAACAGTGTGCATAAAGTAGAGTTTAAGGATCTGTCTGCTCCACTAGTACTGTGACCTGTGAATCACATGCTGCCCTAAGCTGCCTTTATCAACTGCCCTATGTGTCCTAGAATAATGTCTTATAATAGCATAATTGTATTATTTATTGCAATCATATCTACGAAAAATTCCCTTTGTCGAGTATACAATTCAATTGTCTTCAGCTATGCAATATAGTGGTAGATAAGCTCTAGTTAAGAGACCAAAGAGAAAGTTAGGAAGAGGAATACATGTGTATCAACCGTACCCTCCTGTGTGTATCATCCATACCCTGCTGTGTGATACATCCGTACCCTCCTTGTCCTCCAGCGCTGGGTTGCGTGGACCCGGCTCCGCCCCTGCACGGCTGGGCGCGCCGTGTGGGCGAGAACGAGGCCGTGGTCGGCTGTAATGTCACCAGCGGGGGCATCGGAGGCGGCGGGCAGCGCTGGATCTGCAGCGAGGACGGCGTGTGGAAGGGGGCGGCCGTCAACTGCTCCATCGCAGGAGACGGTGAGTGAATTGGACAGTCTTAGTAGAGGTGATTATCGCTCTCCATTTTTTCTTCTCTCTGTGCTCATTTAGTAATACCCCTATAGGCTGCCCTTTTTTTTATAAATCTGCACAGTTCCAGATAATCAGCTAGATTACAGAATATGTATCAACAGGGGTAGCATTATATGTGGAAATTTTCAAATATGGAGTGATTCCAGTCAGTGGGGGTGTAACATGTGTTGGTATTCTTTATATTATTTACTAATGCTGATCACCATAGTGTGTGTGTGTGTGTTACTGATGCTTGTATATAAGTTGGAGAGAGATTGCAAAAGTACTTGATTTAAAACAGATGATTTGTGTAAAGGCATTGTATGTCATTGACCTAACAATGCATGTGAGGACAAACCAATTTATATTAATGTTTTTTGATTGTTAATAATGTGATATTTTGACATTCTAGGTATTGCTGTGGGGGCAATCAGAGGAGAATGGAACTTGTTTTCACAATATCATGGTACGCACACATTTGTAAATTACTTATTTTGCACTTTATTACAGCACAATCAGACAATATCATCTCAAATACAAAAGGGTAATTATAATTCACATATACGGAAGTCTGTATGGTTACTATAATCACTGCTGGCTGTGTATTTACAGTATACTCTACGTATTTATTCGCCATTTTTCTTCGAATGAAACAGGCAAAATCGTGCATAGACGTTAGCAATTTTGAAGTAAATACATTGCATGACAACACATTTGTAAACATCCATCTAGCACATGGACTACCAGTTCTAATATCTACTATGCCTAAGTAGCATAACCACATTTAGATTGGAGAATGTCAGTGGTTATTTTTTGAGTCTTGTTGACCAGAATATTCTGATATTTTGACAGGTTCTATGGCACCTACATGTTTGGGATATGCTAGATGTTGCTGTGAAAGTGGTATATAGAGAATGGAATAGGTTGGAATGCTCTGTACATTTGTTTAAATCTTATTTGCTAGATGATTCTCAGCACAATCAGACAATATCATCTCGGATGCTACCATGGCCTGGTGTATATAAAGTGCTGTAAGTTACTATAATCACAGCGGTTGCTAGTATACACTACTTAGCGCCATTTTTCTGAGACCCAACAGGCAAAAAGTAGATAGACGTTAGCTCGACGAGGAGGTAAATACATTGAACTGCAACAAAGGTGAAAGTGGTGGTGGTCTAGCAGGTCCAGACCTTGCCTAAGAGCTCTGAGGTTGCACACCATTGTCTAGTGGCAGGACACGTTAAATTTGCGATATGCTAGATGTTTCTCACTATAGTTGATAAGGATGCTGCCATGGCCTGGGTATATGTACCTTTGCGGGGGCAGAGGAGGTGTTACCTGCGACTGTAAATAATCACATTTACATTTACTTTGTTTCACTTTGTGCAGGCGTGTCTGTGTTCGTCATCGTGCTGATCGCGCTCGTGGTGGGCGTGGTCATCCTCGTCGCCGGCCTGCTCTACCTGAAGAGGTACAGTACAACCTCAAAAAGACCACCTCTCTATTGAGACCACCCCTATTGAGACCACTTCTCTATTGAGACCACCTCTCTATTGAGACCACCTCTCTATTGAGACCACCTCTCTATTGAGACCACCCTTGAGACCACCTCCTCTCTATTGAGACCACCTCTCTATTGAGACCACCTCTCTATTGAGACCACCTCTATTGAGACCACCTCTCTATTAAGACCACCTCAAATTACATATACTAAGACCACTAGTCTTTTTACAGTCATAAAGCTACCAAATTCAGCTCTGCATAGAGGCCACTTCTCTGGAGACCACCTAACACTGGTACCAAAGGTGGTCCTAATAAAGAGATTCTATTGTAACACGGCAGTGGCTCGCAAGTCTAAACATTGGAAGCCATGCCGCGGCTAGGCTCAACGGAATTGGAATTTTGGATATATTTAATTGAAGAATCTCCAACTACACGAATGTCCAATATCCATTGAACCTAATCTATGCGTATGCAAGCATAGATTGGAGGTTTGTAAAACCTATATGACATAGAGAATTGTGGGCACTAAAGCAATATGAATAACCAGGGTGATAATATACCCCTATTATGTCCCCAAGGAATGTAAGAATGATCACGCATTTTAACAGTTGAATTCCAATAGCAATAGCCATCGTCCACTTTGGGATGTAGAGCAGAACTTGTATTCATAAAGAGAATTATAGGTTTAATCTTCTTGATCATTGGCCATTACAGAAGCAATATCCCCCTAAAGTCTGAAACAGCCAGCAATTGACAGATAAATCATTGGGCCTCGATGGGTAGTGCAATTGCATTGTCGCAGTTCACGTGGACAAAGACTCACTTATCCTCTCATCAAGCATGCTAATTATTTATGTATTTTCTTTGTCAAAAGCTCATCAGATACTGATAAACCAGTATATGCGTAGGTTAAAACCTTTTCATTCTTATCTTTGCAATGATTCCTGCATGGAATATACGCTCTCAGTAATAGCAAAAATGATGATATCCATGGGTATTAAGTTCCAGTAAAATTCGTTTTAAATTTATAGTAAAATTTAAAATGGATTTAGTCAGTTTTTAATTTTGGACCCAAAAATTTTTACAATGTAAAAAGGGGGTTATTTTTTAAAAAGGGGAAAAAAAAAAGTTTTCAATTTAAAAAAATAAATTTAAAGGGAAAAACCCTTTTAATTTTTTTTTAATTTTTGGTTTTCGCATTTAGGTTTTTTAAAAATGGGAGAATGGAATTTTTTTAAATATCGGGGGTTTTTTTTAAAAATTTAATTTTTTCGCATAAAATTAAAAAGCAAAAAAACCAAATAAAAAGGGAAAGGTTTTAATTCAAAATTTTTGGTTAAAAATTCCCCTTTTTGTTTTTCAGTCCCTTTTTTTTCCCCCTTTTTTTTTTTGAAGGGGGGAAAAGTGGGGGTTTAAAAAAAGGAAAAAGGGAAAAAAATTTTAAACCCCAGACGGGCAAGAAATTTAGCTTGCTTGCAAAATAAGGGGTTGCCTTTTTTAATTTGTTAAAATTTTTTTCCCCAATTTCTTTTTGGCATTGGGCCCTGCCCTTTTTTGAACCCCCGATCGGGGGGGTTTTTTAAATTTCAAATTGAATGTTCGGGCATAGTTAAATTTGGGTTTTGTAATTTTCCCGGGATTTAAAGTTGGTAAAAGGTGCTAATGGTGGGTTAAAAATTTTTAAAACGGGAAACCTATTGTTAAAATAATTTCCCCTTTTTTTTTGGGGGGCCAAAAAAATTTTTTTTTGGGTTGGGGGCCCGGGGGGTAACCTGAAAATAAATTTTTGGGGGACACCCCGGGCCCCAAAAAAGGGGGTTTTAGGAAAATCTTTTAAATTTTTCCAAGGAAACCCAAAAACCCCCCTTTTAAAAATTTTTTTTTAAAAAAGGTTTTTGGGTTTTTCCCATTTTGGAAAAAACCTTTTTTACTTTTTCAAACCTTTGGCCCTTTTGGGGCCCCCGGCCCCCCTTTTGGGGGAAACCCCTTTTTTGGGGGCCCCTTTCCCCGGGGGGACCCCTTTAAACCCCCTTTGACCACCTCTTTAAACCCTCTTTCCCCTTTTTTAAATTTTTTTTTACATCCCCCCCCTCATAAAGCTCAAATTGTTTTTAAAAGGGGCCACTTTTTAGAATTAAACTTCCAAGGGGCCAAATAAAAACTTTTGAAACAGGGGGCCCCAAAAATAAAACCTTAAGCCATGGGGTTTGGGGCCAACGGAATTGGGTTTTTGGGAAATTTTTTAAAAATTAAAAATTCCCAAAACCAAAAAAAACGGGAATTTTAAAATTTTTAAAAAATTTTTTGGGGACTAAAGAAAATTGAATAAAAAATTTAAAAAAATTTTTAAAAAAGAAATTTTTAACTTTTAAAATTAATAATGCATGCCACTTTTTGGAGGAACTTGTATTCATAAAAGTTTAAGGTTTAATCTTCTTGACTTTGGGCCCATTCAGAAGCAATACCCCCTAAAGTCTAAAACACCGGGAATTGACAGATAAATCATTTCGAGGGGTAAAATTTTTCGCCCGTAAAAACTCACTTCCTTCAAAAAAGCAGTAATTATTTATGTATTTTTCTTTGTCAAAGCTCTAGATACTGATAACCATATAGTGGGAAAAAACCCTTTTCATTCTTATCTTTGCAATGTTTCATGGAATATACGCTCTCAAGGGAAAAATGATGATATCCAAGGGGATTCCTTTTTTAAATTTTTAAAAACGTGCATTCCCCTTTTGTGCGATGTTTCAATTTTCTAACCATGAGGAATTTTCCTAAACCCCAAAACCCAAATAAAACCCCTGTAAAGAGCCACTTTTATGAGACCATAACACTGTAAGGGGGTCCCAATAAAGGTTTTTTACTGTCCTCTGTTTTTAGGGGTGGCACCTTCCGCCCGGCACCCACGGCCCCCCCCCGGTTTGGGTCCACGGTGCCAGGGTATCGGCCGGGGGGGAAAAGGGCAGCCCCCGTGGGTACGGGCCCCCCGGCGGGGGAAACTAAAAGGGGGGGGGGCCGGGGGAAAACCCCCGCCCGGGGGAGGGGCACCACGGGGGCATGCAGCAGTATGGGCAGGAGGCCGACTACTAAAGCGGGGAGCTACAGGTAACCCCCTGGGAAAAATTTTTGTATTTGTTTTATTTTAATAAAACGGACAAAACAAGCTTTTTTAAAATTTTAGGGTTTTGATTTTTTCCCGAAAAAAACACAACAAGATTAACCGTGGTTTCAAACAGCCCTTTTGTTTCCTTTTAATTTTCAGACTTCCTTCATAGTGCTATTAAATACACAAAAACATTTCCAACCGCTAAAAAATTGGGGCAAAAGTCAAAGAATCCCGGCCCCATCTTTTTAGAAACACACTTGGGGGGCCGGGGCCAGCGCCCCCCCCCATAAAGCGCGTGGGGGAGCGGGCCCCCCGGATTTTTGGGGGGCCCCCAAGTTCCTGCGGTGGGCCCGGTGCCCCGGGGCCACGGCCCCCAGGAAAGGGGGGCGGGGGATTTCCGGAGGGCCCAGATTAATATGGGGCTTCTTGAGGGGATAAAAGAAGCGAGGTCTGAGGGGTTTTGTGTTGAATTTACCCGGTCATTGAATACGGCCCCTTTTTTTTTGTGGGGGGCGGGGGCCCCAATTTGGGAAAATGAAAAGAATTGAGCTTGGTGGGGGGGTGGCCCAAAGGGGGGAGATAGGCCCGCAGGGTACTGAACTGCAGGTGAAAATGGGGGGAAAGCCCGGGACCTTGCTGAGTGTGGGGAAAAGTATTGGTTTTTTATTTTCAAAAGGGAACGAGGCAAAAAATTTAAAATGGTTTTTTCTGGGGGGTTTTGGGGGTTTTGTAAAAAGGGGGGGGAACTTCTTTTTGGGTTATGGATTCCCATGATTAGGGAAAATGGCAAGAAGTGGTTGCCCGCAAATATTTTATGCTTTAGGCTGGTGGAATTTTTGGACTTTTGTAATATGTTTTTTAATTTTTTAAAAAATTTAATAATAGAAAATTAGGGGTCCTTTGGACCCAAAGGGGTATACTTTTTTGGCAGGTATTATATCGCCTTTATCCACTTGGTATTTATTCTTTTCGCTTTTTAAGTAGTCGTCACGCTATCTCTTGGTATCGGTACCGATGATTATTTGATTTAGTTTAATATTAGGACGTGCACGCTAAAAATATTTACTTGGATACCAAAACAGAAAATACAGAATTGCTCTGGAATTTTTTTGATTGAGAGGCACTGTGGAGTTGTCAGCTCATATTTTCCCATTATCAGAATGAAAATTATTTTTTCTTTTGGTTTATGCATAAGGACCAATACAAGATCAATTTTATTAGGTACTGGACCCCCAAGACACGATGAATTTTGCAAGAGAACACAGAGTTGTTCAAGGTGACCTATTTAAAATATGTATATGATAGAAAACTTATAACTCGTTATTTGTTATTATTATCTGATACAGTCATGAATTAACATATGAATGTATTTGTATCACGAAGATCATGAATTAAAAAAAAAATCACACATCAATTGATTGGGGTCCCTTGGATCCCTGTTGATTAAGGTGTTTTTTGGTTAATGTACTGATGAGGGTAAAAGTGTTTTTATTCTGGTCATTATTGTATTCCAAATGACAAAGTGACTCCAACCCCGAATTGGCGATCTCACACTTCTTTTTTTTGGTCATTGAAATGATTCCAGCTATTGATTAAAGAAATATTGTCATTTTTATTTAGTAAATTTGCCTTATAATGCTCATATACTGAAAAGTTTTTGTAATTTTACCAACTTATTTTCAAATGAACATAAATGATGGACTATTTTTTTTAAATGAGTGTGAGGCATTATCAGTTTTTAATTGAACATAAGTTTAAAAAGCAAATTCTGATTAAAAATATCCAGATTGTTTTTTAGTTGTCAAAGAGAAATATAATTTTTGTAAACAATAAAAAAAAAATCAGAATGGACTCTAATTTGAGATGAAAAGCTTTAAAAATGAATTATAAAAACAGAAGTTTATATTCTTCTTCTAAAAATTCTACTTCTTCAGTGGCAATGAAAAGAAAATCAACATGATAAATAATAAAAAATCCGGAAGGACTCTAATTTGAGATGAAAAGCTTTAAAATGAATTATAGTTTATACATACAATATTGAAAATCAATACATGAAACGTAATACATTGAATATTGTCAATACAAAATGAATCAAAGCAAAATTCCAATACAACATTGGACTTTTCAATGGGCAGTCAGAATTAACAACCATGAGAAATGCTATCTCCTGCCAAATAAAAAAAATCCTAGTTTTAGCTGAATATTTCTACGTAGCCAGTATCCATGAGCCCTAACCCCCCCCCCCGCCGGGTGGATGTGTTCCTTTAATTACCTGTGAGGGGATGCCTCCTTCAGTCCTCTTCACTCACGCAACGCCTGCAGATTGACATTGCCGCCAGACGTAATTTTGTGCAGGATGCATAATCTAGTGCCATGGCCCGGCAGCCCAGAATACCAGCACACTTGCTCTTATATTGTGATACAGTAGACCCTCTATATGACCATGAGAATGCTGTCCCAAAGTGAGGTCTCATTGAAGGGGGGTTCTCTATATGGAGGCTCATTGGTCCTTTTTTTTTACAAGGGTTGTGACTATAATGAAAAATGTTTTTTATTATAGATGAGATATAACTATAAATTGGTCATGATTAGAGTTGTAAGCTGTGTCCGAGCGGACACACTAAATTAAAAATAACTAAATAGTAATGACGCGACATTAAGCTTTTCATGAGAAAGTACATTTATTATAGGCCTAGTCGTGCACGTGATAACACCAAAAATATAATTCTTTACAATAGCTAAGCTCAAAGCTAAAGGCATATACAGTAACACCTCCCACTGTATAGGGTCGCCAATGTAGTATGGAAGTAGAAAAAGTGTCCCCACTAACCGTATATTCCACAATACCGAAACATATATGGTACAGTAAGCCCTCTCCATTAAGACCACCCGTGGGACTGACCTCAAGCAGTCACATTAGAAGGTGAATCTTTTATGGAGAAGGTTCATTTAGTCACTTATGAACAGTTGGGAGCATGAAAAAATGCTGCTATAACAGAAAGATGATCTCAGCGTAGAAATGGTGTAGTGATGAAGGTTCTGGTAACATTGTCTTAAAGCAGCCGAGTAATAACAATAGGTGTCTATTACTGAGGTGCCCCCTGGCTAGTTTCCTCGCGGCAGGATCCCGCGTACAAGGTATTGGGTTGCCTATTGCTAATCTCCCCCGCTCCCCGGCCCTCGCAAGAGTCCCCCCGCGACCCGTGGGTCCGATGGAGACCAGCCTGTGCCGGCTCAGACCACCAAGTGATATTCCCCGGCCATTTCATAGCACAGTCCCGTTTTTTTCTCTCCCGAGGTCCTGAAATGTGTGCCGCCAGAACGTACCCTATTTCAGGCATATGTGTGTGTGTGTGTGTGTGTGTGTGTGTGTGTGTGTGTGTGTGTGTGTGTGTGTGGTGAGACCAGCCGGGGTGTGTGAGAGTGTGTGTGTGTGTGTGTGTGTCAAGGTAAACTGTACGCAAGGTCTTTGCGTGCAGTGTATTTCCACATGTGTGGTATCCACTGTGTGTGTGACGGTCAATACGTTTTCTCTCTTTTTTTTGTTTTGTGAGGTGTGTGGTGTGTGTGTGTGTGTGCGTGTGTGTGTGTGTGTGTGTCCATGTGTGTGTGTGCGTGTTCTTGTGTTGTGTGTGCGTGTGTGTGTGTGTGTGTGTCAGGCATGTGTGTGTGTGTGTGTGTGTGTGTGTGTGGGGGTGGGGGGGGTGTTACAACCCTCAGAATCAACTTTCCTTAAGTTGGACACTTTCTTCCGATGTCAGATCTTTAAAAGGTATTTGTGGAACGAATAAGGGAAACCTCAGGAAGTATGTTTAAGAGGAACAGGATTTATAAGTTTTTCATACATTTATATCAATATGACCGCCATTGAGACCATATTTAAAGGACCCAAACTCTCATAAAGCTACAAAAACAAACCTCTGTATAGAGACCACCTCTGTAATGAGACTGCCAAACGCTCGTCCCAAAGGTGTCCCACAGAGAGGCTCTACTGTACTAGACACTCAACTGTTTGGTAAACTCATCGTCCCCGTGGGTTTCTGCCTTTCCCATTCACACAGCCTCCAAAGTCCATGTTCATGTATTCAATAAAGTAATAAGCCCGAATATATAAGGATGGGTAAACTTGTCAACAACAGAAATTAGCATCAACAATAAATCACCAGCAAATGAACTGGTTTGACCCGGGCTACGTTTGACGTGAGGGCGCCACGTGATTAGACAGCGTAAACAGCGCGATTTGCTCTCCACGGCCGCTCTGGTGATTTGTCTTGGGGGGTAATGGGCGACTAATGAGACTGTTTGCCTAATCATTGTGCCCGGGTGCTGGGGGCTCCAGACCTGCGGGTTGGGGCGCATTATGGTACAATGGTACAGTAGAACCTCTCTCTATGAAGACCACCCAGAAGACTGGCCTCACATGCAGTCATTTTATTTAGATTTATTGTGATAAAAAGGTTTGGAAGCACCAGGAGATGGCCTGTACATCTGTACGTTGTCAACACTACATACGTGTGTACATGTATTCTCGGACTGTCTTTCATACACCTCTGTTCATTGGATGCACTCACTGGTTTTCTTTTTTGTTGAAACTCATTACTGCGACGGTGGATTATTACGTGAGTGTGTTTTTTTTCTTCAAAAATATGTATGTATTGTGAACAAGGCTTCTTGCAACATCTTGAAATTTATCTTGGTTTGCCATTTAGGTCAATATTATAAGTAGTCTGCCCTTTTGGTTCTGCCATTTAATGAGGGTGGGGGGGGGGTCATTAATCAGACCATGGAGCTTCCGGATGTTTGCATCATGATATGGACTACTGTTACTGTTTGAAAATCCACTGTCCACCGACTGTGGATTTCTTTAAGTTTGCATTATGTTTATTGGTTGCGTGATATTTTTTTTTTAAATCAATTATACAAAAAATTGATTATCATTCCAATAAATTTAAAAAAAAGTTATCTGTAAAATGGGAATTTTCAAAACTTTTAAAATTTTTTTTTTTTTTAATTTTCTTCCCTCCAAAAATTCAAATACATACCAAGGATACCCACAAACTACTTTAAAAAATTTTTTTTCGTAAAAAAAATTCCCCTAACAACCCAAATTTTTTTTTGGGGT
>CM032668.1:30415982-30532617 GCA_019095985.1 Streblospio benedicti | reverse complement strand
GTGATATCGAATAAGAGTTTAGTATCGAGGTGAGACGTTCTGCTAAACTGTCGATGTTAAATGGCTTGTGCCATTTGTCCTTCGACATAGCCTGCTTTCGATGCCATTCTTGTAATATATGTACGTATTCATGGCCTTTTGAAATTCTATTGGTACATGTAGCTCTGTAAAGATGAACCAATCCTGCATAAGCAAACTGTAAAAATCTGTGATCTTGTTCAAATGCTTTGCGCCAAATAGAAATACTTCACTCATATAGCTGATCAGCTTTCTCATATTTGGGCATATCGAAATGATAAAGACAAGCCAGATTGCAAAGTGGCCAAGCTAATTCGAAATTCTCCCTAATGCTGTACAGCTTCTACGATTTCTATCTATCTAATAAATATACTTTTATATTTGTGATTCCTCATACTCACTCTCTCCCATTACTTGATATAATATTCACAGATTTCCAAACTGACGTGGTGTTTGTATATTGACTTCATCATACGTTTCTCTATTTTGCACAAGGGCATATATTAGAAGTTTCTCAGCCTCTTCAAAAAGTTTTACTTTCTGAAGCATGTCAGTGGTGTCACTCACAATTTTCATTAAACTCACCCCCTTTACTTGCGCTGGTAAAGAAACAAAATAAATGTCTTTTGGAAAGATCCTCTTAGTGATTGATAGTGAGGATTCAACTTGTAACTTTGCCTGTTGGAAATTTCCTGAACATAGAACAACATGTGCTAACGGTTCATGAGCCATGGCAACAAGCAGATTAGCGCCGCCAAATACACTAATCCGTATGTTTACAGTATCTTTGTAAACCTTATGTGCCCGATCAGTGGAACCCATCTTTGCCAGGACCCAGGTATTGAGATTACGTAAAGGGAGAAACCATTTTTGAGGAGTATGTCAACCCAGTTTTTGTTCAGGCTGATGATGTTTCATGAGATGTCATTGGAAAATTGTCTCAAGATATATCTATTTCTTATTCTGAAATAGAGTAGCACCAAACTCATTGCCCATTCATATACATTTTCATTATTTTTAATATTTTATTTCTTGAATATTTCTTCAATATATCATATTAGAAGACTACAACACTACAGGCATTCCTGGTTCTATACTGTAGCATACTATATTGTTGTTATGTAGATTCTAGTTGACATATTTGTCAAAGGCACACAAGTTTTAAGAAATGAAGACAAATCTAATATAAGGCAGTTTACAATACAGTGTTTTACACATTGCAAAGAAATTCACGCTAGTTGACATCCTTGTAGCAATCATCGCATATGTGAGTCTCTCTCTTGACATTGTTGACTGTGACTGAGAAGGGCTTCCCTGGCTGACCCTTTGCCATAGCCTGGTAGCAGCCTGGGCACTTGCCCCTAGTGCCGGGCCTTGCACAGCAGAACATTGCCTGGCGATCTCGCTTGGCCAGCTCCTGGCTGACCACCATATGCAGCTGGATACGCCGGACCTTTCGACCTGTCTGTATCCGCTTGTACAGATACTCCGCCCTCTCCCCTGCACGCACGCTGAAACACCAGTTTTTGTGTTTTTATAAGATTATGATAAGAATACATTAGAACCTCTATGTTCACCAGCAAGGGGACTGGCCTCAAGAAGTCTCAACAAAGTGTATATCTATTTGCGGAGGTTAATACTAGTATTTTTTAACAGTGTGAAACATGATTCTTTTAAAAACTTGACCAAATGCCAGAATGCATGAAAACTTATTATGAACATCATTAAATAAACAGATGTTCACAGTAGGTGCTTTTTGTTTTCAATGCTTCACTAGGCACAATTGACAGCTGAGCTGAATTTTGCTGATCATTTGATTAGGCCTGGAATATGTTTTTCAGATATGTTCCCGCTAAAATGTAACAATTGACTGAGGGTTATCTTTTTTATTAACTTGTGAATTCAATAATAAGCTTGAAATAAATGACGATGGGGCTCAATGCATTCAGGAACACATCTAAGAAAATAATGAATACACCAATATTTAACAAAACAGTAGTGATTATAATTAATTTTCACGTTCAAATGTTAGTGGATATGTTTAAAACCTTTATATTTTGCTCCATACCATCAAAGGTCATGCCAAACTGCGCCACGTTTCGGATCAATTACAACAATGACTTAAGTGGCACAACGACACCAAGAAATGCAGTCTGATACATGTTTCACTGAACCACATTGAAGTTGTAAATCTTAGAATTTACGTACCCGAAGAATAAGTTGCAAATTTTGGCCCTCAGTCGCAAACCATAGGCATCGAAGATGCACGACAACAGGCAGACAACGATGATGGCAATGATGACACCTGTCTGTGTATGATCTGTGAAGGCTGGTGTGGGAAGGCACTTGTCTGTTGAGAGGTTGAAGCCTTTGATGCCCAGATCAAGGACATCAATCGTTCCAGACTTCAAGCCTGGCAGCAGTGACTGGAATGTAATGCCTTGCTTCATGCCTTTTAAGGCAATGCCAAACTGCGCCTCTTTTTTGAACAATTGGAGCACAGAGGAAAGTACAGAATCGCTAACAATAATACATATTGATATGAGCATGAACAGCAGAGTGGGAATTGACTGGATTATTATTCGCTTTGCTTCTGATTTAGACAGCTTTAATGCTGTGCTGTATTGGTACTTTTCATTGAGTTCCCAGTTCCTAAGCGGCAATAGCTTTTCCTTGCCGCCTGTCCACCACATCATACGCAGGTTGTCATCGACATACATGTTATCAAACGAGTCGTCGGAATAGTAATTTTGCAGATACCTGATGGCATCGACGATCATCAGCAACATTGACAAATAGAAGACTTTCGAAGCGTACTGGGAATACTCCCTGATGAAGTTGAAAACATATTTGAAGCTTCTCTTTAACTTCTCACGGATCGCAGCAATGCTCGTGCCCTGTAGTTGTGCTGCAAAGTTTTTCCAGTTGGAGTTTAAATCAGCCAAGTTGATGTCCGGAAGAAGGTCTTTAATAATGTTCTTAAGAGAATCTAGGTTCACGTCTGGCATAATGTTGGTTTCGAACTCAGGCAATATATCTGGGATATCACACATCCATAAGCAAAATGCTTTTCCAGTCTCTTTTACTACATTCAAGAATTTTCTGACGCCTTTGGCGGCATCATTGAATTGACCCACCCGTTTCTTAACCTCAGCCATGGCTGTCTGTATTTGGCCCCTTATCTCGGCTGTTGCTGATTCCATCATCTTTCTTAGCTGGTGTGTGTACTCCTTCACCATATCATTGACCTGTTTTGTTAAAAGTAATAGCTATTAGCTATTAAAACCGTTGCAGGTACAAATGTATGTGAGCAGATTTTATGTCCAAAATAATATCTGTACTGTACTTTCAATGAGCTTTCCCCAAATATCATACAATAGACCATCTTTTACACTAGAGAAAAATTAAAACAATTTAAGTTAAAAACTCACTTCCATGCAATGTATAAGGTACTAGACAATTATAAACAATGAAAAATTGAGTCCACTAAACCAATCACGACTGGCTTCTTTCACTTGGTGATGGTGACATGATGATGCATTGATATATGATTATCTGATGATCCGCTGTAAACTGTTTACATATGTGTCTTAGATACCATGGGACACACTCAGGACAGGCAGCTCACTCAATCCTGGCTCAGAGAGGCACGATAATTTCAAGCACTAACAGTGTGGGCGCACACGTGATGAGGCCCCGGTGAGTACTCCTAAAACTAGGCACAACACCAGCTCGAGTGTGACAACAGGGAACGGCCTAACCCTATCTATAATAATATGTGGAAATACTGGTAACAGAATGAGCACATACGTAAGTAAATACCCTTTTCAGGGAGACCTACCCTGATTGAGTGTTTTAGAGTCACGCACCAGTGTCTGCATTAAAGGGGATTTTAACGCGGTCTTATCTCCTGAACCATATATTTGTTGACAATGGCATATCACTCAATTTGCTTACTTACTAGGAAATAAATAAATGGAAAATATGAAAACTCTTGTTTCGTGTTCTTACAACTATGAAATGATGAAGAACAATGACCTGTTCGATGAGCTCGTTAATTTGCTTCATGATCTTCCGGAACTGTTCCACATACTGGTCAGCAAGGCCCTTTATGGTCTCGTACATGCAGGTCAAACTGTCCACCACCTGCTGGATGTTGGTTTCAATGGTGGCCACGGGCCCCTGTAGGTTTGAATACCATAATAAAGGGGAAATACTCAACTATACATGCATAAGAACAATGAGTTAAGTAGTGTTTTGTCTACAAAGCACTGAACTATGAGGTGCGATTGTTGTGTAGTTGACTAGTATCACATATTTTGACAATATTGTGGAAAAAATGTTTAGAAATATATAATTGGCAAAGCCTAACCCACTTGGTTTTTGATGGGTTGGATTTTTGTGTTTTTTCCGGGCTTTTCAATCTCATGATTAACTATCATTTAATACATTTCTAATAAAACATATACTATACATTTTACACACTGTAATTAGTGCTATTAATTCGCTTAATTAGAAGATATTAACAAACCCTTGGGCTCCTGACAAAATATTAAGTAAAAAATGAAAATCCCATATCCAAAGACATAACTGTTTCATGTCCAAAATGAACATTTTCATATTTTTACATTTTTACATTCAACAAAATATCTTTGCAAAAATTATATATCAGGGAAACATACACTTAAGTTAACTCTTTAAGATTTTACTTATTTCTAGATAGTGAGGACTATTTACGGTTTGCTTTGTATATATGTTTTATGCAATTGTCATGCCATGCTACCTTATAACAACTCTACAAAAATAGACTATACAAATCAGCAGAAATACCCCCATTTCGTCCACTTCAAGTGTACACAGTCAGTCAAAGGGGAAGCCCAGAACATTTCTTTACTTTTCTAATTTCTAATTCATATAGATGATTTTCATAAATATTGGTATAACATGATCAAAGAATTTTTCTCAATTTTTTGCGGAAGTGAAAATATTTTTTAAATTGTTTTAAAAGACATTTTTGTGAAATAATGACCACATCTTTAGGTGCATACACTGAACCACTGATAGTGCGTCATTAGATAGAAACACATCTCTTGTATAGAGGAGATATTTCTCTAAATCGCCCCAACCTTAGAATTTTTAAATATACCCTTTTAATGCAAAAATTATAATTTAAAATATGACTATAGCTTTTACGACAGATATTACAAAATGGCCTTTCCAGAGCTCATTAGTATTTCATTAAGTGTGTGAAATAGTCATGAAGGAGATTCCAGACTACTTTTGGTGGGCTTTTGGCTCCAGAAACATCACATCACATTGATCAAAGAATATAACAAAATTATATGAATCATGAAAAGTTTATTCAAGGAACAAGCACATATCCTCAACTTAGTTTAGAATGGATTGACAACATTGATTATGGCTTAAACTTGGTAAAATCTTGTACCTGTTGTAATATCGTTCATGACAGAAGAAAACACCATCTCAAATATGGATGCTAGAAAATTTTCATCAATTGCTTGAATACAAGGTCACAAAATGAAAAAAATAAGGCTGGGGCGACATTGATAAATAATCTAAGATAGAACCACAGGATTTACAGAAGTGACATTTGGCTGACTGTTTTTAAATGTGCCTAAAGATATGCCTATATTTTTAACAGTTTGTGATTAAAAATATTAAAAAAAATCTTTTTGAAAAAAATGTTTAAGGAAGTGGTAGGGCTATTTTTTGTAAATGAATGTAAATGAATGTAAAAATCATGATTATGAGAATGTTTTCCCTAATTGATGAAAATGTACTAGACTTCCCTCTCCTGATTACACATCAGCTATTCATGACTTAGTTCAAATGATCACTGATAGGGTTTTGTGTGGGACACAGCTCCTTTTATACACGGACCCGGCTTTTAAAGAAGAACTGTTAACAGAAGCCACTAATTGACCACAGGGTGAATATGCTGACCTTGTAGGGAATTTTCTCAAGGGTTAACTAGTTTAGTAAAAACGGGTAACAGCAAACTCGGCACAAAACAAAATCGGCACCAGTTTTGGGCCGTTTTGGGCGTTGACCCCTATGTATATCATAAGAATGCTTGGTTATACTGGGTGTTTGAAAGCAAACGTCGGAATGACGACATTATTACCGATTACCCCAAAACAAGCTGATACAATATGTACAATTGAATCTTTCCTATGAGCGATCCCAACAACAAAACCGAAACTGCTTTTTTAAAAATAATTTATTGGAAATTTGGCACAAACAATTTGCAGAATTGTGAGTTCATTAATGCAAACATAAGCAATAATCAATGCCTTTCCAAATACGTCTTACTGACGTAATGTATTTTAGGAAACACTGTCACTCACCAGAAAACACATAGAACTAAGAAACCAAAAGCCCCGAGTAAAGGCCAGTGATCCCAGTGAGTACGTACATGCATGGGCCGTTTTAGCTGTAAACTTCTAGCCGTTTTGGCTGTAGATTATCTCCATTTTGGTATCCAGTACATAACATTTACTATAGTTACATGCCATTTACATCATACACGCCAGTTAGAACATTGCTCCTATTGGTCACCCCATGTATTCTCGGCCTACATAGATAGATCTGGGAGCACCAAAAGCAAAATGTAATTACATATTACTTGTTATTATTAGTAAGTACAATAAAAGAGTAAATTTAAAGAATATTATCAAATTTAATTAGAAACAAAAAGAGAAACCCACATAGTAAAGTCCACTAGAAAACCACAACACAGGTTTTTGGATGGGATTTTCTGGGAAGAATATAGGGTGGTAAAAGTGTCTGTTAATGAGATGATAAGATATATCACTGTTCATCAAAGCAAAGAAGGACCGTGTGTTTTCTCCGTATACAGATAGATATATACTGTAGTCTATCACAAGTATGTTCGGCAAGAACCAATATGCATTGTAAAACTTTGAACATGTCTGCTCTGACTATCTCTTAAACCCAGAGGCTTTTCACTTGTTGTTCCGCTATGCACTAAGAATGTGAATACTGACAAAAGTGGGGATTTGTAAAAGGAAATTTGCACAAAATAAGCAGGGTCTACTAACCTCCAAAAGCAATCCAAGTGCCACTGAGATCATGACTGAGCGGCCTCGACCAGACAGCAAGCTCGGTATCATGAGCATCATGGTCGTGCGGGTCTTCGGCGAGTAGCAGCCGCCCACCGTGAGAGCTGCACCTACACCACCCCCCACACACCCACCCGCAATTTGGCGCACAGTTTCATTAGTCCACTGCATTGATGATTGGTTAGATGACAACACTGACGCTACAGTATCATTCACCATGCTAGACGATCGTACCAATGGTAAACCAGACAGCAGCATGTAGGTAAAGTAGTAGTACAGCATGGCGCCATACAGAGGACCTAGGAGCAGCCCGATGTAACGAGAGCCGAAGAATCGCCGTGCCGGCTCCCACTTGGTCTTCTTCCACGTCTTGGGGTCGGAGGGCACAGGCTTGTCCTTGGCTTCAATGTTGGAGATAAGAACTCTCACGTCCGCAGCAGTCATCTGTATACGTGTTTCGTTTGTGTTTGTAGCCATAGTTGTGGTAATTTATTGGTGCAAAGTTTGAGTGGTTTCTTCAACTGGATGTTAATCTATGTACTCGCAAACATATGCAGGATTCATTTATCTATTTTTACTGTCATCTCTCTACTTCCTTATACATGGATCTCATATGAATAAATCATTATATGAATGCCCCTATGATCTTAATACCTACAAACCACGTCATTTTTAAGGCACTTCCATCATCAGTTGTATTAAATTGATTGTGGAAGTGCCTCGATAATGCGGCAACATCCTGGTTATTATCCTACCATTATCAAGCCATTCCCAGCATTTATGGTAATAATTGTTTTATGATTTTTTTTTTGACGGCGCTATAATCTGTTCTCTAATCAGACATTTTTCATAAAGGATTTAAAAAAAAGTTGTACAATTTTGCACTTTAGGTTAATCTGTTCTGTTCTGATTACATTTTCTTCTTTTATCTAACATCACACAGGCATAGAATATGCACATATCGTGCTCTCCAGCAACACTGCAGCAGCCTACATACATGTAATATTTTTGTGCTGCAAGCACATGCAGCATGGTGATAATGTAAAAATGCATGCTAATGCTCTCTGCTAGTATATAATGATAGGAGTACTTGCTGCTATATTATCATTAATATTGAATTATGACATTAATATAACAGAAACTAATGTTATTCATTTTGATAAATGAGTTGGCATATGATATCAAAACAATGAAAGAGAAAAAATACAGAAGTGTAAAACCTTTTATTCAAGGAACTTCTTAACATCATCATATATGTTTTATATGTTAAGTAACTGATATCAAAACATTGATTACACAAACTTAGTTTCAAGCCCTACTTCACTTTCCGTGGATAAACTTATTAAATCGGCATTCCTGGGTCTTTCATATGTTGAATCTGAGTATACTCCATTAAACAATCGCATAAAAGATTTTCCACAGCTGACATAATACCCAGTGGCATTTGCTATCAAAAGTCTCACACATAAAACAAAAATAGAAAGAGCAAAGTCAAGACATGAAAAGAGACATAGCTAAGTAGATATTGAAAATGATGTTGACCAGAGTTCAAAAGGTCGTCCACTTAAATCCAATGCAGAATCGTCACAACGGCCACAAGGTATGAGAAGTAAGACACAAGATAAAGAAAAATATGTTATTTGTCAGGAAGATAACCAAGAAAAATTTGCATTCAGTATCAACAAAGAACATGGGGGTAAAACTCAAAGCCATTGGTCAACATACTGACACTAAAGCTTTGGAAGTCAGATTGGCCAACGCTATCGTTTCATCTGATTTACTAACAGCAGCAGTTGCTGAAGATCATAAATATCATCTTTCATGTTTGGTCAAAACTAAAAGAGATATAAAAGCACACCAAAACAAACACTCGAAACTCATTAACACTTTCACAGTTAGTTTCAGACATGGAAATTATAGACATGGTTGAAACAGACATAGATGATTCAGAAGTTTCACATATGTTAGATATGAATGAAATTGAACGAGCATATGTAACATTGCTAAAAACAAACGGCGTTTCCATGACTCACACCAAGCCACAATATAAGCCATACATAAAGTAGTTGATCCTCGACAATATACCTGACGTACACTTCAATAGACCTCCAGATAAAACCGAACCCGAACAAGTTATTTCAACCCAACTAAAAGAATCCCTTCTCTCTAACGCTTTAGCCAACAACGACGGACATGAAACAGAAGAGGACATAAAAATTCTTTTGAAAGCAGCCAAAATTTTACGCATAGACATAATCCATGCAGCACCTTGGAAGTTCGAGGGAGACTTTGCTAATTATCAGCCACCCCCTTTGCTTTATTTCTTCTGTACACAGACTATACAAGGGCACCAGCAGATAAAAGTTACCAAGAAAACGGAAGCATTAAACCAGAGTGCATCTGTGCTGGCTCCACACTTTGTAACAGCTTACAAATCAGACAGACAAGTTACCTATGCATCAAAATCTGATGAATGTAATTTCAAACATCAAGATTCAAGTGGAAACCCCTCTGTTGGATTAGTACTAGATCTTCATAAATCTACCAGTTCAAAATCACTTGTGGAAAAGCTGGGCCAATTAGATCTAACAATTCCATACAAGAGAGTCTTAGAAATAGAGACAGCTATAGCAAATTCCGTTATTGACAGAATGAATTCTATGGGATGTGTTTATCAACCACCCTGGTTGGTAAATGGTCAGTTTGTGTGGTTTGCGCTGAACAACATAGACTTCTTGCCGTCCACCCCATGTCGTATGAACATTCTTCATGGTACTGCCACTGCTGTCTATCAAGCTGTCAAAGAGAAAACAACATCAACAATTAAGATTGATCGCAAATCAGCGTCTCAAACCCTTGAGAGTACTCTTCCTTGTAGAGCATTAACATGTTTAAAACCTCAGACAACAAGAAGAAAATATCCTTTCAAATTCAACTCATACGTGGCCCAGTCAAATTCTAAACTGATTGCCATGGCATGGGTCATTAGCTGTCTAGAATTCGAAGTCAGTGCACAAAGTATGTATGGAATGCTATGTATGGTATGGCACACATGGGCTACTTTTACATTACCACCACTGGCGCCCGTGAGCTAGCAGCACGGAAAAACGAAGCAGTGCACAATCTAAGTAATTTGTGGTATACAGATGTTTTCTGTTCCCGGCCCACAACTAAATTTCGTAACAACAAGTACAATGGCAATTGCAATTTAGTGAAAATTTACTTTTGAAGCACAAACGTTCAAATTCACTTCAGCTATGTGGTTAATATATTACGTCACTTCTAGTTAGGAAATTGCTTATTTTGTGATCAGGTTCATGACAAGTATAAACAAAATGTAGAAATGATTGTGCGGTGTTTCCTTGTGGTGATGCAAATTTGCAAGTCCAAAATAGCCTCACTGTCCCAGTGAAATATTTTTGAAATAATGCCGTTGAATCCTATAGTTCTAATAAGAACTGGTATATGCATATGTATAAGAGCAATCAAAATGCTGCCTGCATTTTATCATGAAAGGGGGTTGAATCAGAATAGACTCACCCTCTGCACCTCAACCAGAGCGTGTGCATCCATATGGAGTTTGCGTTATGTTTAGTTGTGATCAGTTTGCATTGTGGCTTGATAAACCCGTGAAGGACGAGGTCCGGGTCATTTGTATACTAGTATCATTTGAATGTATGTACAAATGTATATGCATTCCATGTCATGCATTAATTCTGCTTATACCTTGTCATTTTAGCTTTTATTGGACACATAATATGAACAATTAGAAGTGAGTCATGCATAAATCCACAGCTAAAACTTACATCCAATATAGATGAAATTAAAACGAATTTCTGTATTTGAACAATGTACTGATCTTGATTTTATTATAAAACAATTATAATATGATATCAAATGTTATATATTTGCAATTTACTCATTCGTCTACACAAATAAATGAACTAGCCAATGAATGACATAGGAACATAAGCTTATATGTATTTGAACATGTAGTAAACATCAAAATACATTTAATAAATAACAGCCATAAGAAATATTCATTAATATCTTTAACCCCTGTGTGTGCAGATGAATTTTGAATATCATTGTTACAATGTTTGAAGTGATCTGAACTATTTCCTTTTCATAAAAAAATAATGTTTCGCATATATTGTTTACATCATCAGCAATCCTGCATACCGGGAAGCAATCTGTAAAAATCTGTGATCTTGTCCAAACGCTTTGTGCCAAACAGAAATACTGCGCTTATATACCTGTTCACTTCCTCATATTTGTGCATAGCAAGATGACAAAGTGTAGCCAGTTTGCAAAGTTGCCAAGCTAATTCAGAATCTTCCTGACCCTTTAGAGCTTCTACGATTTCTATTACACTAATGAGCATACTTTGTGATTCGTCAGTCACTCTCTCCCATTATTCGATACAATTCTCCAAGATTTCCATACTGACGTGCAGTGTTTAGATTCATTTCATCATATGTCTCTCACGTTTGCATAAGGGAGTAGATTAGAAGCTTCCCAGCGTCTTCAAAAAGTTTCACTTTCTAAAGCATGTCAGTGGTGTCACGCGCAATTTTCATCAAAATCATCACTTTTACTTTCGCTGGTAAAGAAACAAAGTAATGGTCTTGTGGAAAGATCCTCTTAGTGATTGATAGTGAGACTTCAACCTGTAATTTTGCCGGTTGAAAATTTCTTGAACATAGAACAACATGTGCTAACTGTTCATGAGCCATGGCAACAAGTAAATTAGAGCCGCCAAACACACTAATCCGTATGTTTAAAGCATCTTCACAAACCTCATGTGCCTGATCAGTGGAACCCATCTTTAACAAGCATAATCCATAATCCATTAAGGAGTCGGCATATACATGATGACTTCTACCAAAATGTTCTTACGCAAATTTTAATGCATACCTAGATTTGCACACTCTCTAAGTCACCGCAAGCAACACAAGATTTAGAAAACATAGTGATGAGACATTTCACCACTATTTTAATTTTTTTTTTTTAAAAAAAAAAAACAAAAAAACAAAAAAAAAATAAAAAAAAGAGATTTAGAAAACTGGTGAAAGACATCCACTGTGGCACGTGGTGAGAGTACGTTATGTTCAATCTCCACTAGAGCCATGTGAGAGTACTGATCGTGCCTCATCTTAACAAGCTGTACCCACTGTAGAATAAAGCTTTGCAGAACGTCTTGCAACTTTCTTCAGCCTCTTTTTTGCATGCATGAAGAAGCTTCTCTTCGACTGTCCTCTGCTCCGCGAAGTTCATAATTTAAAGTTCTAACATGAAGAAGCCTCACATAAAGTTAAATTTTAAAGTGTGTTTTGTAATTATGAAATTTTATTTTTATATGCTTAATCGTTGTTGTGTTGGTTTATTTTTGGTAGTACTGACCACTATTTAATGTAAATTTAAAGTGAAAATAAACTCATGAATTAATCCTATTCTTATTCATAAATTTCAAGAACAATTCTCGACATATGAGGTAGCTCCGTCAACTTTTGCTAACTGCAGAGCTGATGAATAGATTCTTCTTGCATCAGAGTACCATCTAGAGTCACTTAAAATTGACCAAGAGAAAGGCCCAAATGTAATCGCTTTTCCCGAACTACGTTACTATCTTTAGGTTGTAGATGACATCTTTGATAGTAAGAATCTACTCATGATTTCGCAGGTGGTGGGTAATTCTTATCCATCATAGCTTAAACACAGTCATACTATCTTGCTAGTCTTGAATTTTCAAAACATGTGACATAACATCCAAGTCACAAAAGGCTTCTTGAACAGGAGCGAATTCTGCTTTTTTGTAAAGTGTATAGTATATATCCAACTGAATACCACCAGCTAGAGTTTTTCTATCCTTCTTGTGCACATCATAAGATGTAATTACTGATGACATCGATGCATTATACAACGTATCTGGAACGCGTTTAAGCTCGCAAGAAGAAGCAGGAGCCATCATTGTAAATTTGAACACACACCATTGAAGAATCGAACCCGTAATGATTCAATATTTAAGGCAAAATAGTGTCTAAATAAACTGTGAGTCTGGGCTTTCTTGGCAACATTAGGCAATCACGTGATCATGTACATCGCCGTTAAACTACCACTTTACTTCTGATTCCAGTTGTGTCACAAACATTTTAAGGTTTTTTTATATTATACCTGTACTATTTACATATTTGAGAGATTCCTAAATTTAAACAATGTTATTTATTCTTCGTTCGGACAATAGCTCCCGTTGAGGTATAGCTACGTAAACATAACTGGTGTATTATCTAAAAGTCAACTGTTGTTTCACCTGAATAGAATCACAATAATAGTCATTATAGCTATTACTCAACGACAAAGCAGATTGGGCAACAGACAATGCAACTGCGAATTAGTTTTGAAGTAACAAAGAAATATTCAAATAAAATGTTTTTCGCTGTTTGTACAATTAAACTACATAATATGGTCGGTTATGGTAAATACATAAAATTCATTTCGTTGCAAAATTTCGTGCCTTTGGCAATACCTCAGACACTAAAACTGGCTACTCTAATAAATGAATTAGATTCACGTACATTCTTATTCCTTCCTGCTGCTTTACATACATCGAAACAAACTTTGTATGATACGTTAGATCAAATTTGGTCGAATAAATTATATAAATCAGAACTTAGCAAACTATATAATTACATACTGATTATAGGCCACATGAATACTGTTCAAGTATTAACCAATATCAACTATACCCGACCAAATTTAATCCCCGATGGACTGAAGATATTAATACGTGGTTTTCATGCTGATTTGAGTTCTCTGTGTTTAATTGAGCTACTCAGATCCAGATAATGAAAGCCAGGCGCAAACCCATGTACTAATAAACGTGTTATTCAAAAGATTCATGACATCCACACGTATATGATTGATGGAGTAAGAATTTGACCAATTCCTATGAGAGAAACTAGCAAACAATGCATAGCTTGAACATTTTCATTGCATTTTGTATCAGCAATTGTAAGAGGTAAAGCTATAGACATGTACAATGTACGCTTGTGTAGTTTGCTGGTTCCAACACGTGTTTTGTATTCAATTAACATTAAGTTGATCGTCTGCTATCTTTGCGGGAATGGCGTTTCAAGCGCTCGGCAGGGCAGCGACGATTGACGAAGATTGCCGATGACGTGCGTCGACAAGCCTCGGGGGATTCCGGCACCCGCCGACACTCTCCGAGCGACTGATGTCGATTTAGCGGGGTCACGAGGTCAGAAACACAACTCGCCGCCTCTGTGAAGGAGTTGTAGGTCGTTATAGTTGATCAAACGAAATCTGTCGCTCGAATTTGTAGCATCTTTAAGCAATTGGCGTCTGCTGCTGAGTGCAACTCTCCTCGGGCAAGGGATGGAGGTAATAACGCGATGAAAGAAAGCAAGATGGCGGATTGTGTCGTCTGTCTGCGAGTCTCGTGCTTTCAAAAGCGCCGGGAGAAATGAAAAGTTCATCGCATTAACGAAAAGTTCGAGTTGGGTAATTGTTGTGACAGCTGAAGATGAGAATGACTGGAGTTTAAACGTAATCGTGGAGAGATTGGCAGATACATGGCGATGTGGGCCGTTTGAGGGGATGATGGGAGGAAAGTTGCGGTGATGCTGCTGCTACTTCAATTAGGAGAGTCTGTCGTCGGTAGCCTCAAAGGTGTACTCAATTTACGAGACCGTCTGTCTGCTTGTGCAGACGAGAATGGATCCTAGTGAACTTGGACCACTGTTAGTTTTTTTTAATCTTCTCTTTCCCGGTAAAGTGTGTTTAGTGTTTAAAGAATGGGGCTGTCATCACTTCTTTGCTTTATGTGTTTTGTATATTTATGTAAAAGTTTATTTTATTGTTATTTTATGAATTTTCATCTTTGCTTTTATCCTGCCAAGTCAATTTATACTTCCGAATAGTTCAAAACATAATATCCCCTTTTTACAGTAATATTCTCGTCAGAATAGATATTGAGAATATTTCTCTTCTTACAAACGCTACACTACGTGTGTTTCACCTGGATGCAAATATTAATTAAGAAGTAGAACTAAAATTGTATTAAGAGCTATTAACAATTATATTTTCATGTTGCCTCAACACACAGATCAACCGCAACAGTGCCAGTGCCAATAATGTTCTTAAAATGAATCCAAAAATTTGCACCTTAACTTAAAATTTCAATGATATTTGAAAGGACAATTTCAGATTAACATTCATATTTGACTAATTTGCCTACGACAGCATATCTAATTGCTCTCACCTCCTCAAAAAACATACCAAAAAATAATGAGAAAAAACAAAACAAAAACAAATAACAAGCAAACAAGCAGTCATCATTAAATCCCCATCAAACCACAAGACAGCAATCTATATGAAAGCAAGCGAGCAGCGCAGGCAGAAGAGACAGCATGCGGCCATCACTCGAGCACCACAAGCCACAAAGCGCCCGGGCCCACCCATTACAATTACCAACACAATGGCGGATCATGATTGCAGACGATCACTCTAATTATTAATTGGACAAGAGGGGGCCGTAATGCCGTGAGTGATCGCCAGGTCGTGCTATGAACGCCTTGCGCCGTTTGCTGCTGATGGTCTTTTGAACGGGCGTTTAAAGTGGGAGTGCGCCTGCGCGGGTTGTTTGATTTGTTTGTGGGGGTGGGGGTGGGTGGGGACGCATGCTGGGTAATGGGACTATTATGCTGTTTAAAGAGATGGCGCAAGTGTTGTTTTTTTTGTGTGAGAATGGGTATGAAGATTGGAATGGAATGACTTGATTTTTAAGCATTTTATATAGAGGTTTTGTTTGTTTTTAGGGTAATATTCAACCACAGTTAGCTGATTACAAACATAGCATATTGCTCTGTTGATTTACGTTGCAAGTTTCTACACGTTTCATCATTATAGAAGATGTACACAAACTCATCAATGTGGTATTTTGCCACCCGAAATACTAAGCAGTTATGTTTTCTAGCTTACGAGTCTATCCACATTAAAAATACATACTTGGTATGTGTAATTAATAAAAGCTATAATAATGCCTATAAGATAGTGTCAATGGTTTTTTTTCAGCTCCTGCTTGATTAAAAAAATCTTCCCCGATGATCAACACTCTATAATGCATTTTTAACATGCACAATTAATTTTCGGCCAAACCCTCAGCAGAAAACTATTACCCCCACCATCACGTGTAAGAACTTTATTAATCCATCACTTAATATCAGTCCACCAGTCGTGTATTTATCTAGATGATCGGCCAATCTACGCAAATGACTCCCACGTGCAAAACGAGCGAAACCGGCAGATATGAGCGATAATAGGAGATTCTACCCCGGCAATCGTGGCGACGTCGACGGTAGTATTTATACTAGTTAATACTACACGAGTTCATGCTACAGTTCTCTACGTATAGCCTTATGAAATATAGCAGTAGGTAAATATGACATATTTAGAGTAGAGCCTACAATTAAGATCATCTCTGTGTTGCATCCACTTTAAGAATAGACCACAATGAACCTCCATAAATAGACCACCTCTCTATTGAGACCACTTGAGGCCTGGGCATTCGTTGGTCTTAATACAGAGGTTCTACTACAGCCTAAAACAACATGTAAATGAAATATTATTACTTGAAGTGGGGTGGAGGCTTCCCACCATCCGCCTCTAGACTTATCCCTGATCCATGTCCCCCAAACACAATTGCCCTTACGCAGAGGTTCTCCTGTACGAATAAACAAACACTACAAGCGCCGCCGATTAGCGTCATGATGAGCGATAATAGCGGACGTCGCCGCGTCCAACGTAATTGAGACGAACCGTCGCGCGTCTCGGCCGTACGATAAACTTTGCTTAGCGCAATTACGCCGAAAGGCCGCCGCTTCATCAGCGTTACCAAGCGTAATGGGAACGTGCAACGGCGGACATTCGTAATGATATAGTTCCAATACGCGCACTAAGTTCTCGGGCGGATGAGGATGAATTTGGGTAGTTATTAGGCTGCTATTGCGGCCGCTTAACGCTGATAGCTCGAGTATGAATACTGATGTGAGTTTACTGCTTGGTGATTGTGTTTTACCTGCAATGGATTTGTGATTTCTTTTATTTTGAGGGTTGGTGGATGTAGTGGGAGTGATTCGTGAATTTTGTAAACCAGGCAATAGTTTTCAACAATTACAATTGCATATATTTTTGGTAAGAATTAAGAGTATTCAAAACTACATATGTGTCGACCGCATAGGAAAAAATGGCAGGGCACTGCTTAATTTCATAGGTCAAGACAAAATTTGACTTGGTGTTTTAATTATGTAATGATCCAAACAATGGGAGGGCATGTTTCATTAGAAAATTGTCCGTGTTGGAGAATCTCATTAACATTGGTGTGTTGGGAGCTAGTAGCACCATGTTGTGATCGTTAAAAATAAACGAAAATTTGCATTGTTATATGCTGAGCTGACTAATGCCGTGTGAATTGGATTATATATATATGTTGTTTTGATGCTACGATAATAGTTACATGCCTAACAGGTGATAACATTTATTTTTGGTCCACCAAATTTTTCATCCTTTATTTCGTCTATGAAATCAATAGATGTTGCTACAAAAACTGAAGGGATCGCGTTGGAGAGAATACACTGTCTTCTTCATCTTGCCATATTTATACCATTCTTACGCCAATACAAACATTTAAAAATTGGTCGACAAAATCAAGAACGCCGAACATGGACTGACAGCTGCATTTGAAACACCATGATTGTACGATACTGTTTTAATATTACACACAGAATTTACTAAATGTAGCACGCCAGTTCACGAAACTTCTCACAAATTTGTTTGCATATATTATTTAAGTATTAATATCTATTCCATTTTTTTAATCTTTAATTTACATTTTTAAAAGCCCATCCGAGTTTATTCTATTGAAATTAAAGTCAATATATATAACCAGGAATTATGATTTCAATGAGGGACAAAAGCAGCAAAATAGATACAATATCACCCTTTTAAATAAAACATCTTCTAAATCTGATATAATATTTTGCTCATGTCCACACATACATTTTAGAGACTAATTGATAATGTCTCACTGTTGTAGTAAAATGATGGTAACTGTGTTGCCTTAAACGGGGTCTTGTTAGCATTTAGTAGAGTAAACAATAAAAAGGCCATGTTCATTCTGTAAACTATCAAAGATGCTATTATGATAATCCTAAATTACAATCAAAGCTATGTTCATTTGAATTACTTAATTTCAATTATGAGACAGTTGTCCCATTTCAAAATTTTCAACTAAAAAGAATATAATATTTATAACAAGAATACTACATTGATTATTCGCCTTTTTCAGACATGCTTTTCAGACCATCATTGTTGTTGTTATTGAAGAGAGACACTCCATTGTCTCCTACTTAATGTAACTACACATGCGCTGAAACATTAATTTTAGAACGATGTCTTGCTTTGTACTGTACGATGATATCCTGCATTGTTCACTTAAATGAGTGTTTCGTAAAATCAAAGCATGTGTCATGTAGATGGAATTTTTTGAAAACATATGAATTTAACACAATGTTCTCAGCATCAATGATACAGTGTGTGTGTTTTTAGTTAAGCAATACCAAATTTATTTAAATATCAAAACAAACTGAACATGCACATGCCGATAGAGTATCTAGTTAATCATATTTCATTTACGCTGTCAATTCATTAGAGAAACCATACGTAATTTGATAAAATGCATCTTTCATTTAGTATTGTTAACGTTAGGAAAATCAGATTGATTTTGTGTTTCGAGAAATAAATAACGATATTCATATACATGGATTGCCACGTTTTACACACAATATGTTTTCTATATATGTAAAAATCGAATGAACTTTTATTTCATTTTTCTTTCCTTGTATTTAACGCGCCATAGGGCCTACTCGAAATCGCATTTACACCTCAACAAACAAAAAAACATCTTCCACATTTTGTATCATATTATGCTCACATGCACATGCAAATTTTATAATCTAATATAAAATGTTACACTGTACTACTGTTAAAAATGATTGTCACTGTTGCCTTACAAGCTGCGGTCCAGGTGGCATTCAGTAGGGAGGGATAAACCATGAGAAAGCCATGTTTATACTGTAATATATTAAAGAGTCCATCGATAATTCAATTTGCAATAAACATATGGTAAATACTATATTAATAATTTAAATTTCGGGATATTAGTCCCGTTTCAAAATTCTAAACATTAAATGTTTTAATTCTGGTATACATATGGTCTGACAATATTCAGATGATGATTATTATAATGTTGTTGTTGTTAAAAAAAGATGTTCTATTTTCTCCTACTTAGCGGAATCATTAAGTTTAGAATAATTGCTTGCTTTTTAATGTATGATAATAAAATGAATCGCTAACTTAAATTGACGGATTTATGAAATCAAAGCATGTGTCGGTAAGATGCAATTCAAAAAGAAATTAAAAAAATATCATAACGTCCTCAGCAGCAAAATAAAATGTTCTGTATATAGTGTTTTTTTTAGTTGAGCAATGCCAACGTTCAGTCAACATCAAAACACACTTAAAATGCACATTAAAATAAAGTATCCAGTTAATCATATATCGTCTATGCAGTAAATTTATTTGAGGAAAAGATAAATAATTGGATAAAATGCATCTTTAATTTAGTACGATTAACCTTCAACTGCCAATGGTGAATGGTTATAGCTTTTTTGGAAGATTTGTAAGACAATCAACATTTTTTGCATATACACTTTTTCACTAATGAGTCAGTTTTCAAAGTTTCAATGGTACCGTGAATAGGAATGTCATTGATATTTTGCTACTTATTATTTTTATGCTGGTTACATACAAAAGCTATGATGATTAATGTGCATTGCGGGAGCTAGAGACTACCATAGTCTAGAAGATGTAAAAATATCACACAAAATGGTGAGGAATAACATAATCAATTTGATACAGAAGTATGAAGTGCATGTCCACTCTTAACAGGACTTTTGTTTCCTGACTTCTTGGCGAAGTAGAGGACGTTTTCGTGTATATTTCCCGAACGAGGCTGGCAACAAATTATTTAAGTATGAATTATTCTTTTTTCTATTGTTGAGAACGTGAAACGGCAACTGTAAATCCCAAATTTAAGTAAATATAATTCGGGAATATTTATTTATTTTGGATCAAAAGCAGATAACTGATTATGCTTTAACAGAATCCGCAATAGAGTACAGTTCAAATATGGATCCACATAATGCATACAGATTATAAAACAGAATAGTACTTTGAAGGGAAATAAAAAGCCGCTTATAGGTTATTAAAAGAAAGAAATCGAGCTGGCTCAACCAGCGGTATACCACTCCATTCTTTAACATTTAATCATACAATTGCCACACAACTGGGATGAACTGGTTGTGCTAGCTGTCAAGCGTAATCGCAAGTACTACAATACTAGATATAGACGGACTTTGTCGTGTGAAATAATATTCACCTCTCTGTTTATTAGGGACACAACCTGAATATGTGCATGACACCTCCCCTGTAAGGACACTTGTCTTATGTTGACGCTTGTCACTTCCCACCGCTCCCCTTTTATTATTCACAATATTGAAGCGAACGTTTAGTTAAAGAACACCTCTTTGATGTGGATACTTTTCAAATATGAAAGTGTCCACACCAGACAGGCTCTGTTGTATTTTTTCCATACACAGACGTTCTTATTAAAACATTTTTGGTTTTGGTTTTACTAATCTTAATCATTTACTCAAGATTGTCATAATAAAACATTATTTGGTAAAGTAATCAGTTCAATAACACAGGTGGACAATTGATTAATGCATTCATCTTTTATTCTATCTTTTACTAAAACTTTTATCCATGTTTGAAAATAAATCATAATTTTGTATCACAGTAACATTGAGCTTCACAGCACTACCGTATTGATGAAAATTACCCACGAATATATTCACACCATGTCCATAAAATGCAGCAGAACTTCAAAGTAAGACCACCCTTATATTGAAACCATCTCTATAAAAGACCAATCCTTGCGGTTTCAAATGTTCATTAAACGACCAATATGACCCTCCAAAAACTATACACAGACCACGTCTATATCTATAGATACCACTTGAAGATGGTCTTAATAGAGAGGCACTACTGTAACTGCTATTGCTCATTTCCAGTCTTTAATCACTTCACTCAACTCACTGGAGTGGGTGTTGAGTAATCCTCGCCCGTCCCGGGGCTCACTTTGACCATGACAATGAGTACATTAATCCAGCCGGATCCATAATCCCGGTCTCGTCTCCAGAGATCCAGAAGAGCCGGCGGCCAGTCCATATTAATGGACTCATGGTGGTAATGATGCTAATGTTAGTCAGTTGTTTATTGAGTGACCTAACACCCAGCTACCCACCCACCCTCAATTACACACAAAAAAGCGGAAAAGTAAAAATCTACTAAAATGCCATCCTATCTTCTCCAAGTAAATTTTGAATCTGAAAGTAAAAATGAACGAGCATGAACCTCTGATAAGGCTAGAATTTGTAGGAAAATGTGGCAATGTGTTTGCGACATAAAAATACATAATAATTGTATTGGGGAAAAGTGCAACATGATATAATACATTTGCTTATTATTCAAAGAACATGTAGTTTGATTGATATCTAAAAGTACTTCTTTGGGAACACGCACTTGACGAGCGCTCGTGTTGTTGTATAAGTTTACTGGCATGAGTGGTAATTATTTGATATTGACAAAAACATGAGGTGGTTTTGAAAATTGACAAATATTGTGGCTTGCCACCAGATTTTAATATTCCATTAACAGCTCTTAAGAAAATCACTTGATTAGTATTAGTAGACTATTGTTTGCATCGTTATTGTCTTAATACGCAAGAAATCATCATGCAGAATAGGACTAACACGATCCGTGCAAATCCATACTTGAAAGACCTCCTCCAAGTTCCCCGGGGAGGCAGTGTCGAACCTAGGGGATAGTTCTAATGACAATCTGGATGACAATGGTCTTATGGATGGCTTCTCGCAGCTGGATTTTTACATTATTACTTGAAGAGCTCATTTGGGAGCTCTTCCAACTGTGCAAACTATAAGTTTGATTGCAAAAGAAGGCAAACATGTCTCCGTCAATTCACAAGTAAATGAATTTGAATGGGCGATATGATAGACGAATCCACATAACTCGAATTTCAAATTGCAAAATATATTCAATCTAGGTCCAATTAGAACATATTATAGCTTTGCTATTTATGTAGTACTTAGAAATACTTATCTACGGTACTGACAAGTTAAGATTGCCATATTCATGAAATATACATATGTCAAAATGTGTACACAATGACACCAGAACCATTAGCATCCAAAATTTACAAGAGCTGGGGATGTTTTTCCGCACCGAATCGTTTAAAGTGTACCCAACTGCACGTTAAACAGCAATGGGACCTTTTACACTAAACACGTGTCTTTGAAAACGAAACAGGCAGACATCTAAAGACGCAGTGGCTCATATTTACGTGAGACGACAACAGCAGATGAAAACGTAGTCCGGTGGCAGCAGTAAAAGAAGTAGTTCCCCCGCGCAGTAATTTGTATTCATTACAAAGCAAACACCCCAACAGCCTTTCCTTGCAGCTGTCATTTTAACCTTTAGCTTCTTCACTGTTCTCCATATTTAATCTCGCGGACGATGCTAAGAGAAAGTCAATTTGGGACTTGTGAATTATAGATTAAAGAAGGGTGTCTAAGTAATGTTACTGGTGCAATTCCGCGTGATGTCGTCTGGGGGCGCTCAGTGTCCGGACATGGCGGCCATGCGCACGCGCGGAATAACAATTAACCCAGTGAACAAGGGACTTTGGTGCGAGGTGGATTGGTGTGCTTGTGATGATCTGTGGTGGGCATTCAAAGTTGCAGGGACGTGGTTGTCAAAATAAAAGGAAATCTCAAAGGGTGAACACACGTATTGGTCTTTTTTTCTGAATTTTGTATTTTGACTTTGAATACTTGGATGGATATTGATGTTTTTTTTTATTTTAGAAATCTCCAGTAATCTGATTATTTCTATTTGCCTGGTAACGATGATATTTTTAAGAGACCGACTGATTTCAAATAACTTTCATGTTCAGCAGTCAACAATTCTCGACCTATGCACTACAGTTAACTAGTTAAAATCTCCCATACAACGTAACCCCCAGCTGCAAAAAATTTCACATAAATATACATGTACCTTCCTTTTTGTTTCCCTTACTTGGATGATGGATCTGATGTTTCATCTCTTTAACAACGTATATAGATATTTTACTTCATCTTCCTTAAACCAATTAGCTAAATAATACACCCACACAATTTTTAAAAATATTCAGTCTTTCGCCTCAAATTAAATACAGAGCAAAGTAAAAGAAAGCCATCTCCTTCATTCGGGTCACGGAGGTACTATGAATAAGGTATGGATATCCCGTTAGATGTAAAACTGATAGGGCCGTTTGAAGCACTTAAAGAGCTCATTTACACAAAAGGGGAGCAATGTTTGTGTAGTTAAGACGTTGCACAATTTATCGCAGACTATAAATCTGCCACAAGATGAGCTATTGGGACGAGTATATGCGCATGCATAAGAGTTATGAAGGCAGATTTGTTTCAAATTCGGCGAGTTGTTTCTGTTGGGGCAGCCGACTTCTGAGGGTCGGCAAGTTGGCTGGGTGATTAGCAGAGGAAAAAGCGGTGTTTTAAGTGAAGCGAGGCTGTGAAATATGCAGACAGCATTGCAGATAAAGCATACCTTGGGTGGTTGAATAATGGATGGCTGCTTGAGAGCTTCGTGGTGGCTTATTTGAGATGTCTAGGTGTTGCTTTTGTCTTTGTCATTGTTTTTATTTGAATGCTGTTGTTTTGCTTGTGATGTGCTGGGCTATTAGTTTATGTTGGTGTTAGACGAAGGATGGCATTTAGAATTTAAGAGTTTTGTGTCCACAGCATTTAAGAAAATTTGCAATTTTATCAGAACCAGTCTACATACTATATAGACACTTATTGTCAGGACTCTTAGGAAGACCTCTTCAATAAAAAAAACGACTGCTTTCTCACAGGGGTTTTCCCAATCCATAAACTCTCATTATAAAGCATTATAAGGTAGTGATTTTAGGAGAGTTAACTACATGTACAAAGTATCTCACACTTTTGCTAAAAATACTTTATTCGGATTGGCTGAGATACAGTGTGGATAAGTACTCACCTAAACTACAAAGTTTAAAACATAAAAATGGCAAAACAAATATGGAAGAAAACGTGGTGAAACCAGTGGGATCGAGTGAGAGGTAAGAAAATCGCTGACGTGCTGGCTCAGATGTCCACACACCTTGAGAGATTTTCTGATCTCTCCCCCCCCACACACACACACTCATATGGCATCCTATTAGAATCATCTGGCATCATCTGAAAAGTGCGACTGATAATACCCCTGCCACCACGTTCCACACGCCATGGCACAATAATTATGATCACTGCTATGTCAAATGGAGAATGATCTTGACATGCTAAGAAGAAATAAAACTGACATTGTCATAACGTCATCTCCCCGCCTCCTCCTCTCTGAACGCGGTAACTATGATGACATTACAGATGATACAATTTGTGTGGTTCAGAGAAGTCTTCTCGTTGACACGCTATATGTGTTGTAATCCAGTGTACAGTAGAACCTCTCTATCAAGACCACTCACGGGACAGGAGTCAAGTGCTGCCAACCGATTGGTTGTCTATTTATGGACGTCTTATCCTACATAGGTGGTCTTCTTACAAAGGTGGTCTTAATTGAAGGTCTTATTGTACTGTAGACACAAGGATGTTTTTAATTTTCATTTTTCACATTTTACACAAATATCGATTTACACAAGATCATACGTATACTTATGCATATTCACACTGACTATCTCTTTTAAGCGACCTTTTCGATGGCATCCTGTCATTGTAGTAGCCTACACATTAGGCTACTTCTCTCATATGACCAATTGCAATAGTAGGCCTACTAAATAGTAAATATATGTGACTCACGTTGACGATGCTTGCACTGTACACGCCACACTGACATGTACAGCAGAAATAACTTAAAGAGTGTACCGAGAATAATCTTATTCAATTTGAATGTTCAGTAGTTTAATGCTACGAACAATTAAATAAACAAGTTTTATTGGAACAATGCTCAAGTTGTCCGCATCTCGCGTGTGCCAAAGCGATCAATCAAAGTTCCATTTATTTGCGTTGATATCATTTTCCGGGGTCAAGTCACGTGATTGTTTTTGGTGCGCACTTGGCGTGCGCATGAGCAATTGATGCGGAAGCGGTAATAACGAGCGATGACGACCATAACGGCCTGATGATCGCGTGCTCGGGGGAGCAATCCGTGAGGGATGGCGCATTGATAGAGGAGTCATTTGCAAGTGTTATGAAATATCCCATGTTCGTGTGGACAGATTGTTATTGGAAAGTTTTAGAGGGGGAGCATATAAGGGGCAATGAAATCCCACATCCCTTATTTGGCTTTTTCCAATATCCCACATTTTTTTCCGTTTTTCCCACATACTACTTCTATGAAATCCCATATCCCTCTTTTGGGCGGGACTTTTTTACCACGCCCCTATTTTTTGTCTTTTTCCCACATTCCACTTCCTCATCAACCTGCCCCTTTAGATAATCCATGGTTATGATCAGTTGGTAGAAACAACACTAGTTCATGAATATGGATGTGTTTGATGACAGTGTGATGGACGGAAAATTCACTTTCACACTTTGCAATTGCGTAATTAAAACTTTTCTTGTATGGCATGTACAGTACCCCTTTTCATCGTAATGTAAAGAATAACGATTATATATAATCAGATTCCATAGCAATTTATTGCATAGATCTACGGATGATTGATCAATTATATGATTCACAAACAAATATAATTTATACAAGTACTTAGGAGCACGTTACTGCCAATCAAACTCAAAAAATTGCCATGACCACATAACCTATCAATCTTTACAACAAGGATCAAATTATTACTGTATGAACGAAATACTATTACGCAAGCACTGAGTGGACTTTTTAAAAACGTGGTTGCTACACAAACCCCAAAGGCAGTGCGAGATTTCCCGCACTCTCCTTTGTATAATAGTCTATTAGTCTTACGTAAATGGCATGACATTGCAAATACATTGGTATGTCACGTAAGTATGAACTATACATGTATATGCTCATCATCAAGATAAAATCTAAGCAGTTGATATTTACATTTTGCTACTATTATTCTGTGCTACATGTAGAAGAAGTAATGTCACATGCATCATGATTAAAGTTTAGGAAATGGTTGACACCAGTCAAGCAAAATTGTCTTGCGAACAGCGAGAACCCCTCGGTTATGAAGTTCAAAATGCATTTTAAATGGTTCATCCACTATTTCCCACATAAATATATCAATCACATCTCCTTCGTGGAGCTGACTGTAATTCTCTGTCTCGATTCTTTTTATCCTGGTGTAGACAAGCATATCCTTATCAAGGCACATTAAAAGTCCCTTGCTGGCTCCTAAAGACACGGCGTCCAAGCAAAATTTGTGCAGCATTGCAGTATTTACATGAAAATAGTTGTCTTCATCACTTGCATACACTTGTCTAGTAAAATGATGAACATCAATACCTTCAGACATTGGCTTCTTCATCAAAGAAACTTTAGTCTGTGTACTTTTAAAACAATGGCCCCAATCTTTGATATATTTTTCATTAAATGGTACTGCTTTTTGTTTTACAATATCCACGTTGGCGTACACGTATTCTACAGTAGCTAATGTCAACCCCGTTTTCAAATCCATTATTTTTGCATGCATAGAAAACGAGGTGTTGCCCAAATGGTATGCATATGCCAATATCTTTAGAGGCTTCAGAAATCGTATTTCATTCCACGTTTGGTGGTGGATTGTGATTATTGAAGAAACCGTAAATGGGAATGTTCCATATTTGCCAGATGCTAATTCGTGAAGGAAATAATCATTTTTAGTTAATTGACACACGTGTGTGAGTCGTTCTAAATTCCAAACAGCTGGTAATCCATAACAGTCGAAACTTTCTATGCCTACTCCAGGGATGACAAATTCCATGGCTGATCCTCCATCAAGGATATTATACTTCAGATTCATTGCCCTTTTGAAATTTGCAATAGACTTCTCTGTCTTCCACACATCCATTTCAATGGATTGTCTGTAAAAGTTTATATATTTCTGGTAATTCTATACATATGAACCGATTGTTATAATAGATTTAATTTTGATACGTTTATTCCGTCGCGAAATTGCAGTCTCAAAGTTTTTACAGGTTACGCACCTCTGTTCTTTTAGGCAATGTACTGCCTTTTTCTTAGAAAATGCAAAAAGAAATAATAAAACTGTCGACTAGCTGTATCACGGTTCAACTTCTTGAACTTGCACAAAATATCACCAGCAACATTTAAATTGCACCGAATGCCACTAACATGATAAAATGTCGGTAAAAACTAATAGCATCTCAGACATCGGCCCACTTTTTGTAATGCGTGATCTGTAAGTGGTACATGTATCTGCACACGTAAATCTAAATATAGGGTTCAAAACGTTTTAAACCGCCCATGTAGATGTGTATAGTAACAAAGCCCGGCCAAAACTTTAAGGCCTATAGGCATATCATCAAAATGCATTGACGAGCGTTCAAAAATGCAGGTAACGTTCACACACATATCTAAAATCTCCTTGAATGGAGATAAAGCTCTGGATAGTGTTATGGATTTTTATCAACGAGAAACTGGAGTTGATGTACTACCGACGCTCAAGACAGCATCAGATCGAGTACTTTATTTTTCAAGCTGACACGCTCCGTGCTGTCTGTCACACAGCGGGCCACGTCGTACAATTATTGCATGCTTTTTTTTCAAAAGTCTAAGAACAAGGCCTTTGTTATTACACCCTAGACTTACAGCTTTCTCCCTTCCTAATCGTAGACGTCATCAGATGTGCCTGCTTATAATTGGACCGTTTGCCTTGGTGGTGATGTCAAAACTGCGTGCCGTGCTAGGGTGCGTGCATGCGTGTATGCTTTTAACAGATATACCCAGCAAAATTTAGTCAATCACACACTAGTCTGAATGGGAGCTAACACCATTATACACTATTACGAGTGTAACAGTTAGTCTCTCATCAGCTTGTTGAAACAATCCAATGAGTCATTTGCCATTACCACAGTCTAGAACAATAAAGTTAGTAGATCTAAAGCCAATTACTTCTTCCATAAAAATATAAAAATAATACAACTCATTTGAACACTCGTAGCTAAATATATATATTTGTATTTAATACCAAACACATATCATAATTGAGGATTCGCCAGATCAGGCTAAAGGCTATCTATTACTTTAACTTATCATATTTATGACATAAGAAAGTGGTGATGCGAATACCTTTGGTTGGACGATGACCACACAACAAAACATACATTAACAGCACCACGCAGCACCCCATCCCCTTTACCACAGCTCACATCTCATGCCTGCCCCCAGCAAAACTTCCCCAAGAGCCCACCAACCAGCGGCGTCCCCACCCAATCCTCCTTTACATTACGATGATGGGACAGCTCAATTGCCGAGCACTTTGATTTGGGGCCCTCCCCACCACTCGTTCAATCCCCGATCGCATATAGCCACAGCCGTGGACGAAGCGAGCAACGAAGCGCCAATTCTCCTGCTAAATGATGTAAGAACGGGCTATTTTATGACTTGCCACCTCCAATGCGATATTACGCGCATCAAACGTCGTGCGGCGAAATTCGGACAAATTCGCTGGGTGTCGTCTGGCGCAAATTGGGCGGAAGTCGTGTAAATCACGTGACAGTTTATTTCCGTGTCGTGGGAAAGGCGCCGTTAGTCTCTGTTCGCCAAGCGACACTTCGCTCTTCATGGGGGAAATGCACGCTGATAAGCTTTGGGTGATAGAGGATGTTGAGTAGGATGGAAGGATATTTGCTCTCGTAAAAGCTGGCTGATTCGTATATGGGAAAGGAGAGGGGAGCATTTATTAGAAGGGGTGTAAAAAGTCGCCTGCAATTGGGGAGAGTCGTCCATCTTGCTTTTGAAGCTGACGTGATGCGATGATGGAAAAACGGGTCTGCGATTATTTGTGCTTTGAGATTATTTGCGCTGCAGACGACAATGAGGCTATCAAAGGAGGTGGGGTGGGGTGGGGGGGGGGCTAGTTTGTGTCGCGCGTTTATTGTAATAGTCCTGGCTTTGATAACCGCTAGGCGAGGTGCTTTGGGGTGGTGTTTGATAGTCATATTATATTGGCAATGACGATTGGGATGTTTTTAAAGGTTTGCTTGAGATCTAGACATTATGATGTATATCGCTTATCGACATGTATACATATAGCATATAACTTATGAATTGTGAGTTGCATATCCAGAATTCACTTGAAAAAAAGAGGGGCGATCGTGCGAATGCACGCGGCGCTGTCGCATCCTTATTACATGTAATAGGATAAAAAGTGGTGTGAAAGATTTTGTTATCTCTTACCCCACTCTAATAATTACCGCTTTCTCCCACTTTAAAGGAATAAATTTTAGCTTTAAAACTTTGCAGAGTAGGATCTCAATTCTAGCGCTCCGTCTCTCAGCCAATTAGAACAGAGTATTTTCAGTAAACATGGGAGAAAGTCGACTGCTCTTACTATCACAGGGATCGTGCATATGTATACAGTAAAAATATCAGAAATGTTGTATGGAAGATGCCCCTATGCCTGAATGGGGCATTTCCTTTGTGTATAAAAAGGTCTATTGTGTTTTTTTTCTTTGCCTGTTGTTCACGAAAAGAATGACAACAGAACATGATTACTAAGTGGTTTCCAAAATAAAATGATCCTGTTTAATGAGCACCTATCTGCTTCATTACGTACTCGTTACTCAAGGCCAAAGTGATCAGTGTGTGTTAAAAGTTAAAGTGGGCGTGTACGCGCGTGCGCAATGTGGTCGTTTGCAACATGACCTTGAGACATGAGGTCGTGACCTTGCAAAATTGGGTGTCGTTGCGTAATTGTGCTGCTGGTGTGATTGTGCAATGCAATATAAATCGCCTTCCTGTTAAAAATACTTCCAATCAAACCCTATGTACATGCGGGCAATTGTCTTCGATCTTCGAAACAAATCGAACAATCTCTTTACAACTGCTTTGATAATGTGAAAAGTGAAATCAAAGTAGGCCCACAGTAGAATTACTCTGTTTGTATCTCCAGCGTAGCTGGGCTCTAGTGTTCTACAACATAATACGCTCCATAGAGAATCTCTATTTCCAGAGGTTTGTAGTGATCGCTTCATGAAGGCTTGGGGCCGTGGAAAATGGTCTTAATTTATGAGTTGTATCTTTATAGATGTGGTATAAATTAATATGCAGTTACGGGGGTGGGGGTGGGGCTTTCCCACCAAAATACTTTATTTTTGTAGGGTTAATGGAATTTTCGCCATCGATCGCGAGTACGAAACCCATGAAATCCCTAAGTGTGCCCCCCCCCCTTTCCAAAAAACGGATCTGCCATTGAAATTTGAGGTTTTACAGCACCCTTTCTTCCTTGCAATTAAAGAGCGTGAAAAAAGTGTCCCGGTTGATTGTTATGAGAGGTATTATACAATCTAATTTAACAAATGAGTTATATAATTTGTGTTGCTGTTGAAATGTTGTAAGAACAATTCTTCAAAGTCATGTTTAAAATCATGACGTCTTTCAGCAATCACTAAGTATTAAAACGTTATGACATGATTCATGTTACACTCAAAAAGCAGACACTCGTATACATAATGTGCAAAAACACCTTATGCTCACGCTGCCAATGACTCAGAAATACACTTCAAATAAACACCAATGAGAGACACCCCCACCACAAAGAACACCCCCCACCCCCACCCCAGAAACCCAGTTGCACCTGCGAGCCCGTGTTTGCGTTGAAGACAGATCAGTGCCTTGTCGGCGACAACAGCACCGTTTGGTGGCGCCCCCAGCGGGTGAAAAGTCGCGTCATTTCCGGTTTCCGGTTCGAGCAGCCGACAATGGATGGTGACAGTCTGCTCTTATTATCGCTCATTTCTCGTGACACGCCCGCTGTTAGAACGCATTTCCCACGAAAATTTATTCTTCGCGGGCCACGCTTTAGTGCGGGTGATGTCAGCTGAAGTTCACTCCATCAGAGAGGAGGGGTGAGGAGGGTTTATAAGGGGTCAACAACAAATTCCACATCCCTCGCTTTTGTCTTAATCCCAGGCATGATCTATCTTTTTAGGGACCCTTTTCCCACATATCCCACTTCTTTGAAATCCCACATCTCTATGTTCAGCCTTTTTCAACAGAACTAACTTCCTCATAACCCAGACTCCATGGACTAAAGTGTAGGAACATAGATGGCGGAGGTTTTGAACTCAAGAGAATAGATTTATTCTTCACTACCGTCGCCTGGCATATCTTAGTGCGGACGTCACAGATTTGGCTGCATCTGAGAAGTAGAGGGTGGGAGAGGGTGTGCGTGTGTGTGTGTGGGGGGGGGGGAGAAAAAAATGGCCACATAGGTCTTCTAAATTCTGTTTTTTTTCCCTTCCTACGTGTGTTTTATTGAAAGCCACGTGCACGCCTAATATTGATATCAACTATGTCAACGAAAACAGTGATAGGAACATGCTTGTTGTACATAACTGTGACACCGAGACTTCACAATTGAAAACTATTGACACAAATCCACAACAAAACTAATGATCTTACAATGCATTTCTGACATGTACAAGCACCACGTAGTCAACACCACCACAAGGCCTGTGCCCTCCCAACCACCACCCCTGCCACCCGCATTACCATCTCCAGTGTCTTGCCTTACACCCGGGCTCCAAGGGACTGAAGTCCGTGTTAAGAGGTGCCAAAAGCGGCTTTCACATCGGACCCCGCCAATTGGTTTGACACCTCCCGCAAGTGTTGTCATTCCTCGGGCCCAGGCATAAAGGACAGGGCCAAGTGAACAATGCATAATAATGTGAGCATTTGGGCTCAGTTGAGTAATTGTGCAGTGGACTTTGACGCTTGAGTTGAGTTATTGCGCATCTTGTAATGACGGTTATTGGCTTAAGGCCTGAGGTGTCACAGAGGGGCAAGTTTAAGGCAGTGTTGAATTATAGGCTTGGGAAATTCAAACAATGCTTGGATTATGGATGGTGGGTGGACATGAGTTATCATGGATTTTGAGTGTTGTTACGTTTGTTTGAAGTGGTCAGAAGCTTTAGTTGTTGTTTTTTTTTAAGTGTACGGCGGAACCTCTCTATTAGGACCAGCAGAGGGATGGCCTTTAGGTTGTCACCTCGTAGGAATGGCTTCCCTGGACGTATACTATGTTTTAATACTGCAATTTCAGATGAGAAAGAAACTTAAAAGCAGACTACACATTGAACACGCTTACCTAACAAATGATGTTCCTCTTCATCATCGGGGGAAAGGGCTAGCTCTTTAAATGTGGGATGTGGTAAATTGGTTAAAATAATGACGTATGTAGTAAAGACCAAAATCTATGGATTTGGGATCCGTCTTCACCCGTCAACACCCCACCGTCTTGCGACTAGCAATATCAAAATCCTATTTGTAACTCCTAATAAACTGAACTCATTTCCCTTCATCACCATTAAAACACACGAAGACCATTGGCAAAGTTTTCTGCGAGATTTCCCGAGAGCGTCGCATACGACAATTGTACCAATCGACTCTCGCCGCGCCATAAACGGCAAAAAATAAAACTACAAGCCTGTCATCAATACAGTAGAACCTCTCTATTAGGACCACCCTGAGGACTGGCCTAATGTGGTCTCAACAAACAGCTGGTCTCTTTACAGAATTGCTTAGTATTCTCTTTGTGATGAATTGCAACTTTGAACGTGGTATTACAATCACTGTGGTCTCTTTACAAAGGTGCTCTTCATCAGCAGGTGCTACCGTAACCCCAAAAAGCACAACGTCTCAAGTCGCCACTCAAAGCGCGTTACACAGTCTAATCACTTGTGTTTAGAGTCTAATTACCTGTGTTGCTAGTCTAATTACACCACGCGGCTTGGCATTGTTTAAGTGGGTTTTACGAGCGAGCGGAGCCCGCCCAGTGATCGTCAAAAGGCAAGGTGACGGGGGCATGTTTCTTAATTAGACTGTGCAAATGGTGCAGGTCATTAGGGTTTACACCAAAAGCCATCGCAATATGTCTAAGTTCATGCCCATTTAGAGCACGGCAGTTGGCTCGGAACGGGCGTTTGTGGCCAGGGAGGCTCTTTCATTGTGGCCGGGCCTATAGTGAGTGATGGCGGGGGTTTCAGGATAAGTTGGATTCACGACCTTCCCTGGTCAAAGTTTTGGACTTTTGCTTTCCAGATTTTACTTAAATTGTGTGTATGTGTGGGTGTTTTGGGTGTGTATGTCATTGTTTTTCTTTTTTGTTTGTAGTTTTCATGATATCAAACTTGTTCACTAGTTTGGTTTGTTTGTTTCTTATTGTTTAAGTTGGTTTCGAACATCTTATATTAGAATCACTCTGAGTATCAGATGTTAAGATTTGTCAATTTGCAATTGACATCTCATACACAGAATGATAAGAGTAAGTTTTAAAATTCAGCCTTTTCCTTACAAGCCAACACATAAGAACTGACTTTAAATCAAGATGTATAAAATTCCTTTAGATACATTTAATCAACTTAGAAAAATAGTAAAAGACACTAGAGGTCAAATTTAATATGAAACAAGCTACTGTACAGCACATTGAATTTTACGAAAAAAGGAAAAAATTCTTAACAGTATCGTATTTCATTTAAACTTCACCAGTAATGGGTGTTAACGAATAAAATGCCTAATATACCAAATAATGGAATTTATCTCCAAGTGAATCAGTACAAATGGAACATTTTGAGCACAACTAGACCATGAAGATTTACAAACTGCTACAAAACTCATCAGATGAAGTCTAAATGTCATGAAAATGCCAAGTTACCGAGGAAACTGACAACTATACAGCTAGAGCCCTTAAAATCAAATGAAGAAGACCATCAACCACCATGAAGCAATGAAAACTGATCATCTCCAGACGTTCCAATATCGTTATTAATCCAGCGAAACCATAGCGCCGTTTGCCGTAAGCTACTGTATACAAACGATCGCTGCAAAGTACGTCAAACGAGCATTCAACGTGACAGGCGATTTCACGTCAGCAGAACTAACAACCCACCTTCAAACGGCTGGGAGGCGAGACGAGCATTATCAAACCACACCCCACCTATCCTCAACTCAAACTGATGAGTCGCCGTTAATCGGATTCATCGTTCGGCGATGCCACGATCGGCGGAGCGGAAAACGCGGACGTTTCACCGTCGATTTACGTCTTGACGATAATTGGTGGCAACGAGCGACGTTTTTCGTCTGCGCGCCGTCGTCGTTTTCACGCTACGTTTGCTTTGAGATAACAGACGGAGATCTACTCGGATGCCCCAATCCCAATCTGAAGGCATTTTAGTTGAGTCTGACAGCGATTTTTAGGGTTGATACAAGATGTTTGGAAGTTTGCATTACGGATTGCATGGCGTTTCACGGGTTTATGTGTACGATGAAACTTCACCATGGGGACACCTCTCTAGGAGAGACACATTGTGAGTAGGGGCGCGTTCCTCCATCGGCAAATATGTTTTTGCTTAACCTGGTTCACTACATGGGACGCCTCAATAACTGGGGTGCTATTTTCATGCTCCCAATCGTGTCAATCCCTAGGATTGAGTTTTTACTGTACTCGTGTTTGATTGGTGTTCAGGGTTGTCGTAAATCACTGTCAGATCAAGGAGTTTTTTTAATGGGTTGGTGTGGGTGATTTCATTGGTTTTGTATGTGTCATCGATAGCGGAGATGCAAAAACAAGAAACAAACAGCTAAAAACACGCGCACACACAAAAACACACACAAAAAACAACAACAACAAAAACAACAGCAAACAAACGTGAAAATGTTTTTTTAAAGGTATGTGCAGGGGTAACCCCCGAACCCGCAAACGCCCCCCCCCCACCCAAACGGATCTGAATATATAGATTACTATACAATTGTATTATTGCTGTTCATGTGGAAGATCCTAAACACACCGACCTAAGACTGAAAATTGTATCAAATCATTACACGATTAAAATCCCTACAAGCTCATCACTTTATCAAGAAGGGCAACATTCTGCTCGTTCTGTAATGATATATTTTCTACTTTTAAGATTCTAATAAGCAGGATAATTTCTGCGCTAATTTAGAACATTAGTCTTCATTATAGGATTGCATCTCATAAATTGGCACATCTTTAACTTTGAAACTTCTGCTTTTCGCCCCAAGCACATGTTCACTAATTTGAAAGTAATATAAAATATGTTTCTTTTCATCACATAGCAAAATGCACATGTAGCATATCTATGAATGGTGTCTATTAAAATATGCAAGTACCTATAGATCATTACAAAAACAAATCTTCTATTATTTTAAATCAAAAGCTCGGGTAGAAATATTTATATATTTCACGTACTCAAGTTTCACTCCTTCCACGGGATACATTACATACATGTAATTGTAGACATGAAATTAATTAAAGTCAATACAAAAAGCACCACTACATAATTAGATAAAACCTATTAAGCTAAAACTAACAACATGCAATTAAATGCAATTCAATAACATTGAACGAGAGAGGCCTGCATGTGGTTATCCTGCATGCGTTTCCATGCGGCCTTCTAATAGCACAGCCTGGAGCACTATCTTGGCAGCACCATGAATCTTTATTAGATGGCTTCAACTTGATGTACATTGTATTTATTTATGTGGACACTGTCTGCATATATCTCTCACTTTCACCCCTAAGGTATGGCACAGACTTCACAATAAGTGAAACATCAGCTTTACACTTTGGAGACTTGTGTAAAACACGTTATTGTAATGACTTCAGCGATGAATCGTTGATGATTTGTGTGCTGATTTGTTCTAATATTTGTCTCTAGGCAGATTCAATCATGGTATTTTTGCTATAAAAACCTGGCAGATCCAGGTTTGCGGAAAAGAGGGGGGGTGTACCCACCAGGTTTACTGTGTTTTGTATGCGTGAAGGCTTAAGTGGGGTCAGGCCAAAACCCATGAAAATTTATTTTGGGGGGTTGAAAAGGGATGTGGGCTCACAGAGTCTGCATATGATTGTTATAATTTCCACTTTGTGTGGGCATATATAGGCGTTGTTTTGAAGCAAAGTCAACCTTTGACCCATAAATTATGTCCAACAGTGTATTAAAAAATCGGAGGTGAACATTTCATACCGCCATATTTGGATTAAATTGCACACCGAATATGACTAGCGTTTCAAGTTTCTTAGAGTCAAATACATTAAAATCAAACTGTGCAAAATCAGATTTCTCAATATAAAATACATAAACGGTAGGAAATGTTGTTGACAGACCGCAAGACAATTGAATAACCCCCAACATTAACTTAAAGCGATCTTAATGAGTCTTTGCAAGCCAATTGGCGAACAGCGTTTTATTCACAGACGACAAAATACGTCAGAAATCATCTCTCAAGTGCGCATGCGTAAAGACATGCGCAAATTGAGCACTCTTTGTGGTGGACTAATCGGATAATTTGCCCCCTGTGGGGAATCCCACTTCCATACGGCTTTTATTAAATGATGAAAGCAAAACTATTATCCGATTAGCGTTATAATGGGATGTGTGTCACATTTGAAATTGTCACAATGTTTGATTTTCAATTATTTTGCTGTTGGGAAGAGTTTGTTTTAATTTTCATTGTAATCAAGTGTATGCTTGCATATGCTCGTATTGTTTCTTCTTATGCGATGGATATCAACTCTTTTTAAAACATATATTTAGACTATTGTGTTTTTATTTGTGTTTGGTGTCGAAGATCAGCATATATCACCGGCCAGTAATGTATGAAATATCCAACTTTTGGGCTCAGTTTACTGTCATTCAGTCAGTAAAGCATACTCTAGTAACTGGTACTACCTAACTTTAACAACAACTCCAGCTAGACGAGATTTCCACGCGAGATTTACTTTGTAGAAAACAAGTGCCCGTCGTCACCTGCAGTGCGCGTGCGCAAAGAGTGATGAACCAAACGAGAAACATCAAGGGGAAAAAGTGAGATACTTGTCATCACTTTCAACGATTGTATGATTCAATGTTTAACGCGGTCGCTAGTTTATCTACTACTACTGGCTCTGGCAGCTTTTCTAGAACCCCTCTGTTTTTACCGTGTTTGTAAACATTGATAGCTCAAGTGAGCATAGGGGATTTTTAGATGGATTTGCGTGTGTTTTATGTAAATTTTTGTTACACGCATTTTGAAGGTTTTTGTTTTTTTAAGATGACCTATTGTGCTGCTGTTTTAGTTTTCGATGAGCGTACTTGTGATTTCATTGTGCATATGAATCCATTAATTCATATCATTAATTTCATATACACCAAAGGAAAGAGTGCTCTTATTCCACACACAGCCGACATCCAAAAGGCACATGGCTGTTTGTTTTTTAATATAAATAATTAGTACTTCATACATGTACAACGCCTAGCATATCACATTAAAATACATAAACCAATTAATGTGTTAAAAAAGATCACGTGGTTTTGTGCAAAAAATGGCGGAATTGTCAGGAATCGTCTGGAACTTGTTATTTTACACCCGAATGCAATAATTATTCTTTGTTTTTGGTCCCTGTGTCTGTGATGTGCCTCTAAAGCGTGCATTTATTGGATGCTAGATTGTTAATTAGCTAGAAGAGTGTTAATTCGCGCTTTGGATGTAGTTGGTGTGATGCAAGAAAGTAGATCTGCTTGCTTTTGCGGATTAATATGAATGATATGCATACATAATCAGGCTGCTGTGAGTTTAGTCTTGTAACGTGGCGCTAGCAAACACACCGATAGCACATTTTGCAGTGAATACATAGAAACAATATGTATACATGAATCATAATAATACGTATTTAACTTTTGATTTGAAGAATTCCGTACAACATTTGTAGTGCGATATCAGGTCTTGTGAAAATGCCAATTCGTAGAATCATCTTTGAAAGTGGCAAAATGTTGAAGCGGCAAGATGACAAGACTAAGTCAATTCATACACCGGAGAACTCAAATCCAGATTGCCAGGGTGTATGGCATCCAGGATCTAAATACCTGGACGTGCATTGGGATTATGTAATTATCACAAAACATTACGTAATCAGAATTGCTTGATGCATAATCGTAATGTGTAGTTTTGGAATGGTAACTTATTGTAATTGATTTAAAGGGACAAAAAGAGTGAAGGTGTTGAAAAGTAAGATTAAACCTCCGGAGCTGAACTTTTTAGTGTGTTTAATCGTGCTGTCCTCATTTCCTATATGTAAATGAACAAACTCGCTGCATAAAGAAACTTATAATTATGCATGCTAGCTAAACCAACTAACCCTACAACGCCCCTCCAGAATCCATGTAATTAACTACCTTCAATCCAACTTGACTAATGATGTGGCTGTAAACGATATATATCTTTCTGACAACAATAAGACCGTGTCTAAATCCAACTTCTATATTAGTAATTTCACGGAGTCTATACATAGCATATCGTCTCATTTTGTCTACATTTAGTTTCATACAGCAAAGAAAAAAGTTTAAAAAAAATCAATTTCATTCAGTTACTAGTAAACTCCGACTTCATCAACACCCCAACCATCCCACCACATCCCAAGCCTCTCTCTGAGACAGCAGGCATCACTGCTACAGACACGGACGCAGCATCAGCGGCGGCGGCGGCCGGGTCAGCAGGTGGGCGGAGCGAGCGACGGCAGGGAGCGCGCCTCGACCTATCAGCGGCCAGCTCGCCAAACATGGATCACAAGCCTCGATGTCGCCTGCTCGGATTTCTGACCGAGCATTTGGGGTGTTTTTCGTGGTTAATTTCATGAAAGCTGGTGTATTTTTGTGTTTGTTAGTTAGCTGGTTTATGATACGTATTGTATGTTTATTATGAAACGGTAGTTTTATTATTTTAAAGACAATTTCAGTGAAAGTTTAACAAGTTTGCGTCGGGTTGTGTTTTTCCGTTTGCTTGGAAGCCACGTGCTCGAGGCTGCGCGCGCAGCTTGGCTCCGGATATATGATGGCGGATGTTTTAACAGTGTCTCATTCATGAATCACATTGTCTGAAACAATCCTCTCAACTGCGGCAATCGACCTTAGGCACTGGCTAAAAGAGGACTGAGATCAAAGGACAACAGGAGACTAAAAAATAAAGGACTTTTAATCTGGAAGAAAACTTATACGGATTTTTCACTTTATTCTCAGCTTGTTTTGAGTGTTCATTTTTCAAGGTGATACTTTGATGTTAATGATGATGACGAGAGATTATTTATGATCAGCCTCAGGCTTATGGTATATTAATTAAGCTTCGCTGGTGTCATGGTGTGGTGACTTTGGTGGTCAGTGTTTAACTGATGAGTTTTTTGCTTTAGTCTTGTGCGTGAACTAAAGGGGGACAAACGGAACTTCATGTTGATTGGATTGTCTTAATTGGATTATCAAGGACATGAAGAGATTTGAGTGATATTGGCGTAGATTGCTAGTGATTTTATAACATTTGATTAATTTAGAATAGCAGCATTAGCTCAATATAACATTCAGTACATTGATATCATTTTTCTAAAAAGCTATCTACAAAATGCATATAGTTGACTAAAATGACACCGATCATAACAAGTATTTATCTTGGCAAACAGGTATACTATCTTATAAGGAGGAACAGTGTTATTTAGACACAAAAATACAAAAAAATGAATAGCATATGAAATCTCACAACCTCAACACCAACAACAAAAACTGTGATCAACCAAACTCCACGTGATATGACGATGGAAGGACCCGTGCTTCCACCTCTAGGGCCAGCCGGCCTCCACCCAGGGGGAGGAGTAGCCAGCGGCCCAGCGACAAGACACCAACAACTGCCATCCCGTGCACACGTCTACGCATCGGACGACGAAGACCACGACCTTCTAGCAGACGACAAAAGTGGGTCCCCGTGCTCTTCACGATCCCATTCCCCGACGTTAAGCGTCGGCTCTTCGGGCGAGTACACCCCGTCGGCCATGCATGTCACTCCGGGTTACGTGGACTTGAGGACCACCACATCGGGTGTGCCCCTGTCCCGGGGCCGGGCCCGGGCCGAGTCGACGGACAGTAGCGAGGACGGGGCGAGGGCGTCGCCTGTAGGTACGTGTACGGATTTGAGGACTAGTTTGCCATCGGCGCATCACAGCGGTGGTGCACGCGGTGTTATAATACAAAAACATAATAGTAATGTAGTATCCACATCCTCATCAGCGGCAAGAAACAGTACAAATAGTAACGGAAACAACAACAACAACCATAGCAAACTGTCGTTTGGTATCAGTCGGATACTGGGCGGAAATTCGAGCAGCAGTGGTGCGGAATCGGACTCGCGTGAGCCGTCGCCCGCATCCCGACACCCTCGGGACAGCACCACTAGCACCCACCAGCAAAAATCAAAGACTTGCAGCTCCCCACGACCGCAGCAAGCACCGGGGACGAACCTAAGCCCCGCGTCAAGCACCACCTCCTCTTCTTCGTCGTCGGGAGCACCCCCTCCTCCTCCTCCGCACCACCGTCCTCCCTTCCCGGCTCTAGGAGGAGGCGTACCAATCAGCTCTCAGCAGCAGCAACAGCAGCAGCACCAGGCAGCCCTGGACTCTTTCCGCCAGCACGCCGCACACAACCTCGCCCTCATCCACGGCACCATCTCTCTCGGGCTCTGCTCGCCTCTTGGCTTCCCCCAGGGCGGCCTGGGCGGGCCCGTGTTTCCGGGTGGGTTCCCTCCCGGGCTACTACCCCCTCCAGGAGCCCACGGTGTCATTAAAGTGCCGGCTCACAGGCCTGGACTGCCTGGAGGTCCGCCTGCTGGTGGATTGCTGCCCCCAGGGGTGCCTGGAGGACCCCCAGGGGGACCACAACCGCAGGGAGGCGGGCCGTTTGGGTCGTCGATGTTCCCCTGGATGCAGGAGCGGAAGGATCGGCTGACGGGTGAGTTTTACCGGGTTTACGGACCTGAAGCATGCTATATATACATTTAAGTCTATTTGTGATTATTTCTATCATTATTGTGTTGTGATGTTGGCTTGAATTCTTCCTAGTTTTGCTCCGGTCATTTAATTGTTACAATGTACATGATACATGTATAAATGCATATTTGATATTCACGATTTCCATGTTTAACTGCAACTTACAGATTCCAAAAGTATTACAATGATATTATATGTAACAGGTTCATATTTTTGCATATGCGAAATTAAAAAAATTAAAATAAAAATAAAACAAACCAAACTGATCGCCATTAGATTGACGAATTTAGATTGAAAATTTTGAAGCATATTAAGTACGAGAAATCCAAACTAATACGGCTTGTGTATCTCAATTATAACATATACAATAAGAACCATTAGATTAAATATAAATGTAGGCTAAAGTCAATAAATTTCAATTATCAGACTTCAACACAATTGCAACATTCAACTTAACCGCGGATACAGAAAGTCAACAACAACAGTTGACATTTCTTTTTAAAGTCGAACAAATGTTATCTATATTTATACATTTCACACCAACAAAGACTTTGTACCAAAAGTGACGAGCTAAAATTCCGCTGATGGACACTCCCCAGAGTTCAAAGTTAGAAATAACTTTTTAAATTGGAATTTTTCATATACTTTCCTGTTTTGTGTACTTGTTCATTCATGCTAAAGGGGTTTGTGTGAGAATATAAAGTTTTTTTTTATACCAGATGATTAAGATATCATATGTTGACAACTAGAGACTTATACACAAAAGAAAACATTCGCCAATCCATTGCATTTGCTAGACATATGAAAAGATTCCCGTGTTAGTAACTCAATGAAAACAAAACTATAGTAAGTAGAAACTTGATGATTAGTTTTCTCAACACTCGAACTTCCCAGACAAAAGTTAAATTTCAAACAGGCAACAACAGTCATCAAAATCCAAGCATAAACGGAGGGAAATCCGTTACTTGTCTTTTCAAATGCACAGTCTCTCTCCCAATAACAGTAAAAAGAAGTGTTTTAACAAGAGACATGACAGAACGTGCAAAGAACGCCTCTTGAGATGAAAAGATGCTAGCTTCACACCTCAGCTGGCATGCTGATAAGGACACAATACGTGAATCTATCCAGAGATCCAGAATTTGTCCACAGCTCCAGATTTGACATCCAGAACTGGACAAGCTGGCGTGATGAGAAATTCATCTTGCAATTGGTTGTGATGTCTGAGGTTTCGGGTTGTTATTAATGGTTGATATGACAAATCGCAAGTGTTCTGTCGAGCAGATTCTTATGACAATATATTTGTCACTTGGATGACATTTGCTATGGTTTGTTGAGAGATGGTTAAATTAGAAATGATGAAGTCATTTTGGCTAGTTTTCTATGTTTTTTTAACTGGGTGGAAGGATTTTGTTCTCACGCAATTTAATACAGAAGGATCCCTGTAAAAATACCACCCTGTGTATGAGGTCAAGTGGTCACAATAGAGAGGCCCATAATTATCCATTCCAAAGGATTGGGACCGCAAGAAATGGTCTTATGATGTGGGCCTATTATAGAGGTGGTATCATTTGACAAGTGGTCTTAATTTGAGGTTCTGCTGTAGAAGTTTCGATTTGCGCGATTGACTCCTCTTTCATTTTGTGTAGTCCAGCGGTTTTACTTCAATATATGTTCAATATAACCGTAATATCATTAACCCCACAACGTACCTGACATGCATGGCTTTATTTTACATTTCAAAAAAGGGTCAACCTTACATTTCAAACAAAATGAACCCCTAAAACATTAATGTATACAAAACAATGCAAATTTAAACAACTACACTTTAAGTTTAAAAGAAACACAATTATTACACAACTAAAACTCACATCCCCATTTAAAATCCAAAATCCACCCGCTATCCTAAAACCGACTCTCCCTGCTTGCTCCCATGATCCTAACGAGACGAGGCATCCTTCCCATCCCACGTCGATAAACCCTCGCCTTGGGGTCACATGTCTCCCCAAGGCCGACCGGGGCCAGGCCCGGGAGAGTAGAACGCCGAGGGCCCGAGGATCACGAGGTGACGGACGCCCCAATTTGCTCTCGGCTGATAAGGCATACGTCTGGAGAGCTTCCGTGTCATCGACGCGTGCAAAACGTAGTGTTATTCACATGTCTGTTTGTCTGGCCTAGTGGAGATGTTATGTTGATTTAGAGCTTGAAGCATTTCAATGCTAAGAGATCAAGTTGTTGTACTGAGAGTTTACATGTTGAGGTTTCAAGGGAGGTTTTTTTTTCTTCTTCGTGTTCAACGTAGTTTAGAAGTTAAGAATTTAGACGGGGCTCAGGGAACTTCCTTATCGTACTTTCTGGTCTGTTCCATTGTCCCATATGTTTCAGCTATCTGTAATTTCCATATATAGGCTGTGTTTCAAAAAGACTAAATAACGTACTAAACAGTATATATAGCTTCTCATATGAGCTTCAGAGTTAAAATTGTACCTAACATTCCCTGCAAAAAGAAAACATAAATAGCACACCCAATACCCAAAGCAAGTACAAAACACACTGTTCAATATGAAATTATTCAACATACAAGCACTCTGACCCAGACTTGGACCATCTAAAGACATCTTAAGCATTGTACAAGTCATTAGCAATATCTGTATAACCTACACCTAAATGAATTGCCTGCACAGTGCCAAAACTATCATTAGACGCGCTAATGATTATGGCCAACGCCTAGCCCCCGGCTCTCGTCTCTTTATATTCAAATTTAACAGCCTGTTTCATTGTATAAAAGCAGTTTTAATTGTCTCCAGTTTACTGCAGCTTTCAAGTGTTGTACAGTAACTGATGGTGTTGCAGATATTTGTAAGTGATGAATGAGATTGATATTGCTTTTATGGTTGTGATGACATTCCAAGTTGTATTGTTTTCAGCAAGAACAATATAAAATTGAGTGTTTCATTTTGATGTATTATAGTTTATCAAGGTAGTTTTCTGAAATGGCGATTAATGTCATGTATGTGTTGAACGTATTTGAGGATATCTACCAAGGGGTGACAGTATATGGGTGATACAGATATATTACTAATGCTTGGTGTCAATGCAGTGCCATCTACCAAGTGTACACTTTCATATTTAGAACGAGCCCTACAAATTCTTAGGCCAAACAAGATAGAATTCAAGGTGTGCATTTGTACAATTAATTTTATAATCGCATACACATTCCTTATATATGAGGTAAATAATTCATAACCTATCTTAACAACAGGATAATTGACACAGCCATAAATGCTATATATGCAGAGCCCAATACAAACATAAGAAGCTAAACAAATCATACATGTACATAAAACTGAATGCTCTTCATTCGGAATCATCTGGAATAGAATCATGTAAATGCACAATCAACATTATAGACTCAAGCGCAATTCCGACACTGCATAGGGCCACTATCAAGGTTGAACAGATTATACACATATGCCGGACACTTTTCTTAGAAGATGCACTTAGCATGTTATTAATAACTAACTAATGTGTTTTCACATCATCAATTCAAATATGAAGTTCTAACATGTGTCATCAGCCCTGCAGCACCCCCAGTCTCGTAGTGAGGCTGTTCACTTACAGAAATAAATGTATCTGTAGATATGCACCCTACGGCGGAAAAGTCATTAAAATTATTAATGATTTATAACCTTAAAGCAATTAACAGTGCAATATCTAGCTTCTCTCTATGTTTGCTTAGCATCTTAACTTCACTTTCATGTTAATTGGTGGCTAGTAATTATGTAGCCATGTATAGCTTTGCATGACAGTGTATACATGTGTACCTTCTCAGTAATTCATCAACCCAGGACTAACTCCATGCGCTTCATATACTGGCAACATGGACAAGGCAAACGGAAATTTAAAGCAGCAGTTTAACGTTTTTACACCTTAGTTAAGTCTATACTACATAAAAGCTGACCACAAATACAAACCTTAACACACAAAAGGAATCATTTACATTATAGAGAAATTGAAAGCAAACACCAACAACATATATATGCTTATGTAATTATAAGTAATTGGCAGTAATTATATAATAAGTACTCTGCCCCGCCCTTGACCCTCCATTGTGCAGCTTGTAGCGGGTAGACGCTACATGTGGTTGCGCCTCGCACACGCCTCTCAGTTAATAGCCTCATAAATATACGTCATATACTAAGTACACACAAGTACTGTTGGTGTTCAAGGGGGTGCACCGGGCAAAAACCGTGCACAGTTAAACGTGTGTACTTTCAATGTAATGCCTATGTAGATTTGGATTTTTAGCCAAGATTAAAAATGTTGAAACATACTACAGTATTAGATTAGAAGCTGGTAGAGTAGCACGTCGCAATTAAGACCACCAATGGGACTGACCCCCAAGTGGTCTTAATAGAGAGGTGGTCACTTTAGGCAGGTTATTGGTCTCATTATGGACGTTTATTTTGCTCTAAGCCCGGAAGATTAATATTGGACTTATTTTGATAATTGTTTCAAATATCTTAATTGGAGTTTCTACTGTATCATTAGATCATAAAAGGATGGTGGCCATTATTATGTCATTATTATACAGATTACACACAATAGTTGTGTGACCAGAATTCTGTTTGACGTTCATAATTAGCTCATGTACGCAAATTGTCCACGTGTGTGTTATAACTAACAGTTATATATAATTATATATAATTTATAGAAGGTGTAAGTGACTGCCATATATTGTAAGTCATACCAAATGCGAGATATCATTCTACACCTGTCAAACTAGAGGATTATTATCTATTATTTCTCTGTCCAAACGTATACTATTATTCATAATGAGTCGTCAATGTCCAACCTTTCCAAAAACTCGCACGCAATATACACATTAATGATATTAGATAAGTAATTAATTATTGTAGTGATGAAGCATTAATCCAGATAATGCTGAAAAAACTGTGCATTTTAACAAGCAGCTTAACGTAAGGTAATTAAAACATCATTAATTGTGATTGATGATTATGAGAGTTAAGTATCATTATCGTTTATATCATGCGCATGCGCTAATATTGCCCCAAGCGGGTCATTTATGAATTATTGCGCAATATGGTGCCAACCTGTGAGAATGAGGCATTTTGTGCCTTGATTGGTGAATTATTATGGTTAATGCTAGTTTGATACTTCTACAGGTTTATAGTCAATATTTATAGACGAAGTATGATTTCACACATGCATTAATTTTGTTGTTGATATGCAGCTTTTATGTATCAGAAGTCAGCGAAGCAATGATTCAGGTGTATGAACAGTGGGGTCTGTTTTATGCGCACACTTTCTATTCGGGAGAAGTGAAAAATGTCCACGTAAGACAGGTTCCCCTAAAAGAGAGGTTCTATGGCTAAAGATTGAAGTGAAATTACGTGTCCTCATAAGACTGGTGACCTTAAATAGCAGGTGGCCCCGTGGACAGGCCCCACTTAACTTAAACTGTATGCATATTGATACGAATACGTATACATCATTACTACATGTACGTCCAATACAGTGCTCTCAGTGAGAAAATCATTCATGATACATATAATGTCGTACAGACGTCTCAGATGCCAGTCTACAATCAAGTGTACAGTACGTTCGCAGGTTTAGCCTCCATCAACCAAACCATTGACGTTATCCAGTTGCTCCTAACTTCAAATAGAGAGTCTGGTTGATGAACGAGGCTAATCCAGATATTTCATCCGTTCAAATCGATTGACACTGTAAGACAAATCACACCCAAAATCCACCAGAAAGCCACACACGTCTATAGTCACCATCAGTTTAGTTTCAAATACAAACAAAAATGGCAAAAGTAGATTATAAAAGGCGATATCCTTAAGCCTACCCCACCAAACCGTCAAAGATACGTCCCCAAATTGGCGAGGTGTCGACAGACGAGTATTATGCAAGTACAAACACTTATAATCAGTCCAATTATTCCATCAACCATCCATCTGCATCAATCGACAGTTTATCCGAAAATATTTGCCCATTTTGGCGACAGACTTCAGCCGGTTTCCACTAAAAAAGGCAGATTCTGTCGCCACCTACTCGATGCTTTGTTGCCTTAAGCGTGATACATCGACGATCGAGTTACCATTGCGAGTAGATCGAATTCGATAAGCAAATGAGACAAGGGTTTTCGATTTCTTGTTTAACACGGAAAGTGAGTTAGAAAAAGATGGTGCCAGAGATGTGTGTTTTAAGCAGGCTGTCACCGCTGCGTAATTAGCTAGATTTTTGTATGTTGGAATGTGGTGATTGAGTTCTATCACGGTGGGATTTTTTCTTTGGAATCGTTTGGATTTGGAATACTTTCGGAGCCATCAGTTTGAAACTTGAGCACCAATTGTTATGACCTAAGCCAAATAATTTATTCAATACATGTATGTGGATTGAATAGGGTCCCATCGCCATATGTTTATGTTTAAGCCTGGGCAGTGTTTTGTGAAATATGTTGTTGTATATTTTTATAGCCAAATGAGCTAGACTTGATATCATATAGATTAAAATAAACTTGTTTCTATTCATATCATATTCATTCTTACTGCACAACGGAACACGTTACATTATTTTCATACTCAAATCAAAACATCACTGCCATACCCCAAATAAAGCATACACATGCCCGTTTTAAACAGCGTCAACCGTAATAACTGCCAATCAAAAGCCTGTCAATTCAAATACAAGACAGTTTATAAATAAAGATCCAAACAACGAAATTCGCCCCTCGTGCGATATGGCCGACTCGCCGACAGACATCCTAATGATATGTCACATTGTTTGCGATGAGCCGTCGTCTAGACAAGATGGCGGACCCGCCGGTGTCAGTCTCCATGGCAACGGGCGCTTGAGCAGACGACTGTCACGTAAATATTAGCTTTGGTGCGATATGGAGGCGTGGCGGGGGCGGGGGCGGGGATGATCGGATAATTGATTATCACGAGCACCTGTTCAGATAGCGCATGCCCGTGGGAGTGTCGTCCGGTGGTTTTTGATTATATTTTGGCGGGAAAGATCGTGAGTTGAGTGAGTGGTCTTCTTGATGAAGGTTGATGTGTGGTCAAGGAGTCTTTAAGAGTTGTTTGAACTGCGTTGGTTGGGTAAAAGCGCACTTATAATTACATGAGTAAAAACCGTTCGATGTTTGATGATACACACGTTCTTAAGACTGTTAACACAATAGATGTAGATGTAAGCATAATTCATTTCCCCCAAATAGATAAGAAATCTTGCTCAAACTATTTCTTTTTTAGTGTGTACCTTTAGCCTAGAAAGTTAAGGGTGTAAACAGTTTGCCTACCTAGGGGTCTGATCTCAATTGGTCTTGTAGATTCTTTACAGAGGTTTGATATGGTCTGTTCATGAACTTCATGGATAAGGCTTGGCCTGTCGGGCTGTGAGAAATATTCTCAATATGAAAGAATTGGGGGATTTCTGTATTCATAAAGGAAACAATGTCATTCACCTCACATCCATTATTAGCACATCACATAATTTGTGCTGCAAAAAAAGATATTATTTAGATACTATTTATCACGATTAACGTTAATTTCACCAGAACATCCGCATTTCCCACATGTGAAAATTCATTACTCCCTCGAATGAAGCCCGCTTAAGTGGGGATATCAATAAAAGGCAGGCAGCATCTCTACATTACAAGTCCATTAATGTTAATCTGGCACAACAGACACTCGACAATTAAGAGCAATCAGCACTGGAAACACAAGCCGCCAAATGTCGTTTGGAATGGCAAAAACAATACCCTGCTCATTGGGACAAATGTAATGCTACTCCGCTTTCGCAGCGGAAGCTACGTTATTAATTTCTGTCTACTCATGGGCCGCTTAAACAAAGTGTATCATCACTCAAGCTCTAGTAGATTTGAGCGACGTAAACTCATATAAACGTCGTATTCATGTCATTGTATGCATAATGAATGGATTGAGGTCACGGGGTGAGAGGGATTGCAGGTGATATTTGTTTGTGGTGATGATCTTTGACTGTTTTTGGTTTTAAAGGGAGGATTTTTATGCTTTTTATGCTGGCGAAGTGGTGCATTTTGAATACATTTACCCTTGGAGTTGTGTGTGCGTGTGTGCATAGAAAACAATATTAATAGCATGTTTATTCGTAACCATCACTATTCGTGGATTATTACGTTTATATACAATGTACATTGTAAATGGTGAGCTTGGTCTCAACTAGTTTGAATACAACTAATTCTTTTTTCATCAGGCCAGGCATAAATATGACGCTTATCTATTTCTCATTAGGCCTAATAACGTTCAAAATACAAACCTACCTAACCAATTTAAACAGAGAGACGTTGAAATGAAACCACCTGCCAGCGAGCAGCTAAAATATTTACGTTGCTCGTTTGCCGCTGACACGTGGTGTGTAAACTCACTGCGCAGGCGCGATGACAGATTCTACAGACGACACCGACCATACTTCCTGGCTGTTTCCACCACAGATAGGTTTGAGGGTGGGGGTGGGGTGTTGTCGGGCTGTGGGATGTGGCAATGGCAGATCCAGGTTTTTGGAAAGGGAGGGGGGCGCACTTAAGGAAAAAAGGGGGGGGGGAGGGCGCACTTAAGGGATTTCATGAAAACCCTATGCAAATGAAGCATTTTGGTGGGAAAGGGGGGGGGGGGGGGGGTGGGGGGGGGGCAAGAATCAGCTTAAAGCTTAAGGCCAAAGAAAAGAGGGGTGTGGAATTTCAAGAAAGTGTGATGACAAAAAAATGAAAACAAAATGATTATATAATGCAGGGTTTACTCCTTTGCAACATGTTGAGAATAGATCATGTGATATAAAAACTAAGCAAAAATGCTCTTAAATTTAATCAAGTCCAAAATGTAATTAGCAAGTGATCCAGGTCCAAGCGGCAAATATAGAAATGGATGCATTAACAAAATGGCCATGAATGAGCGATAATTAGAAGACCAGCCCAGTGACCAGATTTTACGTTCATTATCAAGACACACTGTCATGATTAATTGACGTATGGGACCTGAAATTGCCCCCTGTTGTCGTTCCATTGTGGTCGCTTTATCAACAACAATTTAAATAAATTAAGCCTGCTTCTCGTGAAGTTTATTAGTCGTGGTTCATCAGGAACATTAAGAATGAATATAGCTAATGCAGAAAGCAGACAAACAAACAAAAACAGCAATAAAAACCACCACCACAACAATGACAATAACGACGATGACAATGACAACGACAATGACAGCAACAGTGTCAGCGAAAATGACAATCACAATGACAGCAACGACAACAACGGCAACAAAAGCAGCATCAACATTGCCACAACACACACAAAGTCTTCTGTAAAAAGCATTATCCCACTGGAAGACCAATTGTGGGTCCCGCCCAGAGGAGGAGCGATTTAAATGTCGCATGATATGATTAGTGAGTGATATTAGATGCTTCTAATTGGAGCGGGCTGCTGGTTTTGCGTGGTATTTTGAGCAGAAAATTAGCCATTAGTTATTTAATTTCACAGTTCATAGACAGCTAGCATTATTCAGTCTAAGTGGATGTCTAACTCCGTATACACAGCCAGCTTTCTTTTATGAAATTGGGATTAGAAAAGAATAGTAACTTCCACGAAGAGTCACAAGATTTTACTTATAACATAAGCGCTCATTTTCATAACCAAATGCTTGTATGATTCTGCCACGCATCAAGTTTAACATCTGTGCATGTATACTGTACAGGTACAATCAATGTGTTTATAGATTACGTCACCTCGTGTACCAGTTGGGTATTTTATTTCTATTCTCCATGAAAAGTAGATGCACATTTTCGTAGACTGTAATGAACCATAGTTGCTTTTATAGATTCTGTACAGAAAACTGTCTATTTGAGTTTTTATGTTGGTCCATTTTTATCATATTTAAATCAGTCTGTATTCATGCATATATCATACAGTCTGCATTTTCTTCTGTTGTGTTATTATATAATTTGATTTGTGAATAAATGTGATTTTTCTGTTGACCAGGAGCTGACCTAAAACTTGGCCCAGTCAGTCCTGTAACGTCTCCAGGTTAGATCTGTTTATTTCTAGGGATATGGTGGCGTTCTGCATGATTCTTATGTACTATATTTGTACTATATATGAGTTCCATATTGCTGTAACGTACTACCCTATTAACAATTATATTGAAATGTTGACATTTAGAAATATATTGGAAACATATTGGAAAGTAAACATTTATAGTAGCTATTAATATACGTAAGTTCGTGACATGCATTTGATAATGATTAAAATGTCATTTAAATCAGGCATCCCACACATTATTAATATTCATAGAAAATTGGCTAGAATAAACAATATCTTTACCAAGTTGGCTGATTATTGCCTCGCGTAAATTGGTCATGAAACATGAAAATTTGGGTGATTGTTAAAAGTACTATGGGACTCATAATTGTATTCTTGTCTGCTGTTTTTCCATAATGGCTGGCAGGTTGATTTATTGTTCTTCATTAAACTAATACACTGTCTACAAACTGCCATACTTTCAATTAGATGACAATAATATTTAGGCATTTGAAATTTATTTGATATTCGTCTGTTTTTGGTCGCGGCTATTTTGAATTACATATTGTCAGCCATGATGATTCAATTATGTACAAATTACTTGCTGAATAGTTTGCATGCATATGAAATTTAAGGATCGTATTATAATAGTAATAGTTATTTTCATTTACTCTGCACATTCATTTACAGACCATTTAATCAAAGAATCAATATCATATGTTCATCAGAGGTGTAAATAAGTCACTTGGAATTGGTTTTAGGATAGTGAACTGTCAATTTAACCTCCCAGGTTAGAATGTTACATTAGTGCAACCTTCCTAGCAGCCATACATAAAGGTTGCATGTATTCAAATCATAGAAAAGAATGTTAATCAATCATTTATTTTCCAATTGCAGTGACCAGACGGATAGGTCATCCGTATCAGAACCGAACGCCGCCGAAACGTAAGAAGCCGCGCACGTCTTTCACACGTCTCCAGGTATGCACGTTTGGGACGTAACGTTCGCTCATTCTACATATTCGAATATTCGCGTACAATGTACAACGAATATTCGAATATTCGTAGCTTTCAAAGGGATTTACCATGTCTTCATTCTATAGCTACATATCCGAATTACTTGCACACATTCTAAACAGAGTAGTCCAAAAGTAAGTTCCTGTGCATTACAAAAGTATTTATTGAATATATGCAGTCCTCGTGCACCAATGATAAAACTCCTGTAATTAATCCATACACAAAAAATAGTCCTGTTCAACATAAAAGTAGTACCACCTGTGCTTGGTTCACAGATTATCGAGCTGGAGAAGCGGTTCCATCGGCAGAAGTACCTGGCGTCTGCTGAGCGCTCGGCGCTCGCCAAGCAGCTCAAGATGACCGACGCCCAGGTGAAGACTTGGTTTCAGAACCGGCGCACCAAGTGGAGGTAAATTTTACTGCGGATATTTACGGAGAGTTTTATTCCTGTTTCTGTGCTATTTTAAGGTATCGGAATGTCAAATCGAAGCTGGTCATACAAATTAAATATTAAGTAAGTATTTTGGTTGGAACGAGCTCTAATCATAATGTTATCATGTTGTTATGATTATAATGCTGAATAGCTGAAATGCTTTAACACACATTTCATTAAGTTATTAATTGTATTACTAAGAGGGTGGAGTGTTAGAGAGAAAAAAGAAGACCACTGTGCTGGTAGGTTCAGTAGAGCGCTGATAGCATGGCCCTGTACGAACTTTTACCCACCCAAAATGTAATACCTATGGGTTTCTTGGTATCTCTGAGAGGGTGCTCCCCACAGCCATCCTCTCACTAGATAATTGTCAGCTCCAATAATAGATACATCTGTACATGTATGATGAACATTGCAATGTGCGCCTGTTAGGACAGAACATAATTTACATTTTGATATGAATCAAATGGAAACAAGATTGGTCGAAAATTGAGGATATATTCGCGGTTACTTACATGCATTACATACGTCAGTTCATGTGTACATATTCTTAGTAACTACACATAAATTATACAATTATGGTGAAGGTATATGCATAGGTTTATAAAAGTACCGGGATTTTATGGATTTTTACCCGTCACTTATCATCTAAACCTCTTAAAATGTAGCCACAGATCTTGGAATAAGTCACTTGCTTTTACAGAAAATGATACAAGATGGTTGTCTAAAACCACTTTAAAATAAATCATCAATTTAAATCCTGAATCTAAAATAAGGATAACAGATTGATTTAAAACCCCACACGATCACACAATCATAAAAAAATCCTTGATAATGAATGAAGTTCAGTAGATCTACAGCATATTGATAAAACAAAAGTAACAGTGTTCAACCCTAGAACCCATATCATCCAGAATGCACGATGAGTCACACTGGTACTTGCTTTGTCACCACTGCATTATTCGTGCATTTGGTAGCACTTGTAAATATTTTGCTAACGCACATTCTCATGGAAGGGTAGGTGACTAGTTGGCCATTAAACTCGTTGGACATTAAAGTCACATATTTTTGGTTGTCACTATTGTCTGTATGGTCTTTGACAGTTCAATGTTTGCCCTAAGATCTTTGTAACATGTTCACCAATTTTTTAACCAGTGTGAGTTTTCATATGCACTAATGTGGTTTCTCACCAGTATGGGTTTTCATGTGGTCCGTCAAGCTGCTGTTACGACTAAAACATTTCCCACATTCACTGCACTCGTATGGTTTATCACCACTATGGATTCTCATGTGGCTGGTCAAGTTACTTTGCCGACTGAATGCAGTACCACATTCACTGCACCTGTATGGCTTCTCACCTGTGTGGGTTCGTAGGTGTTCTTTCAGACTTGTACTGTCCCTATATGATTTATCACACATTGTACAACAGTAGGTTTTCTCACCAGTGTGGAGTTTAACATGTTGCGATAGGTTCGAACTTTGGCTGAACAATTTTCCACACAACATACACTGATAAGGTTTTACACCAGTGTGTTTTCTCATGTGAAGAGTCAAAGTGTAACTGTAGAGAAATCTGTCATCACATTCACTACACTTGTACGGTTTCACGCCGTTGTGGATTCGCATATGTTTGTTCAAGTATGCACTTTGACTAAAACACTTGCCACATTCGCTACACTCATGTGGCTTTACACTATTATGAGTTTTTACGTGGCGTGTTAAGTTAGAACTACAAATAAACCTTTTCCCACATTGACTACACGTGTAGGGTTTGTCGCCTGTGTGTGTTCTCACGTGGACTGTCAAGGAGTCTTTGGATCTAAAACACTTGCCACATTCATTGCATTTGTATGGTTTCTCACTAGTGTGTGATCTCATATGGCTTTTAAGATGTTCATTTTGAATGAATACCTTTTTGCACACTGTGCACATATGATTTTTCTCACTACTGGGGATTCTCTTATGTACAGTCAAGTTGTGACTGTGGCTAAAACATTTCCCACATTCACTGCACTCATGTTTCGCAATGCTGTGCTGTTTCAAGAGATCATTGCCTCTCAAAAAGAGTCTCTCTTCACGATATACATTTTCTTTTTCTTCACAGGATGTACGAACCTGTGTTTCGATGGTATTGCAGTCACTAAAATATGCATTACCATTTGTACAACCACTGGACTTACGCGGAAAATGCTGTTTCTTGTTTTGGGTCGTATTGCTATTGCTACACGAGGCATTTTCATTTACACCACATTCCTTGGAGTGTCCAACACCACGTGCTGGCTTAAGTGACTGAATACTTTCATTCTGGTCATATGTGTGACTACTAGACTGACCCTTATATCCCTGTTTCTTTTCCTGGACTTTTATGTGTTTCTTGGTTCTGGCATTGCTCTTAGCTTCACAAACACTACACTGAAAAGCATATTTCTCCTCATAGCGTATTAGATCTTGGAATGTGAATAATCTTTTACATTTTGTACACATGACGGCATACCTCTTTTTAGGTTCCATGTTAATTGCACGAGTTACCATCTAATCCACAATGCACTAATCAATGTACGAAAATAAGTCAATTCAGATAGACTGCCATTGAAAATGAACTGTTTATATAGTTTGCTTGCTGCTTAAATCACGTTTTTCAACTATGACTAATATTTTTGCAATCAATGATAGTGGGGCTAAGATAGCAAAGATATGTCTTATAAAATGAGATTTTCAAGGTTTCAGAGATGGCATTTGTTGGATTGTTAGCAGCATTGAGAACATACAAGTGAATAATTGTGAATTCAACATGTGTCATAATGCACAAATAATAGCAGTGGTCAAATATATCTCCCAGTATGCTTTATAAGTTTTATACGCGAATGCATTGATAAGGTACGGATTATGGTACAATAATTGACTTACATTGTACTTATTATCATGTAGATGAACATATAGATGTGATATCAGTGAATTTGTGTTGGCATTCGACCAAAAGTACTTTCCCCCTTACCTCTCACCCCTCCCACACCCTTCTCGGTCCAAGACACAAAAAATGACTTGCCATGGCGAGATTCCCTCGTGTTATATGATTTTATTGACAATTATACTGAATTTCATTGGTGAAAACTCTACATATGGGCCACCAAAACACATCAAGCGCAAACATAGCAATGTCCAAACAACGTCTTCAAATAGATCTGAGAAACAAATTCCACCCTTCAAGACAGTTTTCTGACAGTGTTAATGTTCACGGTGGTTTGTTTTACAAGACTTTACAAAGAGCCGCCTTGCCAAGCGGCACTGGCTTCTCCAGCGTTGCCAGAGGCGTTAGTAGCTCCATTAATGGCAATTAAGGCAATGTCTGTATGAATTTTCAACGCAATCTCTCCTGGCAACATTGTATTTGATGATGATGTACATGTAAGAACGTGTTGATAGATGTTGACTTTGGGTTCACGCAGACCCTCTGAAATGATACATCATTCTAATGGTAATATTCATATTAAAGATTCCTAAGTGTACATTGTTGCAAATCATCACCGAATAATAAAATTTTACATATCTATATTGTACATGTAATTTAATACTGAACTTGAGTGGAAGAAGTCTGTCAAGATAGCCGAGTGGTCTAATAAGTCTGTCTTAAATGCATGGTGTATATGTGGCAATGGTAGTGGTCCAAGGTTCGCGATCCGGTAATAGATATGTCTTATAGCCCTATAGACTTGGAGAATGGATCCTCTATATCATCAAACATTACATTTCAGACTAAAACTTCCTTGTCCCAAATGTCCAATGGTGAGAATCCACATCCTGTAGCAGATGCAGTAGATCTATGGCATGCAGGATGAAACAGCACAAAATGCAAAAGTCGTCACACATTAGTCCTTGTCACAAAACTTGGTCAATAAACCATATTTGCATAATAAGTACAAAAAGCATAGTAGAATGGTGTCTATATAGCCGCTAACCTTACTGTCCATACTATATCAGCATTTCACTAAGCAGCTCCTAAATAATTCACCACCTGCATTCATGTGATCAGCAACTGGTGTTCATCTACATAAGCTGACATCGTGTTATGAATAAGCAATTAAGCAGGGGATGGTTTTTGCCTCATTAATATTAGTCAAACTGGCCACCAGCAATGTAGATTATCGCTCATTAGATACGGGCATTATTGCTAATTACGTCATATATACATAAACTCGGGTCTTTGGGGTCAGGGGGGCAGCATTATTTGCACTGGTGTGATGCCTATAAAGTGTCAGGGGCCGCAGTAGTTGATCACTTGCATTAAAAATGGTCATATTTTGGCAGGATAGACAGTCTGTCAATGATTTATTAAACATAGAGGTGGCCATGAGACTTTATGTCCGTTTAATGATAGGGGTCATTAGTAGAATGCAGTGCATTTAAAAGTTGATTGTTAATTTGTGCTCTAAATGGACCATCAGTTGGCAAGACATTTGTACGTTTCCTGACTCACTGAACTTGCTATTGTCAGATGGATTTTTTGTGATATCTGAATTGACAAAGATGATATTCCAAAACCCGAGTAATTATTTACTGATTCTTAAAGATGATTGCTTCTAGATAAATCTTTGACTCTTTGCAAATTAACTAATAACGAAAATGTCTGCATAATATGCTAACCAGCAACTCTTTTTTAAACAACACTTTTATCCTGAGTAACTTGAGATCTTACCTAGAGCCCATCCTCATCTAAAATAAGAAATCTTTGAATCAAGTGTAATATATTGGCATTATTTACTATTACATGGCATTTGTTGTGTCATCAGCACCTGGTTAGTTGATAGATTACATGTATTATGGTATAAAATGCAATAGGGTAGACTAATGTGACAGGACAATGAGATAGGCCAATAACTGTTACCAAAATAAATGACTTGAAGTGACAATTGTTGGTGAGAAAAATTGTCTTCTTTTGTCTGATAATGAGGACATTGAGGACTGACCATGTGTTATGATTACTGATACACATCTATTTTCCTATTTCGATAACTGCATTTGAACTGTATTTTTGGTTACACAGTACACACCCATCATGTTAATCAAGCATTCCAATGTTTGCAAATATTATACACGGAAATCTAAAAATAGAACACCTCTAAATAATCATCTTTGTGAGTGTCCTGTAATATCATAATGCTATTTCTATCAATTTGTACTTCGGCCAATTCAAGCCACCCTTGATTAGTCACATCAATTTGTTCTTTTGAATGCCAATTGATAAATTCCACAGTACACTCGGGTGATTCAAGCATTAAACAAATGAAATATATAGAAGTACCGCTCCAGAACTCCTAAATACATTATCACTTGTGAACATTGAACATACCAGGAAGCTTTAGCATCATCAGCCAAATGCACTGACATCATAAGTGAATATCAACTATTAAATTAGCCAAGTCACATTAACTGAGAAGAGGTGCAAACAAACTATTAATAAATGACTTTAGGCTAATGAAATGGTGGTGTTGTCATAATGGCGTTGCTTGACGGCTTGTAGCTAGCCATGTACTCATTTATTTGGCCCTTTTAGTGCTAATGGTTTTATAATGCCACAGCAGAATGCTAGGCCAGAGGCTTGGGTACCTTTGAATTGTTCTTTCTCTTGTAATTGTGTTTGTTTCTATGTATGTTCGTGCTAATCATACCGGGTGTGTGTGTAGTATCTGCATTATGCAAGTGCACGCGGTTGTCTTAAAGTGTATACAGTACATGTACTTGTGTTTAAAAGAAAATGTCCCTACTCAAGCACCCATATTCTAGTTTGTTTCATAAGGACCTAATTTTAATCCCTGAGTGAATAGCAACAATTCGTTTATTGTTAATCACTATTTCGCCAAATTCTGCCATCTTGTGTGACGTAATTTTGTTCACAAAATGATTTGCTGACATTACACAAGAATATCAGTAGTAGGTACGAGGGCGATTTATTATCAACAAACTCATACAAGTGAAGATGAAGTCCAAAATATCTATAAATATCACCAGTTACGATTAGTTAGATCACCAAGTGAAAAACCATATCCAACATGTAACCACTTTTAAAACACACCCTTCATTGGCAGACGAAAACACAAAGAAATCTCATCCAACCGCTCCACCTCTAGCTATTTACATCATCATAACGTCCACATTTCTCTGACACTTTTTGTGCTAATGGTCTCTTTCAAGGTGTACGTATTCATTACAGTGCTTTGGCCAATTCGAGGTACGAAAAAGCCTGTCTTTATCTGCTTTGAAACATAGGCTTTTGTTTGAAAATGACACTACTTCATCTTTATTAGTGGCGGGCAAACAGCTTTTTACGTGTCCATGGACGCTGTACGTACAATTTGAGGATCCAAGTGTCAAAAAGGTCTCAGGAAACAGAGACGTACGCTACGGGGTGTGAGGGACTCACCCCGGTGCCATTCGTTCTTGTTAAAGTAAAGGGGGAGTGCGTTATTTCAAAGCTAAAAGTTCAATTAGCTTTATCTTTGCTGTACTGGGAGCTGAGACGTTTTTGGATGGTGCTTGAGCTGACCTGTAGCTATTGGGAACAGAAGAATGGCAAGAACATGAAATGTATTTGCTATGGTGAGCGCGAGAAATTTTAATTTTCATTCCTAAATAAGAATATCAATTTTACAGATACAATTTCATTGTTAAACACGGGAATCTTGTAATGCAAGTCCTTCAATATAAATGTTGCTATAAGAGGCTGCAGTACTACAAAGCAAAGCACAACAAATCATCTCACCCCATCAATATATCATACGAAACGAAAAACATAAAACATCAAGTCAACTGGCAACAGAAGTAATTACTATAAAGATAACAAACACCCTGCAAAAAGAGACATACTGCCTGATTCCAACTGCCCAGAGATCCAAAATACTGGCCACTTCTGACCTTGCCTGATACATCATCTCTGGAGTCGCACAGTAAAATGTCAATTAATATACAATGCACCCCAAACTAGTGCCTGCTTCGATTTAACTCTGGCCAAGTGGTTGACCCTTTAGAGGACCTTGCCGGGACTATTTGTTTAGGCGTAGTAATATATTGGTGCTGGGGGCTGCGAATTTCTTCGTCTGTCATATGTTGTTACACCATCTATCGGAAAAGATGACAACAGCTCCGGGGGAGAATTACATCTTGTCATTTTACTGAGATGCTTTATTAGTTAGACTTGAAGTTATAAGGGTTGGATGTGAGTGGGTTGGATGGGTAGTCAATTGTTCGTCTTTGGGGGTCAGGGGGTCAATCGGTAGGATTTTGGTCTTGGAATTAGATCAATATAATATTTGGAGTGTTATGATGAAATTTATTTGCGCATGATTCATATAAATTGTTGTCGGGTATATGGGGCTATCGCTAAAAGTATTGAATGTGTTAGTATGAAATTATGTCAGCATATGTCTATCAGCACATCCTAATATCTGTGAAAGACAAAAAACTAGTTTCTTATATTTATAGTAGAAATATCTCATACCAAGAGCACATTTTATACATGATGCATAAGACGCTATAGTCAGGATGGATTTACGAATTTATTATAAGCCTATATGGAAATTATCTAACCCCGTTACCCGAAAACAACAATACTGACCTTTGATATTGTCAAATCGGTCCTTACGTGTATTATATCGATAAAAGACACATGTAAGTTGAAAGCTAAACATGGAGACAACGCTTATCTTTTTCTGCTATTTAAACGAAATTTATGCCATTCAAACAGTATGCTCATTTAGGCATCCTAATTCTATTGCGACTGCACACGCGAACTCATTTAACGGGAGTGAATTAAACTGCAATAACACTCAATTAACTCTTGGCGCACGCCAACAAAACACACAATCGAGGATGCCCGAGTATCGAATGAGCCAGCAGGTGGCTGTTACGTCACGGGCCACGCCCCCTGCACTCAACCAACAAGTGCGCGTCTCAAATTACGCATCCACTTATCTCATTAATCCGCTGTCGCTGCCATCTCATCCGCTCAGGCGCCAATTACTGAGCGCGCCTTTAAAGGGATTAGGCTTGTGCAGCAGCAGACAGCAGCAGTACTATAGTTGGTTTTTATTAATTGTAGTACTACTATATTTTGTCTGTTGGAAAGAGCGGACTACATTTTCCGACTAAATTCGTTCTTAGTTTCCCATGCTTTATCACACAAACCAAAAGTTTTGCAGCTACGTAACGTTTGTTCTGTCTATTACTTTTGATATGCATGGGGTAAAGTAGATAAGAATGTAATTTATGTACAGTTTCAGTAAACGAGCAACTGGATACAACATCAAAATCAGTATGCTACATTAATGACAAGGATTTTTCCAAGTTGCTGAAGTATACATCCGAACTGCATTGAGTAATAATATGTTCAGTCTGTTTTAATAATGGAAAAAACATCAAAACAAGTACTTGATCCCACAATGTGAGGTACTCAACCCTAATCTGTGTTGGTGTCCATGTCAAGTGCCATTTAAGGGCAAGTGGAATTATGCACTTGACAATCATTGGCCAATCCACTTGAGATGAAAGATGCACTCCAAATAGACTCGAGGGGATGTGCAGTTTTTAAAAGTGTACATGTACATGTACTCTCTTTGCAAATGTATTTCCCAAAAAGGTTGAGATGTAAAAAGCACAAACTAACAAGGTAATATCACCCAGATTGCGTTAATATTGTTTCAATTCTTTGTACATTATGGAAATTAAATTGTGGTAAATATACTTGGATAAAGTAGTTTTAAAAAGAGGGTACATGTAGTTTATAGTGGAGATAACGTATGGAAGCATTTGAAATTTCATCACTTGTGCGGGATTATACATATCTTTTGCAACCCGTTAATATCAATATAGCCTCTGTACTTTACAAATGCATTGCCATGCTATTTAATGCAATGTCAAAATGCAAGCCATTACTACAAAGCACCTGCCGTGGCATATTGTGAACGGCAGAATTAATAGTGCTCTTTGCACACGACACACTATCCAGTGCACACCCTGACTCTATCCATACACGTTAAATGAGTAATGTAATAATGATCCATTATTGTATTATGTAGCAGACACGTACATAACATCGAGAGCCTCTTTATTAATTGTGCACTCAAGTAATCCCTGGAGGTGCATATAAATAAAGTGGGCTACTCTATCCAAATACAATGGACCCCAGACACCCATAATATGAGGGGTATACACTACCCATGTCAATTTGTGGATGTAGACATTGAATTTCTATCACAACACCCAACATTATGAACGGGGTTTGAGGACTTGGTAAATTTTTAAGTGTTTCACGAGTTTAATGCTCATGCTATATACTGTTTAAAATTCTGTTTTGTAGTAATCATCATCTGTTTAAAATAGTGAAAATTCCACAATTTTGCAGTCTGTTTTTGACACATACAACTTCCTTGAAAGCACGTCTATTTTTGGGGGGAGGGGGGGGGGGACTTTCCTCCTCACATATCATTTTCAGTATTTTTAAGTAGAAAAATCAACACCACGCGCTCACAAACACATACATGTGCTGGAAAAGAGTTGCATTCAGTTTCAGTATATTTTTTCACAAGACTATGACAATCCGGCAGAGCGAGCTGTCATTTGCATTGTGTGTACACGGGCAGTTGACATTTCATGGCTTATTGCCACACACCTCACTCCTCCCCCAACAGCGGAAGAATACAAACAGCGCCCCATCACTTCACATTGTGCATGCTCCACTGCAGCAGCAATGAGTTCCGACAGCTCGAAAAGGAATGCCCTCCGGAAGGCTCGTCTCGTGACCTTTCAGACAGTCTCCTTCAAGTGAACAATGCAGTGATTGCAGGTCAGCAGCAATGAACGCTGGGTAGGATTACAAGGCATGATGGGAAGATGGCTGATGGAGTCACTTCCTGCTATTGTGGGTAATTGTTCGTTGTGGCCAAAGTGAAGGTGATGGATTCTCAGCTTTGACCCTCTTCTGCTGGGTGAACGTCATCATCTCTCCTGCCTGTTTCCTCCTTGTTTCTCTTTGCCATTTTAGAAGTGATTAAAAGTCAATGGAAGTAGGCATTTTGTTGGCAGGTTAGAGGAAATACCATTTGTGAAAATGGTAAACATCTTCTAGATGGATATTAGATGCATATTCATGCACACCAATAACTCAGCTTTTTATTGCGGAGCCGATATGTATAAACTAGCTTAATACTGGAGATAACCCAGATGTTTATTACAGGCGGACAAAAACAAAACACTCACACACACACTCGCACACAAGAAAATGCTAACATGGAAAAAGTGGGGGATGGTGATGTGCTCCATGGATCTGCTATAGATGCTCCACTCCTTCAAATAGCTTTTTGATGATGCTTATAATGCCTTTATTTAGTATTGGACCGCAAGTCAAACAAGTATGCTGTACTACGAATTTATAACTGAGCCCAGGATAATAACCAACACAACACCTCAGAACCTTTCATTTGTGCTCTAGAACCAAAATCCTTTGTTTTACACAATGTAACTGGGCTCTTCTAGCATCATCAAACGCCCATTATTAGTATTAACTGCGCATTTACAGCTTCCTCAGCTCATAACAGGCTCTGATCTGTCCAGTGAGTGCCATTTTTCTCAGCTCGCTCTTACCCCGCCTGCTAATGTTACCCGCCCGGGTGATAATAGAGCCAATAGCCAAGCGTAATGGTCTCAATTACACTCGACAAACTGGCCATATATCATTGCGCTGATGAAGTTTTAACTGACCGATGCATTCTCTGGCCAACTATAACTAATCGGTGAGCCTGAAATTGAATTCATCATCCTCAAGTCGGAAGCGATTCGCGAAATGAATGGACCGACAAGATGGCGCCATTGCCTTGGGAAAAAATTGAGCTCTAGCCTTTTACGCAATGCTTCGAATATCATGCTAATGTGATGCTTGAATGAAGGGTGGTCTATGTCTGCGGATAAGGCCATAGAGAGTGTATAAATCATGGATAGGATGCTGCCAACACCCACCGGGCAACTCTATTGCGCAGCGCTACAGTGAGCGATAATAGGGGACTTGCTCAGAATGACAGATGAATTTGAGTTCACTGGCGGTTAATGGTGACGCAATGTTTGTGGACGGCTTAAACAATGCCCATAATGCATTGTCGCTGTATGCAAATTAAATTGGATGGGGGTGTTGTCGGCTATAGAGTCGCGATGAGCAATCTTGTTTAATTCGCGAGGCCCTTGACCCGCGATGCGATACATCATGATTAGTCGTTGACAATGCAGGTATACATGTTGTAATCATGGCAATAAAGATGGGACTCAATCTAAGGGCCCTGCTTGCGTAATAGCATGATCTGTCGTGCAATATCTCATTATGGCCCTGTCATCCCTTATATGTCGATGACAGTAAAAGTTGATGCATAGTCTCATTGGACGCTGTTTATCAAACAAAATGGGGCTGTATTTTAGATTGAAACAATGGTGGATGCGCTGGTGATTTATTACTTTGATTGTTAGTGATGAGCTAGTAAATGTGTAACTGGCGTTTTGATGTATTGCTCCGGATATTTGGAAGTGTGCTTTCAAATATGGCATCTCTGTGCATTATTCGAACTTATAATTGCATTTAGTATTGTAACTGTTATAGAGTGGACTGTTGGGTTTGAAATATGTATATAGATAGTCAAAAGATATTAAGGATTTTACATAGATAATGCTTATGATTGTAATGTATACTTTCATTTGTTAATTAGTGATTAGAATCATAATACAAGTATGTCATGACCATGATGTGAACTGTGTCCGAACTGAATACGAGAATATTGTACAATGAACTTGCACTCATTAGCACAGTAAACTTACAAAACAAACAGATAATTAGCAATCAACAATCCATTAATTACAGGTTTCACATTTGCAAATGGTTATTAGTTTCGTGTTAGTGGTATGATCAATCAGACAAGCCTACCCCTGTGAACCGAATGCAAGACGAGAAACAGATTTTGACACGGAACTTGCGCTTATCCTTCTAGTATTCACCCTTAAAACCTCTCTAATACGACTATACATGGGCTGGCATAAGGTGGCCTCTAATGAGAAGTTGTCTCTTTGTGGAGGTCCAATTTGGTCGCGTTTTGAAGGCTTGGGACGGTGGGAAAAAATCGTCTTATTATAGAGGTGGGTTCAAAAGATAGGTGGTCTCACATTGCAGGTTCCACTGTACATACTAAAAACTTTGAATTTTTAGTTTTTAAATGATATGACAATATACTTAACTATGACCAATTAATTATCTAATGGCTGTCTCAGATTTAGTTGCGTTAGCAGTAGCAGACCCAGCATTCCCTGAAAGGGGCAGGTGTGTGGTCATATAAACACACGCACAATGCCATGGATGCACGCCTCCCAATCCACATAGACATGATGGAAATTATTCAAATACATTGTAGCCTTCCTGATGGGGGATGTTAGGACCACCAGACCCCTATATAGCATTCAACCTCAATGGCAGATCCAGGTTTTTGGAAAGGGGGTGGGGCGCACTTAACGGATTTCATGAAAAAGCCTATGAAAATGAAGTATTTTGGTAGGAAAAGGGGGTACTAAGGGCAATGCGCCAATGGATCTGCCTATAAACCCGTTAGTGGTCATGTGCTTGCATTAATGAAGCTACAAACTCATATAACTTGATGGATCATTTTAAGACTGCAAAGTGCATACAAGTGTGCAGTTTCAAATGGATTATCAAACAGATGGTATCAAGATAAATTTTAAGACTAGTTTATACAGGTGATACAGCATCATTAAGCACGTGTCAGATAGAAAACAATAAGATGATAGTTCCATAGATAGAGTGTGAAAGTAGCAGCACAAAAGAAAAAGGCATGCAAATAACTGATAAATCTTGTATCTATTCACTGACCAGTCAAATAACAATTAACGAACACACCAACAACAGCACTTTTGCATGCAAAAGTGCACAGAGCACAGAGAGAATGAGAAGAAATGACCATGATGACATTTTAACGCTATTATTTTCACATAATCATTTGGGGGTAATGCAAATGGCCCATTGTTTTCATGTGCCATGTGCTCGGTCCGATCATTTAGCCGTTCTGGAGGAAACATTTAGTGACGCATTAATGAAGAACCGGCATGGTGTCTTTGGACGAAAAACACACACCAGGTTTTCCTCCTATATGGCGATGGTTCATTAAGTGGATTTCTTTATTAACGGATGTTGGATGGTGTTGATTGACAGATGCATAGAATGGTATTAATTATAGTGATTTGGGTGCGCTGTGTTACGTACAGTGGCATGGCCTAGTGGCTTATATAAGTTACTTTACATGTGCATGGGACTAATATAATAAGTAATACTAAATACGTATAAGAAAAGTTTATATTCAAGCAACCAGCAAAATACTTTTTGTTTATTTCAAATAACCTTTATAGCATTCATTTTTCCTCTCACAAATCAAATCACATTGCATTACGCGTAGGACTGTATCATAGACATGTGTACATTACATAGGTTGTCCAAGTATATCATTATTTGAAACTAGACTCACTGTAACTTTTTATCTAAACGTTATTAATAATTCCCTGGAAAAAAACATTTTAAACTAACTATCTTAAAGATTTTAGACCTTTTCTATGCCAAAAGTCAGATACTTCGCTCATGTGCTGCCACCTAGTGACAGAAGTATCCGACGATGGGCGAAGAACATGACTGAAAATATTAAGAAATTAAACTTAAAATCAAATTATCATTTATCATCATACCATTGCCACCCACACAAGAATAAACCAATATCTACGTCAACATCAGCCATTCCACCCAAATACCACTTTAAAATGAATACCCACTCTAATCGTGTGTCCGCAATGCCTACAAATGCCTACAAGCTACTGGCCACAAACCCAAGCTTTGGAGTACACCAGCGTGTAAATTATGCAAATACCCCTACAGTCATCTATTGTGTATTATGTCATTTATGACTAAAGAGATGTTGATAAACACAAATATGACACTGCCTGCCAGCCTACTGGTACTATTGCTTCAAGCTGTTACTACACTTTATTACCATTTTAGTGCATAACACCGTGTTTGTAGCACTAAAGTGGTACTTATCCCACCTTGTCTGACCACCTTAATGCCCTGTCAACTGCCTTTGTTGGCTAATAGATAAATTATAGTGTTGTTTGAGCTTGTCTTCTTTTTTAGGGTGTTGTTGTTTTTGCTTTATGATCTATAACCTGACCCACAGTGTACTATTGTAGGGCTTAATATCAATTAATTCTTTTAATTCTGTGTTACAATGAAATAACATGTTGACAAAATTCATTGCAATACAATGTGCATATCTTACACTCGCAAACACGTATACACGCATAGTTTATTATATCCTCTTAATTAGTACTAGAAACAAATCATCCCATGTAAATTAGTATATTAAAAGAAAATCTGAAAATAAAAATATAATCACTGGCAGATCCAGGTTTTTAAGAGGGGCAACTAATTGATTTCATGGGTTTCATACGTACGATCGATCATGGCGAACATGCCATAATCTCCATGAGAAATGAAGTATTTTGGTGGGAGAAAGGGGTGAGAGCTTGTGGCCCGTGGATTTGCCTATGCCAATTCCATTACAGTACACTGACGTTATAAAAAAGTTATATAAAAAGTCTAATTTAATAAATTTTATTGCAGACGGCAAACGGCGGAAGAGAGGGAGGCGGAGCGGCAGGCGGCACAGAAGTTCATGATGAGTCTACAGGCGGAAGCCTCCAAGAACATGTACTCGAACCCGGACCCTCTGTGTCTCAACAACGCCTCCCTCCACGCTCTGCAGGTCAGCTGCCAAGTTAGCATTTTTTCCCTGCTTATTCTAACATTAGAGAGTAGTTGTTAATTTGATGACATTAGCATTGCTGATATGATTACGTTATGCTTTTAGTAAGTTGACGTATTCTATGGCCACATTTTGTTATTAGATTTTATTGTTTTTATTCTATTTATTTTCAAAAAATGAAAAACATAGTAAAGAAATCTAAACTGACATTTTGGATTTGTATTGTTTATCTTTGAGAATCAATGGCATAGAAAGAATAAAAGATGAAAAATAATATAAAACTGCTACATGGATGTGCATGGCTATTGGGGCATAACAAATTTCTACAGCAGGCATTTTGGTACTCGTTTAACATTGAGTATATAACAAATATTTTAATCTGGAACTTCTCATTACTAATTAGACAATAGCTATCATTGCAATATAAGACTTTGCACAGAGCTTCAAGAATACAGTAGAACCTCTATATTAAGACCACTGCAATACTGGCCTCAACTGGTCTCAATAAAAAGGTGATCTGTTTATGGAAGCTCACACTAGTTTATTTATCAAGGCTTCGGGTCTCGTTAATAAGTTGTCATTAATTGGAGGTACTACAGTATTCCATTAACAACACAACATTGGCAGCCATAGTAGTGCATGTATGTACGCAGCTAGCAATAAAATCTCTTCTCTTGGGGCAGTTCAAATTGCATCTAAAACATGTTTATATTGTGATTTTTTTTTGTAATTGTAGAACCTTCAGCCATGGGCCGAGGATGAAGAGAACTCCCAGGATGGGGGCGAAGGCAGCTTTGCGCGGGGACTGGCCAGCCCGGGCCTGGTTTGAGGAGGAAGGACGCGATGAGGATTTGGAAATATCTAGACATCAACTCCAATTCTCTGTTCTCGTTAGTTCTAGACTTGCTATTGGAGCACACTGGCAATAGTTGGGCAAGCAAGTCAACATGAGATGGATGATGGAGGACGACAAATCTAGACAGCAGTTCTATTTGTCTGTGCGAACTACTTCTAGACTTCTGAATGAAAAATAGTGTGGAAAGCTCTGGTTACTTTAAATTAGGTTGCTAGACGTCGTAGGAAGTGGCATTAGCTGCGATGTACTAGAACCAGGAAACGGCCGGAGCTGGCAAAATATAGACTTTTAGACACCACTGCTGCTAAGGATGTGATTTTCGATTCCGGTTAGTGTAATTCCCCACTGATTGATTTTGGCGTCATTGCGGAGGCAAGCATCCACGTGTTATAGACAAAAGGAACTACTTTTGTGACCAGTAGAAGGCAAGTGAACATTGATGGACTTATATCTTGCAGTGCATCCAACGACTAAGTTAAAAGCAATGATGAATTGTTGTGAATGTATGAGCATGCATATGTAAAGTGACTTGGTCATTTGAAGGTAATACGTGGTGTATCAATGCCCGATCAATGTTCTATGTTACGATGACAGTGGACATTCAAACTAGACTCAATGATATTTCCATAATTAGTATGTAGGCTACATATGGTACATCCACATGTACAATATAACCTCCAATCAAGACAAACCCTATGAAGAGACCACCTCTGTAATGAGACAATTCCTCACACTCCCAAGTCGGAACAGTGAACCGCCATAAAGTGATAACATTTTCACGAAGACCAGCCCCTGGTGTGGTCTTAATAAAGAGGTTTTGCTGTACATTCACAGTACAATGTAGATCGAAATCATATTGCAATGTCAGACCAGACTTTTGATTCTTACCCAAACACACACAGTACAGTCTTGATTGCTGAGCATAAGAACATAATTGCTTATAAGCCATCTACCCTGAAATGGATGGACTTGAACCTGACAATGATTCTTGCCATTTGATGGATGCAAGTGTTTTTTCCATGACATCAACTCTGTTGTTTATTGTACATATATGCCACATGTTTTATATTCCTTTGGGACGTGACTGAGGATCTAACATTGTATTTTTATTTGGAGCACTTTGATTCTATGAATTAGTCATATTTGAATAGTAATTGTCAATTATCCAACTATTTTATAAATCTAAAAAATTGTTAGATTGAAAATCATGTTAGGAAGAATTTATGTCCGCCATCAACTATGAAATCCATTGAAATTAAACATCATTATATTTGCTTCATGCTTGTTAGGCTGTTAATTATTTTATTTAAACAGTCGAATCTGTGTCTGAAATCCATGTTGTTAATAATCACGCCTTGTGTAATATTCGTTTCTAAAGTAGGTATTCAAAGTTATAGAAATAATGAGGACCTAATTGTATGCCGACCATGAACAGTTCAAAACATTTCATGTATTTTTAACAACTTTTCAATGAGTGTATGATTATGTGTATGCAAGTATTTTTTTTTTGAAAGACCACGCGAAATTAAGGGAGCATTCAATATGCTTTTTGGGTAGTGTTCATTAATTATGTTAATGGCGAAACAAAAACAGCAACTCTTGTTTGAGTTATGTTTCATCAAGTAAAGTGGCAAGCAAACAGGTACACCATGGGAAACTATATTGATTTTAAACATATACTGTTATACATTACTACAATTCAAATCATCCTTGCCCAAGACTTTTAAGTGAGCTGCTGTGATATGATCTGTTTATTATGTTTGGGGGAGATGTTTTGTCATCAGAATAAAAAGATTTAGAATGCTATTCTGACATCATGCTGTTAAGCACACGACTAATGCATAACCAACATATTCCTTATATTGTTTCCCTATATAAGCTAGTTTCGTTTGGTACCCGCAAACAAAGTGTGAGGCGACAGAGACTAATTTACGGAAACACCCGAGTCTGTTAGAATGTGCCGAATCAATATTGTCACTGTTTTGGGTCTTAGGCAAGGATTACCTTAACAGTATTTTTTATATGCTTGTAGGTGGATTTGCCATGATTGTGGAAACTGTATATGGTGTGATTGAGTGGTATGGCAGTGTTCATTATTTTCATATTTCGTATTCTATTTACAATGCTTCAATTCTAATTGTACAGTACTAGCTGGTGTGAAAGTACGGTGAATAAAGAAATTGAATTAGATGCTGTTTTGTAGAATTCTTCCTGTTTAAAAAAGCAACGCTTTTCTGATTTACACATCAGGATTATTTTTACAACTCCTTCTTGGGTTAAATTTAACCATTGGTTTTAAAAAGCACAAATTAAACAGATGAACAAAACAACCAAAACCCATCTTCGCCAAACATGCGCTTTCACACCCCAAAATCAAGCAGAAAATGTATCTATCATTGAAACAAAATCCACAAACTTATAGCTGCAAGATCGCAGATGTCCCAAGTAATAAAACACTACACTCGGTAATAGAAATAGGCCTGTCATCACCCGAAAAGAAGACGCATAACTCTCAAACGCACGCCGTCCATTTTGATAAGTAATGGCGGTTTTACTTCGTTTTCTCGTCTGCGCTACTCCGCGATGGGCGCCATTTTGTTCGGCTAAGAACGACCATTACTCACAATTTCTGCATCCGCCGGCGCAGTAATACAAATAGATAGGCGAATGACACAAAACATAGCTCGAGTAATCCGTCGTAGGCAAAGGGCCAATCGAATTAGAGAGGTTATTGGCAAGGGGGTCTGGGAAAAGGACACGAATATGACGTGCGTTTTTACGCTTCCGGTCGAGCAGGAATTGGATTTTATGAGGGTCAGTGGTGATGGGGCAAGGGTCGTAGATGTCCCTTAAGTGGTCAGCTGGAGCATGTGTTTATCCCATGCGTATTGACCGATAGATTGACCAATTTCCCACTGATCTATGCTGTAGGAAATGGCTGATATGTGAATTAAACCTGGCTAATAAACATTATGCAACAAAGTACTTATTTTTAGTTATATGGGGAAGTGTGAAGGAGACCTGAGATACATCAGCAATACAGCAGTACCTCTTTATTAAGATACTTCATGGGACTGGCCTTAGCTGGTCTTGATAGAGGGGTGATCTCAGTACAGAGGTTCGCAGTAATATATTTGTAAACTCATGGGTAATGGTGTTATTATAGACGTGGTTTCTTTACAGAGGTTGTACTGTAGTTAATATTCTATTTGTTTCTAATTTCTGATCCACATAGAGACACAATCCATAACTGACGGGCATAAACACGTAACAGACAACTCATTCTACAATTAAGTGCCGGACATCAAACCACACGGTTTCTACCTATTTATTATACCAATGAATTATGAAAGTTTACACCAGATTATACAGTTTAGGGACCATTCAGTATTTATGACAGGGTGGGGTAGGAGGATTTTAGGGCGGGCTATGAATTTTTGTCACAATGTTTGGAGGGGAGGCCATCAATTTTTTCACACACTTTTTTTTTTGGGGGGGGGCGGGGGGGGGGCTATCATCTTTTTCATAGAAAATTTACCCCTTTTTTTAGTTTTTAGAGATTCTGTATTAAAATTTACATTTTTATTTTATGGATATCCATCAAATAGGGATTTAGCTAACTGACAATGATTGCATTAACTGTTGGGAGGGTCACCATTTTTGTCACATGAAACTGAGGAGGAGGGGGGTGTACCCATTTTTCCTAATTTGCTCATTTGTTACAAAATCAAAGTCAGAAGAAGAAATGAATAAAATCCTTGACCATTTTTCATATCTGACATGTTTATGCTGTTTATGCTGTTTCACTGAACGAAAATGACAACAACAAAAACAGAACTGACAGGCGTTTAGTACAGAGCCACTAAACAACCGGAACCCATTGGCTTTATGAATTTATATGTAATAGGATTAACTCATAAAGAGAACAAAGCGATGTTCAATCTCGTTGAGTAACAGACGTCACATCAGACGACTGTTATCGAGTGCTCACTGTCACGCTTGTAAAAACGAAAACGTTACTTTTCCTGTTCGTTCGTGAAATGTGACAGTCATGATGTTTTCGTTTGGGTCAGTACGTTTGATTCGTCCATAATGGATACAAATAAGTAGTGATGAGGTTGACATGGCGTATATGTGAAATGTAATGGACGTTATCAATAATATTCACTCATGCCACAATAATATCAGTAATTACGGGCTTGAATTATATTTTGGATTTGCAGTTTTTTCAGGTTACACTACAGCATAGGCGTAGCAATACTATAGCAAATCACCCTAACACCTTAAACTCACACATTACGTACATTGTAGGTACGAATATCGCATGCCAGGATGTTGAGCAAACAAAATCATAGTCAAAGAGTATTGCAATTGTGACGTACATGTACATGCACTTGCACGGTATAGTGGTTACAGCTAAAGTGAGAAAGTGCATTAATACGCTGAAGAATATGGGCTGTCCAGAGAGGATGGCTGAATATTACGGTCCTCATGTAATACTATATTTGATATTCCCATTAAAATATATCATATCAATGTAAGGGCAAATGAGTTCTCAAGTACACACCTCTACATTTTCACCGAACTGCAGCAAGTCTAACCACACAAAAAGAGCACCACGCGCACGAATTAAGCGTAAAAGGCAAAAAAGCACGTGTCTGCGTACATTTAATGATTGCCATTGTCGTTTGATTAAGAAACACGCATTAATCTTTCAAGAAGCTTGTTTTTCCTGACAGCAGACGACATTATCTGGTGTGATGGTCCATGCCTGGGACAATTAAATGCTGCTGAACGTCGCTGCGTGTCGCTCGGGAGTAGAGGAAACCACTTGAGCTACAATAGAATAATCCAAATCTGGGTTCTCTGGAGCTTGCATTGTGGTAATGATATGGAATTTGATAATGAATATTGAAAGAAGGGGCCGATGGGATTGTGGTTATGATATTGTGGATATGATTTAGTGCCTTCAACATGATTGTGAAGGTTTGTTAAATTTCCCGTCATCAAAAACTCCATTTATTGCATTAAACAAACCTTCACAATCATGTTGAAGGCACTAAATCATATTTTCATAGCTTATATTGACTAGATCATACATGTGTGTTATAATATTTACAGTTCAGCCCAGGCAGTTAGGTAGATAAAACAAAGTTATTTAACAATGATCCCTTGTGGTTTTCCTATCACTAATTGGATGGATTTTCACCAGAGAGTTAATTAAGTACAATCTACAGAATCACACGACTCTTTTTTATACGTGCATGTGTGCATTATGCATTTGGTATAGGTTTGTACTATTTGCTTACAGTTTATCGGGTCTTAAAGTCTTGCAAAGCCAACCCATTTCAGAGTAACATAATAAGATTTGAACCCACAACACCTGCCTGCACATAACATGTGTATTTCTCAGGTACATGTATATCAAGTTCATCATTTGTTTCTTTTAAAACTATGTTATCTCAGTAATCTATTCCAATTGTATTTGTGTCTCCAAAATCACAGTAGGGCCTATGACAACCAAACTTTAACAAACTGACAACACCACAGCTCAAAACACACACGAGAAAAACAAAAACTCACACCACCCTTCATGAATCAAACACACACCAAACCAAAACTTAAAACCATCGAGGTTTGAAGCCACCGTACGAGTCCTCACCAAAAAACAAGAAACAAAATGGCCGCTGATATTTTCTCCGCAGACGAGCTCAACTGATCCGGAAAAGCGGAAACAAATGATGGTTAAATGCAGACTGACAGGCGACACGGCGATCTCTGGTGTCAATAGGGGCTGCAGGGGGGAAGCAAGCTGTCAATTATTTAAAGACCAACTCTCGGCAAGAGCTGTTTTAAGTGTATCTTTAGGGGCCACGTGATAAGGTCGAGCCAATTGATTGGATGAGGTTTGTTTCATATTACTCCGATTGTTGCTACGAGTGGGGCTTATGTTGTGTTAGATGATTTTTTTTACTGTATTGGGTTATGAAGCATTTTTGTAAAGGTATTTTATGCTAATATTTATGATGCTACTATCATACACCCGGCCTATGTTTTGAAGATATACATTGGACACGTTTGTATGCTTCTGGGGCCGAGTGGTTAGGGAGTTGGACTCGTGACCAGAAGGCCATGGGTTCGATTCCCAGTCGGGTCTGGTAGTGGGTGTTGAGCAAACTCATCACTAAACAGTTGCATACTGCTCCATGGCACCTACACGTTAATTAGGTACAGGTCATTGGGTTGAAAGAGTGAGTGAGTGATTGTGTGAGTGATAAGCATTGTGCGCTGAATGTGCTGCCGATGCAAGCATATGTGAAATGATCAATTAGAGATCAATAAGTGGGCCAATGACTAGAGCTAGCATTTGATGTAGACGGGCCATGCAAAGAAAATGAAACCATTACGGTGTGATTTTAGTCCCTACCCTAAATTTGTTTGAAAAATTCAGGCTCCACTCGAAAATTACTACGAATTTTCCGAGCCGCCTCTATCAGTGCAACATAGATGTTCAAGTCCAACAAATTAAATTGAATTTTCAGCCTCCCTCCCCCATGCTTTTCATGCTCCCTTGGGCCATGCCAAATGGTAGCACCCCCCCCTTCACCCCACTGACCCCCCCCCCCAGCACACACTCGCACATGGTGTCGCCACCATCTTGTATGGTCTACACCACAGTATTGTCTTCTGTAATTGACATATAAAGAAGACAGAGCCATACACTCCTATCATATCCAATATTGCCAAGTGTAGGTACAGACCCACCAGCATCGAATGTTGTCGACAAATTCGTGAAAATTATCAATAAAACAAAACCAGCGTCTGCATCAAGTGAAACCACATAAAATGCAACCATTGCCCCAAAACGGAGATATACTGCCAAACGACATATAGCACTAACGCAATAATCAAAATGGCGCCGCGGCAACAAATGAATTGGTTACCTAGCAACGACTGACAGATAAAATAGCAGACTTCCCAATTTGAGGCAAACTTAATAGAGCCAGCTCGTTAATGAATACGGGACGGCCCGCCATACGAAAAGGATTAAGCGAAAATGAATTGTCGTAATGCGACGGAATCAGACGAACGAATCTCGGCAATCGGCCATGATTCTTCGTTTAGTGCCGGCCAAATCTGGTTACAACGGGTCCAATAATGAAATGGCAAGTTGGTTGGGATAGGGCGCCTGTGAGATGCCAATAGTTGTTAGTCACTAATGCTGAGACGAGCCTTGATAAAGTGCCATTTGAAGGTTTGTTTGTCAATAGCACTTTATTTTACGTCTGTTGTGGGGTCGGGGTAGGTTGGCAATCTTGGCAGAGGGGTGGCTGTCCGGGTTAGAGGTTTTTGAGAGGCCTACCATTTATTATGGTCCGGGCGGGGGAGGGGGGCATGAAACCTTTATTGTTTGTTTTTGTTTGAAAATTTTGAACTCCCCACATCCAGTAAATAATGAAACAAAACGAATAATAATAATTTTTCGAACGTCCTATAAGTGCGCCATAGATTTTCAAGCTCCCAACCCTCAACATCAAGTGCATTTTTTCAGTCAGACCCCCTCCCCCCAGGCCCCGCCAATAATTTCATACCCCTTTGGACCCTGCTAAAGCGTAGCCATCTAGCTGGGGTCCGAAAGATAGGTGTGATTATGTCATGATTAAAAGAAGTTATGTTAGAATGATTGGATGTATGCTGTGTTCAGAAAGATGTTTTATATGGGAATCAATTAATTATAAATCAGGAAAATTAGCATTTAATAATTTATCTAAAAACGCATATATTCTTAATTATACAAATTTCACTTCTAATAATAATATACCATAACATAGGTCATATTTTGATAATCTAATTTATGAAAACGTTATTTTGTAAAATCAACATGAATAAGCATTTCTAAATCTTAAATGAAAATGATGATGAAATACAATCACTTAATTAAATGCTACAGCTAATATATATGATATAAAAATAAATAATCATGTACATTGTAATATACATATTATCATATTATTAATTACATCCAACACTAACGTTATCATAATATTTGTCTATTCAAAATAAATATAGAAAATCCAAAAACAATAATTTAGGCCAGCAGTACATGTGTTATGAAAATCATACATATCACAGTTATCTATGTCAATTGTTATTAAAACTAGAAAGATAAAATACCACAAGTACAACTTGCCCAATAACATCTCTTTACTTTATAAGACATGAAAACTCACACATGCGCATGAGTGCATTTTATGGCATATAAACACGCTGCTTCAAATGTCTCACGATGTTGGGAAGTTCTGTCATGTTGCACATTGTTGATTTTGTGGACCAATTTCCAAATATCTATATTCATATAAGAATGTCAGGCTGAGGTAAACAGTATATTCTTCCTAACGCTATGCCATCACGCAACTAAATTATTTTGACAGACGAAAAAGAGTATGTAAATTTTGTGGACCAAATTAACATATGCTATTACGCAATAAGCATGTCACTATCATTGTAGTATCACCAAACCGATATGTAATCCATCTAACAGTTCACGTGGCATAGGTCTGCTGAGTATAAGATAGTTGAATTATAGTTTATTTGTACAATTCCCACTAAGCACTTATATCATTATAAGCTACATGCTCCCAACATGGTTTTACAATACATAACATAAGGATATTTGTGCAACACCGTGAGATACTTGAAGCACAGTGATATAGATATTAGAAGAGGACTTTCATCTTATACTGGGTCTTAAAATCAATTAAAGTGTTGTTTTTTTTTATTTATAGCACATATGATTGTCTGAATCACAATAAGTAATGAGAATTGGACCAAAGATCAAATCTCGCTAAACAAAATAATATTAACTTATACATAATACATTAAATACACATTTGTATTACTCGGTGTTTGCAGCATGATTTGGGCGTTTCAATCGCCGACAATGGATAGAAGCAGGTGAAAATTATCTCTTGTTGTATTGTACAAAAGGCACAGAAGTTATAAGGCACCGAGTTAAATCACATATATATTTCAACTGTGCATATATAACAAACCACGCAAATGTATATGCACTTGATAAACACACTATTATACGAGTGTAGATGAGAGATAAAAAAAATCACTGGGTTTTGAATTTTACAGAACGAGTGAGCACAGCAAACGAATTCTGTGAAAGTCCACAGGAGGTGAAAGGTTTTCTTATCTCTCATCTCCAATTGGATTACCCTTTTCTCCCACATTTAATTATTTAATTTTTAAGTTTAAAATTTCTTGTCTTGCAGATTATGTTTTATTCCCGCTCCATCACTCAGCCAATCCGAATCGAGTATTTTCAGTAAATATGGGAGAAATGATATTTGCATAAGCACATATGACTTCTTAGCAAAAGCAACAATACAATTATAACAATCTTACTACATGTACACATAAATGCGCAAATCTAAAACATATAAGAATGTAAACATAATTGTTATCAAATATTTTCGGACGTTGTTTCTTAGGTCAACCCATTATCGCGCTCATGTTGGCACAAGTCAATCATTTTCCAAGTCCAGCGTTTTTCAATCCAAAAACTTATACATTTATGTCCAGTATATATACATGTGTATGCATATAATGAAATAACGAAATACATTTGTAAGCAATGTAATCACATACGCCAATTTTGTTTTGCATTATCCATAATTTACCCCTTTAACAGAAACTGCCCTTTCTCCTTCGAAATGCATCTTCAAACCTTTGTTTATCACACTGGTGTTTACAGACCAAGGACCTTCATTTTCTGACCTCTTCGCTTCAGTCTCACCATCTTCTGATCCATGACGAAGACTCCAGTCGGATTCCTTTTGTTCTTTTCTTCAATGCTGTGGCTCCTGATTCTTAGGTATTTATCTTTGCGGCTTGAAGACTCTACCGAAGGCATGTTATTTTCTCTGACAATCTTCTCAGTCTGTTTAGGTCCTGCAATGATAATCTATATGTAACATAAAGAGTAAAACATTGCGATACTTGTAGTTTACAGAAGTAGTCATCCAGGTTTTCGGTAAGTGGGCATTTGCGCAACCACTAGATTTTTTGCACTTCATGCACACAAATACTGGCGGACAAACAAACAACATATACTTGTTGATGAACACAACGGTTTTCGTAAAGACCGTAGTTGCCAAGACCGTATATATGTCCTTGATTCTATCATTAGAAACAGAATGAACGAAGACCTTCCTACATTTACAGCATTTGTAGATTTACAGAAGGCATTTGATTGTGTTGATAGAGACTTTCTAATGCACAAGATATTACTTGCTGGGATAAATGGCAAAATGTACTTTGCTATTAAGAATATTTATACAATGACCCTGGCATGTGTCAAGTTAAATAGTAACATGAAGTCTAGTTGGTTTCATACACTTTTTGGGGTGCGATAGGGTGATAGTATGTCGCCATCGCTCTTCTCTGTTTTTCTTAATGATCTGGCCAAAGAAATACAAGAAATGAATTGTGGAGTTGAGGTAAACAGTCGAAATGTTGGCATTTTACTCTATGCTAATGATATTGCGTTAATGTCCACAACAGAGGAAAGTCTGCAAACAATGCTTAATGTTTTAAGTAACTAGCCAAGTAAATGGTGTATATATGTAAATGAGAAAAAAAATCAAAGATAGTGCATTTCAGGAAGAATCTGGTAAATCATAGCAGTTTTCATTTCAAATGTGGTGAGTCCACATTGAACTATGTAACATCTTATAAGTACCTAGGTGTAACAATTAATGAATTTCTTAGTTATTATTATAATGCTCATATTTTAGCACAGTCTGCTGGTAGGGCTCTTGGTGGTATCATCGCTAAATATAAAATGCATAAATACATGGGCTACTCTACGTTTACAAAATTGTACGACTCATGTGCATGTCCTGTGATGGAGTACGGAGCAGGCATTTGGGGTTATTCAGTTAATGATAAATTAACAACTATACAAAATAGGGCGGCAAGGTGTTTTATGGGAGTACACAGGTTCACACTTAGTGCAGCAATTGAAGGGGATATTGGATGGTTAAATCCAAGGTATAAAAGGTGGTTATGTATGTTAAGATTATGGAATAGACTTGTTATACTCCCTGAAAACAGACTCACCAAACATGTTTTTATTAATGATTATTATCTAGCAATGTCTAACTTTGATAATTGGTGTAAACAAATATGGTCAATTCTTAATTCTGTAGGCGAAGAAGATTCATTTTCTACAAGGAGCACTTGTAACATTGTAGATATTAGCAAAAAGCTTTTGAAAAAACAAGAAAATGAATGGAAGGCAAACATATTGAGAAAACCTAAATTAAGATAAATTGTTTAAGGAAACCCTTGAAGTTGAAAATTATGTCAAGTTTAATTTAACAGCAAACCAACGTTGGGTTACTGCACAACTTAGAGCAGGTATTTTGCCCCTCAATATTGAAACTGGGCGATTCAGAAATATAAAGCTTGAAGATAGACTCTGTACATTATGTAATCTAAAGGCAGTAGAAAGTGAAACCCATTTTTTTATTTGATTGTCCTTGTTATGAAAATTTACGCAAGAAATTTTTAGAAAATATTTGCACGTATTATCCAAACTTTAATGCGCTTTCATATGAAAACAGGTTATGTATTCTGTTTGATCAAAAATGTAGAAGTTTATCAAAATTTATTCTTGATTGTTTCAACTTAAGAAAAGAAAAATTATTTAATAGTTGAGTGTAATTTCTTTTGTATAGATTTGTGTGTGTATATACGTGTATTGTTTTACCTTTATTTTGTCATATATGTTACCTACCTAGTTATATGTGATATTTAAATGGTGATATTATAAGCGTACTGGGCTGGACCATAGTATAATATGTATGTAATACTTAATTGTATAAATTGTATATGGCAATGTCACGAAAATAAACTTATTAAAACCTTAAAACCTACACATGCATGGTGATCTTTGAAACAGTCAAATACATGCACGTTTGAAGTTATCTAGAAAGCGCACACGGGAATGTCGTCTATGATACATATATTCAAAATTCTTAGTGTAGTGTAGAATGCAATGATTTGCTTTGCCAAATGACAATCTTGAAATTCTGTACCTAGAGGCTTTGCCTTGAATGATCCGTCACCAGCTCTGTTGTCCTCATCAGCATGGTCCTTTATCTTCGAAAATTCATGATCTAGCAACGTGGCTGGAATATACATGAATTAATACATATAAGTAACACTAAACTGTCCAGTCTATATTTCCGATAGTTTTACTGGTACTGACAGGATCTAATTTGCATTCATTGAGTGCATAAATGTTAATAGAAATGCTGTGGGGTAATATTGCGTAGATAGCAATGAAGGTTACAAAGAAAAAACTGACAATTTACATACATTCGGACAAAACAATGCCAATACCACAGACATTCAGCCCTTTGCCCCATTCCACTTTCTTGAAATCCAGCATCCCTATTTTTCGTTTCCATTTCCCCTTACATTTCCACACATTTTACCGTGGATTATCAAGTAACACTCAATTTCATGCTTTTTTTTGCCTTATTTTGCTTTTGTTTTGCATCTCCACGAGCCTTCGTTCATTTTAAACCCACAAAATCTCATGAGTGCGCCCCACCTCTTTTCGTAAAACATGGCTCTGTCACTGCCTCTTGTACAATGTAGCATGACGCCATAGCTGGTGTAATACATATAAGTAGTATATAGTTTGGTGTTATAGTGATCATGCTCACCCTGTTGCTTCACTTTAGTCTCCTTGGGGGGTGCTGTAATCGTGACACTCTGATTTAGAAAATAGGTTTCTTCCCCCTTTTGTTCATCAATTCCTTTACTTATGTCTGAGGAGAAGCCTAATATACTGTCTAGGTACTTTTGATCTGCATTTGTTTTATTAGAGGAAGACTCTTTGACTTCTTCGGAAACTTCTTCAGCATTTGAGTTTGGATTCTAAACATAAAATCATTTCAATTAGACATAGCCCTGTAAGTTGAAAATCATCATCAGTAATCGACTTCTTACAATGTAGATACATGACATTTCAAAATAAACGACAAGTATTTTAATTTTGAATCAATTATTTCATTGGTACGGATACAGTATACCCGTCTGGGAAGACCACCTCTATAAAAAGACCATCTCTAAAATAAGACCACATAGCGTACATATGATACTACCACTGGGTTTAGATAAATATCTGAGGTCTGTGATACTACTACTGGGAGAACCGGTCTCAATAGAGAAGTGGTCTCTTTATGGAGATCAGCTCAGTGACTCTCATTATTTCAGTGGTACACACGGTAGTACGCAGAGACAAGTGTACTCGTCACTGAGGTGTTCCTATTTGCAAAGTGATTATTTAATAGCATCATATTGACATCACGAGAATGAAAACGTGTCCCTAATTATGAGGTGTCTCTATTAGAGAAGCCTGAGGTTAAAACATTAAAAAAAATCATAATGTCTAAAGTTTAAGTATGAGATACCTCTGAGGCGTCGTCGACCACTATGGCATTCTGTCCCACCCAAATCTGCTCGTCTGCGTAGCCAACAGAGGCCATGAACCAGACCTTCTTATCGGGCGTGGTAGGTTGGTGGAGAAGGCGGGTCCTGATCTGTAACATAGTCAGCAATGTACCACACTGATGTGATACGTATCTAGGTACTGTTGTTTAAGCTGGTTGGTTAGAAGCGGTCCCAATATCATATGAAAACTTACAAGATATGTGATCTGATTGTGCTTGGGGTCAGTCTTGAAGTGACCAGTGTTGGTGATCCTTGTGAGGTTCCATTCGGCACTGTAGTGAACTTGACGATCTTCCCCGCCAACTTGGTACTTGAAGTCATGGTCAGTACCAGCTGCCATGAGCACCTTGTTGTATACAGGCTGGCTGGTCGTTGTGCAAGGAATGTTCAGACCTGAAGTTGGAGTACAGGGAAAGTGTTCACATTGCCGATAAGGTAGAATCCCTCTATTAAGACCACCTGTGGGACCTGCCTCAAGTGGTCTCCATAGAGAGATAGTCTTTGTATGAAGGTTCACAGTGGTCTTTTTATGAGGGCTTGGCACTGCGCACACTGGAATGATCATTGAGGTTTAATGGTAGCTCTTACTGTATTGTTTTGTAATTCACCGTTTGTTTGTACTGTCGTGTTCGTACTTTAGTGCCAGTCCCTATATGGGCATTATTCCTAAAGGTATTGAAAGTGCTATGCCCATGAACATTATTGAACGTATCATACTCATGCAAATTCCTTAATTGTACGATTCATATATATCCCCATTATAACACAGTAATCTATTTCATTTATAACATACACCACTGAAAACAGAAAGGACGCTAACCCTTGTTGAGGGTCTCCACACCCTCAATGCTCATGTCAGCGGCCTCGGCACTGTACTGTGTGATCAGCATGACGCGGTAGTCGTTCACGGAACCCACGGGAAAGTCGATGGTCAGGTGATAGTCCACCTCTTCTCCCATGGCTACTTTATAGTCGCCGCCAACAATGGTCTCAAACTTGAAGTCGGGCCGCTTTGGCTGAAATGGAAGGTGGATTGTGAAGAGCGATGGTATAAGTTTTGTTCAGGAAACAGAAGAACGTATAAAGATATGAGGACCACTTGTGAAAAGAAATCAGATCTACAATGGCGTGTCTACGTAAGTAGCAGGTTCTTAGGAGGCTTAGGAAGTCAAACTCCATTGGATGGGTGGGGTGGGGTGGGGTGGGGGTGGGGTGGGCATTTGGTATGGGGTCTGGAGCCCCTGGCTGCTTCGGCCGTGTGTAGACATTGATCTTAAATTTGAAAACTAATATCGACATAACATACCTGCTTTATACTAGAGATATTTTATCAATCCCTATACAGTTCCAATTTGAAGAAAATCCCTCCACCCCCACCTCCACCCCACATTTGGTGGTGGTTGGTTAAAATCCCGCCTTAAATAATTTGTTTGGTCTCACTTCCCACAGTCCCCTTGTTTACATCTTACACGCGACTTTTTGTTCAGTCTTTTGAAAACTCCACAGCTCACCACCTTTTACCATGCACAGTTCTGTACACCCCATCATGCAAAAAAAGAAAATCCTCCAACTGACCATGACAACAGGTGCTGGTCCCTGCCTTTTCACCACCGTGACATTTTTCTGCCCCACCCAGAACTGACTGGGCCCCATTTCCACGGACGCGCCCACCCAGAAGGTTTTGCCCACGTTGGTGTCATTCTCGTGGACGAAAATGTGGTACTCAAACGTAAGCCGGTTCTTTTCCCACACCTTCTGGGTTTCGGGCAGACGACTTCCTGCAACGAGAGATGGTTAAAGGCTCACATTTGGTCTGTCTGTAAACTAGTTTTTGAAAACATCTCCGACAATGATGTAAAATATTTGAGTGTGACACATCGGCAAAAAACGAATTGCGTGGAATGTTGGGAGTTAATATTAAAGGTAAAATTATGCCACTTAGATATAAACTGTTGCTACACGTGTACGTTGTATACTAAAAAGAACATTGTCTATTTATGGAGAACTATGGAAAATGAGGCATCGTGAATTTTGGGATTGATAATCATTAAGTAAGCCTGTATTTTGCAAGGGTTCGACGTCAGCTGAAGCTATGGTATTATAATATATAATTGTCTCACACATCAAAGTCTGCGCACATCAAAGTCTGTTGCACATAATATGGATTATAACATAATATGCTATATATCTCTACCTGTGGGAGCAACATTGATCCGTCAGGTCTGCTAACAGTATTAATAGTCGTGTTAATGGCAACTATTGATATATTTACCTACAGAAACAGCCGTGTAATGTATAACATCTATCGATAAAACATACAAACGCTGTGCACCTCGCTGTGCATAATTGCAAATTACGGAGGGTGCGCTTGAATTGATAATGTGTAAAATGGCTAATTTTCCTGCTATGACATGAGAAAGAATAATTTCTTTTATATCAACTATTCATGAACTCTTTGTGATTTACCGATCATTTCAACAACCGACATAAGACAACACTGGCATTCATTTCCAAGTTTCTTTTTCGCAGGTCCGAAACCCACGATACACAAACTTTGAAAGGGGCATTACATTTTTTTAAAAAAACTGCACTTAACCCTGACAGTGAATGTATTTCGTTCACATGGACAGGTTGCACTGCACCCGAAAATAGTAGCCAATATATGCCATTGTACCATTCTAGTGTGAGACACCCCTAAATAATGTATGCGGGTTGGGAGTAGAAAACGGGTGGGAGTATATGTTTTTCCAAATAAATATGCAGACTTAATCCATGTATCTTTTTTAAGGGTCACAGCATATAATTGTGAAATTGCGTAAGTCTTATGTCATCTACTAACTTTGATCTTTTATGAAATTGACAGTTTTGAAAAGTTGCGATATAATGATAATATGCCACCATTAAACACAGGGTGTATTTCTTCAATATACATGCAAATGTATACCAAGTTTCCTACCTGCATTGACAAGGCCTTTCAGTTGAAGAGAGCCGCCACCACAGGGCATGGAGTGCTCGTAGTGTTTGGAGACATCTTCTTTCTCCACGTGGCTGTAGTAGTCCCCAGTGTCTATCAGCGACACTGTATCAAGAGCAAAGTCTTAGTCAGGAAAATCAGTAAAATATACAATATTTTCAAATAACAATATACAATAGGCAGATACAGTGGGTGGCTCAAGAGGCACGTGCCTTTTGGTATCGCCACAAGCCGTCATGCGTATGAAACTTATGTAATCATGGGCATGTACCCCTATTTTCTGAAATAAACTGGGTGTGCCATTGATCAGTACTAGAATAATGCAGTCTAGATATATACTATTATCACTGGCCGAATTTCCTAATCTTGACGAAAATTGTGTGAAACACGCATGGGCTACCTTTTTTTATAAATAAAACTATAGTTACCAACCCCCATGTTAATTCTAAGGGGTAATGGGGAGAGTAGTATAATGTAGACCTTTAAATTAGGGACTGTATGTAGTCTGCGAATAATGTATTTTTGGTGGAATATTGAAAGACCGTAGGGATATCAGAGGTTTTCTGAAAACTTGGATGTACCAATTGAATATGCTATGGCAGTATCGCTTTATTCCCACAACCATTTAGCTGCATCGCCACATCCCCCATTCTGGAAATTCCACATAGATTCTTTTTGGCGCGTGGGGGGGGGAGGATTTTACCCACATCCCGCCCACTTCCACTTACTTTCAACCCCACCCCCATTCACAACATTATTATTTCATTTCGTTTTCCAAGCACCGACATCACAAAATCCTCAACCAACCTCCTCACCTGAACAAGGGGTCATGAAGGGCCCCTCGGGCGGGAGCACCTCCACCACAACGTCGACCATGGGATAGGCCATGTGGACATCCAGGCGGAACACGGCCGTCTCTCCGGCCACCACTGTGTCTGGGGCCGTGAAGCTGAAGGTGGGCTCGGGCCATTGCGAGAACACGCCGATCTGGAGTAGCCATAAATGTGTGCAAATATTTCTCCCACAGCTTGATAATGAGCATAGACTGGTAGAGGCAGTGTGAATGATATAGCCGTGAAACCAACGGTGCTACAAAAAGATTCAGTAATAACAGGAATAGATCAATAGGTTCTAGTTCACTTACGAGTGGATCTTTCTTGTACGTGAAGCCCGCCTGGCCGACCCACACCTCCATCTCATTGTTGTACTCCACCCCGGCGCTCACCCACACCACCTACAACACACAGACGGGACGTATAAATTGTAGCAGAAGGAAGGCACCCTCCCAAGCTCGTGTTCAGAGGGCATTTAGATGTTGTAAGACTGCATTGCTAAAGGCAATACGAAGGAGATTCCCACAAACTGACGATGCCACACGGCGTCAGCTTTGAGGTGTTCGTCCGCTGCCGCCATGAGCAAGTAAGTGATCTAAGTAAGTAACGTAAGTAAGTGAAGTAAGTGAGTGCATAAAGTAATTTGGTCAAGTAAGTAAGTAAAAAAGGGGGGAAAAGTAAGTTAGTAAAGAACGTCGGTAAAGTAAGCAAGTTAAGTAAGCAAGTATAGCGAGTAGGCAAAGTTAATAAATGAGTGAGTGAGTGAGTGAGTGAGTGAGTGAGTAGTGAGTGAGTGAGTAAAAACAAGTGAGTAAGGACATATAAGTAAGTAAGACAGACGTTTATCAGGGTCCATACCTGGTCGGGTTTGAGGTGTGCATCGGCCGCCGCGAGCACCACGGCGTCCCACTCGACAATGAACATGCTGTCCTCGGGCCGCTCCGCCCCGCCCACATTGGTCACCGACCCCAGCTCTAGGATGGCGCGGTCATACTGCAACAGACAGAGGGGTCAATGATCAATCATGGGGCTGGGGGGGGGGGTCTCGTTGGCAAAAAGGGAAGGGGTCAGTAGTTTAGAGGTCAGTGGTTTTAGAACAGGTAGAGGCGGAATTGATTGCGGGACTGCGGGAGTGGTTAAAGTAGATTTAGAAGAAAGATAGGGGTCAGTGGTATAGTGCTGTGTCATGTCACCTGGATCGGCGTTACCATGACACTTCTAGCTAGATGGCTAGCAATACATTAGCCATTTTAAGTACACAAACATCATCAACATATCTGGCAGTGTGCTATGTCAAACAGCATCTCGCTCGTTATTCTGGATTCATTTTCACCGCCCTACACGAGGAAACAAGAAATTTGAGACTCCTGAGGATGTTTACAATTCAGGGTGTTGATATTTTACGTTAAATATATGTACAGTAGAACCTGCCATTAGGACCAACCTCTATAAATAGACTATCTCTATAATAAGTCCATTGTTTGCAGTCCCAAAGTTTCATAAACCACCATTCTATTGAGACCACTTGACGACAGTCCAAGATGTGGTCTTGATAATAGAAAGTTCTGCTGTACATGTATGTGTTAACAGTTTTTTTTTGTACAGTTACATGATAGTATTTAAGTTTTTTCTTCAGGTGAATATCCACAACGTATTTTCTATACCTTAAAACCTTCAGCGTACAGTGTACAATAAAATGATGGAACGTGTGGCTATATATGACACGTAGATTACAACTTTACGGTCTAAAAAAGTATGCCAGACAGACTCACGTCTGTGTCATCCGGGGTCTTGCCCTCCAGAACTGGCTCGATGGAGCCGGTGGTCTCCAGGAGCCGGCCCTTGACCACGCGCACGTTGGCCAGCTTCATCACGGTGGTGTCGTTGTCGGGCGTGAAGAGCTCGGCCACCATGTCGTGGGTCCCATGCTCCGGGATCTGATGAATAAGGTGTGCATTGTTATCACTATGGTGATAGCATACTCCTGAACCAGGTAGGTGCTTCTCTTGTCTCCCCCCCCCCCCCCGTCGCTCAGGTTTATACTCACAAAATTATTTTTCCCTTTTTTCTTATTTGCTTGCATGTGAAAACCCATGAAACCCTATGTGTCCGTGTGCCCCGCCCCTTTTCAGAAAATCTGTATCTGTCAGTATGTTAGTAGTACCCGGCGTGAAGTGGTCTGCAATCAAGTCATGCTTCCTGCGCCATGGGATGTGAAATTAAGAGAGTGAGTGAGTAAATCAGTGAGTTTAAAAGAGTTTTGTTGGAGAGTTGGTTTACGGTAAGTGTGATTGTTAGTGAGTGAATTTAAGTCATTTTTACCCTGCAAATTGTATACTCCTACTAGGAATGGGACGAAACTTCGAATATTCAAAATTTCGTTCATCTACCCTTACTGTAGGAATTTCAAACACAGGTGGAACAAACCTAACCTACCTGTATGGTGAACGTGAAGTGGATGACGCTTCCCACCATGATTTCTGTCTGCTCGGGGATGCCCTTCTTCATCGTGAAGGTCACCTCATCCACCTTGAGCTGTGATTCTGGCTCTGGCTCCTGCCAGTCCGACGCCACATGGAACTGAATAACACCTTGACATCAACGCCCTTGATCTTATCAGAACATGTTAAGGGATCTGTTTTTGTAAACATGAGTGATAGCACCTGGAACACTTCTTTGTTATGACATCAATGAAAAGTTCGCAATTTCATCAGAGGGAGTTGGTCGGTGATAGAATCTAAATCGTGGGTACTGATGATACTGATTAATTTTAAATCCAGTTAGTATGTACCTGTTTGTATAGTCTTTGCTTTGCAGCATTCATACGTGTTTTATTAAGTTACATTTTGTGCATCAAAATTAGCAAGATCAAATCTATGTGTTGGATATTCATTTGTTCAAGTTCTGTTAATCATCTTGAGTTTTACTTGTACTTTTGAACTAATATTTTGAAGCTACCTGAAGCTTTCGGCCATCTTCAAAGGCCATGTGAAGATGGCCGAAAGCTTCAGGTAGCTTCAAAATATTGGTTCAAAAGTACAAGTATAATTCAAGATGAAGATCAAATATGTTCAAAAAGGGTACCTTTGGTTGAGGCTTCTGCTTCACAATGACGTAATCGACCCAAGTGTTTACTTCGTTCCCTTTGTAATTCCATCCAACTCCAACGAAGATTCCCACTTCCTACAAACATATATGAAAAGGTAATATATGTAAAATTTATATTCATTTAAAGTTGTATCATTCTGCAGTCTCGTTCAAACTTGAACCCAGTGTGAGCGTGCTTTAATTTGATATCAGATGCAAACTCATAATCTTCTATTCAATAAACACTTTTCGAAAACTAATAGTTGCAATGATACACACAGATAATACACGGACAAGTCATACATATCCTTATTATTACTTTAAAATTTTAAATCAATTGTAAAAAGTTATAAAGGACACATGAAAAGTCATTTAAGGATTTACTAAAATTCCATTTTCTCTCTTTCTTAGAGTCATTTTCATTTTTACAAATCACTCCTGGTGTAGATTATATTCTTATCAACTGATATAACTTGGTTTGAAGAGGTTGTTACAAACTTTGTATTGAAGCAACCTTTACTACCTTCCCTTTGTGTACCTTATAAATGATAGGAAAAAACAAAAACACTATCCAATATCAAGATTGATATAATCATCAAAACAGCCTAAACTTAATATCTCTGTTCAATTGTGTTTACAATCTTTCTTATCCCCTTTGAATAAACCATAAACATATACCTCATTTTCATCCAAATCATCCATATCATCCTGAGCGATTGCATCCCATTCGACGGTAATACGACTTTCTACGAGGTCCAGGGTTTCGCCTGTGTTGGTCACTACGCCCAGATTCAACCATGCCCGTCCATTCTGAAAACAACAACCTTAAAAACTACACAACCTATAACCAGAAGGCTGTGAGAGACCTGTAGCGATTACATATCATGTAGGGTAGAACTTATCTATATGAGGAACTGACCTCCATTGGTCTCATTAGAACGGTTGCCTTATTACACTGTATGCATGAGCACTGTAGTATCTTTATGAAGATGAGAACATTTGTTTCTGTCCCAAACCTTAATAAAACCCACCATGAACTTCCATACAGAGACCACCCCCTATATTCAGCCCACGTGAGAGGCTATTATTACCCCAGCTGGTTTTACAAAAGAAGCTCTAGTGCATTGAAAACACAATTCCTATTTTCATGTGTTAAATATAAAGCAAGCTGTAGTAGAAATACCAATTACACATACACAATAAGGTCCACTTGCTTTCTCGACTGTGGTGGAACCAGTGAGGCTGATGTGCTGACCAGTGGTCACCTTCACGTTTTCCATTGACATGACTTCCAGGCCTTCTGGCGTTGAGCCAAAATTAATACGCATCTCTGATGATGCACCCACAGGAATCTATGGGACAGAATGGATTTAAAAAAAAGTTATTTGGACCCTATAACAATGATTGAATGCATGCTTTTAATTTATTCTAATGTGTTTTACCCTAGGTTTCTTATGATTCAATTCTACCACCCCCTTTTCCAACCTTTCTCTCTGTTTTTATCACAAGCAAGCTCCTGCCACTACATTGGCATTATACTGCATTTGTGTTATAAATCTGATATTATTTATCCTAATTTCAAAATTACATGCCTTCGAATGTATTAAAAGCCCCCCAAACGGTTAAGTAACATAAATACATGACTTATGCGATATCTAAATTCACACATATTATAATATCAGATACATATAACCCAACATATTGCATTTTTACTTAGTTCTTATGTCAAATAGAAACTTGAATACTGATCAAGTAATTATTTATAAGCGGTCAGTGCAGCTAATTAGTTTTCATTTAAAACTACCATATTCGTGTACTTTGTGGAGATGTGAAAATTATCTGTAAAGATTCTCTACAAACTGTCATCGTTGTTGCTGTCATTGTCGTTATCTTCATCGTGTCATCGTCGTTTTCAGTTCAACCTTAGAGTCTTCATAGTCACATTTTTTTATATTCGTCGCCATTTTCAAAACCAACAATAACAACTATGCCGAAGACCAACAAATAAAAACAACAAACGAACAAACCTGAATGACCAAGCGAAATCCTATCTTATCTCCAGCCGTGATGTCTCCCTTGTCTTCATTGGGATGGATCTTTGTGAGATTGAAGCAGTGATCAATTTCATGAGGTTTAGTAGATTTCTGAAATTTTATGAAAATAAATGTATATAATCTGCTATCCATACGTGTATTGGCATAGTTGTCACTTTGTGTCTCAATTCACTGGAGAGCATAAAACATTTGCTACCATGGCACATGGTGTTCATCACTCACAGTTAGCTTTCACTGTTAAGAGATGAGTTTGCTCAACACCCACCACCAGACCCGACCGGAAGTAGAAAGCAATGATCTGGTATATTCATGAATATACAGTAGGATCCATCTATTCCAGACTGTGATATTAACTCGATTATTTTTTTAACTCAATCAAATAGATATTTCCAGCCATGGCTCATTAATAGATTATCAAACGAGAGGGGTGAGAGATAAGAAAATATCTCACTGAGTGTGAAGTTCTGCTTAAGTCCAAATGACGTGAGCTGCTATTTTCTGATCCCTCATCCCCACTGGTATGATTACATTTTTCCATCAACCTATTCCTTTTTAGACAAGATTTGTGACATATGGTATGCAGCATGTGGTCGCATATTTTTCTGTTTCTGCTACCTTATAATCCAAATACAAAGTCTTATTTCTAGTAAAGAGTCAAATTCATTTAAACATGTTTTGACACCTCCAGTGTCCTTCTCAATTTGATTTATAAAATATAGAATATTACAAAATCAAACAACAATGCCAATCATATTTTAAACCATCTCTATACCAAAATATCACATTATACCAAATTATACCAAATATGATATTTTGGTATAGAGATGGTTTAAAATATGATTGGCATTGTTGTTTTATTTTATAATGTTCTATATTTTATAAATTAAATTGAGAAGAACACTGGAGGTGTCGAAACATGTTTACATAAATTTGACTCTTCACTAAAAATAAGACTTTGCTTTTGGATTATAAGGCAGCAGAAACAGAAAGAAAATACTATTCCTGTTTGATTTTAAACTTTTTTAGTGCAGAACAATTTTCTGCTATGCCTCCCAGCCAATCAGAATCGAGAAATCCCAACAAAATTGAGAGAATACATACAAAATAACGCAAATAACTCGAAATGTGAAAAAGTAAATCTTTTTTTACAACCTTTGTATTCTTTATTAGCTTCAACAAGTGAATATTTGAACTTGAGAATAGTACATCGATATTGAATAGTGACACGAATGATCAGCATATGACAAAACGATAAATAAATTCTCTTAACATTTAACTTTATAAAATATGAAAACATATTAACTTCTGGTAACTTGTAGTTCAGTACGTAAACTCCAATGATAACTATATTTTGAAGAAACACATCTCAAATACCTTGTCAAATAGCCAGCTACAATCATCTTCATCTTCAGCATCATCTTTCTGTCCCTCGTCTTTGGGTAGATTCGCGTTTGCATCATCCTGGCTCCCCTTTTCAGGCTGTCCACGGCTCTCGGACAAGACTTTGTCGATGATCTTTGTGAAAGGTCCGTCGTCTCGCGGTTTGTTCAGGGGCAGCACACGGGCTTGTGCTGCAGAGAGAATCACAGGGTTGTATCAATTGTCTTGGCAATAGAATTCGAGATTAAAGGTAAAACGAGGTTGTGTCGTGATTAAGTTTGCTTTCATATGTACATAAATTACAAACTAAATAATAGTGAGATCTCAATGAGATTAACGTGATAAAAGAAGTTTACTGCAGTTGAAATTCTGTCCTTTCATTGATTAACCCAGCTATACGCAGTTTGGATAGCATAAGCAAAAAGGGGGAAAACTTAAAAAGCATTTGATAATTACCACAGTGCTTACTGCTACTGCAAGAAAAATAATAATAATGTAGGGCTGTCTTGTCGGCGCAATAATGTCAATTTTATCTTATTAGCAAATGAGTAATTGACTCAAAATCCATACCGACAATTACAGAGCTTGTGCCAACAGTGCGCATGACAAAACGCATGCGCATGCGCATTAGTTATGCAGACGACACGTTGAGGAAAATAATGTTTGTTCTACCAGAACATCTATAATGCAGACTAGGATCGGGCACATGTATATTGATCCAGACTAACATTTTGCTTGACAGTGCGCCTCATTTATATTATATAAGTTTTATGTTGTTACAGACGATGCAATAAATTATTTATGCTGACGAGTGAAGTTGTTATACAACATACAACTTTTTACAAAATGTCAAAAACTCGATTATGACTATAAACGGGAACTAGCGACTCAAGACGAATACAGCTTTATATAGAATTGTATCGGCTAGTTTGAGAATATTCCGTGTCTATATGCCACATATGTGACAAGGGTATTGTGCGCCATGTATCTCTGGCAGATCCAGGTTTTTGAAAATGCACCGATGGGCGCACTGGGATTTGTACATGCTATCGTTGTTTGACATCTCAAAATCATAGACATTAAATATGGGAAAATGAGGTGGTAGAACCTCTCTATTTGGTCCATCGCGTGATTGGCCTAAATAGAGAGGTGGTCTCTTGATGGACTTTTGCCGAGGTCTCGTAATGAAGACTTGGTACTACCAACTGCTGTCTGATAGACGTGGTCCTATACTTTGAGGTTCTTCTATTTCATTCATATAAACCTAATGTTAAAATAACACCAGAATGGGTTTTTTGTTGCTTTTTTTTTGTTTTTTTGTTAAAAATCTGATATCTTGTGATTTTGTATCTGAAAACGTTGACTCAAGTCCACGGTGCAGAATGTACTAATAAATTGAGATCTGGATATTCCAGATCGCACGCAATGATAGGCCTAAGTCACTTTTATTTGCACCCCGTGTGGAGGGATACAATACGAAATGTATGCTGTCGATACACATTGTTTTATTTATGAAAGGTTAGTGTGCACCATGATTTTGTAATACAATGTACTAATGCATATTGGTGGTTTACTTCGAGGATATCGGTCATGAGGATCCATTAAAATCTCTCGCATTGACTTTTCCCCGCCCATAAAAGCCTTCCAATAAAAATGAATACATATAACTAACTGTCAAATACTAACCGACTGAACCAAACTCTAAAATGCATGATATTCTAATGGCGGGAACGAGCTACAAAATGTATTGCGCATTACAATTAGCATTTCTTAGCCTTTTTATACAATATAATGTTCAACCATAAGTCTCCCCTACCTTAGAAATCAACATCGTCATATCTCATGGCTATATGCGCAGATACCTGTATGCTACACGGACTTGTAAATGCAGTGTGAAATTTAAAGCATAACAGCATTGTGGCTATTATAGTCCCATGCAGTTGCACATGTTAACTTATTGATAAAAGTGTATGTATGCAATATATTTTATACACATAATATATTTTCTTCTACCACATATATATATATATATACTAAAATAACTCATTAAAACTAATTTCTTATTGTTAACACTGCATCGTCATAACTAGAAGTAATGTTACACTGTCATTAAAAATACACAACAAAACAAAACTAACAAATTTTCAACACAAACCATTTCAAAATAGCTGTTGTTAATCACATACAATACATACCTTCGCAAAGAAGCACAACTACCGTGAGTAAAGCCCAGTAGACGTTCATTTTATCACTTAATAGTCACTTTGATCAGTTACATACTAATTACATGTCTGAGTCATGAAAATGTCGACTGAGCAATCACCTGGATCCGCAACTGTCGTTTGGCTCATCCAGTGCACATGCGCAGTTAACGTTTCTACATGCGCGCGCACGATTGAGTAATAATATCGTGATGACAATGCAGCAATGAATTATTGACACATATATTTTTTTACAATGTGTTCGATATGGTCGCTGGTGCAGCTATAGGTTACTGTTTTGAAGACCTATTAGATTATCATCATTTCTATTTGATATCTTACTCTCATTGTAGGTTCCACACCATTTTTATCTTGTTTTCCTTCTTTTTTCGTAGCATCTGAAATGATGGGTATTATATATTTAGTGTACTGCACAGTATATATTTTTTGTTCCACTAAAGCTAATGGTGTCCATATTTGGTATCTGGTGAGCAAGCAAGCGGTCAGACAAACAAGGAGACTCGCATATACGATATATACCAAAAGACAGACCGATACAGCAGTGGTAGATTCCAGATGACGTGATCACATTTTTTTTTTTTTTTTTTTGGGGGCGTACGTTATGTATCTTGATATGTTTCCTATGCGCGATCGACAGCAGATATGCCAAAGCGCCATAAATATGAAATATTCTGAATTGAAAACCTGGCTGTATCTGCCTACCTTTTGTGACTGCCCACGGACCAGCTAAAATGTTGTTGCCGTTAGTTTCATGCGTGTTTAAAGAGACAAAAAGTGGGTGTGGGGAGAAAAATTTAAACAAAAAAGTGGCGGAGACTAGGGCCTTAAAAGTCTGACGTATGGATGTAAGGAGACCCGGCCAGTCTATCTTTTCTCCCTATCTCCCTACCACCATGTGACTGCATATTGTATCATGAATATAGGCTTATCACACCAGTGCTAATGGCCTTGTAACACTGTGTCTATTTACTCTAATGATTCGCCATCCTCGCTCAAACCTAATACAAAAGTGACAAGTGTGTATGACACACAGTACATTAGAACCTCTGTATTAAGACCGTCTAGGATCCTTGTCTCGCGTTGTTTTAATAGAGATGTGGTCTCTTTATTGAGGATTCCAGTATAGTATCGTTATAATATTACTGGTGTGGGACAATTTTAGTGAATCATTTAGGAAAATGTTTAGTTTGACAAACTTAGGTCATTTTTATCCACACGGGTCATTTTGACCCGGTGTAGATTTTGATGCATATAGTAAAAAATATTTGTTTGGTCAACTAAATATTTTAGCCCATGAAAAACCGAGATGTAAATGATAAATCGGAACGACTTGTGGGTAACTCTAAAATTCTCAATCACACAACAGTTTGTTACGTACAGCCCGGCAGTCAGGGGGTCAAACCCATTTTTTTCAGTTATTATTTTCTCTTTGGTATTCACATAGAGGGTCTATATAATGAGTTCTAGGTGGGTGGGAAGTTCTCACCCTTGAGCATTTTTTTCTAATTCACCTTAATGTACAAAATGGCCGCCAAAACCTTAAAATGGCCAAATCTACTTCAATATAGTAACTAGGAAAGTGTTTTTGAGTCTATGAGCATGTTGTATTGGTTAACAAATCTGTCTAGCCATTCTAGCTATAATGGTGTGCATTTGTTTTTAACATTTTTTCAATATTCGTGATTTCAATTACGTAAAAATACATTCTTGCTAATAACATTTTGATTATTAATAATACATCTGTGATTTTGGTGTCTAACTATGTTTTTGGGGTCCTAGAATCTAAATCCAGCAATAAAGGTTACATTGAACAAATACATATGTAGATATGAGCAAATCCAAGATGGCCGCCACGGAGATGGTGTGTGTTTCAGAAGATTCTATAGAATGTTTCAATATTTGTATCATCATGCACATATGCAATATATAATATGCCCAGTTAATACATTTGAAACAGCCTGTAGTCAACAGTGTCGACGCTGTATTTTCACTTGTGCGGGAATGTCTAAGATGGGGTATCATTAAAAGCGCATGTCGTTTGTACGTTGTAATACAATCTAGGCTTATATGGTTTAATGTTGATATTTCAAAGAAACCCCATACCTAGCCCCAATTGCACGCATGAACGGTTATTTTCAAGCTTCGTGCCAGGCAGGTGTGAACAGACTCTTCCTTGCTGTTGAGGGTTGAAAAGGTGGTCTCTTCATAAAGGTGGTCTTAAATGAAGATTCTTCTGTACTTCTGTTTTAGCTCTTACCGGCTGGATTACGAGTAGAAGTAGCCAACCGTAACAACGGATCAATACCAGTCCTTTCCTGCCTGGCACTATATGGGACATACAGCTCGTTTATTAGCAGTATTGTATTACACAGAAGATCGTGAGTAGTTGGCAATCATGATATAATCCGTCTGTAATAAAAGTTTGGGGTGCACAGTGAGCAATTACTAGCTTTCTGGTGCAGTGTTATGTATCGCATGTATACGTTATCGACCAGGCCCTCCGGGGTAAAATTGTACCCGTCATGTAAACTGACAATATAGGTGTTGAGTATCGAATGTGCTGCGACGTATTAAGATTAAGCAATACTTGTGTGCACTGTAGATGAATTTGATACATAACAACTAGGAACCACGTTCTGTATTTACCACCCAATGGTTCCAAGATATGTGTGCTATTCGAAACACATTTAGAGTTATAACAAAATGCTGAAAAGGAAGTTTTCAACAAAGCGTGGATGAGTACAAATTGACATTTGCAACATTTCTACAAAAAGCCAATTTTCGTGATGTGTTCAATATTTTATTTTTTTTTACATACTAGTATTACTAGAAATAAGTAAGTAAGCGTATATTTATGCAACATCCCTTGATACAGTTTCCTGTGTAGGGTTCCCATATCAAGTTCCTACTAGGTAATATAACCCGTCGAATAGTCATTGTGTAATGAAAATAAAACCCCAGTGTTCAAGGTATAGTATTTGTCCAATCTAAAAGCACTATACCATGGTACATGCAAGCATAGGTGTGACGACACTTGGTGAAAAAAATAAGTAACATTTGCACGCAGTTTCCACAAGCCAGAGCCATTAAACCCTTATCCCATACCTTGAAACAAACAGTTGATTGCTCTACTCATAAATCGTTAACTTTCTCAACTATAATAACCCCATTACATTTGCATCTAACACCAAAATGGCGGACCAATGGCAGTTGCAGTACTGCCGCAGACGACAGTTGTCGACAAAGACGCATCACACTTAAGCGTAGTATCCTTGGGCAACAAACGCGCCAATTTGCACCCCGTCGGAAGGAAGAGTCTCCGCCAGTGGAAATGAGTCCCCAGACAGGTGTTTGGCGCAATGATATCTGCCTTTGTGCGCCAATTTATAATGTGGTGATGAGCATTTTGCTTCTGCGAATTTAGACAGAGGTTCATATGAGTGATGAGGCCCATTTGCAGGCAATTGTACGCGGAGATAGACAGAGAATTATTGCGAGCGGGGAGATGAGAAATTAAGTGGGCTTTGCATGACTTATGATGCTCGGTTTAGTTGGGCTTTTAAGGGGCTTTCTTTTTTTGTGGGCTTTGATAATGAAACCTAAGAATGCATTTAACTTTGTTTTACTTTCTTCTTTTTACAGGAATTGCTGTGCTCTTCATTATTGTAGGAAACAGTTTTGACAGCATCCCCACCGGGCATGTAGCACTTTTGGCATTTATACCCATCAATTCTGTTTCCTTATGAATCAAAACACGCTGTGAAAAGATATCACAATGTTGTGTTAATTACAGATGTCAATTGTTGCGATAATAGTTCTGTTATTTGTTTTTTGTTGCTTTTTTTTTAATTTTGACATTATGGTAATGGTATTATTAACTAAATCTCATAATACCTAAAAATGATAATCTACACAAGGTCCCATTTTCTATTCTAAGCTATAAGACACCCCGAAAATCTTTGATCTGACAACCACTTAACTTGCCTCATGATCATTAGCTTTAATTTCATGAGCTAATGGGGAAAATTATAGTGGATTAGGCACTAGTGATAGGATGATCCTCCGAAACACTTAAATTGTAATCCTTTCAATCCCCGCCACTACGGAAAGCCAGATGGTCAAAAAGTATTTCTTCTGGGACTTTTCTTCAGATTACTCTAGTGGGAGTTCAGTTGAATAGGACTACAGCGGTGATGGAAATACTAGAGTCATCAACCAGGTGATTTGTTTTGTTGGTCTGCCCGAAAATAAATGTTATCAGTGATACAGACATGGCATTTGTTAAGGCCAAGAGAGTGACTGTAAAATATGTTGCCACCGTGATAGAGAAATTACGCAATTCTGAGTTGTATAGAAATATAATATTCACACATCAATTAACAATTTATTATTGCAAGCATCCAGCATTCGTAACAGGGATTTAGAATTAAAATACATGTGTATATGTGCGTTTATAAGTTATGAAAACAGCCAATTGAGCCTTCTTCAGATGAGTCATTATGATCCAAATATAGATTCTATGTGTGTTGTGTAGCAACTTCGTAAACCCAGCTGTTTTTGCCAATCACATTTATATTTCAACGTCAAATGCCAGGTTCGTCGTAAAAGAAGCAACAAAATTCTATGCAATGACTCTCATATACCAAATGACCATAAGTTCTCTATCCATTCCAAAATTAAATTTCAAACATCATTGGAGACAACACATTATTTCAATATAAAAGCAAACATTTTCAGACTGCCTGCAATACACCTTCCAGGCTGTCATATCCTGTCAGTGACAGGCCGCCAATAAAGCTCCACTACAGTCACCACCAGCTGACCCTGCACCCCGCACCATTTCAACTCGCCCAAAATGTGCGCAAACTCCATATTAGTCAGTTTAACCAACAACAGTGGCAGCGATCCCGGTCAGCCCTCCGGTCATGGGTGAGTACTGTCCGTACCGCGAGGGATGTGCTATCACTCACCCCCCATATCCGTAACAACATTAACAGTCACTCTGTCTATCGACTTAAAAGCCTTTAAATTACCCCTTCCCTTCCCCAGATAACGCAGCCCCAAATCAGGTTATAAGCTCAGCTCAAATGGACATAACCTTTTTGGCGCGCGACAAGGGACGCTTTGGCCTCTCGCCCCCTCTGACCACTCTTACACCAATATTACTCGCCCACTTCGGGTCACATATGCCCTTCACTCGCTTCAATCAAAGCAATTTCATTATTGCCCATATATGGAGCATCCTGATTTTCCCAGGGGATCCACACAAGCATATGTACTAGCATTTCACTTTGTCATGCAGTTGTTTGGCTCCAAAAAAGCCACAAGCATTTAGCTGAAATGGATCCAATCATGTTTTCCACAGAGTATTGCAGTCTAGGGGTTTTCATACGGCCTTTTGACTTCATAGACTTTTATCGAAATTGTTTATTGGCACAGTGTTTTCAAATAACATCAATGAACCATATCAAATGCTTTTTGACTATCAACTTGAAATGGACTTTGGCATTTTTGTGTGGGTGGTTCTTGTTTTCACTCTATCAAATGGAAGGGTCTTGTGAGATCAATGCAATTTAAATGAAAATAATTTATGATACATCAGAGGGCGAAATTAATGTATGATATCAAGGGCCGAATTTGGTGAATGTTGGAACACTGTTTTTTGCTCTGGGCATTGGTCTATTTTCTGCTTCAACCAAGTTTGTCCTCAATTCTTTCATACATGTTTCAAATATCTATCATGATGATGTTACCTTTTATTTTGAACAAATAATCTGATTGAATGTGCATGGCTATTGACCTTACCACATGTTTGATTGTTACATGCTTTAGATATTAAGTCTGTCATTGCAAATTGAATGCGTTAAGCATAGCAAAATGTACCTATACATTGATGTATGATCATGAACCAAATCATACATATTCCTTTGTATGAAAGAACAAATGAAATAAACCATCATAAATCAATCAAAAAGCAGACGCTTTAATGCCAACAGTGAGATTATAACAACAAATCAAGGCACTTTCAAGTGTTGAGCCATATTTAACGGCACAATAGAGCAGGCTGACATGGGTGCACCCTGATTTATTCCCTTAATCTATCTCTGCCATGTGATGAGGCTGTGATGAATAAGCCTGGTGTTTTAAGTAGAACGTAACAAAGTCATTACAGGTGGGGGTTATGATCTATCATATGGACAGCACCTGCTTGTCTCTGCTTTACCTAATAGGGTGCTAACAGAAAACATATCAATTTAATGTCATTGCACACACAAAGGGCGCTTTTAAAAGAGTTGGAGCGTCGCTTCCCAGCTGACATGGCATCAAAAAGCAGCGTTTATGGAGTGCTTCTTGTAATTGGATAACGTTTCGTGAACGTAAAATGTTTTCTGGATTTGAAAAAATAAATAAAGTGGAAGTAGACATACCGGTATAAATGATCATATTAGTTAAGTGAAATACACGAACAATTTTAACTCATTGGCTTTTTTTTTCTTAAGTTCATAAAATGCATAATAGAACAAATGGAATCATTATTAACACAAGAAGGATAAACTTGATAATCATTAATTACGGCGTTACATTAGACTAATGATCGGATGACCATGGCTCCATGGCTAAACGATGGCCAGACGTCAACAGTGCAAATGGCCATATTATAACAAACGGGCCTCTGGCGAGTGGTTTAGTTTTGCCCCCTCCCCCGGGACCATCATTTTTCGTCTGCTTGACTGGCAGTCTTTAATGAACACTAAGCGACCTCCCCGGAGCGCTGTAAATCAGCTACACACTCGAGTCTTGCGATTGCCTACTAATTGTCTTGTTTTCTAATGGCGGCCATTTTCCGGAAGTGCTGACCTCAATTAGCAATCTCCTTTGCACGGAGGCAAATATCTGGAGGGATTTGTGCTGAGATTGGTGATTGTGTCTGATGATGGGGTGGTATTGATATTATGAAGTGTTCTTAATGGGATTGATTGGTGCTGGGTCTTTGGTGGAACCTGAAATTATGATGAAGACTTGATTTGCTTGTGTAATTTTGTGTTTAGATAACAGCTTTCATTTCCATGAGCACTGGCAGATGCGTGTTTTAAATAAGGCATAGCGATGAATTCAATATGCGTTACTTATGTGCCAAATAGTCCGTGCTATTGGAAATTCTACATTGTGTTGTTTTATTTTATTTCATTTCGGTGGTGGTGGGGGGGGGGCGAATTTGGTAAAATATGCATAGAGGGACTGATTATGCTGCTATATAACTCTCAATATGCCAGTGATAAAACGTTACAATTGTTGGCAAAGAGGCACATGTGCCCAATGTCACTTCTATAATTCTTAGCTTAATCGTTCATAGATACACAACCTGAAAGTATTTTCTTCTATATTAATATTTTGCAAGTGCGTGAGTTCGTAGAATGAGGTTATAAAGTTTATAAGGTTAGAATTGTAGTAGAGCTACTCAACTTTCATGATTTGTGAAACTTGAAAATCTGGCGTCGGGGATATAAATAGTATCAATTGGTCGCGGCTGCATTGTGATTCCAGGACAGTCAAGTAAAAAACCCTCAAACGTCCATATGTTTTCAAAAATTATATCTGGTTAGTTATATAAACACATTTAAATTCAATGTTGTTTACTTTAAAACGTCGTCATGTCTTACGACTATCTTCGCAGTTGGTATGAACAAGGACTTGTGAAGGCAGTGTGAGTGATCAAGCCGTGAAAACGGATGATTACTTTAAAAGTGTTCGCATGTTTTTAGGGGAAGAACATTCAGTGTTTGCATACGTGGTGACTTTGCGAGGACGAGTGCGTAGGCCTACATGTAAAATCAAGTGTTCTGGCACACACCACAATTGAGTTTCCAAAATCAGACATGCGAATACATTTTCTTCCCGGTTTACCAGATTGGATCAGATTGTATTTGATCTTTTCTCACATTTATTCATCTCATCGCTATAATACGAGACGCTATCTGAGAAAATCAGACTATAACATAAAATTGCAATGCATTGAAAATGGAGCAGTTACTAGTAAATTGTTTTTGTTAAAAACAATTAATAACTAAACTAAATGACAACTTGTATTATCTATCATAATTTAACTGAATTTATTTTGTAAATTATCTTGTTTAACACAATTAAAAAGATCACTTGACTGAAATAAAAATTATACGAATTTATTGTTCTGTTCAAGAAATGTATACAATAATTAGATTTCTTGTTCATTACAGGCATCAATAATGATTAATGTTTCTCACGTATTGCATTTCCCATTATTACATTAAAGCTTACACAAACACCCATGGTGGGGGTGAAGGTCTCTTCCATATTCGGGTTGGGTATGAGTATATTATGCTCAGCAGAGAAACACTCCCGATTTGACGATTTGGAGATGAACAAATATCTAAGAACCCCTATTGCTTTGAAGGCAACCCCCCCCCCCCAAACCCGCAAAAAGAAAAAGAAAAGAAAAAAAAAGAAAAAAAAATTCTCTTATCTCAAAGCGAAGACCAACACATTTGCCAGGGCTAAAAAGATCCCATTTTCTGGCATAAACCATATTTAAGACCCCCACAAAAGATTTAAGACCGCCCCATTTTGAACTCGCCGTGGAGCATACTTATCCAAAACAGATGATAGTGCTAGTGCTAAGTAGATTACAAAAATAGTTAGCGATTTTACAAAACCATAGTGAACTATATACGCATTGAATACTCGTACCAAAGAATCGGAACAATCTCATGATGCTAAAGCTGACTGTAATGAGGTTTTTGTTTTTTCCACAACGCTCCCGTAAAATCAGTTTCCTATCCCGCTCTTCAGATTTACAGTTTACCAGTTCACCAGCTACAGTCCTTGATAATGGTTTTACCGCTTGGCAATGTATATATTACTGCTTGGTCTTCGACTTAAGAGGGAAGCTTCATACATTTTCATCAATTAGGGGGAAATTTCTCATAATCATGATTTTTACATCATTCATTTACAAAAAATAGCCCCACCACATAAACAATTTTATTTTTCATTTTTTTTAACATTAACAGAAAATGTTCAGAAATATAGGCATATCTTTAGGTACATAAATAGAAACAGTCAGCCACACGTCACTTCACTGCGGTTCTATCTTAGATTATTTATCAACGTCGCCCCAGCCTTCTTCTTTCATTCTGTGACCTTGTATTCAAGCAATTGATGAAAATTTTCTAACATTCATATTTGAGATTGTGTTTTCTTCTGCCGTGAACGATATTACAATAGGTACAAGATTTTACCAAGTTTATGCCATAATACAATGTGGTCAATCCATTTTTAAAGTGCTGACACAACAAGGATGTTTATTCCATTGATTGGATTATAACTGCATCTACCACCTTTTTTTATAAAATTTTAATTCAACAGAAAATTTATTTATGCAATTTCTTGAAATCTTCAGATATTATGAAATTAATACGCAGTAATACTTCTAGAAATGAGGTCTAGTATACGTGTAGTTGATTATGTTTCTGCAGAATGAAGCTATTGGTTAAAATATTTAAATTGTAACTGCATAGGACTTTGCTTATTTCAAAAATGTGAATACGGATAAAGGATATATTAGAACATAAATGAAGCTGAAAACAAATGCTCTGGCTCCCCGGTCTCTGTGCTTATTAGATACCCTTCTATATACTAATAGAAATGTGTAAATTATACCACACACACCCTGCCATGGTACTGGGGCCCATGACCATGTGGACATTTAACAAACAAGACACGGCCTCACTTAAAATGTTTAAATGATTTGAAACCAATCCACCCGTTCTGCTGTTTTGAACACAGAGTACTTCCAGCATTTTTGCTGAGTAAAACGCAAGATACCAACTACTATAAGAACTTTCATCCAGCGTTCTCAGTATACAATTCTCCGTATGCATAATTATTTTGAACAGTATAAAATGTACCGGATTGTAATCCCACTATACAATTAGAAATTATCCAATAGCAGATCCCTTTTAAGCTTTTAAATAAATACTGGTTTATAGAGGCACTGCATCATACATGATTGTTTTTGCTATTGCAGAGGTTCAGTTTTATACACGAATGGATGTATCATCCCAGAAAATAACTAGATCAATTAGTATTCATGTCAGAAGGGAATACTCAATGCAATTACAAATAGCAACTGTAATTGTCCGTGCCTGCTTAAAGAGACCGATAAAAAATATTGAAGCTAAACAATGTTGTGTTGAAACAGGGCTTGCCTACATGTATATCGTAATACATACATATGCATCAAGTTGGTGCTAAGTTTAACTGGGGAAGGCGAAGAAGCTTTACTACACCTTTAAAGAAGTCATCCACAACCCTACAAACATTGCAAAGAACAAGAGCAACGGAGCAAGGCTCTCATCGGGACAATCGGCCTTAACATCATGAGGCTGATACGCCATTTGCTACAACTATTTCTTAGAGTCGAGGTTACCGCAATAGGTTTGTGCTGCTATTTGGAACAATTATTAGTGACAGTCATTCTCAGCATCAAAAGATTGTTCTGGGACTTGCTAAAAGTATTTAAGACTTGCATTGTTCAATTTGGCATTGCAAAATTACTCGTGTTTTTAGCCATCTGGCTGTTCAATAACCTTTTTCTCTTGTACCACTATTACCTGATCTACTGCCAACCCCCTTACCATGACGTCAAAGCTAAGAACCGCAAATATGCAGTCTCCTTGTTCACCGAATGCATCAATATAAAAGTTGTACTTGGAGCATTGCTATGCGCTCATTTTCTGGATTACCCCCACACGTACACATTCACTTATTTACTGCGAATGGAACTTCTGCAAACGTATGTTTTTAGTCTGTGTGTGATAGACGGTGAAAAGTTAACAGTGGAGCTGATAGACCAGGGGCTTCTGCATAAAGATGCCTTGCTTTGGCTGAGAGACTTTGCATTTCTGTGTGGAATTTTACATTGGTATAATGAAGATTTTCCCAGTGGCGTGGAATTCAAAACTAGTCTATTGTATACTTGTTCATTTATGCCACCGCTATTTAGTGTCATGTATAAATGTCTACGAGTAGATACAATCACAAAAAGTTGGCCTAATGAAACGAACAACACTACTATTGGTGACTTATTATAATTGCCATCTTCGGTTACAGGTTTTATGCTTTTTTAATACTGAAAATGCATTTGTAAAGATGTACGTAAACTTTTAGCTGGATATAATTTCATGATTCGTATGATGATGTTATGTTTGAACCTATGTTTAAATGCAGTATGTAGGTGATTAAGTGTGAGTAAATAGAATAAACTGTAATCTGTTGAGCAAATGAGTAATGGTATGGCATGCCGGTTGTTGGAAGATAGTGTCATGGACCTATGTTTTTGTCAGCACTTTTTCTCTTACTCTCCATACTGGCTAACGCTTGGATAGGGGGATCTCACCACTAAAACATGCACCTACCCGTGTAGCAATTCCCCGAACTAAAGTAAACATATATAGATCTTGAAATCACGTAATCATTAATAAAACATTGATACGGTTTATATTGTTCAATAGATTGTCCTGAAATCACAACGTAACCTGAGAAACCGATTCGGTAAATGTGTTTCTATGTATATTCAGGTGGTTAGGGTAGTCACATCACTTTGCTGGATTCATTGATAAACACCACGGTAGTATGGGGTGGGTCTACTGCTGGTCAGGAATAAGCGGAATGCTTGTGTTTTAAATTCTAGAAACGTGCGTTTCAAGTGAACTTGCGTATTCTATCCCTCGCGTTACAGTTTACACAAAATCGAAAAATGAGACAAAAGCCCCATTTTACAACGACACCCCCACCACTCCTCCACCACGCCTCCTTCCCCCTCAAGTTCCTACCTTCTCTCAAGCCAATCCCCACCCCCACCCCACCCCCAGCCATATAATTACAAGCACCTCAATTCTCTCAAGCTCTCAAGCACACACAACCAAAGCCATATATTCACAAGCCCCCACTTTCTCTCAAGCCTACACTTTACCTCTAGTTACCCCTCATACCCTCAGGCATATACTCATCACAAGCCGCCGCCATCTCTCAAGCCCTCTACCCGCCATATACTCACAAGCCCCCCCCCAATCTCTCCCACTCTCAAGCAAAACTCCTACCCAAAGCTATATAGTCACAAGCCCCCCCCCCCTCGCCGCCAAACTCCCCGCCCCAGCCATAAACTCCCAACCTATCACATTTTCTCAACCCAAGTACCCCCCCAAAAATCACAACCCTCTCACATTTTCTCAAGCCAAGCACCCTCCCCCAGTCATATACTCAAAAGCCCCCTACCCCCGCCCTCTCCTCCCCACAATACTCTCTCATGCGCCACAGCCACCCCTGAAGCAAATTCCCGCGTCATATATAATACTCACCGGCCCCAACCTAATTCTCTCAATGTCTGATGAAAATAATATATGTTTGATTTTATGTTGAAATTGTTGTTCTTATATGTTTTTATCTTATAAACTACCCCTTCGAGTCCTCCAAGTCCCTGTCCACGGGTCCGTTTCATGCGAAACAAAAATTTCAAGCACCGCCCTTCTTCAAATCCTAGATCCATCATTGGGGGCTGATGTTAGAAGAAAGCACACATATGAAGATGAAATTTCCGAGTTGAAAAGCTCCCCCGTCCGGTACCCCCGATTTCCGGATTTACATATGCAGTGTATAGCTGCCATAGAAAGGCTAATGTGTAAATGTTTGAAGTAGCCTTAATTGGTGTACTGGATAGGGGGAGGTACATACATGTATGTACTCGGTGAACATATATTGGTCAACATATTGAATCAGATGTAATTGCGTATTTCAATGTAAGAAATTTTGAAAAGGGGGTGGCCAAAGAGGCGATGTTAACTCAGGACAGAGAGTGTTTTAGTTGATGCTTGAAAAAAAACTAGTTTGCAACAGAAAGGCAAGTTCAGGGCTGAAAAACGTCAGCTTCAAATGGCGATTCTGTTGGTCTAATTCTGAAAGGCGGGTGCGCGTTGGGGTTCTCTTCACGTTAATTGTCAACGTTTAAGATGCCCCGTACACGCGGATTGGTTTATGTATGTTAGTATCCCATAAATACAGGAATTGTTCTTTAGAATAAGAGTTGTTTTCGAGTCCGTGTGTAGTCGTTAATCACACGCAGCGTTGCATGCACTGTGAATGTACTAGACCCAATATTGCAATAAAATCACGCAAGCAGTTACAGATGAAGGAAAGTGTCACGTAAAAAATTCGGACTATATTGATGTACAGCAAATGAATGTGGATTGTTGTCTTCTCTTACTTTATACATATTCATCTATAAAGACACTTGTATGCACTGTGTACACGTTCATTCACTATAAAATAACGTATCTGGAAACGGGTTTGCTCAATAGTCCCTATGTACCATTGGATATAAACTACAATCTTCTATTGCCACTTCAAAAAATCCAATGTAACATGAGTAGGTTGGAAAATTACGAAATTACAATTATACGAGATGTGGTAAAAGGAAACCTACATTGCCTGAGGTTTGGAGGTAATTGTTGGCGGTTATTAATTCATAATATTTACGTTGCATCACAATATCATAATGACAGTGAAGTCTGCCCCACGGGTAAACTACTTACAGCTGGACTTCACAACAGTAGGACACGGTACTGGGCGAGTGAATCGAAAGTCTATTCCCTGCACTCTCTTCCACAGACATATCCAGATTTTTGGGGGAAAAAACCCACCCTCCTAAGAGATCTCGTGGGTTTTGCATATGCGATCGATAGCGGGCATGTAAAAAACACGTGAAAATGAAATATTTACATGTAACACCCCCCCACCACCACCACACCACCCCCCTAGCCCCGCCCCTCTGGCTCTGCCTATGACTCTTGGTGTCTTGCTGTTCGGGTTGAGTTCACTCAGAAAATAAATCACCGTGTACATAATCATATTGCATAAGTAAATGTGCATATTCGTCTAGTAGGGTTCATCCATATTGACATTAACGTGTTTTCGTGCAGCACATCTGCACAAGATGTGAGGTGTGAAGCGCAAGATCTGCCAGCAGGAGGTGAGCAGGTACAGTGTGGACAACGTGACTAAGTCTATGTATCATTTTGAGTTCTTTCTTTATAAAATATGCCTAAATTCCAAAATTAAAACCATATAATTACTAAATATAATCAGTAATTTATAATCAGTATATTTAGTAATTATATGGTTTTAATTTTGGAATTCAGGCATATTTTATACAGAAAGAACTCAAAATGATACATGGTTTCCAATATGCTATGAACCTTACTCAACAAATTTTGAGGGACTAAATCTGTACTGGACTGTGACCATAACAACACCGTACACACTTCAAGTGGACAAATGCCAACAGTGAAATGGTTCATATCTCCAAACTTTACTCCAAATGCTGTTTTCAATTTTCTTTTCAATTTAGGCAAACATGCTCTCTTTTTATGGGGATAGGAGTTTTTTGTTAATGAAAGAAAGGTAGAATTCATAACAACAAAGGAGTGAGTTGATGCCATGTGTAGCCGTATGGGCTACAGCATGAAGGTGGCTTTTAGAGAGGCTCATTCGAACCTTGCTGTATACAAACACTAAAGTGGTCATACTATGTGTGCGGGATGGAATGATGACAGGTGTATCACGAGTGCATCATTGTCGTGCGCCACGTGCAGACAAAAATCGAGTGGACCAATTTGAACAGCTTTGGTGTACATATAAGTTCCCCACCACATGGCACCATGAGTGCACGCCGTCTAGATCACTGATGACATCTTACATGTCGAGTGTGACGTAAAACTGAGCAGTCTGCTGTAGTGCAAACTAAATATTGCATGCGGAGGCATTCATAGCTCAAACATGTGCTCATCTAACTTAGGTGGCCTCTGAGACATTGCCATGCGTACACAGTGGACACTCGCCAAACCGAATCTGTATGGATAACAGTAAGGAATCGTACACAAATGACGTCAATGCGGAGGTGTGAGGGGTCGGGGGGGGGGTCGGAGAAACTTGACGATTGATGACGGGGGGGGGGGGGGGAAGGGGGCACAGATAAATGACGACCGTATATCACAGACTGTTTGTGGGGGGGGTGCAGACGTAAATAGCGCTCGTTTTAATAATTTTCCAATAGAATTGTATTAAGTGCAAAACATTATAATATGTGTGTTGGCAATTTGACTAATGATTGTGATGTGTGATATGACATTTAAATAAACTTTGATAATAGAAAAATATATCTTGTGAATTGCTTTTTAGGGTTCCATAGCAATGTACTTGATGCTATTTACTGTTTATATGGGAAGTAGTTAGAACCGGGGGTTGGGCGGAACACGCCTAAGTAGTAAAAATGACACGCCATTGTGGGGGCGGTGGGAGGGGGGAGGATAATGACGCATGATGACAATGGGGAGGAGGGGGTCACAAATGCCTGAAAATGTGAAGACGTCATTTGCGAACGATCCCAAATCTGTTTGAGACGTCAACTGATATATGTTGTAGATATTGTTGTTGAATGGAAATGAAATGAACTTCGAGTTATAATAAATTTCCAGTCGATCGACATCGAGATAACGAGGTTCTACTGCACCATGAGTTCTCATTGCTCAGCTCGTAAGCTGGGGTTTGCTTTCAGAACATGTTCCAATGTTCATATTATTCAGTGGGAATTCTCAAGTCACTATCTCTGATGACACTTCCCTTGAGAGTTAGTCATATAAATTTAGTTAACGGGTGCAGCAAGTGTATGAAAATCACGTCACAAACTTTTTAAGGAAATGTCACATACATGTACATGCTGCTTTTCATCAGTCTGAGTGTGCCTAAACTCCACCAAAATCAATAAAAGCAAATCTGTGGATTCAGAATTAAACTTACAAAATTACATATATTAGGTGCATATGCTTTAGTATAAGAATGTTTTCGGTATACCAATTCATGAATAGAGCCTTTTCAGAAGGCTGAAAGACTAATCGAGACTGCTCATCAACAGGCGATATTTCGCACTGAACTGCTGTATAACGTGTTTCAAATTAAGCATAAAGAAGGGTGATCTAAACAGATAGCAAAATTGTACACACCTTAATCAAAATTCTAAACCTACCCAAACACCATAGTGAGGAGAATATTGATTCATTATGGAGATGACTCGTGTCTTACATATGCCTTGGGAAAATTCACTTACACTTTATTTTGGTACTAAATATGTTTACTCTGAATATATCATTCACACAAACGATGCATTGAAATAAACATTGATGGGCGTACAAGTTAATCGTCGAGGAGGCTGTAGCCTATGTCGATGGACCCCACCCAGTTGGCAGATCCAGGTTTTCAGATATGGGGTGGGGGTGCAAACCCGGGATTTCGTTGCTATGCACGTGTGAGATTTTTTTGGTGTAAAAAAAGAGGGGCACAAACCTGCAACCACCTTGATCTGCCTATGAGCAACTCATCCGATTGTGATTCTTACGTGGGCGTTTGAGACGGCCGAGTGGACAGGAAATTGTTGAATGGTATTCTGCCAACTTTTACAAAACATAGGATGTAACATCTAGGTTCTACTGCACCATGACTCACGCTCAGCCTCATGATTCAGAACAGTAACAACTAAATGATGAGACAACTTGTTATACGTTATTTATAATAAATTTAGTTAACAAGTGCACCATAATGATATATAAATTTGAATAGAATATATGCACATGCTGCACTAAAGTTTAGGTGGCCACAAAACTATGCTCAAAATCAAAAAGCTTGGTTTAATTAAAGGAAAGGCACTTACATTTGAGTTACTAAAGGCATTTGTAAGTTACTATTATACACTACATGTACACTAGTGGTGGATAGACTCTAAGCTACTCTGAAATATATATTATTTAGAAGAAAATAAATAGTAGTGTGTTTATTTGATAAAAATGTGCACAAACCTTTAAGTACATGAGTAGAAAGTTATAGACAATACTTAATATACCTATTACAAATAAAAAGAGGCTTCATCTACGAACATTTTTCTAAGCCGCCTCAGCTTCATGTTTGATGTCAAATAGAAATTATTTAGGTAAATTTGAATGGTGAATTAATGTAAGGCATTGCCAACATTTCGTATTTTTACCCACGTCAAAATGAAAATTGTTTTACAACACTTTTATAGATATTATTTTTCGAAGTTTAAACGATCCTTTCATTGAAATAAGTTTGTGTACTCGTGTCTACCTAAACTTTGTTCTTTTCGGTTCACGAAAATCCCATTAAAACATTGATGTGCATGCGTATTTATAAAAAAAGTTTGCAACAAGTATAAAACACGTTGGAAAAAATCTGCTCCATTTATGTTGGTATCCTTACATACGTTAGTTGACAAGTATACGTTTTATAATCTTTTTTAAAATTGCACTTTGAACTTGTTTTAGTGAAAGCTCACATTAAGCTCTTAAGACACGTTTTGACCAACACTCCCATCCAAGTAGCCCTTTATCACGTTTCTCTTCACCTCAATAAACAGGGCAGACAAAAGCATAACATCACGCTTGACAATGTAATATGTAGGGACAACAATCCATTTTAAAGCAAAGTACGCGAAGCCATTTACATCAGTGTCCTCAGACCAGATCTGAATAAGAATGTGGGGGCGCACGAACTTCCGGCAATATATTGCACCTGGGGGCGACATCTTCACACCACAATCATGTGACGACTAGTTTGCATTGTGGAAAAATGACATGGGGATGTCCGAAAGCTTTGGCTGAGCTTTCACTAAAACAAGTTCAAAGTGCATTTTTAAAACGAGATTATAAATGAAAACTTGGACAAATGAACATCCAACATAAATATACATTTATGCAATCATGTTGATATCCTTACATCAATAAGTTAACACCTAGACATTTTACACAAAAAGGATTGTAGCAGAAAAATAATAGATATACATGTTTCTTTTTGAAGCGCAGCATTATCATTATCATCACATTAGACATGTTTGATGAGATTTTGTACTGTATCCATGCCAGGCTTAGAAGAGGAAAGAAACATCGGAGGGTGGAAGGTCCTGATAACCCACGCAATGTTCATGATGGATGGCTGAAAAATCTTATTCCGTATTGCCTGGATTTTCCCTAAATTGTCACAGAATATCTTGATATTTGAAGAGTAGCGGGGTTGAAAAAACCTCTTGTTTCAAGGTTTGCAAGTGGCGTAAATACTGATTCTTTTCCGATTTGAACAGCAAACTTGGTGACTACAATAGCCAATATCTTTTACAAACAGAAGCGCTTAAACTATTTTCAGAAGCGTTCATTTTGATGTGTGCGCAAGTCATTTACGTTACATATGGAGGAATGGTGGGTTACGATGGTATTCTGGTATAAAGATACTAAAAATTGAAGTGACCAATTAAAGATATAAAATCATAAGAAGCACCTAGTAAGTCACGCCAATTATGTATTTTATACAGTCAATAAGTATGCATTTGAATAAAAAAAATGGTCATTTGATATTGTTCACGTATGCAAAAACAAACCCCATAAAGTTACACCATGATCGCAGACAATGTATTAGATTAAATGAAGTAACAAAAGTGATTCCATGGCCGAATGAATTGGGAGTGAGATTAGTGACAAGAAGGTAGTGTGTTCGATTAGGTATGAGTAGGTATGGTGATGGGTGTTGAGCAAACTAACCCATAACAGGTTGCATATTGCTACCACCCACGTTAGATAAGTATATGTACAGGTCAGGCGAGTTAACGCTTATGTGAGTGATGGACAACATGAGCTAAGGTAGCCAGTACTGCATGCTCCGCAGGGAGTTGAGAAACTATGGCAATTAGTTCAATGACCTGGTGTGAATTCAAAGTCGATAGCAGGGAATTATGACTTTACATAATTACATTTGCGTGAATGAGAAGAGTACACGTGACGCTATCGGTATAAAGCAGAGGAAGCATGTCATCTATTCTAAATATTCCCACAATGGCTGTAGTTTCCTTGGAGTAACATGTGGAGATATGGCCAATAAAGAGACTGAAACTTTGATTTTAAATGTTCTAGACCACGATCATATCTACCCATGCCTCTCTAGTTTGTTATCATTAGAAATATGGTCTCTCCATCAAGTTGGTATAATTATGGAAGTTTGGGAACAATAGAGTGACTGTCTTAATTAACAGGAGGTTCCTCTGATACCCTCCAAATAGTTCAGATAATCTATTAACACTAGAACAACCAAGCCACTCTGGAATGCTAGCTAACACAGACCATTGTTAAAAGGCAGGCACGTACAATTTGTCTCAATTATATACATGTGCAATGAAAGGCAAGAATGTGGCTTTAAGGTATCCGTCTTTAACTGACAGGTGGAATTAATGGCATTCCTCGAGCTTGTAAACACAAGGATAGTGTCTGAATGAAGAGCAAAGAAGTGATAAATAAAATACTTCCATAAAGCACTCGTGTCTGCGTTCAAAGGGGTTTTTTACAATGGTAGAATATCTGTTTGAAGTGATGATGTAGATCATGTTGTTTAATGGATGAGCGTTCTCTCTGAGTAGATGTGCTCATATTGATGAGTGAGTACAGCAGAGCCGCCGCTCAATGGACTGGTCTCAATGGAGATGTGATCTCTTATACCCAAGCCCCGATTGGGTTGGTTAAGACTATACGCACGAAGTCTGTAGGCTATGAACTCAACTCAGAATTCAGCACGATTTTCAGCAAAACGCACCGGATGACCCCGTGTTAGTACGGGTGACCCCGGGAAGATGACGTACATCACGTTCAAAGATAACTACGTCACACGTACGTTGATAAACGTGGTGGTTGCACCTACTGTACTCAATTATGGATAATGTAACACTTTCATATCAGCTACGGATGGTAATTACACAAATAAAAACAATGATGCTTCTATTTCTCAAAGTTTACATAGAAATGTCAAGGTACATTTAACAGTTTAATGAGGATACTAGCTGTCATTATCCCACTGAACGTTGCCACTTGAAATCCCATGGTCTGTCTGCGAATGTACGTTTATCAACACGGGAATAGTTCAATGTTTAAGGTTGTGGAGCTTATAAAACTGCGTAATTATTCATACACATATGTAAAATTTACTACTGAAACCGATTTCATACATAATAGATGATTACCCCATTTCTGAGTGAAAACGTTTAAAAAATTGGTTGTTTATTCCCGGGATCGGCAAAATATCTGCGTAGTTGACACCATCATTTATTCGTTTTCAAAGAAACACACGATATACGGAGCCGACCACGGAGCCTATGCAGCTTTCATAAGACTGCTGTCAAACACCTTATCTGTGATCCGCCATTTGAATTGTCATCAAATATCCATTTTAGAAGACACAAACCAAATATCTGTCCGTGTGCCGTGTGAGCATCATTGTACAAAAAAATTTGATACTAAATATGAGCTTACGAGGCTGGATTTTGCGGCCTATATGTTCCTCTGCTGGTATTCCCATAGTGACTAACATTTTATTAAAATCACGAATCATGTCCAGTGAAGTGAACTTGCGCACGTGGACTTACATCTGTGACAGACAGATGTTATATAGCTCTATACTTATTCTTCAACTTGTGTTTCATTTTTTTCTATTATACAGGAGCGTTTTAAAAAGAAGATGTTAATGGAGACAGCCACTATTGGCTTATAGTGTCTAGAACTATATAGAGTTCTCTCTATAATACTTGTGTGCGTCCTCATACCAATATGTTCTTTAAACTTTATGACCATCTTTCGTATTCATTTATCATATTCATTATCATAATAAAGAATCATTAATAATAATTCTTTTTCCTTAAATTTTCTGCACATGAACAAGACATAATATGAGGGGTTTGGGTCTTAAGCAACTGCTTATGTATACATATTAGGGGTTTATGCTGGTATCTTTATATTAAAAATTGCCTTATCACAGATTCTGAAGTAGTCTATAGAGGTGGTCTTAATTTGAGGTTTCGCTGTATCTTTGATTGGCAACATGCATGTATGATATGAAATAGATGTTGTTCTAATAATAGTACAATATAAATTGTCTTATGTGGTCACCTTCTACAGAAGTGAAACCATGTAAAAAATTGTCCATTATATTTTATGAGAGCTGTGCATTTCAAGACGGGTCAGTATATACGACAATTGACCTCTGTATTCATATTCCATTTCCTGATAATGGTTTCTTATTGTGATATTGAATCGATCTATAATGCTATTTGACAATTATACCATCCCAGAAAATACTTGAAAATGTCTAAATCATTCTATATTTCTTGACATTTTCACAGTGACCCTTACTTCAGGTCCAAAAACTGAGAATCTCCTCCAATTAATCCATCTTGGATTGAACTCAGGCAGTAAAAACGACCTCACTGAGCTAGAATTGTGTCTCACCCAATTTATTTTAGCCATCATTTAATGTCATGATTTCTGGGTGAAATATCACAGTGTCAGTTAGCAGGGTTTTTTTTCGCACTGGCGAGTACAATCGTAAGACGCCCATATCTTTTACATATTATGCATGATATATGCATGTTCCAGCAATATCACTGGTTTACTAAAAATACACGTGGTATCTATTTTGGTCCGATTAATGCATAGACACAAACATCGTATGTGTGGGGAAGGAGGAGTAGTAGATGTAGGCTTATTTGAGCATGAGTTTGGAGTGTCAATCTTAAATTGAGCATGTTTAACGACGTGGGCGTAATTCATGCATCACCATGCTCAAGCTAACGACTCACACGACACAGCGCTCAATATATCATTCTACCATGAAGCAGCTACATAACATGTTACAGAAAATCTAAACAGACATAAAAGTGTGAAATGTGAATTAAACTTATAATACATGTATATAGACATTTCAAAACCTCGGTCTACTATCGTAGACACTCTATCTAGTATTACACGAGTGTGTGTACGCCAAGTGTGCACCATTGGCGG
>CM032668.1:30404442-30415882 GCA_019095985.1 Streblospio benedicti | reverse complement strand
GCATGCTCAATTTAAGATTGACACACTCAAACTCATGCTCAAATAAGCCTACATCTACCACTCCTCCTCCCCACACATACAGTGATGTTTGTGTCTATGCATTAAATCGGACCAAAATAGATACCACGGTATTTTTTAGGAAACCAGTACTATTACTGGAACATGCATTTATCATGCATAATATGTAAAAAGATATGGGCGTCTTACGATTGGCTCGCCAGCCAGTGCGAAAAAAAACCCTGCTAACTGACACTGTGATATTTCACCCAGAAATCATGACATTAAATGTTGGCTAAAATAAATTGGGTGAGACACAATTCTAGCTCAGTGAGGTCGTTTTACTGCCCTGAGTTCAATCCAAGATGGATTAATTGGAGGAGATTCTCAGTTTTTGGACCTGAAGTGCGTCACTGTGAAAATGTCAAGAAATATAGAATGATTTAGACATTTTCAAGTATTTTCTGGGATGGTATAATTGTCAAATAGCATTATAGATTGATTCAATATCACAATAAGAAACCATTATCAGGAGATGGAATATGAATACAGAGGTCAATTGTCGAATATACTGACCCGTATTGAAATGCACAGCTCTCATAAAATATAATGGACAATTTTTTTACATGGTTTCACTTCTGTAGAAGGTGACCACATAAGACAATTTCTATTGTACTATTATAAGAACACCATCTATTTCATATCATACGTGCATGTTGCCAATCAAGGATACAGCGAAACCTCAAATTAAGCCCACCACTTCAGAATCTGTGATAAGGCAATTTGTTAATATAAAGATACCAGCATAAATCCCTATAAAGAGATCACATCTCCATTGAGACCAGTTCATTGAGCGGCTCTGCTGTACTCACTCATCAATATAAGCACATTTACTCAGAGAGAACGCTCATCCATAAAACAACATGATCTACATCATCACTTCAAACAGATATTCTACCATTGTAAAACAAAAACTTTGAACGCAGACACGAGTGCTTTATGGAAGTATTTTATTTATCACTTCTTTGCTCTTCATTCAGACACTATCCTTGTGTTTACAAGCTCGAGGAATGCCATTAATTCCACCTGTCAGCTAAAGACGGATACCTTAAAGCCACATTCTTGCCTTTCATTGTACATGTATATAATTGAGACAAATTGTACGTGCCTGCCTCTTAACAATGGTCTGTGTTAGCTAGCATTCCAGAGTGGCTTGATCGTTCTAGTGTTAATCGATTATCTGAACTATTTGGAGGGTATCAGAGGAACCTCCTGTTAATTAAGAGAGTCGCTCTATTTGTCCCAAACTCCCATAATTATACCAACATGATCCTCTGTGGAAGTTCCATATTTCTAATGATGACACACTAGAGAGCCATGGGCAGATACGATCGTGATCTAAAAATGGCTATGCATTGCAATAGGATAGAACAAAATTAAAGTTTCAGTCTCTTTATTGGCCATATCTCCACATGTTACTGCAAGGAAACTACAGCCATTGTGGGAATATTTAGAATAGATGACATGCTTCATCTGCTTTTTACCAATAGTATCACGCGTACTCTTCTCACTCACGCAAATGTAATTGTGTAAAGTCATAATTCGACTTTGAATTCACACTAAGTCATTGAACTAATTCTCAACTCCCTGCGGAGCATGCAGTACTGGCTACCTTAGCTCATGTTGTCCATCACTCACATAAGCGTTAACTCGCCTGACCTGTACATATACTTATCTAACGTGGGTGGTAGCAATATGCAACCTGTTATGGGTGAGTTTGCTCAGCACCCATCACCATACCTACTCAGGAATCGAATACACTACCTTCTTGTCACTAATCTCACTCCCAATTCATTCGGCCATGGAATCACTGGTGTTACTTCATTTAATCTAAAAACATTGCCTCGATCATATGCGGTGATTGTGTAACTTTATGGGGTTTGTTTTTTGCATACGTGAACAATATCAAATGACCATTTATTTTTTTTGTATTTAAAGGCGTGACTTACTAGGTACTTCTCATGATTTTTATATCTTTAATTCGTCGCTTCATGCGCAATTTGTAGTATCTTTAAACCCACTTTACACTAGAGCGATCATGGGCGAATCCGTGCAACGCATCTGCACGTATTATGTCACGTCGTCAACCTGGGCGTATTGTGGCGGCATTGAACGCTGTAAAATGCATGGCACGAGGCAAACGTAAATGACTAGCGCACACATCAAAATGTACGCTTCTGAAAGTAGTTTAAGCGATTGTGCTTGTAAAAATATTGGCTATTGTAGTGACCAAGTTTGCTGTTCAAATTGGAAATGAATCAGTATTTACGCCACTTGCAAACCTTGAAACAAGAGATTTTTTCAACCCCACTACTCTTCAAATATCAAGGAATTCTGTGACAATTTAGGGGAAATCCAGGCAATACGGAATAAGATTTTTCAGCCAACCAGCACAGACATTGCGTGGGTTATCAGGACCTTCCACTCTCCGATGTTTCTTTCCTCGTCTAAGCCTGACATGGATACAATACAAAATCTCATCAAACATGTCTAATGTGATGATAATAATAATGCTGCGCGTCAAAAGAAACATGTATATCTATTATTTTTCTGCTACAATCCTTTTTGTGTAAAATGTCTAGGTGTTAACTTATTGATGTAAGGATATCAACATGATTGCATAAATGAATATTTATGTTGGATGTTCATTTGTCCAAATTTTCATTTATAATCTCGTTTTAAAAATGCACTTTGAACTTGTTTTAGTGAAAGCTCACCCGAAGCTTTCGGACATCCCCCATGTCATTTTTCCACAATGCAAACTAGTCGTCACATGTTTGTGGTGTGAAGATGTCGCCCCCAGGATGCAATATATTGCCGGAAGTTCGTGCGCCCCCACATTCTTATTCAGATCTGGTCTGAGGACACTGATGTAAATGGCCTCGCGTACTTTTCTTTAAAATGGATTGTTGTCCCTACATATTACATTGTCAAACGTGATGTTATGCTTTTGTCTGTCCTGTCATTGAGGTGAAGAGAAACATGTGATGAAGTGCTACTTGGATGGCAGTGTTGATCAAAACGTGTCTTAAGAGCTTAATGTGAGCTTTCACTAAAAACAAGTGCAAAGTGCAGTTTTAAAAAAAGACTATAAAAAGTATACTTGTTAACTAATGTATGTAAGGATACCAACATAAATAGAGCAGATTTCTTTCCAACGTGTTTTATACTTGTTGCGAACTTTTTTTATACAATACGCATGCACATCCCTTGTTAAGAGAGAAGCAGGTACACACAATTATTTCAATGAAAGGATCGTTTAAACTTCGAAAAATATTATCTATACAAGTGTTGTAAAGCAATTTTCATTTTGACGTGTGTGATAATACGAAAGGTTGGCAATGCCTTACATTCACCATTCAAGTTTACCTAAATAATTTCTTTTTAACATCAAACATGAAATAATTAAGGCTGAGGCGACTAAGATAAATGTTCGTAGATGAAGTCTCTTTTTATTTGTAATAGGTATACTAAGTACTGTCTATAACTTTCTGCTCGTGTACCTAAGGTTTTGTGCACATATTTATCAAATAAACACACGACTTTTCTTTCTAAACAATATATATTTCAGAGTAGTTTAGAGTCTACCCACCACTAGTGTACATGTAGTGTATAATAGTAACTTACAAATGCCTTTATTAGTAAATAAAAATTAAGTGCCTTTCCTTCTTAATTAAACCAAGTTTAGAGTTGAGCTTAGTTTTGTGGCCACCCAAACTTTGAGTGTTATTCCCATATATTTCATTCAAATTTACAAGTAGGGTGTATGTGTAATATAAATAACGTATAACAAGTTGTCTCATCATTTAGTTGTTACTGTTCTGAATCATGAGGTACGTGAGTAGTGTTATGAATAGATGTTACATCCTATGTTTTGTAAAATTGGCAGAATACTAAATTATGGCGTGTTCCAACGCCCCTGTCGATGTACAACTGTAGACGTATATTAGATATAATTCAGATGGAAAATTGTATGTGAACATGCTGATATTTTGAAAAGGTGACTGTGGTCCTAAAATTCAAATAAATATTGTTCATTAATGGTTTTGTCTTTATTATGACCAAACATCACGAACAGAAATCAATTAAATATATATTAATATATTTGTATACTATTAGTAACTTGATAGATAATAGCCAGAACTAGACTGTTATTAAATATTCAATTTTATAATCATTACATTAAGCACATCATTAGAATTAGTGATCGTCAATGTGCTGAAATTTGGAAAACTAATCATGGGAAAATGGGTTTTGAATTCATATGATTTTGTTTGATATTTACAAGAATATAACAAAGATAAAGTGATTGAATAACAAATATTATGGTAACACACACGTGTATATGCTTCTGGATTTTAAGATATTTTTTTTCATTTTGTATGTAGGTCATGTATGTCCTGATTATTATTACCCGGGGATAACATAATTCACAAAAATTCTTTCAAGATTATGCCGAGTTACAAATTAACTATTTGTTCTGTTAAGCTGATATCAATGCCCAATGTCTCTCAGCTTTAAGCGTAAGTAAATTAAGACCTAAAGTACAACGTGTTTAACATAAGTATGGTGAATATTATACGTGTAAATATGTGAGAATAGACCACGCTGTCATGTGTACTAAACGCGGTCTCGTGAAATTATATAATGGAATGTCTATTTAATATTTAGATCAGATATGCCCATATAAATGCCCATTTAAATGTTTGCGTTATTACAAATAAAACTAAGAAGAATGTGAATTTGCATTTTTTTCATCATGGTACATTGCACAATTTAGTGTCTTTCGACAATATCCAGTCCAACACTGTCGGTGGCATGAGCGTTCAGTGTTCCTTTTGACTTTTAACGCAGCCGTGCGACCATGGCATTTGAGTCCAAAATAGCTGACGAAAATTTAAGTGTATATGGTTAACTTGTATCGTGGTCTCTTGTGGTTGTCTGGTGAGAAGCAAGGGTCGTCGTCGAGAGAGGATCAAGGGCCAAGGAGTTTTGAAAAACAACAGCACAAACTCTATTCAACAATATACCAAAACAAGAAAATATCAATTTTTATGATGGAAGAGAATGTTCTAGATAAATGAAACAATGGTCGACAGTCGTGGGCAAAGTCCTAAACAATATTATAAGTAACTTTTAAACGTTAACCAGTATGCATTTCTATAATGGGTGTCTATACTTCCAATCAAATAGATACATACACCACCCCGACGAATCTAAATTCTGATAGGTGAGCGATTTCATTAATATGCGCAAAACCAGGGGGCATCGTATTATTATTCTATTGTAGGTAGAAAAGAAAGTGGTAAACTATGATTTGGTAATGATCTCATAAAACATTACTCACTAGTTACTGCAGAAGTATTTGCCGTTATTTGACCCACAAATTCCATTAACACAGTCTTCTTCCATATCCTTGCACTCCCCATTACAGCCGGTCAAATCAGCCGGCACCGCACAAGGATCGGCTGAAAGATTGAGGTCAATCAGTAAAATGTGATATAAGAGTGATTGTTCGGACAGGTGGCGTTATAGCAACAAACGTTTTTTTCCCCCCAGTAATCAACTAAACAATGGTAGATTTGATATGGGAGGACTTATAACATCGATCCACGTTTATATCAATGTTGACGTTTCTTGTGTAAATGATCACTAAAGCGTACAAGTCACAAAGCTCGGCCGCTGAGGTTCCGATGCACCACCGATGAATTTTCGGCAGGAACCGGCCGAGCTCCGCCGTTCACCGGCCGGCATTTGGTGCCTGACACCGCATTGGTGGCAGCTCGGGGGCAATTTTACGTGTGAGTTGAAATTCGCCATGCTCTCACCGATCTCTCCCATCGCTGACATCGCCGGCGTTTGTTTCATTACTCGTTCACGTCACCGAGCTATACCGCATATGTGAACTCGGTAATATAAAATAATAAGAAAAAAAAAAATCCACCGAGCTCCACCGATGCCAGAAATATACCCCACTTTGTGACTTTCGCATTAATGATCATGTAACGTAAAATAAAAATTCTCTAAAATCCAATGAATAGCCTACTGTATATGAGGGGAAATCTACAGACCTCTCGGTAAAATCGCACAATAATACCAAATAATGAATGTTATCATTAAAAAAGTACAGAGTGTGACAAAGGAATCATATTGCATTGTTTAGAGAATTACTAATATTTGGCATATACCTATTTATTACACACTTTGACAAAAGTACTTTTCTGAAAATCCTATCGGAGAAAATGGTGGGGATACCACGGCAACAGCCACGTTGTGCCAAAAAAGCTAGGTGATAATAAATTTGAAAACGTTATTTTGTTATTGACAGAGAGGTTGTGGGGACATGGATTAAGTCCACACACAAATTTCTTTCAGCAATATTCCTTCCGTTGTTTTGTGGATTTGAAACTAACAGTGTTCACAGATTTTGCCGTAACATCCCCCAGGGGCAATCACAGAAGTGTTTGTGAAATCCATCATCAGATAAACTCTCACATGTGCCATTATTTTGACAGGTGTCTTCTTCTTCGTACCTACCACTTCCAATTCATTATTTTACAAGCATTTAACACAAAACACCCCTTTTGTGAGTGTACCCCGAATAAACATTGAATGTCATTAGCAACCTTACAAACAAAAATCAAGTCACCCGTGGTCGTAGTCTCTTGTCCTGTTGTCGTCGTAGTTTCGGGCGGGGCCGTGGTCTCTTGTTCTGTGGTGGTCGTAGTTTCGGGCGGGGCCTTAGTCTCTTGTTCTGTGGTGGTCGTAGTTTCGGGCAGGGTCGTAGTCTCTTGCCCTCCCGCTGCCGCGATTTCCTGAGCGGCCACTAGCTTCTGCTCGGCCGCGGCCACCACATCTGCCAGCTGCTCCTGGGCATCGGCACGGGCTTGGTCCAGCGCTGCCCGAGCCGCCTGCTTGTCAGCCTCCTGCTTGAAGGTCTCGCGCGCCACTGCCATAGCTTCCCGAGCGGCAGCGCGGGCAGCCTGCTTCTCCGAGTTGAACGCCATACGAGCGTCCTTCAGTGCCTGGGCTGAAATGGTCGGCACCGTAAGTTTTTTTTGTCAAAACATGTATACATATAATGCTGCGATTAAGAGTGTTTGTGCGTGCGAGCGAGCGCGTGCGTGTTTCATTTATATTAGGGGAACATTTAGTATACTGCACTGTGCACTGTTTTTAATTCCCACGTGATGTTTACTTTTTCACCAACACTTTAATCGGTAAGTATGTCACACAGTTATGCTTGTTTCCTGTTACGTCATATGAGTGAACGCTGTCGATCTTTTTTTTTTTTGTCTGTTTAATCTCTATTATTTGATACCACGACTTAACTCTATTGGCACCTTCATCACAATGCTGTACGCCATGTGGCATCACGTCCATTCCGATAATAATATTCACTTACATTAGATTTAGTACCTTATTTTTGCTATCTATTTATCTATTCGCCGACGACTACACAGCTTAACCCTAGTAAGTCATTTTCTCACACCAACGAGGCAATGATTCCAGATATAAGTTAGCCAATTGGTCAAGCTCTTGTCACTTTTGAAGGTAAGCTACTGAATGGTTGCACCACAAAACAATTTTATCCTTAAAGTCTTATTTTAATTGGTTGAGCTTTTATTTCTATTATATTTTAAGTGATCTGACTGTGTAAAAACCGGCGCTTTTTTCAGAGTAATCTATAATGTTGACCACCGATGGTACACACCAAGTGGCAAATAGATCGTACCATTCACCACGCCCCCAGGGTGGAAAGACTTGTTTGAAAATGTACACACCTCTGAATAAGGAACTAGGTGGAATGTTGGCTCCTTATTCAGTTCATTATTCAGTTCACTATTCGCCTTTTTGCCTGTGATGTCGTAACCAATGGGTCGATATGCATCAAATAAAGTTCCCCTGAGTCGGGGGTGACCCCTCAAGGCCATAAGCCTAGTCTTGTCACAATCCATCAATTTCCGGTACCTGTATGGCGAATAAAGTGCTCGCTCATTACTCACTGCTATTACATAACCCATCGCTCAAATCACATGCAAAAAAAAGTTCATGGGGTCGAGGATGACCCCCCTAGGCCACTGATCAAGTTTCATGACGATCGCATCATTACTTTTAGCTCCACAGACCCAGTTACTTATTCAGATCTCAGTTCACTATTCGCCAATGTAAAAAGAAGCTTGAATAAGTAGCTGGCAACTCGGCCCAGCTCCTGGTTCACTATTCAAAGTTTTGCCGGTTATTTAATAACCAATGGGCCGTTTTGCATCAAATAAAGTTCCCCTGGGTCGAGGATGACCTCCCAAGGCCATGAGCCTAATCTCGTCACAATCTATCAATTTCCGGTACCTGTATGGCGAATAAAGTACTCGCACATTACTCACTGCTATTACGTAACCCATGGCTCAAATCACACACAACAAAAATTCATGGGTTTGGGAAAGGGCCCCAGGGGCCACTGACCAATTTTCATGACAATCGCATCATTACTTTTAGCTCCATAATCAGTTCATTATTCAGTTCACTATTCGCCTTTTTGCCTGTTATTTCACAACCAAGTAGCTGGCAGCTCGGCAAAGCTTCTGGTTCACTATTCAAAGTTTTGCCTGTTATTTCATAACCAATGGGCCGATTTGGACCAAATAAAGTTCCCCTGAGTCGGGGGTGACCTCCCAAGGCAATAAGTCTAGTCTCGTTACAATCCATCAATATCCCGCACCTGTATGGTGAAAAACTTGCTCGCCCATTACTCACTGCTGTTACGTAACCCATCGCTCAAATCACACGCAAAAAAAAGTTTCATGGGGTCGGGGATGACCCCCGGGGCCACTGACCAATTTTCATGACGATCCCATCATTACTTTTAGCCCCACACACCCAGTTCCTTATTCAAACCTCAGTTCACTATTCGCCAATGTAAAAAGAAGCTTGAATAAGTAGCTGGCAACTCGGCCCAGCTCCTGGTTCACTATTCAAAGTTTTGCCGGTTATTTAATAACCAATGGGTCGTTTTGCATCAAATAAAGGTTCCCCTGGTCGGGGATGACCTCCCAAGGCCATGAGCCTAGTCTCGGCACAATCCATCAATTTCCTGCACCTGTATGGCGAATAAAGTGCTCGCTCATTACTCACTGCTATTACGTAACCCATCGCTCAAATCACACGCAAAAAAGTTTCATGGGTCGGGGATGACCCCCGGGGCCTCTGACCAAATTTTCATGACGATCGCATCATTACTTTTAGCTCCACAGACCAGGTCCTTATTCAAACCTCAGTTCACTATTCGCCAATGTAAAAAAAAAGAACTTGAATAGGTGGAACGTTGGCTCCTTATTCAGTTCATTATTCAGTTCACTATTCACCTTTTGCCTGCTAATTCGTAACCAATGGGTCGTTTTGCATCAAATAAAACTCCCCTGGGTCAGGGGATGACCTCCCAAGGCCATGAGCCTAGTCTCGTCACAATCCATCAATTTCCGGTACCTGTATGGCGAATAAAGTGCTCGCTCTTTACTCACTGCTATTACGTAACTGATCGCTCAAATCCCACGCAAAAAAATTTCATGGGGTCGGGGATGATCCCCCGGGGCCACTGACCAATTTTCATGATGATCGCATCATTACTTTTAGCTCCATAATCAGTTCATTATTCAGTTCACTATTCGCCTTTTTGCCTGTTATTTCATAACCAAGTACAATGTAGCTGGCAGCTCAGCTCACTATTCAAAGTTTTGCCTATTATTTCATAACCAATGGGTCGATTTGGACCAAAAAAAGTTCCCCTGAGTCGGGGGTGACCTCCCAAGGCAATAAGTCTAGTCTCATTACAATCCATCAATTTCCCGCACCTGTATGGTGAAAAACTTGCTCGCTCATTACTCACTGCTGTTACGTAACCCATCACTCAAATCACACGCAAAAAGTTTCATGGGTTTGGGAAAGGGTCCCTGGGGCCACTGACCAATTTTCATGACGATCGCATCATTACTTTTAGCTCCACAGTTCCTTATTCAAACCTCAGTTCACTATTCGCCAATGTAAAAAGAAGAACTTGAATAGGTGGAACGTTGGCTCCTTATTCAGTTCACTATTCAGTTCACTATTCGCCTTTTTGTCTGCTAATTCGTAACCAATGGGTCGTTTTGCATCAAATAAAGTTCCCCTGGGTCGGGGATGACCTCCCAAGGCCATGAGTCTAGTCTCGTCACAATCCATTAATTTCCGGTACCTGTATGGCGAGTAAAGTGCTCGCTCATTACTTTTTCGCTAAAAGAAGAACCATAATCCCATTCGTTATTCACTTCAATTAAAAAAATTCATGGGTTTGGGATGACCTTTTTCATGCCTGTTCATTTTTTAGCTCCATAATCAGTTCAATTCAGTAGCCTGCCTGCAGCTCGGCCAAGCTACTGGTTCACTATTCAAAGTTTTGCCTGTTATTTCATAACCAATGGGTCGATTGGGACCAAATAAAGTTCCCCTCAGTCGGGGGTGACCTCCCAAGGCCATAAATCTAGTCTCGTTACAATCCATCAATTTCCCGCACCTGCATGGTGAAAAACGTGCTCGCTCATTACTCTCTGCTATTACGTAACCCATCGCTCAAATCACACGCAAAAAGTTTCATATGGTCGGGGATGACCCCCCCCCCCCCCGGGGTGACCAATTTTCATGACGATCGCATCATTACATTTAGCTCCACAGACCCATTTCCTTATTCATTTTGCATCAAATAAAGTTCCCCTGGGTCAGGGTTGACCTACCAAGCCCATGAGCCTTGTCTCGTCACAATCCATCAATTTCCCGCACCCGTATGGCGAATAAACTGCTCACTCATTACTCACTGCTAATTGCTACACCTGTTTGGGTAATAAGGAGCTGGCTTATTACTCACTGCTATTACGTAAGCCACGGGTCGAATCACAAGCAACAAAGTTTCATGTGGTAGGGGATGCCCTCTAGGGGCTTATTTAAATGTGAAGTGATTTAAACTCTAATGAAGGCATTCTGCTTGAGATTTAATTCATATGATATTGTTTTATGTATTCATATTGAAATTAAGACACAACATACATATTTCAAATTTATTTCCAATGCAATTTAAACAGACAAGCTTAAGAAAAAGATGATAAACCATTTCTGACCAAAGTTAAAGTTCTAACTACCAGATCTTAGAAGTGAGCTGGTCAACTTCGATCATATTAAAAAAAGAAGCTATCTAAACTGCCTTTGAATATGCTTCATTAGTTTACAGAAAACTTGAAGATGTTGGATCTGTATTGAATTCTACCGCGAATAGAGAAAATGCATGTCCTGTTTGATACTAGAAATGTTTATTAAATGAATTTGACAGCCGTATCACCTGAGTGCACACTACCACTGT
>CM032668.1:30392428-30404342 GCA_019095985.1 Streblospio benedicti | reverse complement strand
TCATTAGAAATATGGAACTCTCCATCAAGTTGGTATAATTATGGGAGCTTGGGAACAATAGAGTGACTGTCTTAATTAACAGGAGGTTCCTCTGATACCCTCCAAATAGTTCAGATAATCTATTAACACTTGAACAACCAAGCCACTCTGGAATGCTAGCTAACACAGACCATTGTTAAGAGGCAGGCACGTACAATTTGTCTCAATTATATACATGTGCAATGAAAGGCAAGAATGTGGCTTTAAGGTATCCGTCTTTAACTGACAGGTGGAATTAATGGCATTCCTCGAGCTTGTAAACACAAGGATAGTGTCTGAATGAAGAGCAAAGAAGTGATAAATAAAATACTTCCATAAAGCACTCGTGTCTGCGTTCAAAGGTTTTGTTTTACAATGGTAGAATATCTGTTTGAAGTGATGATGTAGATCATGTTTAATGGATGAGCGTTCTCTCTGAGTAAATGTGCTCATATTGATGAGTGAGTACAGCAGAGCCGCTCAATGGACTGGTCTCAATGGAGATGTGATCTCTTTATAGGGGTTTATGCTGGTATCTTTATATTAAAAAATTGCCTTATCACAGATTCTGAAGTAGTCTATAGAGGTGGTCTTAATTTGGGGTTTCGCTGTATCCTTGATTGGCAACATGCATGTATGATATGAAATAGATGTTGTTCTAATAATAGTACAATATAAATTGTCTTATGTGGTCACCTTCTACAGAAGTGAAACCATGTAAAAAATTGTCCATTATATTTTATGAGAGCTGTGCATTTCAATACGGGTCAGTATATACGACAATTGACCTCTGTATTCATATTCCATTTCCTGATAATGGTTTCTTATTGTGATATTGAATCGATCTATAATGCTATTTGACAATTATACCATCCCAGAAAATACTTGAAAATGTCTAAATCATTCTATATTTCTTGACATTTTCACAGTGACGCACTTCAGGTCCAAAAACTGAGAATCTCCTCCAATTAATCCATCTTAGATTGAGCTCAGGGCAGTAAAACGACCTCACTGAGCTAGAACTGTGTCTCACCCAATTTATTTTAGCCAACATTTAATGTCATGATTTCTGGGTGAAATATCACAGTGTCAGTTAGCAGTTTTTTGGCACTGTCAATTACGAGTCCAATCGTAAGACGCCCATATTTTTTTACATATTATGCATGATATATGCAATATTACTGGTTTATTTTTGGTCCGATTAATGCATAGACACAAACATCGTATGTGTGGGGAAGGAGGAGTAGTAGATGTAGGCTTATTTGAGCATGAGTTTGGAGTGTCAATCTTAAATTGAGCATGCTGAACGACGTGGGCGTAATTCATACATCACCATGCTCAATCTAACGACTCACACGACACAGCGCTCAATATCTCATTCTACCATGAAGCAGCTACATAACATGTTACAGAAAATCTAAACAGACACAAAAGTGTGAAATGTGAATTAAACTTATACTATAATAGACATTTTAAAACCTCGGTCTACTATGTAGACACTCTATCTAGTGTACACGAGTGTGTACGCCAAAGTGTACACCATTGGCGGCGGCGGCGGCGGCGTGCACACTTCACGTTACGTCCGGTCGCCGCTTTGATCTCCCGCCGCCGCCTGTTTACCCAGCTGGGGAGAGGGATTAGCGAGGGATTAAGAAGGGATTATCATTAGCATGGTTCCGGGCATGTCTGCCATTAACATACTGCTAGTTCTGTGACTTGAAAAAATACTTTACAAAGTAACTTACTAGTAACGTGGTTGGTTATATACATGTGCCATCTGAGTTACATTTTGAGCATACTACATTTATTAGTATTGAAACAGGTGAATTTGTATTGGTTACATTGGTTTGTATGGTTACCACTGGTTACATAATTGTTCGCAACGAAACACTTTTCGCAGCGTGACATCCAGTGAATAAAATAAGAAGGCAAATGCTATATGTTCTTGCATGTTCCTGGTAGGCCCGATGATTTAAACCGTCATTTATCTTGACTGTGTTTCAATTGTCTAAGAAATCTTGAGAATACAGCCGACATTACAATATTGTGTTTGAAAAGAAACATTTATGCACACTGTTATACGTTACGTGAACATACCCCTACAATTGAGAACCCCTTGACTCCAATCTTGTATCAACTGACCTACGATACATGCACATACATGTACACCATTGTTCTAACAATCGGCATAAAGGCACCATTTTATATAAACAACCCTGCAAACAAAATCTCAATGTTGCAATGACAACATTTATTTTTGAAAAACCACACATTTTATACCTAAGCAAATATTTTCGACCTTGTCTGTCAGACAGTCTTTTTCAAGCTGACGTCACACAGGATGACAGGATGTGACGTCGTGAAGTAGGTCAGTGTCGGGGGGGGGGCTGTCCCTGCGAGCCGCCCATGGTTTCAGAAGAGTGTCATATGCATGCGATAAGGTGTATGCACCCTCATCTCGTGTGGCAGAACATCAAAAGGATGTTGAAGAACATACCAACAGTGGAGTACGCACCAGAGCCACCCGTTTGTCATCTGCAAGTGACTTGCACAAATCCGCCATCACAGATCACATGGCCAATATGAACCATATCCCTGACTGGGACAACACGAAGCCCATCAGTCGTGAGTCCAACACTAGAGACAGACAGATCTGGGAAGCGATGAACTATAAGGAAAAATCGAAATGACACTGAAACCCCCCTCGCAGGGACAGCCCCCCCCCCCCCGACACTGACCTACTTCCCAACGTCACATCCTGTCATCCTGTGTGACGTCAGCTTGAAAAAGACTGTCTGACAGACAAGGTCGAAAATATTTGCTTAGGTATAAAATGTGTGGTTTTTCAAAAATAAATGTTGTCATAGCACAAAAGAAACCAAATGAAACTATTCCATTCTTTTCTCAGTGTTGCAATGTTTTAACGTGATTCTTGCTGCAAGTCTAAGAGAAGACAAGCGCATCAAACTACAAAAAAGTCTGCTTATCTTAGACTCAGCAAATTAACCTTTAAAGCTTACAGCACAAGTGGATTATCAGGTTGAGTCACATGGACTGTTGGTTGTGAAAGGATTAAACACATTCATTGCTTGGTTAATTGCCATTACTTCTGCTAAGTTCTAGTATTAAAGAGTTATGTTACAATATAAGAATTGAATAGCATTATCTACAAGAACATTCTGCCAGTACAAAAATGTATCTAAATGTCCTTGTCCAATGAAATCTATTAGGATTTGAGATCTATTGCTTTGGAGAAGTAATTATTGATTAGATCGTCTTGAGTTTGTTAACACACTGTGATGCTTTGATTATCTGGAAACCAGAGAAAAACATCAAAACGAAAATTCTACTTTATCTATACACCATATGGAGTAGATATTACTGTGGTTTGCGTTATTGTAATTATGGAATGCATACTTGTGACAACCCTTAACAATAACCATATACTAGATAAAGGATGTTTTAACACTTAGTGGTATGTGAAAGAGAAACTAGACAATGGATACAACAAAGTTAGCGATGCTTCTAATCTACACATATCTGGTCGCGATAGGTAAGAATAAAATGCATTTACGTTTAGATTAACCCACCGGTAATAGATTCATGATTTTATAGGGACTGAAGTCGGTCCACGCCTAACGACATGTATAATCATTCCATCACAGGATTTATCTAGTGAATGAGCTGTACATTCAAAACATATGCGTGTCAACCTCTTTATTCTGTCACTTCCAGGGCCAGGTTTTTGAGATAGTAAAAAAGGGGGGCACACTTTAGGGCTCTCATGGGTGTACGGTGGATATGCCAACACCCCATGAAAATAACATATTTCTGTGGGAAAAGGAGGGGCGACCGGGGAAGCGCCCTCTGGAGCCGACTGGATCTGCCTATGCCTGGTGCGGAACACACGGGCATTATGACACAGATGATCCGGGACGTGATAACAAAAATAGAGCGATTCAAGGCTGTGAGAAGCGGCTACCATAACTCCATATCTGGATCTGGCCCAGTGTTTACACGTATTTCAGATACTAACCTTGAAATCCATGATTATTTTTGTATTTTTTTCTATACTGACGGTGGGAAATTAATTCAAAATGTGACCATTTGCTATGCATAGAAAACGTGAAATCACTGAATATTCAGGATTATCACGCACGCACCCACCCATGCAACTTGTATTCCTGTGAACTTATGCCCCACTGTGGGAGTGCACTTTCATGATATGAGGGACTGCTGGTACGGGTAGTTCGGGTATGCTCCTCCTAAGGAAAATTCCATTTTCAGGAATAACTTTTAAGACCCGTCTTTTTCCTGGACAGATTTTAAGACCTTTTTTGCTGCTCGGATTTTCTCCCCCTTCATTAGTTTGTCTAAAAAATTAAGCACTTTGACTGACACTTTGAACGTAGTTACAGATTTAATTGTTTTGTTTTGGGTTTTTCTTTTTTTGTCTGGTGATGACTGGTGATAACCATTCATGAGACAAAATTCCAACTTCCACGCTTTATAGATCTATCAAAATGGCGACCGTACCATCAATCAACTGAAAGCACATCCCATAAATTACCAAACCAAATTGGATACTTCAAAAGCACTAAAACTAGAGCAAACAAACATCCACAAACAAACAAGCCCGGCAAAAATCCTCTGCATCCCTCGCTCACAGCAATTTCCCCCGTCACAAGCAATAAAACCAAAAGTGTAAGACAACTCTCCAAAAGTTGTTCTCAGCTTTTTCTAAACCTCCAGCCATGGGTCTTGTCTTGGGTTTTGTGAATCTTGCTTCTATGTTGATCAATGTGTAAATGTTTGTCTATTTATATAGATGTGGTGGTAAATATCACTGACAGTTCCAGATTTTTTGTAAAAGGGGAGGGGGGATGTTGCATTTACTTCGTAGGTCTACGCACGAAAGTCATACTTAATTACAAAAAGATGAAAAAAAGTGAGGGACGGGGTCAGTTAGATATTGCATGATTCCAGAATCACACATGTGAGTTTTCGCTTTCAATTTATTATATACAAATAGCGTAAGCACCGATGGTGCTAATGTTCATTTAGATAAAGTTTAAAGAGACAAAAAACATCGTTTGGTTACATCGATACTTTATGTATTTTTTTACTCGTGTACCAACTAAGTGAATGGGCATACATGTACATGTACCTAGCACAATACAAGGCGTTCTCATATTAGCACATTAACATAAAAGTTAAAGTTACTGGTCTTGGAAGAATAACACGAGTTATAAAAATTCAAGATAAACTGCAGTTTTAAGTGTACTTGGATACATTAATTCACAAAATTATCAATATAAAATATAATAGCAGAACGTGCTGTTCTTCGGTCAATGCATTGCAAATTTGTTTTTAGACTATTGTATGCATTGTAAATTTATAATTTATATGCAAATTAGCTATACTAATGTTGTATTGGCTTTGATTGGTCATAATAAGTGGGTGTTCGCATAAAGTGATCAATGCATAAGAGGGTCAGATCTATCATAGTGATCATATCCCCAGGCCCATTGAAACGTAAAACTATTCAACCTCTTTCCAAACCAATAACTCAATCAAAACAGGCTTGTAACATTTTTTTACGATATTTTTTCTCTGAAAGAGTTGTTACAATCCAAAAACATCCCTTTGGTGGGTTTAGCCTAAATGCATCCTCTCAAATCAGCAAACGAGTTGTTATTGTTGTCAGTCACTGTTTTTGCTAAATCAACAAGATCAAACGGCGTGGGTGGAGTCTAAAAATTCCTTTTGCGGCATCGTTATGTTTTGTCAGCGTTTATTTGCTTGAATTCTGTGTTGCTGACGTAGTTTGACAGCTCCGACTGATGCTGTTCTTTGAAGGGTGTTTGTCTATGAGGTCGCTCTGTCCTACTTTACTGTCCACAACGTTATTGCATCTTATTTATGACTTTGTTGTTTGGTTGCTTTTTATCGTGGTGATGTACATGCGACGGTTCTTGACAGTTGTGGAGTACGGTAAAACTTTGCAGATGTAATACAAGCAGTGGCAGATCCAGAATTTATCTTAAGCAAGCACCAAATGAGACCAATAGGTCAAGGTCCTGCTTAAAATGATGAATGAAATTGTCTGAAAGGAGACCCCCACCCCAACCACCAAAGTCCATACACACACATTGAAAACTGTTAGAAATAAGGATTATTTGAGCATATTAGGAGGCAACACTCACCATAAAACATGGTGTTAAATATTATTTGCCCTCATGTAAAATATTGGGAATCATTCACAAATGACGTCATCTCATTTTCGGACATTTCTAACCCCCGTCATTGTGCGTCATTACTCTTTGACACCCCACACTACACACCCGTGCACCCTTCCGGTGCTTACTTCTACCCATATACCCATATAACTTTGAACAGTAACTAGCATCTAGTACATTGCTATGCCCCCCCCCCCACACACACATACCCCCCCCCCCAAAAAAAAAAAAAAATTTAAAAAAAACAACAAATTGATGTTTTGCTTTTAATGCAATTCCGTTGATAACGTATTAAAAGAACGAGCACGTTTTTAAGTCTGCACCCCATCCCCACCCCCGCCCCCACAGTCCACAATGACGTCATTTTCCGCGTACCCCCTCCATCTCGTCATCTTTCTCCGACCCTCCCCCCCCCCCTCTCCACGATGGCGTCATACGTGAACGATCCCTTGCACACCCATGTGTATTGAAAAAGCAATGTTTATTTCACAGCTTAAAATAAGGTATCATTTGAAATGTAACCTCGTTCTTGTTTGCTTTTTTTCAGTAAACCCTGCTACTTTAAAGCAGCAGCCAGCAAAATCTACAACCAACACCCCAGAAACTGCATCTCAAATAGCTGAGCCGCATTCTAGTACTGCATCTAGTGCCACAAATCCAATTTCAACAAAACAAAGACCAACTCCACTTAGCGTCCGTGTTAATCATCCGACGGTATATCTAGATACTGGGCAAAAACGTGCAAGACATACCAAAGGAAGTACTGTAAAAGGAACTGCACGTATCTTGAACAAGAAACTGACAACTGAAGAACAGCATGCCAGTCAACCAGTTACAATTGCAACAGGTTCTTTTACATTCACTGAAAATGTAGATATAGATGAAGCACCTGGTGAACATGTGAAAAAGACTAAGGAGATCAACCAAATATTGGACTACAAGAAACCAGCTTTTCCTAAGCCTAAGCTTGATTGGTCTCAGCTTGCAACAAAGGATAGTCTGCAAGAAACTGGTGACAAGAGTGGTGATTCTGAGGATTTGAGCTACATGCAGGCTTATCCTTCCATTCACAAAGTGTCACCTGATGACATTGCGAGAGCTTTGGCTGTAGTGAACGGGGTTCAGGCTCAGCATGCCAGTATATTGTACTCTTTACAGGTGATGAATGCAAATTTTCACTCAGAAACGCAAAAGCTGAGAAAGGACATTTTAGAAATGTTGTCTAAGCTAGAGAGTCAAAATGATGAGAACCAGAAGCAAATAATTGAGCAAGTAAGCAGCAATAAACCAGCAGTTGTGAATGCTGCGATGTCTGCCCCTGTGTCTAAACCTTTCCCCTCAGACTGTTATGACTTCAGGAATATGAACCAGGCCAGAAGTGGGTTTTATACAATATTTGTCTCTGAAACAGCACCTGGATCTACAGGTAGAAACTTTTCTATTTTCATTAATAAAACAAGTTGAGTTCAGATGGTGGATACTGTCAATCACTACATGTCAGCGGTTATTGATTTCATTAATAAAAAAGAAAGGTTGGTTCTAATGTATTGTGTATTTTCTCTATCAGGTGGAGCCCTTACGCCCATGACTGTGTACTGCGATATGGACACAGCCGATGGTGGATGGATGACGATATTGAGGTGTGAATGACTTGGATTGTATCATGTATATTCTGAAAAAAGTTACTCGCAGCTTTAAAGTGGTGTCCCAATGCTCCGTTGTCTGAACGATTATATAAATTGATACTACTGCAGTCTTAAACGTCTGCTGTGCGTTGAAAAATTACAAATATTTGAAAAATAACTACTACCAACTACCACGTTAGGTCATGTCTAATGTCACTGCGTTTAATAGCCACGTAGTCACGGTTCAGTATGGTTACGCGTGCTTTGAGTCAGCGTTGCGTAGCCGGTAATTTTAATACTTAGTAGTTGTGGTACAGCCATGTCAACGTTCAAAGATAGTTTAAAAGTCGTTGACTCAGTTTGATGGACGGTCTATGATAGTTGCAATGATCGGCATGTTGACGTACAGTGTCAGTTTCTCAAAAGTCCCCAAATCAATGTGATGGTGAATGAATCAAAACTGCAACGTCAAACTACCACCAACGTGAAACAGCCAGGTAACGGGAAATTGGTTTAAGAGTTCTTTAAAACGCTAGAAAACTTTGAGAGTGCACAAAATGTTGCTGACGACCTTAACGACCAAATATTGATCTGACAATCACTGAACTGGGGTCCAAGTCAGCAAATCTAAGTAAATGTAAATGCCTGGTTTATGGTCTTCTTCCCGAAGGATTAGTGACGACTCAAATCATCTGACCAGGTCATGGCATCCTTGTCAACGTAAATCTTTCTCAAACTCCCTGGGGAGCATACAAACATCTTTTTTACTAACGTCGCACTAGGCTGAAACATTTGTTCAGAACGCCTGTAAATTTAACGTGAGCATGCACAAACCTGTTGCTGACTCAACACCCACCATCAAACCCGACCTGACAATCAACCCACGAACTGGGGTCCGACTGTCAACTCGGCACGGATACACTAAGTTTGTGATAGAGTAACACTTCTTGTTTCCAAACGTTACTCATTAGTTAACCCATGTGCGTAGCTCTGGTACAGCACTTTGATTTAAGGTTAATCACACTACTCCCCAAGAGGCTGTTGCTCATAGCAGTACAAAAATGAAAACACAAAAATAACTAGAGAAAATACTTTTATCCATGAATCATGACTCTGGTAGCAATTTGCGAGTATACCATTTATGTTATACACAAAGGCATATCTGAATATGTACATATATCTATATTATTTAGTTGTCTATCAGTGGAAGGTCCAGGTTTTTGGAAAAGGGGGAGCGCACTTAAGAAAAAGGGGTGGATGGGAGAACTGAAGTGTTTTCATGAAAACCCTATGAAAATGAAGGATTTTTTGGGAAAAAAGCCCCCCCCCCCCCGGATCTGCCTATGTCTACGTTCCTCCCAGATGAGACTCTCCACGTGCACATTTCAGGCGGGCTGACCAGTCGGGTTACTTCCACCGCCAGCGATGGCAGCAGTACGCTGAGGGCTTCGGCACGGCAGAGTCATTCTGGTTCGGCAACAAGTAAGAAGGGTTAAAGTAGAACCTTCAATCAATATCACCTCTGTAAAGAGATCACCGCTATTAAATGAAACTCTGTTTCGAGGTACCAAGCCTTCATGAAGAGAATGCTGTAAAATACCAAAGATAGAACAACCCTATTCAGACCATTTGCGGGAGTTCTTGGGGAGGATTGATAGACAGGTTCTATTGGATCTACAAAGTTGTTGTGACAAATATACAAACGGGTGAAGCTTTTAAAATTATTGATAAACCATCTTTATTGTTGGAAAAATGTTAAACTTGCCCAACTATATATATTAATGCCAATTAACTTGCAGCCAACTCGACGGCACTGAGCTGGGAATGTGTAACCATATAGCTAATATAGGCCTACTAATTGTAAAGTGTTAACCAATCACATTGACATTTTGGTCATTACATGTATGTACATATTTTTGAAAAGGTAAATTCTCAATTTCAATTTGTAGATACCTCAATTACCTGACTAGCCGCGCCACCTACCAGTTGAGAGTGGAACTAGAGGACTGGGACGGGACTAAAAAGTTTGCAGAATACGACTATTTCCGTGTAGGTCCTGAGGAGGATTTCTTCAGGTTATACTTGGGAAAGTAAGTGGTATTTGCTCTAATATGATCTTTACTATTCTATATGTATATTTCGTAATATATTATGGACTTCTAAAAGTTTGATTGAAAACCTTTAATGAGTTAGCGACTAGATCCGGAGCTAGCCTACATATTACGGTAAATATTATAAAATATGGACACATTGTAATAGCACCTCAGTCTGTGCCATATGACACAGTACACAACCCACTGATGTAACGACCTCACCATTGGTTGGGCGTGTAACGTGTCTTCATGAAAACCTCCCACTATACTGTAGATGTTCACCCGAGTAATCTTTTGTTGCCATCAGGTTCTGTGCTTTTATGTATGAAATCTTTTGTTTATGCTCATCATCCGTAGCCTATGTATTTTTTTGTAATTTTACTCTTATGATATCGGTCACTTGAAATACACATAAATGCATCACCAGTGGCGTGGCAATACGTATCATCTTTTTATACTATTCACCCACAGGTTTACTTCTGGAACGGCTGGTGACAGCTTACTGTTCCACAACAGACAACAATTCAGGTTAGTGGACTGCAATGCATTCATGAAATATCAATAGTGTAATTAACACTTCAAATCCAGTCATTTTACCACCTTAATCAGTTTAACTGTACTTTAAACCAAATCAATTTTAATTTCTAAAGCACGCAAGTCATGCTTGTAATAGAGATTTCTAATACTAACAAAGCTCTTCTCGAACTTTTGTAACAGAAAGTACTTCTTTCTTCAAATCTAGTGTTTTATACTGTCAAATTTCAGTACCCCAGACGCCGACCACGACAATTACTCGGGTCACTGCGCCAAGAAGTACTCAGCCGGCTGGTGGTTTTACGGCTGTCACAACGCGCTCCTCACAGGACAGTACCTCATGGGGGAAAATAACCGCACGTCTGAGGGCGTTATGTGGGGCACGTGGCGAGGGCATAACTACTCATATAAAAGAGCGGAGATGAAGATTAGGCCTTATTTATAGGGGTTTAATAATAATAGAAAACATCTATGCCATTTAAATTGAAATCAAATCATGTTAATAGCATTGTTTTGGAATACAACTGTGGGTTTGTTATTTTAATGTTTATGTCAATATGATATAATGACAATATTGATGCATTTTCGTGGAATGGTTATGTTTTGATATATAAAACTACTGTCTTGATTTTTTTAACAACATTGTATCGTCAATATATTAGGATGTAATTTATTTTTAATGTATAAACTTCTAAATTGTGCAGTGAAGTTATATATGTGTCGAATAAAAGGGAACACTCAATTAATATTAAAGTACTACAATTTAATCTGGATTAACATTCAATGAAATCAATTGTTAATAAACATTTGGTAAGTAGTAATAATACTGTATTATCAATGAAGCAACATCACTTATAGTACATATTTTTATCATAAAAAAGCAAATCAATGTTCATGTTTAATAAACTGCAATGTGTTAGGTATAGACTATGGCAGTTCTCTTGCAGTGCTCATATTAATTCACCCAGTCTAGTAGATGTATGCTGATGCTAACACCATCATGTGCATGTTATTTGGTTGAAAATCTAAGGTTTTACAAATTTAGGGTCCACTTCAAAGTAAAACGGCTCATTGTTCTTTGCCACACCATCTCCCTCTATAGCCTTGTTTTCCTCAACATTACCATTAGACCCATAAAGATTATTTTCAGTCACAACCAAACCATCTTCAGGATCAGTGCTCTTGAGATCATCATTTTTTGCATCACCATAGAGATCATTTTCCTTCATAACTACATCGCCACCCTCAGCCAAACCTGTTTTACTTGTGTCTGAGTTAGAACCTGAATATACTTCATTGTCCAACATGACAGTTTCATAACCATCATAACCACGATTCAAAACAACAGCACTGTTTGCATTGTGACGGACTGAACCAGCATACACATCGTTGTCTTTCATAACGG
>CM032668.1:30380720-30392328 GCA_019095985.1 Streblospio benedicti | reverse complement strand
GATCGCATCCCAGCCCCCCGTGGTGGCTAGTCTAATCCCGAGCCGAGGTGAGCGGGAGGCGAGCCTTCGGCTTCGACTTCTGAGCACGCTTGCTGACCGCGCCGCTGACCAGCGGGTGACCTTGAGCTGTCAACGCGCAGGGATGATTAATTGCTTTGTCCTATAAATCCGTGCTTTGATTGCTTTATCCTATAACCCCTTAATTGCTTTGGTGTATCCGCCCTCTCCCTACTACTTCCATGATAATAATACAAACCCATTACATGGCAAACTATGTACATATCGTAAAATTGAGCAAAACTTTTGTTATGAAAATTATTTAGATGATGTTAAAAATAGAGATGATCGATCTGCTGTTACTAAATTAAGAATCAGTGCACATTAGGGTGGTCCAAAAACAAAAATGTTTTTGGATTTTACTCTTCATTGGGATTTGATTTGCATATGACCTCAAACTTGCTCTGGTAAAATATTTTTGTCCAAATCCATCAAACAATATACCCACGCTCCAATTGAAATTTTGCTAAATCGGCATTTTTTTGCAGAATTTGACATTTTTAGCAAACGTTTATTTCCACCAATAGACACAAATTAATATAGATAGAGGGAAAAACACAATGAATAACAACAACAGAAGACAAAGATGTGTTTTGAAAAGTCACCGCCATCTTTTTTTCTATGCTAAAATGCCAAACAATTGATTTTTATCACTTTGTCATTGATTAATTTATTTTTGGGGTCTCCAGAAGAGCGGGTTTCTCTGCAATTACTTACCGTCATCAAAGACATTTCTTATTTTCGTCTTTCATTTTGAAATAATATACCCGACGAGGTGCCAATTAAGTGAACTAAGCAAGTTTATTTTATCTACCAATTACATAATCGACCCGTGACGTAAAGGGTCTAGTACTTATATTAGAAGCACTATTCAGGGCGACTAGCGTACAACACAATGCGTTCGACGTATACTTTGACACGTCTACCCTTCAATAATGACGTTGATGAAAAAGAACAAAACAAAAACATTGATGGGTTTAAATAAAATTTACACTTGAGGATCTCCATAACAGGGAGTTTCTGTGTAATTACTTACCGTCATCAATAATATTTGTCATATTCTCCTTTTATTTTGACATAAAATACTAAAAATGTTGCCAATTCTATTTCACAAAGACATGTTTGTTTATGATAACTTATTACATAAGCGGCCTGTGTTATCGCTCGTACAGACGGAAAGACAACTTTGAACAAAAACCTATATTTTGTTTGCGAAAATCCGCTGGAAATGGACTAAAAAAGGTACGTTTTTAATATTATATGGATTAAATAACAGTAATGCTACCTTAGATTTGTATTAATATTTTAAGTATGTGATAGACTCGTCCTCAAATAGTCTATTGTTAAAATCTTTTGTCTCTAAATAGAAATAAAAAATCTTGCACAATACGTCCATAGAAAACCTTGATTCAAGGAGCATATATATACACATGATACATAACCAATACATGTAATAATGCAAACACGCAAATATAAAATCCATTCCGTTTAAATTGTGATTACCTTCATGCTACAATATTTCATGGCACATTAAATTACAGTTTTCACTTTTCCAGACTTGCCTTTAAGGTCATTCATGAAACCTTGCATCCATTGCTATCCTTACACTGAACCAAGCTAGGAAAAATATAATTGTCTAGAATCTGTTTATAAACTTGGTTATACCTACTTGTAGATAGGGTCCATGTAATCAGTCACTATAGTTTGCTTTTAATTTCTCCAATAGCATTAGCCAAAAGAAATAGTCCACATATTGGAAAATTTTACAATTACCATATTGCAATTTTATCAAAAATTAATGACACATCTATTATATAAATGGGGAGTGTGTGTTCGTTATATGCGCAACATCTTCAAAAGCAGATTTCCAAATACCACGAAACTTTGGCAAATCATTCTTCATAACCCAGTGGGTGCACAGAATAAGATTATGTTACCTGTACACGTCCCTGCTACGAACAATTTACGAATTATTTTCAAAATAAATAGATGCCATGCTCATTACAGGGCCATGTTTGTGTAAATAAAACGTTTTCCTCTGCATATACGTCATACGTGGCTGGTAAGTAGATAACGCCATCCACTCACGCATTGGCAGCATACAAAAGGGGGCATGACGCCATATAAAACTTTTTTTTTGGCTGGTAGTAGATAACGCCATCATACGTTGAGCTAAAAGGGGCATTCCAAACTTCTGCCCGTATTCCCACAGGAAGAGGCATTTAGCTGCATCTATCACTTTAATATTTTACACACAAGGGGCAAAAGCCCATAGTCGTTATAATGTAACATTTCAAACTAAATAAATTGGTTTTGATGATAAAAAACAAGAAAAAGGAATTTTTAGAAAGGTTGCTTACAGGCCCATGTTTGTTAAAGGTACGTAATACGTTAAACGTTTGTATGTGTCAAACGTACGTTGCACGTCACACGTACAGTCATACAACGAGGGAGCTGGGAAGGGTGGTGATAGTGATGGAGGTGCATTTTATCTGCTCCGGACCTGTTTTGAGGAGGGTGTTGGCAGAAAGGGTGTGTGTGTCCATATGGCAAGGGGGGGGGGGGGCCATGGCTGGTGGTGAGGCAGGGAGGAGCATTTAATATGTTCCATATCTCATCAATTTCAACCCGAGCAGCAGCAGAAACATGAGAAAGGGGGTGATTGAGATGCACATTTAATGTTCTGCACGTGTTTACCAGGGGTAGGAGTAGCTGGAGGGAAGGATATTAGACTGATCAAGCATTGCCACATACATGTAGTGTGTGTATGGCTGTCACATATGACTGTGGGAAGAAGGTGATGGAAGTGTATTTAATCTTTCCCGGACCTGTATAGTGACGGGAGTTGGTGTGAGGGATGTGGGACAGGGGAAAGAATGGGAAGGGAGGAGCATTCAATATGTTTTTGATCTCATCCGTTTCAACCAGAGCAGCAGCAGGAAGGGTGTGCATTAATTATGGACCTGTTTAGATGGGGATGGGGTAGAGAGGGTTTGGGGAGAGAAGAGGGGGCGGCGGGTTGGACAGAAGGGTAGGGATGAGTGGGACATTTAATCTGCTCCGCACGTGTTTACCATGGGTAGCAGTAGCTGGGAGAGGGATATTAGAGGGATCAATCATTGCCATATTTAGTACATTTGGTGTGTAAATGGCTTAGTCATATGACGATGGGAGGACGGTGGTGGAGGTGTATTTAATCTGTCACAGACCTGCATACTGACGAGAACTGGTTCGAGGGATGTGGGACAGGAGGAAGGATGGGGAGGAAGGAGCATTTAATGTGTTCCGCATCTCATCTGTTTCAACCCGAGCAACGCCGGGTAAACAGCTAGTATCTAATAAATAGATATTATTAAATCTTGTTTACACAGGCCTGTTGTATCACTTTCACCAAATAAATAAATCATTTTTTAAAAGATGCAAGCTATACATTCACTTTTTTTATTTACTCGTTTCAAATAGGACTTCAATCATACAGCAAATTTTAATAATACAAAGCATTGATTTAGATCACAAATCAACATTAGGTACAAAAAAGTCTACTATTATTTATGATAACTATTCAATCAATTTTTTGTTTCGTTCAGATGCTTCTTAATATGCCTCACGATTCTGTACAAGCAGTCCATCATCCATGATCTCTGGGGAAAAAAGTAAAGAAGACAATGCCATGATATTTATGCTTTATGTAGTGCCATTTTCTTCGTAAAAACTTTATCAAAATTTCCCTTGATTGTCAAATATTTATATAAGTGAATAGTAAAACTGAATACTGATATAAAGTAATGCATTCTTTCTGAATACGCATTGTGTCAGGAATATTGTGTTTATGTAACTTTACCATTGTAATAAACCATATTTTATTTACAGAAAAATTACGTCTGAATGTTTTTTGCAATATGGCATCACAAGACCAGAGAAATGGTGAGAAGTTTTAATTCATAATGCAAACTACATGTACCATGCTTCTGATTCACTTCAAGACCCACACAGGCCATTTTCCCGTGAGAAGGTGGTCATACGTCTATCTATAACGTTTGTTAGATGATACCTTGCTGTGACAAGATGCACACATACATTGAGAGGACGGTTGAATTTGACAAAAATCAAATATTATAAAAGGGATGAGGGCTCTCTCCCTGGCTGGTAACTAAATTTCCGGTGCCTGTATTAGTCATTGCCTATTCATATACAAAATCATACATTTTGTAATTAGTTAATTTGTTTTACCATGTCATTTGTATACAAATTTAGTTTATTTTTCTAATATCTAGAGTATAAACATGCTGCGCCTGTCTTAGGCATTGCCTATTTATATTACACTTATTATTATCTGATAGCTGTCCTGTTATCACTTATAAGATTTTATTCATGATGTTAACAGTTTAAAGTTTCCTATTGTGTCTCATATCTGATTTATGACCCTTGTTTCAATATAGTTGTGTTTCAATGTGTTATGAACAGCCAAATTTAGTGCTTTATTTCAATAAGGCATGAGAGATTTCAGGTGTCCAGATCATGTGGGTCAGTAGTTGTTGAATCCCAACTCTTACAATGGGTAACTAAGGAACTAAGTAAATATAGTAATACTATAGATGCAATATGCCAACAACATTAGCAAATTGTTACATCTCATTTTCAACAAGCAGGTTTTTGTAAAACTGAAATGCCTTTATTTGTGTTAACTTGTTTTTTCAGCTAATGTTTTCAGGCGCTGTATTTCCAAATCTCTGTCCTTCGTTGTTGATGTTTTTACTTTGTGACACAATCGATCTTCATTGACCAAGATATTAGGATGCCAAGCAAAGTCAGGAGGTCTAGAAGCATTGCCAGTGCTTTTGACTCTTGAGAGACTGACATATAAGGCCCCCTGGATTCAGAGATTCAAATTTTGTCGATCCTGGGCTGATGACTATATACCGATTTGGCTCATCATGTCCAATTGTCAATCCTTGACATCTATGGATTGTTGTTCCCCATCCAAGACGTAAAAAGGGATTTGGGTCCTAGAGCAACAATTGCAGTCAATGCGTCTAGATACAGCTACAATTGGTATAGTAGTAGGATACTGATCAATGAATGGCGGCCCAGAATATTTTGGAAAGTTGACAAAAACTATTGGGAAATTGCCTTTGCAAGGTTTTTCATTTTCAAATTTTATGTCAACCACCGTGCCTGAAGCACCGTTGAATAGTCCCCATTCAGTGAATAGGTTGGATGTTAAATGGACTTTTGCAGAGCAGCATAGATAAAGTGTTTGGAGAAGTCCTGCACTGTGGTCGGTATCTGCTTTTAAAGCATGGAATCCATTATTCATGGCTTCAACAGTGCAGACAGGAAAGGTCTTGTTGGCCTTTTGCAGTTGACTTTTGTTATGGCTCCATTCTTCGGCATGGGTGGGAAAAAATGAAAAAGGCCATTATCTTGTATGTCATCCATTACTGTGTTGCCATATTTTTTTTTCAGATTGTCCCACTGAAATTGTTGAAGCCATTGTGCTTGGTTTGCATTAATGCTGTAGGTTCGTAAAGATAGTAGTACATCTCGTAGATTTTTCTCCTCCTCATTTTGCCGAACTATTTTATTTAAAAATATGACATCGCTAAAAGAATTCCAGCATAGAGAACCATAAATGCAGTTTGTGGTTTTCAAATTTTTCCTGTATAATGGTGAATCACAAACTGGAGGAAGCTGTAAATCATCACCAAAGAAAATGATTGCTGGCAGTCCACCCCATTCTTCATTTGACTTTGCACCATTGTACATTCCATGTCTACACTGAAACTCCATCCATGCCAGCAGCTTACATCCAATGAGGGATCTCTCGTCCACAAGGAGGCAAACAAGACCTTCACAATTCTTTTGCAGCTCTTCACCAGATTTTCCCTCTGGAGGTAGCATATCTTTTGTGGAATTTGGGTCCAGTTGGCACTTTCAGAAATTTGTGTATTGTGACACCGGAAACCAGATTTGCACTATTTCCAGTGGGGCATATTACTTTGATTGAATCATTGGTTTTTAAATATGTTCTAACAGTGTGCACAATACAGTTGATCAGATGTGTCAAATTGAACGAATAAGGACAAAGTTCTCCTGGGTCATTGTTGGGACCCCAGGGTCAATGGTATACACCAAGTGGCAAATAGATCGTACCATTCACCACGTCCCCAGGGTGGAAAGACTCGTTTGAAAATTTACACACCTCCGAATAAGGAACTAGGTGGAATGTTGGCTCCTTATTCAGTTCATTATTCAGTTCACTATTCGCCTTTTTGCCTGTTATGTCGTAACCAATGGGTCGATTTGCATCAAATAAAGTTCCCCTGAGTCGGGGGTGACCCCCCAAGGCCATAAGCCTAGTCTCGTCACAATCCATCAATATCCCGCACCTGTATGATGAATAAAGTGCTCGCTCATTACTCACTGCTATTACGTAACCCATGGCTCAAATCACACGCAACAAAGATTCATGGGTTTGGGAAAGGGCCCCTGGGGCCACTGACCAATTTTCATGACGATCGCATCATTACTTTTAGCTCCACAGACCCAGTTCCTTATTCAAACCTCAGTTCACTATTCGCCAATGTAAAAAGAAGAACTTGAATAGGTGGAATGTTGGCTCCTTATTCAGTTCATTATTCAGTTCACTATTCGCCTTTTTGCCTGCTAATTCGTAACCAATGGGTCGTTTTGCATCATATAAAGTTCCCCTGGGTCGGTGATGACCTCCCAAGGCCATGAGCCTAGTCTCGTCACAATCCATTAATTTCCGGTACCTGTATGGCGAATAAAGTGCTCGCTCATTACTCACTGCTATTACGTAACCCATGGCTCAAATCACACGCAACAAAAATTCATGGGTTTGGGAAAGGGCCCCTGGGGCCACTGACCAAGTTTCATGACGATCGCATCATTACTTTTAGCTCCATAATCAGTTCATTATTCAGTTCACTATTCGCCTTTTTGCCTGTTATTTCATAACCAAGTAGCTGGCAGCTCGGCCAAGCTCCTGGTTCACTATTCAAAGTTTTGCCTGTTATTTCATAACCAATGGGTCGATTTGGACCAAATAAAGTTCCCCTGAGTCGGGGGTGACCTCCCAAGGCCATGAGCCTAGTCTCGTCACAATCCATCAATTTCCCGCACCTGTATGGCGAATAAAGTGCTCGCTCATTACTCACTGCTATTACGTAACCCATGGCTCAAATCACACGCAACAAAGTTTCATGGGTTTGGGAAGGGCCCCTGGGGCCACTGACCAATTTTCATGACGATCGCATCATTACTTTTAGCTCCATAATCAGTTCATTATTCAGTTCACTATTCACCTTTTGCCTGTTATTTCTTTACAGAGTAGCTGGCAGCTCAGCTCACTTTCAAAGTTTTGCCTGTTATTTCATTTCTAACCAATGGGTCGATTTGGACCAAATAAAGTTCCCCTGAGTCGGGGGACCTTCCCAAGGCCATGAGCCTAGTCTCGTCACAATCCATCAATTTCCCGCACCTGTATGGCGAATAAAGTGCTCGCTCATTACTCACTGCTATTACGTAACCCATGGCTCAAATCACACGCAAAAAAATTCATGGGGTCGGGGATGACCCCCCGGGCCACTGACCAATTTTCATGACGATCGCATCATTACTTTTAGCTCCACAGACCCAGTTCCTTATTCAAACCTCAGTTCACTATTCGCCAATGTAAAAAGAAGAACTTGAATAGGTGGAATGTTGGCTCCTTATTCAGTTCATTATTCAGTTCACTATTCGCCTTTTTGCCTGCTAATTCGTTTTGCATCAAATCAAATAAAGTTCCCCTGAGTCGGGGGTGACCTCCCAAGGCCATAAGCCTAGTCTCGTCACAATCCATCAATATGATGGCACCTGTATGGTGAATAAGCTCCCAAATTATTCACTGGCCTCTTCACCTATGGGTCAAATCACACAGATGTTGCCATTCATTTTTTTGATCAGGCCACATGAATTATGCTCAATATGGGTCGTACTTTCTGCGGTCAATGGAAGCAGTTCTATTCAGAGATATCAAATCCTGTTCCTCACAGTTCATTACAGGCTGTATACACACAAATTCCAGCCTTGAGAAAGACCCATGACGAGGGCAGATGTGATCATTGTGAATCAGGTTGTCAAAATTACACAAGAAAATTGTACAAGCATTCATGTGGTGTATGATGACACAGATGTGTTTGTTCTGCTGATACATTTCTATGCATCTCAGGATCTCCATACCAATATTTGCATGGTACCTAAAACACCACCAGTCGAAGTGCTGTTGATATTGGTGCCACTGCAAGACAGCACCATGATATTGTGCAATACTTATAAAATTGAATGAAGTTTTCAGTTTATCTGTTTAAATTGCATTGGAAATAAATTTTTTGAAATATGTATGTTGTGTCTTAATTTCAATATGAATACATAAAAACAATATCATATGAATTAAATCTCAAACAGAATGCCTTCCTTAAAGTTTAAATCAACATTTAAATATTTTAGGAGGGCATCCCCTACCACATGAAACTTTGTTGCTTGTGATTCGACCCGAGGCTTACGTAATAGCAGTGAGTAATAAGCCAGCTTTTTTGGTACCCCCAAGTGGGCTTTTTACACTGAATAATGAGTGAGCAGTTTATTCGCCATACAGGTGCCACCTAGTGATGGAATGTGACGAGACTAGGCTCATGTGGCCTTAGGTCATCCCAGACCCAAGGGAACTTTATTGGATGCAAAATGAATAAGGAAATGGGTCTGTGGAGCTAAATGTAATTATGCGATCGTCATGAAAAATTTATCAGTGGCCCCGGGGCCCATCCCCAAACCCATGAAACTTTGTTGCGTGTGATTTGAGCCATGGGTTACGTAATAGCAGTGAGTAATGAGCGAGCACGTTTTTCACCATACAGGTGCGGGAAATTGATGGATTGTGACGAGACTAGACTTATGGCCTTGGGAGGTCACCCCCGACTTAGGGGAACTTTATTTGGTCCACATCAACCCATTGGTTATGAAATAACATGCAAAACTTTGAATAGTGAACCAGGAGCTTGGCCGAGCTGCCAGCTACTTGGTTATGAAATAACAGGCAAAAAGGCGAATAGTGAACTGAATAATGAACTGATTATGGAGCTAAAAGTAATGATGCGATCGTCATGAAAATTGGTCAGTGGCCCCAGGGGCCCTTTCCCAAAACCATGAAAATATGTTGCGTGTGATTTGAGCCATGAGTTACGTAATAGCAGTGAGTAATGAGCGAGCACTTTATTCGCCATACAGGTACGGGAAATTGATGGATTGTGACGAGACTAGTCTCATGTCTTGGGAGGTCATCCCCGACCCAAGGGAACTTTATTTGATGCAAAACGACCAATTGGTTATTAAATAACATGCAAAACTTTGAATAGTGAACCAGGAGCTGCGCCGAGTTGCCAGCTACTTATTCAAGCTTCTTTTTACATTGGCGAATAGTGAACTGAGATCTGAATAAGGAACTGGGTCTGTGGAGCTAAAAGTAATGATGCGATCGTCATGAAACTTGGTCAGTGGCCCCTGGGGGTTATCCCCAACCCCATGAACATTTTTTGCATGTGATTTGAGCCATTGGTTACGTAATTGCAGTGATTAATGAGCGAGCACTTTATTCATCATACAGGTGCGTGATATTGATGGATTGTGACGAGACTAGGCTTATGGCCTTGGGGGGTCACCCCCGACTCAGGGGAACTTTATTTGATGCAAATCGACCCATTGGTTACGACATAACAGGCAAAAAGGCGAATAGTGAACTGAATAATGAACTGAATAAGGAGCCAACATTCCACCTAGTTCCTTATTCGGAGGTGTGTAAATTTTCAAACGAGTCTTTCCACCCTGGGACGTGGTGAATGGTACGATCTATTTGCCACTTGGTGTATACCATTGGGGGCCAACATTGACCCAGGAGAACTTTGTCCCGTTCAATTTGACACATCCGTTATGAAATGGCAAGCAGAAAACGAATAGTGAACTGAATAATGAACTGAATAAGGAGCCAACATTCCACCCAGTTCCTTATTCGAATAATGAACTGTGAACTGTGAACCAGGAGCCAACATTCCACCCAGTGCGTGGGTTCATTGTAGAATGACCACAAAGTATAGTAACCCCTGAAGTACGTTGCACTGGACTAGGTGATCTCCCAGTTACACACACCTTGATAGAGTTGTTGTTTACTATGGCCACTATTAGGGATTATGAAGCAGTATTCACTTCCGAATACTGCTGTAAGCCGATTAGCGGCAGTTCTCTCTTAGACGCTGGTACAGCAGCACGTAGGGCTGGCAACCTACTCCCGTGGAGTAGGCCCTTCTTCTACAGTCTTACCGAGGCTTGGCCGGTGGCCTTCCTCCCTCACGTCGTGGACTCGGTCTACCGTGGTTGAGCGACGGGGACGCCCTGAGCTCGGCGTGTCAGCACCAGTGCGAAGTCCTCCCCGCGTGGAGGCCTCTCGTGAAACCTGGGCAGTACCCACCAATAGCCCAAGGACCGACCGGTGGTCCCGGCAGGTTGGTGCACAGTAGTCGAGGAAACACAACGAGGAGTAGTCTAGCTGAGGAACGTTTGCAGCGCAGCTGGGGGTGTGCCTGGCCGGGAGGCCGCATGCACCCCAGGTGAGTGTCACTGCTACGGCGGGTTGGCACACGTACACAGGAACTTTGTTTACAGATTTGGTGCCGTGACCAGGATCTCACGTGAGTACGAGCGGATCGTTGAGCAGAGTGGTCCCTACGGGACCACGCGAGAGATGGAATCGTTGGTCGAGAGCTCGCGACGAGTAGGACTGGAGCTCGCACGCCGAAGGAACCCCATACCGCGACGGGGATGTGCGCGACAAGGAGCGGCGTTTAACAGGAGCGATCGCGCGGCGCGACGGAGTCAATCATGACATACGGACGCGATGAGTACCGCGAGGAAGGCACTGAGGAACAGCGACGAGCCGAAGAGCGGACTCGCATGATGACACGGGAGCAGCTCCTCGTGACTCTAGAGCTGATTGGGATGACTGGTGGGGTGCGACAGAGGGCCCAGCCCCCTGCCACCTTTGCCACGATTCTTGTCTAACGGAGCCGCAGAGGAGGCAAACACTGCTGCGGGGGGACGCACCGCTAGGGCGCGATTGATCAGCCGCAAACCGACGTGTCAGTAACGCAACACACCAGTGAGACGCCGCGGGACGACGATCTAGTTGATGCGGGAAACCAGGTCAGCGACAGTCGTCATCGGAAGAACAGGAATCGAAAGCGAAGGAGGTAGACCAACAGGGGGACGACGCGACCGAAAGGGGACGAGAGTCACCATCCTCTACCAGCGCACCGAGCAAAATACGAGGCAGGTAGAAAAGGACGCGAATGTTCCACTCTTGGGTGCTACGGGACTGCAGGATGGAATGACAGCGGCAGGGGAGAAGGGGTTACCCTCCCCGTGGTGAAAACGGAGGATCGGAGGAAATCGAACCGGTCCACGACGGAAAGAGGAAAAGTGGTCATGACTCGAGAGG
>CM032668.1:30353803-30370704 GCA_019095985.1 Streblospio benedicti | reverse complement strand
TATCTAACAGTAAACAGCTTACATGATAACTACAGTAGAACCTCCCATTATCATCACCTCTCTATTGAGACCACCTCTATAATAAGACCACTTTTCACAAACCCAAACCTTCATAAAGCTACCAAAATGAACCTCTGTATAGAGAGCACCTCTCTATTGAGACCACCTAACAATGGTCCCAAAGGTGGTCCTAATAGAGACGTTCTACTGTATGCTATGGACACACCAGTTAGCCGCGACTCCGCCCATCAATAACACGGCATTGCTTCTCAATCTCCGCCCACCTGCCCCACGCATGCTCCATCGGGGACATTCACTGCTCAGGCTTGAACTATGGCGCAATCGCTAAAGCTGCATCATATTGTATACAACTCTTCACACTTTACATGCACGGATTAAGATTAGTCTTGTGACAATCACCTGATTACTAAAAAAAACATTATTGGTTTGTGATACGGCCACTGACCTGGTTGTCATATCAATAGACAGTCATTGACACTACTACACACTTCTTGTGTCCACCATGAAGACCTGCACAAGAATACCAACAGGCCTGAAGAGGTGGATTCAGCTCATCAGCCTGGCCATGGTGATATGTGCGGCTGGCGCTACTGCGGATATGTGCCAGTTCTCCAACCATGCGTCAGATGCAACATCAATTGATATGACATCCTGTTCACTGACTACACTTGATCCAGCAGAGCTGACAAGATTCACCAAGTTGCAAACTTTGGTTCTGGATACAAACAACCTGACCACTTTTCCCGACCTGTCGCCGCTCGCAAGCACCCTTAGGTTCCTGACCATTGATTACAACCAAATCAATCACATGAGCAATAACAGTGATCAGAATCTTAGTAACTTGGAAACGCTGACTATGACGTACAACAAATGGACCTCTTTCCCGAATCTGACACAAATCGGAGGCAGCGCGCTGAAGACACTTTTTCTGGGCAACAACCAAATAACTGACGTCAGCCCTGATCTACTCCTACCCCTGACGAGTTTAGAATGGATTGGTCTGGCTCATAACAGCCTAACTAGTGTCCCTGACTTCTCACCTTTAAGCAGCACACTGGCCTATCTCAATTTACGTAAAAACCCAATCAGAGAGATAAGCCATGGTAAATTCTCGACTCTAGTCAACTTACAGAAGCTGACACTCGACAACAGTGCGGACCTCACACACTTCTCCCACCCTGTCAATGACCTGAAGCACATCAGCGTCCTTAAGATCCGTAACACTGGCATCTCCGTCCTGCCCCCAATCATAAACGACAATATCACTAACTTAATTCTGGATCTCAGAGAGGGTGTGGATGTCTGCAGGTGTGAAAATGCGTGGCTCAAGCAGGAAGGTCCAAAGATGCTTAATTTTCAGTATGATGATAAAGATTGTGATAGTGACCTCTGGTCAAACATCACCGTGGATGACATGAATACGAACTGCGCAAGAGAGAGAAACCAGACGAAGATGAGTTTCAGGCAAGCAAAAGCAGTCAAAACACTGATGTCACTGAAGCCATTCCTGCTACACTCCTTTGAGCCCATGTCTAAGAAAATCTACTGCACTGTGAAATGTCTGGACACCCTCGGCTGCGTCTCTTTCTACTGGCGCCCTCCCCAGGACAAAAGCGGAGACTGCGTTCTCATGGCACCTGGAAACAGCATCAGTGTGTTGTCTGTGCCTGGTGGAAATCGTGAAGAGTGGACCTACTTTGCACTCACTTAGGTTTACGCTGGTTGGATACTGTGTCAAGTGCCAGGATACGAAGGTAGTCTAATCATATAAACTGTATTCTGGAGATCAATCAGCAAATTTGTTGTGTTGATACATGTATATATGAGATTTTTTACATAGGGATGTAACACGAAAAGCAAAATCTTTTTTTTTTATTGTTTTGGTCATTAGCTTCCATGACCATCTTCAGTATGACTCTGCGCATATCAGTTCGAGCGAATTCCGGCAAACGTAATGAAGGAGAGTTGCTGAACCCTCTCATCTATGTTTGCTCGGACTGACATGCGCCGAGTTGTTCTAAAGATGGTCATACACAGAATGATGACTGAAACTGTATGTAAAAACATAGTAAATTGACATGTATCGTTCTTCTTACCATTCAATATTGATATAATTTAAAATCTAGAACTATTTATTCAATATTGCATGGTAAAAACAAAGATATGTATATTTACAATGAGGCCACGAGCAGTTTACTGGTTAAGATTGCATAACAAAAGTTTTTGGCATTATGATTAAAGAACCACTAATATGTATTTCTGAGAGTTATGAGCAGCAGTTATTATTTCCAAACAAAGTGGACGTTTATCATAATCGTTTAGTTAGAGCACCTCACACCCATCCCGTATATTGTTTTGTTTAAACCACCGTAGCACAGCTTTTAATGAACCAACAATAGCTTTCAAGGTGTCAACAGGAAGCTACTTACTGTTATTTTCGTAAGATAAACACAATTCTCATGGTTCATTAAAATTGCATGATCTTTGATGCATTTTGTCATCAAATAGCGAGTGCGCACACAACCCGTGGTTGGCGATAATATGCGATTTGAACATGTTTATTTACATTAGATCTTATTATAAATTTTCTTTTTACACTTTGGCACCGGGCAAACTATAGTGTTCAAAGTAGCAATATTATTTGGTACTTGTTTAGATGCTAAATATCTTTTTTTTTTAAACATACGGGATGGGTGTGACCTACGGGAATGGTGTGCACTGCTCTAGATAGCATCTGTCGTAAATGATGCGTCTTGATATTTCCATGTTATTCAAGAGTGTGATATGTCACCGGTGTATATATTCTATTGCATAATTTTAGATCATTGTAAAAATAACTATTTATCGATGCTACTTAAACGTTAAATAATATTATTGTATGTGTTATTTTTAGAAGTGTACTTTTTCAAGTTTATTTTAGTTCATTTTATCAACTGACAAAAAATATTCTGATATTCATTACTTAAGTATTCTATTGTGTATATTACTTCAGTATTCTATTGATGTTTGAATGTCTCTTTGTATGTATGGCACAGTAACATGTTTTATGAATGCACGAATTGCAATTAGAATTTTATTAAAAAAAATCTCAACTTGTACTATTGATTAAAAACTAGTAGCCTTATTTCTTTAATACACAACGTGAAATTAATTATATTTGCCGTTGACAGTTTCGATCACCTTGGCGACTATCACCAGGATAACCTCTGGCCATATGATCAAATGCTATATCACTTGTTATTAATTGAATACTACACTAAGAGTTTTACATTCAACCAGCTTATACCCGTGGGGAAGCTTAAACGATAACCGGAAAGCAAGCCCTATTTCGGAAGTAAACACCCCAATGGGAACAAATGGGAGGGGCATAGAAGTAAATTTGTGAATGAAAGCTGAATTATCAACCATATTACTACCCTGAATGTGACAATATTAAATAGTTCCTAAGAAATCTGTATATATTCATTATTTACAGGATATTTCTAATTTCCAACCATTAATGTATGTATTATCCACACACTAAGGAATACGTACATACCAACCAACCAACGGAATAATAATATCTTGGCCTTCGTTCTAACGTTCCAAATATAAATCATAAGAAAATATATTAGTCAATTGTTTGTCTCTAATTCTTTCTTATAGAAAAAATGCTTCTAAGAAGCCTGAAACACCTAATGCTTGCTGTAGTAATAGAGAGCGTGTATTGAAGAATAGTGTGTTGTAAAGAATTTTAAGAAATACTGTTTTTACCAGACACAGTAGATAAAACAATTTTAATGACCATTTTTTTTATAGTTTTATTGAAACAATGCAATTAGGTTTGTTATTTCATTTTTTTCGTTTCTAAATATTGTTCAGAGTGTCTGTCTATGATGACAGGGGTAGCAGAAGCTGGTGGGAGGGATATTAGAGGGATCAATCATTGCCATATACATGAAGTGTGTATATGGCTATGACTTATGCTGATGGGAGGAAGGTGATGGAGGTGTATGCTGTCCGTCACAGACCTGTATTCTCACTGAAGCTGGTGTGAGGAAGGGGCACAGAGGGAAGGATGGGGAGGGAGGAGGATTTCATGTGCTCTGGATCTCTTCTGTTTCAATACGAGCAGCGCCGAGTAGACAGCTAGTTATTTTCATATTTTATATCATTCCCTTTTCACCACCTTGTGTAGTACAAACACCTGCATCGTCTGACGCTCAAATCTGATATCAGTGATGCTCCATGATCTAGTCACGGCACCAATTGTTGACCCACTTATGCAACATCAATAACAAAGTTGGCGATAACTAAGACGGTTTCATTGTGATTTAATGCTTCCAAGCCTTGAATAACTGTACATACAAGTAGAACGTTTCTAGTAAGAAAACAGATCTATTTCTTCAAGTGGTCTAAATAGAGAGATGGTATTGCACAAGGAGGTTTTCGCTGGTCTTTCTGTATAAGTCTAGCTACGTCGAACTAGTCTAATACACAGACGAGGATGGGTATATTAGACAGTGTAGAGCAGTATAGGGCAGTTAATGCAGTACAACCTCCAATTAAAACCACCTCTCTATTGAGACTACCTCTTTACTAAGACCACTTTCACGGTCCCAAACCTTGATGAAGCTACCACAATAAACCTCTGTAGAGACCACCTCTCTATCGAAACCACCTGAGAACACTGGTCCCAAGGTGGTCCTCATAGAGTGGTTCTACTGCAAATGAACCAAACCCAGACTCCTTCACTTATGTAAAAACCCTACCTGACGCCTCTGTCCCCGTTCTAGGCGCTGAGTCGTGCTCGGGCGTGACGCTGGCTCAGCCCGGCGAGAGCTACGGCTGCCCCGGCGCCGCGCAGCTGTACGGCTACAGCCCCAACGCGGCCGGGGACGCCGTGGAGCTGGCGTGCTGTGGTGGGTGGACGTATGTGTGTGTGGGTGTGTGTGTGTGTGTGGGGGGGGGGGTGTACGTGTGTGTACGTGTGTGCGTATGAGGGAAATAGATAGGAGCAATGTGTACGTATGTGTATCTATGTTTTATGTGCGTGCGTGCGATGTGTGTGCATGGGTGTGGGTGCATATGTGTGTGTGCGTGCGTGCGTGCGAAGGGTGGGTGTGATTAACGTACCGGTAACTAGAAAATTATATGGATAGAAATTGTGTATCAGTACAACATATTATATGTATGTGCATACAAACATCACGACTTTGCGTCTTTGTGAAAGTTAATTTGTAGTGTATGTCATATAAATCTATTTCAAAATCATTTTAAGAACTACAATATCTAGAAATAATTATTTACTTTCAAATTCTTTTGGCAGCTATCAAAGGACTTGATCACGGAACGAGGCAGTATCTCGAACCGAGGGATTGGTTGTTATGACAGCCTCTTTCCGCGATCAAGTCTGGTGATAGCCGTCAAACATTTGGAATTAGATAATTGATTCTAATAATATAGATTTATTTTTTAGATAGATAATAAAGATAATAACATAGATTTCCTATGAGCTCAACTGTGAAAACCTCTAAAACACGAATTCATGCATGGATATAGCTTTATTGATACATTGTTGAAATCTTCAATAAGTTATTTACTTGTGAATACGTTTAAATCGTAAGCAATAACTATACGTAACCAATGAATATATAATGTATGCATTACAGACATCACATAAATTATAGAATTCTAAGAGTCATTCAATTTACCTGTGTACACTGTATGATAGAGAAGTCTCGACCATTTCAAACATACTTAGTTACATCGCTCAGTGCCAAATCTGATTCAATAATTGAAAGTATTTACAACTGTTCTAAAATACATGAAACCTGTGGTTACAATAATTTCAACGAATATACAAACTACATGAGTGTCTAGATGGGTGGAGTGTGCCATTTTCCCAATGCCCACTAGAATTATATCTCTTCCACAGAACACTTCATGGAGTTTTGCAAATTTTCCACGTCCCCACACAATGTTAAAGCGAATTCCCCACTTCACGCTTAATCGTAAAGCCATTCCACACTTCACATATTAAAGGCACCCTCTAGTATGTGCTTCTGTGGCCGTGTGGTTATGGACTTTGATTCGTAACCAGAAGGTTGTGGTTTAATTTCCCGGTCAAGTCTGGTGTTCGACGTTAAGCCAACTCATCCATAAAACAGTTACTCGCAGAGCTGTGGTTCCAACATGTTAGATAGGTACAGGTGACACCAGTGAACGCTAATGTGAATGACATGCATGGCTGAGCTGCTGTTAATAAAGCCATTTATGCTATGGTGTATTTTCCTGGAGAGTTGAGGAAGATAATAGAAAATTAGTAAATTTAAAGACCAACCCAAAGTTGGAATTTAGAACAAATAATATGTTTTCCAATTTGAGATAATCAGAAGGTGAGGACGATGTTAAGAATGTGTACATTTCCATTACAAGGTGGTAGAAAACTAATTTGTTGGCCAATGTATAGCTTGAAGTCGAATGTGAGGTTTCCCGGCAAGTACCTTTTACTCCAAATACTACCAATTTCTTTACAAGTCTAATATTCTTATATCACCATTCAATGCACGGCAGCATGACGGCACATGTTTGGGACATGCTGGGATCCGCTTTGAAGTGGTCTCGTTTTGCCTTTCAGAAGTTATAGACTAAACAATAATCTGAGTAGGAATACTGGTCACGTTCACAGATTTGTAGACTGATTCTAGAAGTCTACACTATACATTCAGCATCGCCAGAACTGTAGCTTCAGTTTGATCCCTGCTATCCAGCCGGAATAAGACAAGGGGTTGACGAGGGCGTTGAGTGGGTACAGGACGAGACCCACGACGGCCTCGGCCGAGGGCGGCAGAGGCGTGCCCGTTATGGACAGCAGGTTGAGCACGCTCACCACCAGCCAGGGCACGAAGTTGGACAGAATGATGCCACCAAGCTTTTTCAAAGTGGTCGCCATCTTCATGGTCTTTCTCACAAACTTTGAGCGGTGGACGACCGTCATGATGTGGCCGTACATGATCAGCAGCAGGAGGAACACCAGCGAATTGATGATGAGAAACGACAGCGAGTACGCCTTGGAGAGGGAGCTCCCCACCAGTATGCAAGCGGAGTTCTTCAGACCAGTGGAAATGTAGAGGACAATAAAAGGTGTGATGATCACTATGAACAACCATGAAATCAAAATGCTAGCTTTGGTGGTGCGTATTTCAAGACCATACTTTTTGAAGGGAGTGATCACAATGCATATGTATCTGTCTAGTGCAATTAGAAATGCTGTTACAGTTGACTGTTGACAAGAGATGAATATGATGATGCTATTGATTTTACATTGAACTGAAAACAACCAGCGCAGAGCAACATAGCCAAAGGTATCATATGCCATCTTATTTGAAAAGTAAAGAAGTCCTAAATATAAAACAATTAGACCATCAGAAAAGGAGAGATTCACTCCTAGGATGGTTTGTACACTGCACTTGTACTTACTACGTTTCAGCCAACCAGCAAGAGATAAGGTATTCATGAAGAACACCCCACCACATGCAAAGAGAACCCAGTATTCCAAAAGTTTACTTGAAATGATCTTATCACAAGAAGATATCAAATCATTTTTCTTTTCCACTGCAATACAAGATACCTTAGGGTTTTTAACAAAGATGCAGCACAGAGCAAAATCATCCACTGTCAGAATTGACAGTTGATCTGCACTGTTCAGTAAATTTGTTGGGACATGTTTTAAGTTGATCTCATTAGAAGAAATGTCAAGTGTTTGTAAGTCAAGTAGTTGCTCAAAATAACTTCTTTTTATTATTGATATTTTATTATTAGCTAATATCAATATTGTCAGATAATGAAGTCCATTAAATGCACCGTTTGTGATTGATGCTATTTTATTATGCCTTAGATTCAGATAGGAAGTATAAATATTTGTGGCAAAAATGTTATCTATTAAATTATGAAAAGGGGACACATTTTGTATAGTGAGGTGCAAAACGTAGTTCAATTGACGTAAGATGAGAAACACATTTTCAATTCGGTTGGCATCAATATTTTGTAATGTGAAAACCTTAGTCCACATGTTTAACTTTCCCGATGGTAGCTTCTTTGTGCACAGCATAGCAAAACCCGTTGTGTTGCAAGAATCTCCGTGATCATCATTGAACAGCGTTATAAGTTCATCATCATAAGAGGACAAACACTGCGGGGAACCGTCGCCTAGGAATGCATCTGTTACAAAGACTCCCTCTCTTGCACATTTAAAAGTGTTTGGAATGATAAGATTGTCACAGTCAAAAAGTTCATCCTCTTTTCTTGGACAATCTATTCGTCCATTGCAAACATCATGGATATTTATGTTAACCCCAGTGCACATTAGGCCACCAGCATAGTCATTTTCAAGATCACGCGATTGTTCATTTGGAACTTTTATGGGTTTTCTTCTGTGAATGTACTCTTTCATTATATGACTGCATGTTTTGTATGAGCAAAACGAGCTGGATTCATCTGAACCATCTGCACAGTCAGAATGACAATCACAGATTTTCGAGATTGGAACGCAGCCACCAATATGGCATTGAAAATAGAATTGCGAACAAGTGCAATATGGAAGTGTGCAACTGGAGAAACAAGAGTCTGAAGTGTGATGGCCTTGCTGTACCAGGCACACATCGGGACAGTCGTCTTCATCATTGCCTTCAGGACAGTCAGGCTTTCCATCGCATGCATGATGCTCTAAAATGTAGATTCCAAATGGGCATTCAAACAAATGTTGCTGAAAGGATTTTGACACGCTAAGCATCTTAGAATCTGTGATATTCATGTCAGTCAGTGGTGTGTTTTCAATTGTTATTTGTTGACAAATGAAAGCAGTGTTAGGAAGTGTTACGTCACACGGTAAAAACAGTGGTACTGTGGCCAATGTCGTGGACGGTACAAGGATACTGCACAAATTGTCAGTGTCAAGCTCTGCCTTTGGTAGGCAGTATATCTGCTTATTAAAGTGATGCAAATAATCAAAGAGTTCGCCATAGTTTTCATTAAAATCGTAGCATATTTTCTGTTTTGCGATACAGTAACTTCCGTTTATCACAGAGTTCATGGGCGTAACCCTAAAAAATCTCATCAGTTTTTCACAGTAGTCAATGTCTTTACCATCGTACATATTCCTAGATAAATGTGTAAACGTATGAATATCAGTATTAACAAATATACCTGATAAAAGAAGAAAATATATAATAGATCTATGCACTTCAAGCATAGATGTGAGTATTTCCAAGTGATAGGGCGAGAACACTTCCATCAAGTGGAAATTTCTTCCAAGCAGGGAACAATTTCTGGCACTAACATTTGCAAGATTGTACGATCCTATCAAAACTTCTTCATACGTAAATGTGTACTCATTTAACAGATATGGAGAACCATAATTGTTTGAGTGAATAACAGAAAAATTGCTACTTTCCGTTGACATGGTCACAAATGAGTCAGCCTTGCAATACATGACATTTCCATCAATATGGGAATATCTCTTATCGTCTCTACACTGATATTTGTAATTGTCATTTTCGGAAGTGTTGAAGTGAACATCATGATGCTCCACATTAAAGTCAAAATCATCATACTTTCCAGTACTAATGAATTTGAACAGCTCATTACTTCTATAGACAATATCATATACCAGTTTCATAGGATTTAGCGAATAGCGTTCCATTGGTGCAATTTCAAGGTTCATAACAACATGTTTGGCACTCATATCATAAAACTGCAGGAATTCCCCATTGAACTTGTTTTCATACGATATGTACGTTTTCTCGAAACCCCAACGACTCCACGACACTTTCACTGAAGTGTACACACTCGACTGTATGTATAATTTAACGAGAAATATAGCAACATATCTACCTGATAAGGTCGCGAATAGATCGTATCCAAAGTGAAACCAATACGAGTAGGAGGGCGCTAACACATAAGATCCGCACTGTGCGCCAACGTCATGATAAACTAGATTCGAGTACGTTGTGTTCATGGGGACAGTTCCTGCATCTAGTGACAATGACTGTTTGCATTGTGATCTTTTCCCAACCCTGCCTATGACATGCTTTGTACCACCCAACAAATTAAACTTCGATGTCAACTCGATTATGGCCTCGCCGGCGAGAAATACAGTGTACGGTGGCAAACCACAGCCAGCTATTTCATTTCTAAATAGATGTGCATCTTTGGCAGTTGGCCATTCAACTATTGTCCTCAATATCGACGAACCCTTGCATGGTATGTTATCAATTTCCTTCTCAACAAAAACGAAGCTCAGGCTAACAACGTTAAATCTATACTTAGAGAAAAACCTACATGATTTTCCTCGTTTGAAAAAGGGAATTTGCTGGATATGGACTGTATACGAAGCGTATTTCAGCCGGAACCTTTCGTTTTGAAGTTCAAATGGTTGGCCGTATATTGAATTCGTGAAAAATGACATTTTCGCAAAGAAGAAGACATTGAAAGCTGGCAATGATTCGTAGTAGGAAGCATATAACTTATCATATTGATATTTCATATAACACGGATTGGTGACGCCTTCATCAAATAAGTTGATCTTCAAGGAAAATGTCAAAGAAACCTTCCTGTCTCGTCTAGGCAGACTGTAGTACACCAGTATCAGAGCGGAGGTACTGGACTGAAGTGTCCAATCTTGCGGCACGATGAATGTGGAATCATTGCACAGCGTGGCCACGTGCAGCAAGCTGTCATATATCAGTAGTCCCGTGAATGGGCAGACACCTGCAACATGCACATGCAGTGAGATTACCTATAGGTCGTATACTACCAATACATTTCATATTAGAAATAATTGCCATGCATAGAATAGAAACCAATGCCATTCCTAATGACAAGATTAATTTGAAAAGCATTGTTATTTGTAAATTAGAGATTACAGTGGCAGGGATAGGTTTAAAATTGATGGGGGTGTCCTGGACACAATGGGACATGCAAGTGACAATCCCAGCAAATGCCCATGTGTGCACGTGCAAGACAAATGGTGCACACCCATCTAGTTTCAAGGTCATTATCGGGGAAAGGGATGGGGGGTGCGGTTTTGTTTGGTGCTGCATGAGGCCTGTTAGAAAAAAAGATTATTATAAATGTAACATTGTCTCACACTTCCTGTGTTTGAAGAACATAAAAGGAATTTTGAAACATACATGGTTATTTCATTCCTGATGCATGCCATGTCAATAGACATATACACAATGTAAATTATCACTCACCGTTTGTTTCCATGACACTGATAGAAGAATCACTTTGATCGGCGACTGCCACCCAAGAGGCAGGCACATTATAGCTGTCCGAGTCATAGACATAGTGAGACAGTGACAGCTCTATGCTGTTTCCTTTAGACCACATGTAAGTGAAACGTTGGTGTGGTGAAATCTGGGTTCTCGCGTCATGCTCTAAGAGAGTCTCGGGGACCGAAGCCTGATTGGCTTGGGTGAAGTTGACGAGAAGGTTTATTGCAACGCTGATTTGTGTTTGCAGTAGGATTGTTGTGAACTTGTGGTGAGATAGTTCAAGTGGTACATAGCTCAACTGACCGCACTTGAAGTAACTACTTGTGTACTCAATCCAGGATTTTGGTAATAAACCTTCATCTACAAAAAGTCGTGGCGTGGCTTCACTGCAGGAAAAATTGACAAGCTGCAAGTAAAGACTGTATAGTTTGTAATCAGTAGGACCTGGTAGGTATAAATGAGGAATCTGCACCTTTTGAGAGTAGTACCACATGTAGGATAAGAGTCCCTTCTCGTTGTATATCCATCTTGGAGCACTTGGCAGGAGGATGTTGTGGTTTGGTGCACTGTACTGATGCTTCCTGGAAGCCGATCCTTTGATAAGAACTTGGTAATTGATATTCAGCACAAATGTGGTCATATAGTTAGTGTGGACCAGAACCAAAGCAACATTTTCCTTCGTATAAACTGTCTCCAGCAAAATGTGACCACACGATGTTAGAAGAGCTTCATTTCTATTTTGTCCGTTGGATTCAAAAATAGTTAGTGAATGTTCATCACATTCTTCAGAGTATGGTACGTAAGCTTTGACCACGGTGATGTTTAGCTGATATATAGGATGAACGCGAACAACAAGTTTATAGTCCCCATTAACTTCTGCACTGTATATGGCGTTACGACAAGCACAACTTAGAGTCCCAACCTCATTGCGACCAAACGGTGAAACGTTATTGGGGAGCCGTACACACGAATTCAAAAGTTTCAGTACTTTCTGAGTAACCACTTTAAGTGTCATTTTCAAATGCACGTAAGAGACAGAACGATGGAGTGATGCGGATAGTTCATGTTCTACATACACAAATCCTGCATGTGAATCAACGTGATTCTTCCCACCCAGCAATTCCTGGTCAGTAATATTGCCAGTCCGTCCGCGTGGCGACATTGAACCATTATTGCCATTTAAATCGGCTATTTGTTGGAAGTTCTCCAGTATATCTGCCACAACGCCCACATACTCGTAGTTTGATTCATCGGTGATGTTGCAAATCTCGGTTGGAGAAGACCCATCAATCAGCGGCATGATGTACGGCACCGTGATCTTCTTCATGAATTCGGACGTGTCGACCACGTGGTCTAGCATTATGTTGATGTCATAGAACAAGGTTAGGACCAAGTTTGTTTTATCAAGAGTATAGCCACGAGTGAGGTAGTAGTCTTTCCAGCTTGATATCTTTATGACGTGGCGTAAAATACATATTTCGCTGGTTGAGGCGGCTTGACCATAATTGTATATGGCTGCAAAGTGGATGCTTACCACAAGCAATGTGGCGATGTTCCACATTCTTTTTTCCACTGTTATACTTTCCTATATGGACTTGTCCTGTGGAATGTATTCTGAAGATAGATAAGTACTTACTTAAAATTATACATTAAAACACACCAAAACACATTGATCATTGATTTATGTAATGTGGTTAGACAACATAAAATACATATCCCGATGCCCCCGGACCCCCCTTAAATCCACCCTCAGGGATACATATACATGCCCATGAATATCGTTAATCTGTAAATAAATGTATACTTACATCCACACCCAATGGTGTTGTTCAGCTTAGTCTATTCAGTTTGACATCCATTCTATATCAAACGTTTGGATAGTACTGAGGACCATACCATTTGTAAATTATTACTGAAACGGTTCTCCATCTGTACAAAATACTGTCACTAACTACAGCTGCTACTGGATTGAATGATGAATTCCTCTTTCATAGTCAAAGCAGTGCGTGCTTAGCAAATGTGACTTTACAGGCGCAGTTATCAGCCATCCATGTATTTTTCACATCTAATGAAATGTCGACTTTGTGCCCTGTTTCATGATCCTTCATATATATAACACTTTGCTGTGATTTTTTGTACATCAATTAACAGACGTATTATAATGGTGTCATTTACAAATTATTAATTGGACCTGTGAAAAACTTATAAAACTTAATTACGTAAACCAAATGACAAATTGATTAAAATACAATTATATAAAATCAAATTTACTTTAATGAAGGTGATGCTTAAATAGATAAAGTTCAACCAACAGGAAAACGATCATATTAAATGAGTAAATTAGCCATTTTTTTTATCCGAGTGCATTAAGAAATATTAATTGCCAAAAGCACAATTTAAAACAATCCATGTATATGTATCACCAAATGCGACATTTCCAGTTTCAACCATTTTTTGTAATAACTCACGTCACATGGTGAGAACAAAACTACCTTTCTGTCCTCTCACATTTAGCATTTTTTTATTGTCAGATACATAGATTACAAGCATCTGTACATTTATAGATTTTGCATAACTTGTGTTAGAATTCATACACTCTGGTCTATTTTTTCTTCAGTAATGACTTGCCTAAAAGTGCAAATTAATTCCTAGTATTTTGATACGTTCATTAATGAACAAATGAGACGCAGTTATAAAACAATTTTCTTGCAATCCCGAAGAGGATGTTAAGGCAAAGTAATTATTATTATTTTTTCTTTCAGAAAGATTGTGTCATTTTGGTTAAAATGTTCCTAATTTAATTGATAGGCAACTGTGCGGCTATCTAAATACTATCACAGTACATCCTTGTGTCGCTTCAGCTGAAGAGAAAGGCTTGTTGTTGCTTCGTTTCTATATACCTATGCACCGTGTTTCCTGTCAAGCTACAGCATGTATGGATGAACCAATATTTTTCAAACTTTTTGCAACTATCAAAATTTCATATAGAAATCAGTAGCGATACCAAATTAAAGTTATATGATTAAAGGGGGACTTTGCCAATTAAAATGTACTGTTCGAGGGGCCAATATCACATTTTTTAAATAAACAGCTTTAATACTGCTTGAAAGAAAACATTTAAACTTGGCTCTTTCCAAAAGACCATTTCAGATCAATTTTTGCCACCTTTTACAATAGTGTCAATACAGCTTGAACCATCACCTCCACAATCGGCACTTTGTTTACAGTAGTGACCAACGTTTGTGTTCAATTTTGGCACTTTGGCAGTTAATGTGTGATTTGCAGAAAAGCATTTACGGTAGATTTTAGCCATTCCCGGAATACTCAAAGTTCAACTTGAAAGATACAGAAATGATACACTGCTTATATTAGTGGCCATTAGTGCTGACCATCTCCGTGTCCAATTTGGGCACTCTGCCAATTAAACCGTGTGTATCTTAGGCTTATTGTTTAGCATTTTCTGCAACAGTTTCTATGCAACTTGTATTGAAATGTCAAGCTATATTATGATACACTGTCTATGCAATGCGTATCCATTCCTCTGGATATCTTTCGCATTTTGCTAATCAAAGTTTATCTTTCAGAGGGCCACTCTAGGTCAATTGTCGAGAATTTTTACTAACAGACTCAGTGCCTTTTGAGGCATAATCGTAAAATTCGGCATATTGCTTACATTAGTAAAAACCATCACCTTTGTCGAAATTTGACACTGTGCCAATTGAAATGTGCCTGTCTTTTGGGTCCCTGTTTATATTTTCCACAACAGTGTCAATACTGCTTGAAATAGAACATTCTACACTTGACGCAGTTTACTAACGTTATACCAGCGACCCTGAGCTTTCAAAGCACATTTGATTTAGTTAATTACTTGGTGCTTTAAAACCTGTACACAGAAATAATGAAATTTCAAAATAAGACCAATTAGGTGTTGCAAATAATGAGCGGCTAACAGTGATTTGTGACATGTCATTAAGAAAGTAATTAACACATGTAGTAGCTTATTAATGTCAAATCTGCAGGAAGTGTTTTGCCCTGATCTGAGTAATTCGGGCAAAACCAAGATTCTTAATTACTCCAGGTTCATTATGTTGAACCTCTACAGTCATTTGCATATCCGGCAGCGGTGTCTTAAAACAACCAACAGACTACTGATAAAATTACACAAAAATGCAGCTTGAATAAAATGTAGTCGGGTTAGCCCACAGGAACATCCCTTCCTAAACAGAAAAAAATGTCATACAAAATGTAAACCAAAAGTCGGATTCATACACGTGGTCACAAAATCTGTGGCCTGACATGTGCCGCGATATCCCGAACATGGAGTAAGAAGGCCATTGCCGCATGGTTTTACCTGTAATCGTATGACAATGCATGTGATTTTTTGCGGAACCGTGAAACTTAAAATAGATGCTTTTCACTCAACAACGTTCCTAGTCTTCACGCTCGTTTGTCAAACGAGCATGAAGCGGCAGAAATCACGTGGGCGCAGGCAACTAGCCTAATTCACCTTGCATGCTAGCCTAATCCACATTGCATGCGAGCCTAATTCACCTTGCATGCTAGTCTAATTCACCTTACATGCTAGCCTAATCCACATTGTATGCTAGTCTAATTCACCTTGCATGCTAGCCTCATCCACATTGTATGCTAGTCTAATTCACCTTGCTTGCTAGTCTAATTCATCTTGCATGCTAGCCTAATCAACCATGCATGCTAGTCAAATTCACCACATATGCTAGTCTAATACACATTTTTCATGCTAGTTAAATTCACTTTGCACGCTAGTCTAATTCACCTTGCATGCTACGTAGTCTAATCCACTGTGTATGCTAGTCAACTGGAACAGTGCTTTCAGACTCGCCGCTGTCGACGTCTAACTGTGAGTGGCGGTACTACGAAAAGACGCCGGCGCAGACGGACTGCGAGCTGGGCGAGGTGCTTGCCGGGATCTGTATCGGTGGGTGTTGCATTGTGGGTTATAGTGTCTGTATATTATATTAGCCAATGTAGAAGAGCTCTGTGAATTGATGGGTTAATGTTGTTTGGTTACGGTGTCAGTCTAGCTAATTTTATTTGATTGTTCAATTATAGTCTGTAATTGTATGTAGAATTGTGTGCTTTTAAGTTTAATTGGTTTTGGATTGTTTTTCACATCATTGGTTATTTGGTATGCTGATTGTCACATTGTTTTACATTTAGTTTTATGTATGTATAATTTGTAATTACTATAGATGTGCAGGTTGAAGGTCACAAGTAAAGGACACTGGTATAAGTTTAAGTTTTATATAAGTTTGAATACTTTTGCTAGTATGGTGTGTATTTGTATTCCATTTTATTGTGTAACATGTATTTCAGTTTGTACCATCAGAATAAAAATGGATGATAAAGGCAAATTCAAGATTTACTATCATACTGCCGAACAGTGGGTGGTCTCCCTGGGGGTAGCTAGGTGGGAGTGGGCGTGCCCGTGGGTGGAGCATGGCAATAATCCTTATGATTTTGGTTTGCAGAATGTTGGAATCCGTACTTGGTATAACACTTGTAGAGTCAGGTTTTTGGAAGCATGGAAACAGTAGATTTTATATTTCCTTATGTAGGTGGCCATGGGGATAAGGTAGTGGG
>CM032668.1:30319232-30353703 GCA_019095985.1 Streblospio benedicti | reverse complement strand
CCACCAGGCGCATGGTATAAAACTATGTAACAAACTATTAGACCTCGGTTGCAACTGTGGCTCCCTTTCCACAAAGTGACTCATGGCATCTCGTGCGTAACGATATCGTTCAATCGTTTGTACGGCTTGTCAAAACCTTCTTTTCTCCTTTTATTTACAGCTCTGTATTTTTAACGTTTTGTCCTTTCTGCAAAGCTATAAATCGCTCAGCAAAATAGGCCTGGAAAGTAATTATACTAACTAGTTTAAAGAAAAAGCACTTATTTCAAGATATGAACTTGAACGCGGTGTTGTGATAGTTCTAATTAGTTTCAATAACACTAGTAGTTGGGAACACCAACTATGGCACATACATTCACGTAAAATTGCATTTATCTTTATTACATCTTATTTACAAGATCTGATTTTAAGGTCTGCTTCTCCATTCAAACCATTTTAAATACTCACTGGAAAGACAGTTGTGTAGAAACCTGGGAAAATTACTTGAATAACCAAAATTAACAAACTAGGTCGACCAAAGAGCAAGAAACCTTGTATGAAACTTAGACTTACCCCAGTCGTGATGCGAATTATAAATGTTTTATGAAGCAAACAGGTGCATGTATACATAGTTCAGTGTGCACCGTGATTTATTTTCATTTTATTTATTTCTCCCTTTTTCTCATATCTCTGCATTCTAATCCTTTAATAGGGCAAATCACATCTGTGTGGTCATGAATATAAACTGATGTGATGTGAATGTACCGCTGGTATAGCAGTATATCTCGCTCGTTTCCCCTCTGATCTCTCTTTGTGGAAATTTGGAGGCGAGAAGAATAATGTCACTATAAAATCAAATAGAAGTGCTACGTAAATACGCTGTCGAAAATAGTTCCTTTAAATACTTTAGCACTGTTTGTTACTGTAGTTGTTACTATACAAACTTGCGATGTACTTATGTAGGCCTACCTTTAAAAACGCCCAGATTAAAGATCATGTATAATGTCTACACTTAATTGTGCCAAATTGTTTTTAGGTATTACATAACCAAATAGTGATCGCCCCCTATTTAAGTGGTACGAATGAGTCACTTATAAAACACCACCCCATTAAACACACTGTAGGCCTATAGTGCTATATCTTGAACTTTTGTCTTATTACATCACACCTTTGTACCTCAACCTTGTACCTCAACCAGCGTCTGGTGATATGTAATGTGTCGAAATGATTATCCACGAAGCAATAATTTATGTAATTGCTTATTAGTATTAACATGTTTTATTCTAAATATTCTAACTATTATCCAATGGTTCGGGAGCATTTGTATTTTTTCTACAAATAATTGTGGTTAACACAATAAGGTAGTTAATTTGAGCACGCCTTTTAATATAATCATTCTGTTTATATTATCGTTTTGTTCCTTTAATGAATCAACTGTGTCCAATGTTGGCACTTTAATTCAAGTTTCCCCTTCATAGAACCATTATAATTATAATAAAACATTCTAACTATTTCTAATTTAATTTTTCACTATAGTTTCAATAATTTGATTGCGATTCTTTAATCCTGGATTTTATAGCCAAACATATAGGATTATCAACAAGTAACACTAATTTTGCGATAAATCCATAAAAACTTACTATAAGTGTCTTAATATTTTCGGACATTTTCAATGTCCATCGTCTGAGACTTTTCTGTCACCAGGTGGCAGCACGTGACAGAAGTGGACCATTATGGCTCTTACTTAGCGTTTGTTTTGTTCCCGCCCTTTACAATACAGCTGGAAGTCCTCAAATAAAATGACAATACTATATATATGGTCCACATAGAAGTTAACATTCGAGTTGTAAAGGTGAAGGTTTTATCACTGTCGTCTGGCGACGCTCTCAGATTTCTTAAATCGCCGCAGGATGCACTCTTGATACCTGACAGATATGCAATTTTGAAGTTGTAATTAAAGGAGGCAAAATAAACTATAATCACTTTAATAAAACTGTAGCTTTCAAGTCAGGGTTAGTTTGGGTGGCTCCCTGGCTATAATATGCACACCGACATGGGCATTCAATTGCAGATCCAGGATTTTCAGACCCCTTGGCCCCCTCGATTTGCAAATGTTTTAGTTTATAGAGTAGAACCTCTCTATTAGGACCACCGTTGGGACCAGAGTTAGGTGGTCTCAATAGAGATGCGGCATATATACAGAGGTTCATTCTGGGAGTTTATGAAAGTTGGGAACATCTTATTATATATAGAAGTGGTCTTAATAGAGAGGTGGTAGTAATGAAAGGTTTTACTGTACTGGCCGAACAGATGTTTGAATGATCGTTGAAATAAATAACAAAGCATGAGGGGTGATCTCCATATGTATTTACGAATGCAGTCTTAGTCTGGTTCAATATCATACCGTGGAAGGTTTTCTTGTTTGCATGGTTTTCCATAAGTTCAAGAACCTTTCCATAAAAATGAAGTGTTTTTCCCCACATAGATTCGACAAATAAACGATTGCCTGTCCATATAGAGTTACATAAGTAGAAGCAGAAGCCATAATGTAGCACATTTTGTGGACATGAAGCCATATGAACAAACAGTATCTCAATGCCTGCCGGTGTCCTTAAAAGATCAGTTAAATCTATCAATTGCAAATTTTGATAGACATATTTGATTTCTCTTATTTTTACTCTGGCAACACGAATTCGGACAAAGCGACTGTTCAGGTACAAGAACTCGTGACAGAGTCGTCAGCATAATCATGATATCAGCACACGAAGTTACTGTACGCAACTGATGTCGCCCCGCGAGGCACGAGTCTATCACATGTCAATCACGTGACTTGTACTTGTCCAATATGTCATGGTTTTGAGGTCAATATAATAATAAACTTAATAATAAACTTTATTTATATACATGGATGCAATGCCTGAATTTGGTGAATATTGCCCGAGCAAGCTAAAACTGTAACTCAGAGTTCAATTCACGTCGACATGCGCTTGTCCAAGTTAAGGTTCTGGATGCCACAAGCCACATGACTAGGTCTGATAAAGAGAGCAGCGTAGATTGAGAAAACCACTATGATTATTAATATGGATATAGAATGCTACTGTAGGCAATATACTATTACAACGTCACAATACTTTTACATTCACACAAAAACATAGCTCCATTGAAAAGTTGCTGCCCAGATAAAAAAGTAGCTGCCCTAAAATAGTTCAATTGATTGTCAACGACTTTTCCTCACGTAGCAATACATGTGAGTTGTTAAGAAAAAAAAGTAACCAGGACAAGCCTCGTCGTGGCATATTTTACCTACAGTTTATTGCCGGTTACCCGCTGGAAAAGAGAATAACGAAGTTTTTAGAACACATTTCATGTTGTTTTAACAGCTTCTGTCCTCAAAAGTGCAAGTCACGGCTCATAAAAAATGGCGGCGTTCACAATTCTGAACTCTTGTGTTTAACAGACGACATGACTATGAGGCTAATTTTCACTTACAATACACCCGATTGTAATGTAAAAAAGACGTATAACACAAACGTAGACTAACCATTGAAAACTTCAGAAAAATAAGGTTATTCTTTGGGACACTTTGTGCGCATGCGCAACAACCTGGACGATTAGACACTAGGTCCAAAGATTTATAACTGTAACCACGCAATAAAACTACAACGCAATAATAGATATATGAGACAAAAAGTAAAGTACATACTAACAGTTGAATTGTAAAAGGCTGCTTTGTAATGAAAGGCATTGGAATGGTGAAGAAATATGCAAAGCATTAAAGCGTGTTTTATATTGTAGTATCTTACTGATTGTATATGGAATACCATGCAAACTTATTGGTTCCTAGATGTTTTTGTTCAAAACCTAAGAATGGTCCTAAGATGCTTTGGCATTGCCTTGCCTGTTCATTATGACGGTGTTCAAGGATAGAAGTTTCACTGGTATCCCAGTATTGCTCTATAAGGATGCCAATGACCTGGTGTAAAATGTAAAGTCGTGAGAGCACTAGAATCATGACTATAAACCACCACATTTACATCTATATATGCTCTATCGTTTAGAAAACTGGATCAACCAGCGTTGACTGCAATTGCATTTGGCTGTGTTTGAGTTCGTTTTCATTATCAACAGAAACAAGGGTTGTTATAAAAGAAAATGAAATAACTACTTTTGAATGTCATCTTTTTTTTGCAATTTATGACAGGTGTTTCGTGTACGAATATTTTATGATCTGCGTTGCAACGGAAGGTAGGAAAACCTGGCAGATAACTATAGTAGTTGGTTTTGAATTCTTAAAGAGAAATTGTAGGGAGTATAAGACATTACCATGGCCTTTCCCTGACCATACAGAATGAGAGAGAATAATTTTGTGACACCAAGTAAATACGTTTAGTGTGGGGGCCATCTGATGGCTGATGTTACGTTGCCTTGTCATTCCTGAAGATTGTATCAATGGATGTCTTCTTTAAACTAAAACTAATAACCTAGCGTTCGTGTAATATACGCACATGTACGAGTACGTCATTTTGTCATTTTCTTGTAACCAAGCATGAATCTGGCGAAAGTACCTCACACGATCTCCTTCCCTTTCGTGACTATGTCTTTTACCAAATGTATATCTCACATCTTATTTCAGATGTTAAAAATAGGAACCTTCCACCATTCAGCGATGTTTTGCCCCTGATATTTATAGTCACGTTTTCTTTAAACAAAATTGCAGCCCTCTTGCTATCATGTATGATGGCTATTGTAACCTACATGTAACTAGGGTGTTTTGTAGTTATTTATGACATGAGAAAAGTGAACATTAAATTCATGTAATGAGAATGGTTACAAATACAATGAAAGTGACGATGGAGTGGGGGTGGGGGAGGGTGGGGGGTGGGGGTAAAATGCATATTTTTTTCACATATTTGACGTTTTCATGCAACTATTGACAAATCATTACATTAATAGGCGATAATAATGTCTTTGATTTGATTCACATAATGACGGACCATTATCAAACCAATTACATGCCGTTTATGACACTATATTTTTGCACGGATACTTTCATACCAGGATTATAGGACTGATTAATGTATGCTGGGATGCTACTTTTGAGTGTGAAAGTCCGTATTAGTAATAATGGACCGGCTGTCCACAGGCAGGGGTATATTCAACAGATATCAGGATCAGATATTAAGGGCCTTCAGACATAATTTGTTTCAAGGCCAAAGCTTGAAATGAGAGCTTGGAAAATTGCGGACTGGGTCACATTCGTGGCGGCCTATATTTCACTAACAGGCAGACCAATTGTTAGACCTTGACCTTCACATTAATCAAAGACCAAAGTACTAAAGTAACCTTGCAAATATCGTGTGCATTGTGATAGAGTCTGCAAGGTCCCTTTTTTGTTGATATTGTAATTACCCATTCATGGTCTAGGATTTTAGTGGGAATTGCATTTAGGCTTTGCAAACTCCATACTTTTTCCCGAACTAAGAAAGAGACCATATACCTACACGTAAAATAGGTACAGGTAGGCGAGTAATTAATTAGCACGTGTGCGCTACAGCAGCAATGCTGTATGCAGCCAGTGTTGTATGCTCCCCAGGGAGTAGAGAAAGCCAAAACGTGGAGTGTCAAAGACGCCAATGACCTGGCGTAAATGAGTCGACTGAGCCTCTGGATAGTAGACTATAAACCGACATTTACATTTACATTTACATATACGAAATCCCGACTAAGTCATGCTTGGTTGATGTGTATAGTCATGCTTGTAGGATTCCATTATTGCACAAAAATTACACGAATTATTGAATAAGCTAAGACTATCCCAACCACACGATTAATGACTGAAGCCATCCCTTGGTCGCATGCCTCATTCACTAGTCTTAGGAGTCCAAATGTCCAACATTTCAACAGCGATTTTAAACTGCTCGAATCCTCAGTTAGATTATCAGGCCACTCCAATACCAGTCTAATAATCGGAATAGGTAAACCTTTCAAAAGTTCAACGCTGGCATATGGTTACCAAACTCGTGCTTCGAGAACATCTACAAGAGAGAAATAAGTCTAAAAATAGCCACGTCCCGTGACAAGGTGTTTGTCTTTTGGTCGCGGAAACTTCCACGACGAGGCATAAATTGGGCGGCACAACTCACGCAGCCGACACGGATAGGATGATACGATTCACGGTAAGTTCGTCTGTAAAATGTGAAATTTGGATTTGTAGAATTTTCTTTAGGCCTGGGAATAATATGTCTTATTTTTATTAATTTTGTTGTTGTTTCCAATTAGAATAAGTTTGATTTGATTTTGATTAATTGTAAAAATAAACTACGATTCTATAATTATTTTAGTGTTTTCCAGAATTATGTTATTGAAGTTTCATTAGTTTTGATCACTAGTTTTGTTGGATCATCAGTTTAGAGTACTTTCGAAGTTTTGATATTTGTGTATTTTAGTATTCTCTTATCGGCTATTTTCTTCTCTAATACCTTCTAAAAAGTTTCAATTTAATGGATAAGTCAACTAAATGAAGAGAGAAAATGGTTAACAAAACCAAAATGAAGGAATGTTGAATTAAAGTTCATATACATCATAGTTGCACATATAAGATCATAGCCTCAAAAAAGAGTTTCTCTGAAATATATTTAGCAAAACTAAAAAGTGACAAGAAAAAAAGCAGAACTAAACCCATGTCTACAAAACTTGATATACCCTGTCTGAAGGATTAGCATCTTTATCAGACTACGCAATAACTCCAGCTAGCAGGCCTATCAACCGGCAAATCGAGTGAACCAAAATTTAATATAGTTTATTACCTTAAACCAGCCAGGAATTCCAACCCTTTGTCATTAGCGTGACTATAACAGAACAATCCAAATTTGACCATGTGTATTAACGAAATGATGGCGCAGTGGTCTGTGCATGCTTTAGGGCAACTGTTGGTTGTTTGATATCACCGATGTACACAGTTATTATGGTGTAGAGGCATTTTTTGAATCCATTTTTTGTTAACTCGGTCAATTAATAACATTGATTCAGTATTTGTGCGGAATGATGGATACTCACAGTTTTGGATTTCTTGGCAGACACATCGTAAGTATTATGACACTTTTGGCTTAAGTTAGTGCAAGGTATATGCGCGCACACAAATATAGACCGGTATGTTGTCATCAAATAAGACCCTATATTAAATATGAAGTGCAGTAATTAATAAGCTATAATTTTAAACATGTTGTCTGGTGGCAACTATATTCAGTGCTGTTATATAGTTTATTACTGGTTTTGTACTGTACTGGCATGTAAATCCTTTTGTGGATACACATAATGTTGTCATTCTATGAAGCAATGTAATAATAATGGCGCTAGTTGACTCCCGTAAAGTCTTGATTGTGTTTTGAAGTGTTTTGAATACAGCCTAATAACACAAAAAGTTTGCTCCTTTAGACTTTATGTGTATAAAGCATCATGCACTAATGTGACAAAAAGGCTACATCAACTTTTAAGCAGCTCTAAAATTTAATTTCTGAGAGCTTGAATGGGTAGGAGGTGTTGTCACCATCCACTCTAATAATGAATACAGATGCAATGTTTGTCAAAATTTCTTTAAAATGGTGTGATATTTTTGTAATTCCCGCAACAAGCATTGCAATGAGTTTTGTGTTACCTACAATTCAATTTAGGTAGCAGTTCTTAGAATATATGAATTAATATAAGTCGTATGTGCGACTGTCTAAAAATGAGGTGCACACGCTTTACCAAACATTATAGCTACGTATTTGTGCGCTGAAAACATAGATGTAAAACATAAAACATAAAAAAGAAAAAAAAAAAACAGCAACAACAACAAACAACATAGATCTACCAATTCTGACATATCCGTAAGGCATCGACCATTTGATCTCAGGGGGGGGGGGGAGGGGGCATCAAAAATATAAAAAAAAATAACGCAAGGCTGAAAATTGGTGAAAAAAATAATGAGGTTTCATTTGGCTAGAAAAAAAATAATTGTCACTTATAGTCACATCTTTGCAATATTAAAAAAAAATAATTGAGGTTCTGTAATCTAAGAAAAAAAAGAATTAGATGTCAATTTCATGAAAAAAAATAAAAAAATAATTGAAGCTATGGTGAAAATAGCTGCCCCCCACCCCTCCTGAGATCAAATGGTCGATGCCTAAAAAAAAGTCTTATGCAAGATCCACACACATGTATCAGACTCTCTCTTGACGTCGTGACTAAAACAGTAAAGTCAGTTGACACAGTGGAATCATTTTGAATAGTTTCCCTTGCAAACACTAAGATTGTCTTCAAACACATTAGAATTCATGCATGATATAAAAAGCAAGGCTCTGTTTGTTGGCTGTTTGTAACAGGAGTAGTAAAACAAACACTATGCCGGGATCTCACATTCTCCAATTTGCATAGTCGGTTTACGGGAATCTCCTTCATACTGCCACAACAAACAGTCTTCAATATCAATGTTTTCATAATTCATGATATTGTCTTATGAGCGACGTGTTAGAGGCATAATCATATACTCCATTATTTTATCATCCACTAGAAGTATGCCATACTGTAAATTTTGGGGTTTTAACATACCTCACAGTCAGTCTTGGGCTTTTGCCCTTTACTTAAAAATGTGCTTAGTTTTTTAAGATTTTGTTCAGAAACCGGACTTTTTGTCCTATATAAAAATGCACGAGTGCATTTTCTTCAAGAATGTTGTTTCATCGTATGATAGTCATCTCAAATGGGACGCCCGTAAATTTGATAAGGGGCCAAGGTCTATGTTTGATCCCAATGTACAGTCCAATGTGTTTTTGTTTCTCAACCACATATGTGCTACTAAAGAGTAGACACACACGACTTGCTAAAGTTTATTAGATAGTGAACATTCTAATTCAAAGTTTCACACGCAGATATGTAATAATCCCAACAGGGAAATTCTTTTGGGGAGATCGACAAATGCACAGAATATATACCAATTAATTTTAGCCCTGAGCACTTCACTCACATGCAAGATGAAGAAAAATGAATGGAAAGAGATGTAGGTTTATTGTCCAAAACAATGGACAGACGAGAAAGAGGGGATAGAACCTCATTACGTCGGCCTTCCACCGAGGCTTCAATTGCGTAATGATGGGTTTAAATTCGAACAAACAGTCTAGTCTTATTCATGCACATCGGCTGTTATAAATGGTATCGTCAACTTAATGGCCCAGAGTTCAAATTCACATTCAAAATCATGAATCACGTTTGCATGATCCCATTTTCACTTTTAGGTTTACATTTAAAAAGAAGGGACAAACTTTTCCAAGCGTTAATATAAGGCGTTGTCTTGTGTTAATTATGCGGCCATTGAGAAGAAGGGTGGGGGTAGGTGATGGAGGTGTTAGAGTGAGGTCTTAAACATATTGTTATACAGTACAATATACACGTATACAGTTTGTAGGGAAAGGTGGTTCTTAGAAGTATACACATATACACAATTAGTAATTCATATGCCGTTTTAATAGAAGGAAATTGAAAGTTGAACAGTTCCAACCTGTCAATTATCCTATGCTAATTAACCAATCAATGAGCTCAGAAGTGGGGATGGATTTGAAAAGATCATGTTTTGTTATAATCAAACCACCAGATATAGTGGTCATGTTGCATGTCAACGTGCACTGTGCGTCATGGAGATCATCTCTGCACGTGCACGCACCTCGCTCACATTGTTTGACATGTTCACCGCCCGAGGCGCCACTGGTCACAATAACAAGCAGCCACGTGGTTGGCGTAAAGACAGTTGTTGTTTCGGTGCGGACGATCACACCACGTAGATCTAGTGTTGTTCGCCTATTGTATCAGTGCATGCTGTACAAGCAAACCACGTGAGTAAGGTCATGAGTAACACGTACTATTCCAATACACAGTTTCTCAACTTATGTAGAACATAGCATTGCTTGCAGCATATTCAAATCTTTGCAGCATCAATTTACACGTTTTATGCATCGATATTAAACGTCAGATCGTTAAGAATGAGTTTCCTCAACCACCCCCACTATCTCGTGGGACATGGAATCTGAACCAACACATGTATTATGAATTCAAGTCTCTATCCAATCATGGGGTGCAGTAAGAAAGAGGGATGTGAAAATGTACCGGGGGACGTGCATATGAACGATGCAAAGTCGAAAAATAGTGGGATACGGAGAAAAGCTGAACACATCTAGTATATAGGCCTACTTTCATGGTACTTTTTTCAAACTCTCGTATATTTCCAATGTTTTCTCCATATTCAAATACATTTCAAATTTTATATACCACTCAAACACACTTCATAAACAATAGCACATATGAACTACATAATTGCCACTATAATCTCCCACTATATACCTTATTAGTATTACTTCACGTTGATTTCTTTGTTGATATACCTCATTTGTATGTACTAACCTAATGTGATTGTTATCTAACCATGTATAGGTGGAGCCAGTTTCTTTAATTGAGAAAATTCAAAGTTTATACCTTTATTCTGGTGTCACCGGTCCAAGACCTCCATTATATCAGGATTGTGTATACACTATACGGCTAAATAAATATTGGAATATAAAATATAAATGGAAAGCTAGATAGACTTGATAACGTCAAATGGCGCAGCGACCTGGATTAAGATTGGTATTGATATAACAGTGGGTAAGAGATTATTAATGCTTTCGGTTTTACGTCCGAGTAAACGCCCGGGGTAAGCACTCCTTACTATTAGTGATCCATTCAGCGTGGAGTCTCAAAAGAAATTTTAAATTAGCTGAAAGTGAATATTACTTAACTGTTGATGAAACACGCACGCACATTCACGCACGCACACATCAAACTAAGAAACACAGCAACAATGACAGGCAACGTAATTAAGCAAGTATTTTCATTGTCTTCAAAAGTTTTTTAATAGAATAAACATGTACATTAATTAATACTCACAAAACTTAATCATATATTCATGCATTTGGTCAGGTTCCTTTGGTTAAAAATATTTACAGATATAAAACATTTACAAAAAATCCTCTAAATCTCTTAGTACTTGTACCAATCTGCTGGTTACTCCTTAATCGCTTTCTTTAAGTACATATCATGGAGGTTGTTTTGATCATTTTCATCTAAAAGATATTTTTGTACATATTATAACAAATAAGAGATATTGTAATATTGATATTGGTGAAGGGCCGAATACCTTAAATCACCCCCCCCCCCCCCGGAGTATCCATTCACTAATGTGCGCCCAGCGTTTTATCCTATCCTTATTATCTGACATTTGTGTGATGATATCAAACTCAATCATTCCATGTTATCGATTCACTTTTCGTCACACACATGCGGATACCTCAAAGTTTTGCAGGTGGTGTATGTTTGGAAAATGATACTTCCACATTCATAGACGCTTATTATCATTTCTTATTCTAAGCAAACTATACCTGAACCTGCAAAACTGTGGAGTCAGTAGATTGCACTCGAGTTTTCACCCACTCATTCACTGATTTCACTTCCATTTGCTCACTTTCATCACCCATTTTCTCACTAAGATGCATTCCTTGACTATAACCCCTCTTTCACTCAAAATCGACTACTTAACAGACTTAGTTATTCACCTTGCCTGCAAACAAATACTCCCTCACCCAATCTCCCACATATTCATGTTAAACTCCTTCTCCTACTCACCCAAACTCTCACATTCATTGTAACTCATTCTCTCACTCAACGCAATTCATCTTAATGCACTCAATCCCACATCTAATGTATTGCACTTATTCGCTCACTCATCAAAACTCACAACTCAAACACATCCATTTTAACCCACTCACACATTTATTGTATAATGTACCTCCTTAAGAGAACGATCATAAATAACGATATCGGGGGGGGGGGAAGTTAACCGACCACCCCATCAACATTTTGAAAAGTTGAGTGACCCCCTCACCCTCCACTGAAGAAAAAGTCCTCTATATAGTTATTGCATTGCTAAAAGAAAATATTTGAAAAAAATACCGTAGCTTGATAAAAACGTTAGGCGCCCCCCCCCCAGGGGAATCAGAAAAGTTGGACGATCCCCCCCCACACACATCTTTTTGGACGACCCCACCCCGCCCGTATCATTATTTATGATCGTTCCCTAAGTCACTCAGTCACTCTCGCAAATCATGTTAACTCACTCACCCATACAGTCCTTGTCACCCACTCACTCACTCACCCACTCACCCACTCACTCACTCACCCACTCACTCACTCACCCACTCACCCACTCACTCACTCACCCACTCACCGTCCCCTGCCCTCCGCAGACGTTGCTGCTGCTGCTGGCGGCCGGGGCGCGCGGTCAGACGGGCGACCTGAAGGCCGTGGTGAAGGACATGGCGTACCAGATGATGCTGGACGAGTGGAACCTTCAGCAGATCATCAGGTACAGTTTGCTCTAAAAATCTTAATCACTCAATAACTCTAAATTGATCAAATAGGATATTATCAAATCAATACAAATCGTCATCATTACCAATGGGTGTGCATACAACATTGTTTTTTCACACTAACATCTAGAATTAACTTTTTTGTTTTAAAATAGTCATCAGGTACAGGGGTTTTCATGTGGGACGGGTCTTATATATGGTGTCGTAGGTGCTATTAAGTCAGGATAGATAAAATCTACACTATAATATAGGAAACATTTGGTCAAAGCCGTGATGCACTAGTTTTTATTTATTTTTTTAAACCTGGGGATTAATGATATTTTGATATTAATTGACGTGTTCTTGCGTGTGTATGTATTAATATGTAAATTAATATGTTCTTGCGCGTGTAAATCACTATCAATCAGACACATGTTCAAACTGTCAATTTTTATGCACGCTTTTATTTGATTTCTTTTATATTATATCAGAAAGTATAAATTCTCACATGTTGTCTTAGTAACAAATTTTGAATTAAGTCAACATGTGTCCATTTAGTGATTTAGTGCTCAGATTAAGAGTGTAAAGCAAAAAAAAAAAATATGTGTCTGGTATATTTAGGAATGAGTCTCGATTTTTTACGACTAAATTTATCTTTTTTCCACAATGGCCATTTTATTAAGCAACACCCCCAACCACTCACCAACACCCCCATCAAGCATTTAGCCCCCACCCAATGCAACTTGTCCTGTTTGCCTTAACAAATATCCAGGGTACTGTTTATTGTCGTTCTTACGGAATTTACTGCTCTTACGGACCTCAGAAAAGGGGTTCGTGAAACGCCCGTAAATACATTCAGATCGTTCACGTGGCTGCATCCGTAATAGCAACACGCTCTCTTTGACGTAAAAATGATAGTGAAACAGGCCAAAGATCCACAAAGAAAGACTAACGGAACTGAATAAGAGTGCTATCATAGACCATGTGAACCAGCAGAATCACAAAATAGAATGAATGGGAGCAATTGTGGTAGATAGGGAGAGTGAATGGAAGACTAGAACCATCAAAGAATCAGTGCACATCCGGACTTACAGGCAGGTCATGAAAAGAGACGAGGGGGACTACCAACCGTGGTTACACTATAATATAGGAAACATTTGTTGAATTAATTCGGTATGAACCTTTTGCATATATTAGGACAGGTTTCTGCTACTACCTACTAACAACATTTCATTCAAGTACACACCATACGTTTGGAGATACTCTCTTTAAGCAGATTATCTTCAATACATGAACACAATACCGTCTGTCAAAAGATATACTTCTCCGTTGCAAACCCATGTGCCGGCTTCTAGGCCATTGGCGGCCAAATTACTGGTCTAGCTACACTGGTAGATCCAGGCTTTCAGAAGGGGGGGGGGGGTTACACTTAACGGACCTCATCTGTTTCATACGCGCGGTTGATAGCGAACATGCTAAAACCACGAAACACGATTACAAAACATAAGTGGAGCAACAAACAGAAGTTAAGATACAAAAGCTTCATCAGTAAGCTTAAATAACCACCAACAAAACACCCATGCTGGGATAATTCACCGAAAACTGAAACTTCTCACACACCTCCCTTGTATTGTGACTTATAAGTCATCAAACATGATTGACATGTCCACACCAGTGATATTCTATCCCGTGCCAAATCGCAGTGCCACCTTTTGTCTTGGCACAGGCTTATGTCAACTTGTACTTGGCTGATCATTGGCATGGGTTTCAAAGTTTTATGCTCTACACAGCACATGTATGAAACTGCCTTGGAAAATGGTAATTTGAAACCCATTATCTTCTTTTGTTGCATAACTTGGCCTACTGAGGAATGTCAATCATGTTTGTATGTGTATTTAGAATAAGAGTTTTAGCTGGTTTTGGGAACACCACTTGAGAAATACAAAATGTACATGAAGTTTATGAAAAATCTCTGATAGTAAAACATTTCGTCTTGAAAGCCGTTTTTCGTTAAATCCTGGAAAATCCTAAAAATGAATACACTAACACTAATATAATAGTTTGTTTTTATATTTATCTCAACAAAATGGCATCATGTTGCAACAGTGTACTACATGGTAGGTAATTTTATTTTTTTCTTCATATGTTTTACCGCAAAAAAAATTAGGTTAGGCAGGGCCACTTCTTTCTTTTTACTCCACATAGAAAACGAAAGTGTCTGCACACACAACATGATGGTAAAATTAAACAAAAATGATGAATGACATGATTTTTTTATTGGATCGCTAAAATTAGTATATTATTTCATGTCTGAATCCATAGGTTCGATGTTTCTTTATAAAAAAAATAAATAAAAAGGTTAGGTTTGGGGGGTTAAAATGGGTTAGCTAGGGTTACCAGAACCACAGGATATGAGAATGATTATTATTACAGCTTGGGTATAGTTGTTTCTTTTTTCGTAAGGGTTTGTGTGGGTGTCACCATCAGGGTTGGGGAAATTTCAGTTTTAATCGATTACTCTAATTAAAAATTTGTGTAGTCTAATCTAGTTTTAGTTGATCAAAAAAAAAAAGACACACACACAAAAAACCAGTTTACTTTAGTCTAGCATAATCATAAATTTCTATTTTAATAATCATCACATGATTAGATTAGATTTAAAAAGATAGCATTGCCGTCTCTCTTTATGTCTTGCGATGGTAGGAATGCACAAACCCCCAGAACTCTAGAGGAAATGCACTCAATACAAGAGTATTACAGACACCGTTATAAAGTTATTTACGAAAGTTTACATGCTCTCAGTAAAAAATGTAAACAAATTACATACTTTCAGATTTTTTTTTATTTTGTTTATTTTATTATTATTTTTTTTGTGACAGTGGGTAGAGATATGGTGCGACAAGATATGATGATGAGTAAAAATATCTAAACACTAACATTCTTATTTTAACACTGCCGACATAGAAAACACGGGATTTGAATAATACTAAAACAAGCCATTTCACGTTAGATACATCATCACAGCGTTACAGGAGCATAGTAGGCCTACACTGTAATTAACTGCACCAACATAGTTTTACAGTAGCATATAATACACATTGGTTGAAAATTACGAGCCACAAAACATTAGAATCGTCGAGAAGATGACCATTTTGGTTGAACGTTAAGACTGCTATTGTAGTTGTACGTACAAGTCGGTTTCTGACAGTGCATCTGGTGATCCCGGGATGGTGATATGACCAGTGACAAGTGATCAAAAACCCATCGGATTACAGAGCATATTTTACAATTCATATTATTATAATTTAAGCTCTTTTGAAGTAAAGAGCACTCAAATAATCATACTCAAGTAATCATACTATTGAAAGCCTGAAAATTATGCTCAATGTTCCAAACACTGGTTAATAAATTGCAAATAGACTGGTTAAAATCGGTAGTTGTGATAGTACTGAATAATCGTCACTTTGCTATAAGAAGCACGACAGCCTTTCACCTGGCACAAATTACAGGATGTAAGTGAAATATAATAGATTATTTTCTATGATGTGACGTAATTTGACGTGGAACGATATATTCTACAATATTGAAACTATCCACAACGGCCCCACCACCAGCGTGTGACTGTTACGATATGAGAGAAGCAGAATCAAATGGGAGAGCGTTTGCACGGGGTTTTCCTACTCGATTTGTTCAACAACTCTGTTCATCAACAATGAGTGTGTGTGTGTGGGGGGGATAAGAGGGGGTGGGGGCATGGAATGAGTAAATATACGCATGCCACCGGCAGATTCGGGTCGAGAGGCCATATGTATGTTTTTCGGGAAATTTTGAAATTGTATTAAATGCCAAGTTGACCACAAACTAGAGACACAGCAACTATATTAACGCTGGGCCATGGCACTTTCTGAATGAAATTTATTTTTTAACGGTATGCACCTCACATAAGCACGATTACTTAGTAAATAGAGGTAAGGTAATTTCCTATCAGTTTTCGTTTCAATGGCTTTACTTAAGTAAGACAAACGAATTACTTTCCAGTATGCATACAATTTTGCAGTTTGTTTGATTCTCTGACTTCAGAATGTCATGGAGTTGATTTGTGTGAACTCTAATGAGCGTTATTCTTTAAGATCATACGAGAGTCTTCTTTCAGTAACACCATCGGCTACAAGTCAGAGCATATTATCTATGGAAATGATGGGTTTGAACTCTAATTATTTATATTTCGCTTTTTCTTAGTTTAATGTAACCATATTTGATTTAAACAAAGGGAATTGAATTGATTGTGGTAAAAATGCCACAGAGCTCCACATGAGACGTCTCCATATCACTAAATATTAATATCGGGGACTAGTTCCTCAAAAGCAAGTTTTGATTATCAAAGTGATTCCTTGATGCATGCGCACACTCCCACAAGTAGAAGAAAAAAGTACATAAACAAAAAAATATGTGTTTAGGTTTGACAATTTTGCTAATGGAAGTTGTGTTGTTTCAAGCCAGCCATTTTATTGCACATGCTGTCAGCAACACTGTGCTCAGTGAGCACTTTTAATCAGTGGTTGTAGTGTAAGGAAATTGCAGAGACAGGCTTGTAAAGTTATCTGAAAGGTCATGGAATCGAACTCACGGTGTCTTGTTCACATCAGACGAGTCATATGTGCATGGACGGGCGTTCTAATCCACTGAACTAACCTCTCTTATGGCTTATAGAGACCTTCAAACAACTGGGCCAGTATCGCAATGCCATTAGGCCTTCCTGCCGCCTTGATACAATTTCTGGCCTCACACAGCCTTGATCATCTAGTCCCTTTGTCCCTGAAACTCTCTACCACGTCAAGTGCACGTGCTATCTGGCGGGAGTTCGTCGTTCCCTGGCCTCAATTGCTTACAGTAGCATTAATGACGTATGTCCATTCTTAAGTCCTACATTCTCACTGTAGTATTCTCAAAAATATAAAACAAGGCCAATTTCCAAAATTCGGCTACATGCCTTTGTACAAAACTAAAAGGAAAGGTCACTCTTAGTATCAGATGTCAACAGATTGACAGGCCCTTAACCATCATGTGGCAGGTACGGCGAATGCTACACCACTTTTGAGCTATGCCCCCCCCTGCTTTTTAAAAAATTCTCTTTTTGATCTTTATAAATGTGTGTATGTTTGTGTGTACGGGTTTCCACCACCAATCACGCGTACCGAGACCCACCCTTGTCTGTTTGGGGTTGATGTTTTAATCAAAAGTTTGGGACCGTGTGTGTTGTCTGTGTGTGTGTGTGTGTGTGTACTTTTGTGGGCATCTTGTGTGCACCAGTGTGTGTGTGTGTGTGTGTGTGTCACACTGCGTGTGTGTGTGTGTGTTCCATCCACGTGTTCACGGTGACACGCGTGTGTGGGCATGGAAGTATGTATGTATGTACGTATGTGTATGTCTGTTGTGTATGTATGTATGTATTATTGTATATGTATGTATGTAATATTGTGTGTGTGTGTGTGTGTGTGTGTGTGTGTGTGTGTGTGTGTGTGTGTGTGTGTGTGTGTGTGTGTGTGTGTGTGTGTGTGTGTGTGTGTGTGTGTGTGTATGCTTGTGTGTGTGTCTGTGTGTGTGTCTGTAATGCTGTATTTTGTTTCGTCTGTATGTGTGTGTGGTGTCTGCATAGTCTGTATAAGTGTCCGCCTTTGTATATATGTCCTAATAGGTATGTTTCAGGGGACACTTCCACTGTATACTTTAGTATTCACTGCAAAGTTTTCTTAATACTTTATTTCATCCGTTGCAACAGGGTGTGTATATTATAATTAAGTTTACATGTGTAACTAAGCTACCGAAACACCCACACACCATACTGAAACATGTGTATGAAAGCCTCCATTCCCTACTTTAGAAAGATAATTTGCTCAAATAGCATCACAATGTTCCTAGGTGCTGAACGGTGTGAACTTCTGCACCCGACACAACGACTACCTGCCCAAGATGCCGCATCGCACGTCCAAGGACTACCACGCCACCGAGGACGTGCCCTTCCCTGCCGTCCCACCCTCCGTACTGCAGAAGACCTCCGTATGTACAGGTTTTTACATAGGGGATTGTGATTGTGCTACAGTAGAACCTCCAATAAAGACCCGTCTCTCTATTGAGACCACTTGTGTAATAAGATCACTTTTCACGGTCGCAAACCTTCATAAAGCTGCCAAAGTGAACCTCCATAAAGTGACCACTTTAGGCCAGTCACTCCCATGGGTGGTCTGAATCGAGAGGCTGTCATTAATTGTACCATGCACTTCCCCGTACCAGGTCAAGGATCAAATTGAAGAGATGCAGCAGTACTTCAAGGCGTGGAAGATGCAGGACTCGTCGATCCGCGACTACAAGCCCTACTTCAAGCCGGTGCTGAGCTACATGGAGGGCGCCTGGACGTTCCCGGACTCAGACGCGCTGGAGGAGCCATACGAGGGAGAGAGGCATCAGGTAATAACACACCCCACGCCATTGGTTGTGTGATAAGAGAGAACTCTAGTGTATCCAATGGTTTATTGCGTTTAGTGTGTAAAATCTCCCTGAAAAACAACATTCTCCAGCTTAAATATCCATACAAACTTCCCTCGGTTATCGCACCCAGGAGCTGTTAGTACACTCTTAACTATAGTCTGAGAGCTAGACTAGTGAGTATGTGGGAATGTCCAAACTGTCAGTTGTAGCCTTATGCAAATATTAAAGTTCGATTCAGCACCCTGAAATCAATCTGAAAAAGTGTTTGCGAACTTTTATCCAAAATGCAAAAGTATCCACAATTGTACTCGCCAGTTCTCCCCTCCAAAGAACATATAAGAGCGCTTGGTACATGCTACGAACATCACTTAAGTAAATAAACAGCCATTCAAACAAAACAAAAATAACCCCTCCATTCAAAACAAGCTCTCCCTTTCAGGTCTGGGCGAACACATGGTCAGAGCTGGAGCAAAAAACCCTCTTCACATCCTATACCGGATCTAAAGACGGTTTGGAAAACCTGGCTTACCTGCCTCGCGCTGTGGTCAACGTGAGTGATGACGGCATGCCCCAGTTCGCCCAGTGGAACTACCGCATCCTGTGTCACCCACTCAAGCGCGATTACCTGCACACTAACCGCCTCCGAGTTGTGGACGATCTGGCCACTCGCATGTCCAGCGGAAAGACTCTCGAGGAGTTCGCCAAGACCAAAGAGGTAAGTGCAGTATGTGTGTGATGTAGGGGGAATGTATTTGAAGTAGGTGTGGATTGGCAGATGTATTTCATGTGTTACTTACATTACTGGAAATATCCAGTGCAGGAGATGCTAAATAAACATTCACTCTCCATCCACATATAATATGGCCGCCAAGATGGCCACCAAAACTACCTAGCACGAATCGTAATATCTTCATTTTAACTGCGAGGTCCATAGTCTCCTTTATAGTTACATAGATCTCTTCTGTTATTGCGGTCATTGGCATGGTTCAAGTCACACAAAACCCCATCATAATGGCAGTGAAAGTGACTGCCAAGTAGAACATTTCAAAACTATTACTGTTATGTTTATTAGCAGCAAGCCTAGCATGTCATTAGTGGAAACTATCATTCCCACCCATTGTTACAGGACTTAGGTCTGGTACTTGGCTACAATTCATATCTCCTACTATACAGGCGCGGTTCACGTTGAATCCTACGGACTCCGCGGACCTAAAGGACGGACGCTACGACATCCGGCTCCTGGATCAGGTGATGCGCGAGGTGCCCGGCTGGGACAACTACCAGGGCGAGATCTACGACGAGGCGTTCGGGGCCACCGCCTACAAACCGGAGGTGGGTGACGGGTCCTTACAGGGGATCTGAAAGTCATATTACTACGGAAGACTTTTTGAAATGTTTTTTTTTTGGTGTCATTACCTTTAAGATGTTCTAAAATATAGAAAAATGGAAAACAAAAAAAAAAAACATATGTGTGTCTTGATTAGTTTGGTAATAAATTTTAGGCGTGTTACTTGATAGCACAATTGTTACGTCTTCAGACACGTTCAGGACGTCCCTCCCCACTCTCACCCTAAAATTGACAACCCCTATAGTTTTTGCATCACTCTGCGCCTTCGCTCACGAGGAGATCTTACCGAAAGTTTCTACTGTCATGTCTCCTCCCACAGTTTTGTCATTTCAAAAGCCTGAATCCGCCAGTGGCCCTGATTAGAAGGAGCCTACAAGTAGAGGTACAAATAGAAAACGATACTTCTGACACTGACAACATTGAGACTTTTCAAAACTCGTATCAATAGCCTGATCATGGCCTAATCAACACTAATCGACACATCTATCATTGGCGTGTTACTCGATGTAGAGGCTTGTTATGTTCAAACAGAGTTCTGTTGATTAGGTATATAGCATAGGGGTTCATGGTATCTGTGTATTCACTGCTACTGGTCAAATCCAAAATTAAACGTAAAAATCTTTATACTTTTATTGAAATTTCGAGCATTAGGCTCCTCATAAAAAAATGCGTATTTTCATGAGAAGCCTATGAGCTTGAAATTTGAATAAAATTATACAGATTTTTGTTTATATTTGGATTTGACCAGTGGCAGTAAATACAAAGATACCCCAGCAAACAGACGCCTGTTTAATGTACTGTTGCCTGGTCCACAGTCGCTGCAAGACGAGAAGCTGAACGTGGCGTACTACAGTCACGTGAGCAAACACGTGGTCGTTGACGCCATGGGCATGGGGATGCGACACCGCGGCGACGCCGACGAAGGGCTCTTCATGGCCATGACCACGCAGCCCAAGGTGAGGACTGCAGCTTCCATGGACTTCCATGAGGAGCAATCAAGAATTGGCTTTTCATTAGAGGTGGTCTCTTTATGTTGGATCGCAGTGGTCTCAATGTGAAACATTGGGATGTGGTCCAGTCAACTGGTGATCTGCCATATGTATAACCCACCACAAATTGCAATAGTGATGCATCATAAACCATTGGAAAGCTTAGGGTCTCCTCTATAATGTAGCAAACGTTTACCAAAAATAGGCAAACACTGGACATGTGTAGCGGTCTCAAGGGGGTTAGCTGTTAAAGGACTAGCCAATCAGTGCAGACAAGTAATAACAGCTTTTAGTCAGTCTCTAATAATAATTGGCTACACTAAATACTGAGTGAAGGAAAGGCCAATGACCATTTGAGAATTGAACTTAGAAAAGTGGTCTGGGTTGGAATTGTATTTTACGATATTGTATAGCCTTTCATCCATATCATGTACGTCGAGGCGAGATAAGATTTGACGAATGCAAAAAACCCAATACTTTTTGATAAAATACATGCAATATATATTTATTCGCATGTACACAGAGAAGCTATTTTAGATGAATGCAAGGAATTACTGATCATTAAACTAGATAGGACCACATCAATAGTGTACTTTTATGTGGTGAGCCAATGGTTTCTATGATCTAACTCATACTCATTCATATTGGTCTTGTACCTTTATCCTTAGATCTGCCTTTTAAGTCAATTTGCTATCAAATGGTGCCTCAAGGATTGCATTTGTTATCAAGCTTACTTACATGATGATTGATCGTATCTTCATAGGCTTGTTTTATAGATAGTGTTGTCAGATATCTCAATGGAAGCTTGTACAAGATGGCATCTTTGATACGGCATATTTTGAATGCATGTCAAAAGTTCTAACAACCTCAAACATTGATCCAAATGGATGATCAAAAACAGCTAGCACAGTCAGGGTTTTATGCGGACTTTAACGCAAAGAGCTCAGAAAGACTGCCAATGTGACACACATGCAGATCCATCGCTTCATAGTCAGTTTACTGGTATATTTATATGAATTGATTTTGCCCCAATATTTAACCAGGAGTTGTAAATCATGAAAATACTAGTATATAGATGTATACGATAGCACACAGTTTACTATCAATACGGGGTCATTTAAAGATCGTGAATGCTATATAAATATACCATACTAGTAAAAGGAATATCTGCATACCCTGCACCTAAACAACAATAAATTGTCAAAAAGGTGTTTATCATTGGTAATCAAGGTTCGCATTTTGCCTGGGTTTTTTTTCAAAACCCAGCCCGCCCGGGTTTTTAATGGGTAAAAGTGGGTAAAAGCGGGTTTTAATGGGTAAAAGTGGGCAAAAAGTGGGGAAAACAAGGGGAATTCTTAAGAAACCTGGGCAAAAGGTAATGGAAAATGCAATCACTATTTTTTTAATAGAATAGATATATTAAGTAATATTGAATTTATCAATGTAAACAAACAGTAAACATAGGTTATTTATATTTTTTTTTTAACGTTCCCATTTTTACAATCCTTTGAGGTCATAATTCATAAATTGTTCGGGCAGCAATATTTCATCATTTAAAGGATTTTAGAGTTATTAACAATGCTTTTTAAAAACAACAACAAAACATTGATACTGTATGTACTCAATATATTAGTGATTTAACACATTTTAAAAAAAACATTGATTTTACTTTAACACATTAAGATAGCAACATTCACAGTTCCGTTGCTATGAAATATTGTCCCTTACAAAAGTAATTAACTGCAATTAACCAGTTTTTCCTCAAACATTGTTTAAAGATCAACTAAGAACAACCAAATGAGGTTTGTACTTGTTAAATATTTGCAGAGGAATTGTCAAAAAAGTAATTAACTTTAAAACTGCAATATGGAACTTTTTAGACAATGCTTGATACTTTTATATACTTTAAAATAATAGACTATATAGTGATTTAACACATTTTAAAAAAACATTGATTTTTAAAACAACATACAAAGCAAATTAACACTTCAGTTTTTCCATGTTTTAAATCATGACAAAAGAATTGTGCTAAACAAAGGCATTGTTCATTAGCACCAATTTCAACTAAGAAACAATTAGCAAACGAGGTTAGTGTCACTTGTTAAATATTTGCAGAGGAATATTTTTCTATTGTCTCACTTTTAACCTGCACAAGAAGTGTCACTACAGTTGCAAGAGGTAAATAAATAATACATCAAAGAGTATTAAAACACTGCTTATGTCTTGTAAATTGCTATTTCTAAGTTAAAATCTTAAATATTAAAGATATAATGCTAAAAAATGACTTTTACCCACTTTTACCCGCTTCAAAAAACCCCCATTTTGCGCAACCCATTAAAAAACCCGGTAAAAGCGGGTTTTTGGTGGGCGGGCAGGTAGTTGCAAACCCTGTTGGTAATAGATTTGTTTTGATTATCATTGACTTTGACAGTATACTACATTTATCTGCTATCGTTGCTGACACGCTCCATTGGCCATCCTTTACCCGCAGGTTGCCGGTCGCTCCTACAGCTGTGATTGGCAGAGTAACAAGGCTGGCTGCACGGACTACGAGCAGAGGTGGACTTACGCCATACCGCTCGAGATCTTCTACATGACGCCGCTTGCCGAGTGGAACCCGTACAACATCGAGTACCACGGCAAGGGTCACACCGAGACAGCAAAGAAGGTCAGTGCAGATGATTGTCCCCCCCCCCCTCCACCTTTCTGTTAAGTTTGCGTGACATTTCATATGCCCTAATTTCTACTACTTTTGAAATTGGACATGATTGTTCACTTTTTATGCGATCTTTCATCCACGGATAGAATATATTGAATGTTAAAAATCGGTGTTGAAAATTGAATTTTGAAGGTGATATCCACCCATAGGCAGATCCAGGACGCGCGTCCCCCTTTTCCCACCAAAATACCTCATTTTCATACGGTTTTTCATGAAATCCCGTAAGTGTGCCCCCCCCCCCCCGTTTTCTTACGTGCGCCCCCCCCCTTTCCAAAAACCTGGATCTGCCTATGTATCCACCTGCCTTTCTGGCAGATTTTGCCTGCCCAGTCAGATTTTAAAACTGCACTGCGCAGGCGAGGAGTGTAATTTGGCCACCCATGGACTCAATTTGTAATATAAAACAACAGACCCCTGCATTGTTTGGTAAGAATACACAATTAAAATCATACCACTGTCATTCGTGCATTAACGTAATTTCGATGTCATTAACATCAACCAACATTTTTAAAAAAGTCATGCAAATATGACTGAAAACATGAGCTTCCAAAAAATTTGTTCAATGTACAAGTTGAACCTAGCATGATGCATAAAAACTTGAACAAATGCATATTCAACATATAACCTCTCTACTGGGACCACCTTTTGAACCATTGTTAGTTACTCCTAATATAGAGGTGCACTCTATATACAGAGGTTCAATTTGGTAGCTTATTGAAAGATTTGGACTATGAAAAGTGGCCTGATTATAGAGGTGGTCTTAATTGGAGGCTCTACTGTAGTTAGAAGTTCTCTGTTGCTGTGTTGTAGGTGACGGCAGACGGCCGGGACGGGTCGGAGGCCAAGCCTTACGACGGCACTCACAGCGCCCGCTTCTTCCGCACGCCCATAGAGTTCTTCGATGGGGACGAGGTGGGTGCAATTAGTGAGGGAAGATAGACACGAGGGAACTTAGGAGTCACTTCCTGTTCAGATACAGGACGTTGTGACTCCGGCTTTGAAGGATTTGGCGTAAAAGTCGTTCAGTCAAAAATAGCAGCTTGAACCGTATAAGCAAACGAAGATTAGACCTTAAATAACAAAATGGCTGACATATACAAATGCCTGCCATTTTTCTCTAGATTTAAATGTTAGGCATAATTGTAAAAGTGTGTGGCCATTTGTGTCTACATCTGACATTTTTTGTTGATATATTAAAAATCTGGAAAAAAAATATTGTATTAATCTAAACTATAGTCTTGAAGCGTTCTATTACATCACCCGTACAAACAAATACACTTACTACATCGTTGTTTGCAAAGGTAAAGATTATAAAAAATGAAAAAAAAAATCTTTCACAATGTTCCCAGGTTGATACACGTGGTGCTGACACCACGGGCGGCGCTGTCTGGGTGCTGGACGGTAACGGGGAGAAGCACCAGGTGCGTGCCTCGGGGCACCGCATCATCATACCGTCTGTGGGGGGCGGAGTGGGGGAGCTCCGGCAGCGCTACCCCATCATGCCTGTGCATGGGGAGGGCGACACTGTGTGGAAGGAACTCGACGCGCTGAAGGTAGGTACATGCGCCGCCGGCACGCAGAAACAATATTTGAAATCCAGGTGCGATGGGGGGCACTGACCACACCATCATAGGCTATTTGTCTTTGTATGTTGAGAGTGTGTATTACCTATCATCCAAAAGAGCCCCATAATGATATTACTTGCTTTTTCTGAAAATGAACTTGCAATGACGTTTATGACCCAATGTCTTCTCATTTTTGGTGGACATAATTGGTACACTTTTCCTCCATCTATTCCTCCGACTACTGTGTATGTGTGAACATTCCTAAATCCATACAAAGTCTGAACTCTGGTTGTCCATTTGCAGGACATAGTGCTGAACCCTGCTGCCTTCAGCCACATGCTGGACAGTGGCAATATGGCGTTCATGACTGGACCAGCAAAGGCTGAGTATGTGCCATTTCTATTACACTATGTTCATTTAGGTATAAAATAACTACGTGCATACTTATTGATACTGAATTATTCTACTCTGGAATTTTTATTTTTATGGGGGCCATTTTGAAAAATGGCTTTCACTTTAACGTACATAAAGGGTATGCTCATTTGGAATGACACTGAGCGCATACTGTAGTAAAAATATATTTATATAGTTCTCATTTTCAACATTTCGATACTCATAATTCCAGTTATAGCAAAAACAAAGTTGTAGAAAAGAAACAACATTTCAATGCATAAATTGTGATATAGTTTGTACTACGTTGGCAATGGCAATGCCAATGGCCCTTTAACACACGTTTTGTCATATCCGTCTGCTTTACCATTATGTTTAAAACATCTCTTTCATAAAGTCATACAGTAGGCTACTTCAGAGTTCTCCAGTCTTGCTTTCTATAGTACCCAAATACTTGTGTTCAGGTACTACTCACACAAGCACTCGCTCGTGCTGTCGGCTGCGCAGCGTGACGTGCTGGCTGACAGCAAACGCGTCACAGTGACGTCATCGCGGGACAGCGGGCACGCGCACGTTATGGAGATTGAAGCTGTGAAAGGAGAGCAGGATTCGTACAAGATCAAGGTAGGGCATGATTTCCTGTTCATAGGCAGATCCAGGGGGGGGGGGCAGTGACCTGTTTTCACCGAGGTCCACTATGGAAGATCCATTTTAAATGGAATCTTTTTTTTAGCCCCCCCTTTGTCCATTTCATTTTTTTTATTATATTTGTATATCCCAATTTTACTTCTATTTAAGCTTATTTGTAAGGTAGGGTTTGCCTGTGATGAAATCAAATCAAATCAAAATTTCCCACCTAGTAGGTTTTTGATGAAATCCCGACTTGGGCCCCCCTTTTTTTCTTAAGTGACACCCCCTTTTTCCAAAAACCTGGATCTGCCTAAGCTGTTGACGGGATGATTTGATCAACCTTTTTAACCATGTTGTGATCACGTGATTATATGTAATGGAACGTGGCAGCTGAAGCAGATATCTCCAGATGTGTATTTGGATTTACCATATAGATTGTCACGATAAAGGCAATATTATAGTGATAAAAATGGTGTGTTCATATGGTCCTCCATTAAGGGTCATTAAGAAAATGGAGTAAGCTCCTCCGTAAGTCATTTCAGCATACAATTTGGTAAGATTTCATTGCACCAACGTACATATAGTCCTCATATTAATATTGGCTACCACTCACCATGAATTCCTATCACTCGATCTCACTAGTACCAAAAGAAAAGCATGGATATCAACTTTAATGGGTAGCGTTCAAAGAATGACAGTCTGGCTTAGTCTCTTTCACACAGTCTGCTTGATTTGCAATGCTGATGTGGAGAGCATCATCTAAGCCCTGGAAGAATCAGATTTACTACGTTGGCATCCATACTACAATCAGCCATGATTTGTTTTGAAAAGTATGTCATTAATATTCTGTAGATATTACTTGCATTGAGTGATAGGAATCCATGGGGAGTGCTAGTCACTAATATGAGGACTACGTTGGTGCAAAGAAATCTTCCCTAGCTGTTTGCGGAAAGTTTTGGTTCGCTGATGACCTATTCCATCCTCTTACTGACCCATATTATGAATATAATATTCTTATCAACACAATGCTTTGTGACAGGGGCCTATGGGTTATTTCATATGAATTTAGTGTTCATATTAAGACCAAGGTACACATCAATGGTTGAGGGTGTGTGGTCCATTTTTCAAATAGGCCTATATTAAATTGGTACCTAGATGCTCCTACACTTTAATATCACTATGATCAAGTTGAAGTGTGTTACTAAACTTTGATTCTCTCTCTTAGTATTTTTTAAATTCTTACAAATTATACCCTGCTATGTAGCTAATGATCTTATCTAATGATATAACTTGGTTTGAAATATAAAAATCAGATAAAAAATTGTTATGAAGCAATTAGTGAAAAATTTGCAATATTGACCGAGAAAGAAAAATATCGGAAGGATAAAAAACACCATCCAATAACAAAATTTATATATATGTAATTAGCTAGAAAAAAAAAGTGTTTTAACAGGGAAAATGTTGACGATAAAAGACTCATTTAAAAAAATTGTTTTTCATTTTTACGGTATAATAAGCATTAAAAAGATGAAAATAGATTATTTTTCCTTTATAAAGTTAATCGGCCCCATCAAGTAGAGCAAAAAAATGTAAATATGTAAAGTCGCTAGAGCACGATAAGTGAATTGCGACTATAAGTGTACTTAGGTGTACATAATAACCTACATATATACATTTAGTTACATTTACAAAGTTCAGTAATCAGTCTTTAATAGCCGACCTTGAAGATGAACTGATGACCGATTCAGTGTACCATGAAAGGTTAACCTAGCTATAGTGAAGGTGAGGACAGAAAAGTAACATGATCACCCGAACTATTAAGGCCATTTAGACTATTGGTGGAGTCTTCTAAATGGTAGAAGCAGATGTTTTGATGATTTACATTGTTAACAATTTAGATTCTTTGTATGTAGACAAGGTGCATAATTAGTCACAAAAATAAATAAGCTGACAAAATGCCTTTTGAAATACCAAGAGTATTTATCTAAAACCATTTTAACGAAACTAACTGCATATTACTTAATTTGCATATGTAAGCATCATATGTGCATACAGTGTCAGATCAAAAATGACACAGTAGAAATGGTGCAATTGACTACTATCTAATTGTTAAAATGCAATTGTCACTTGATCGTTTTTGTAGGTTACATCAAACCGTTACTACACTAGCTCTAAGATATTATAGGACACTTGGCTATATTAAATTACCATTAAATGATACCTTTATCATGTTATCTTTTACACATTCTATCTCCTTAATCTGTGTGTTTTCCTGCTATCCCTATATCAATACCCAAGATTTGATTTCAACTCATTTATATGATCCTTCATCTTCAGTCTTTAGTAGGACATAACTATGATTTTAGAGAAATATGTCATGGTTGAAGTGAAGCCAGCCTGTTAACTTTTGACACATAACAAAAGTGGGCCTTCAAAACCTTGAAATGTGGAAATTCTAAAGGCAATGATTTATTACATCAGGCACATATATATTTTGTGATGTTTTAAATGTCAGCAGTCATTGTGTGTGAAGGAGACCACGGAACCATCTACACGTGATTGGTACTTCTCATCTTATGCTACAAAAGACTTCCAATTTTTATCCTTTCACCCAAATTACAGATTGTCACCTTTTTCAAGGCCCCCAACGTTATCATAACTCAGGCATTCAAGGTTCCCACGGATTCTTGAAAAGTGTTCGATATTTATATTTTTTCACAAAACCATTCAAAAAGTGGTCGATTAAGCAGGGATGAAAGGTTTGTTAGCCTCGTGACTTACTAGCCCGTGGTTATCAACACGCTTAACCCCACATCTTCCGTGCTTTGTGCTGCAGACCTTGAGAAATAGTTATCATCTACTGTATAGATATCAGAGGATGGCTACAAATGTTTTACATGTATTTACATATGTATCATAACTACTTTCTTTTTTCGACTTTAGTACACCTTATGTGAATGATGGTACGGTCTACAAATTGCCAGAAATATAAAATCTGGCTTGAAAGTGACTGAATTATTATCAATGGGATCCATACAAGTTTCTATAACCCACTTATTCTAATGTAATGCCACTGCCCTCCGTTCTTAAACTACAGATTTGATTTCTCACGTGTACTCTCTCAAATATCATACAAAATGGATGGTCAGTTTTTTTGTATCATGCAATGAAACTGCAGTCTCGTAGTTATTACATGTTATGCATCTCTGTTCTTTTATAGCTGCAGCAATGTACTGCCTTTTTCTTAGAAAGTGCAATAAGAAATTATAAAACTGTCCACTGTAACACGGTTGCTTGAACTTGCACAAAATATCGCCCGCACCATTTATTGCATCAGATGCAACTAACATGATAAATCGTAGGTAAAAACTAATAGCATCTCAGACATTAGCCCACTTTTTGTAATGTGTGATGCGTAAATGGCATCTTCACACGTAAATCTATATATATATTCAATGGTAAAACCGTACTCCTTTCAGCAATTACTTAATTGTGAAAACATACTGGGCAAGCACAGTCATTATTGTAAGCTATGCAATTTGAACCCACTTCAGCTGTGGGTGTGAGATGCCATATGAACTTTAACTTTGATCTTTAGGGCTCAAAATATATAGATATGTGGCCCCTGTCTTGCTGCTCCCTATAAACAGACCCACAATGTTATGAAACCATGAAACTCAGTTTTTGTGGACGTCGCTGTTCTATTTAATAACACAATGAATGAAGGATATCGTCTGCTTTAAGAAGTAAGAACACCTCTTGTAAATTGGTGCGATTGGTTTGATGTGGTTTATGAGAACGTTATCTCGATATGTTCCATCTCTTAAATCTCCTTGTTCAATAATCTTATCGCCCGCAACTTTAGTAAATAGGTTTCCCCCTCAAAACTCCCTTTTATCTCCTACCGTTTATACAATACTGCATTTTGTATCAATAACAATCCGGTATTGAACGACTAATACGAACCACACTATCTTATAAAGTTTAATCTCTTTAATCTGATCGTTTATAATCCTTATCTTACATCAAGGCTCCGAACATCTTCATCTTCTTTACTATGAGTTTTGAGCTGGTATTTCAAACTTCAAGAGAACATGTCAAGTATTTGACAGGTATAGAAATGTTCTATTCATGATAGACACTAGAAAGATTCATGGAAGATTGTATCATGTTTCTAGAATTACATTGTTAGCTTTTTTGGTTATAATACAAAGCAATATATCTATTAAACCACTTTAAAGGACATTTTCTATTTTCCAGTGTATTCTAAAATTGGTTGCTTTGCCATAGCCAATAGATATTATTCCTTTTGCAAGCTTTTGTGGAAGACCTTTAAACCCATTACCCATTTCAAGAAGCATTTATCAGCTTTTTGTTGGCTGCAAAAATTGCACACAACAAGTAGTTTAAACCTTTATGACTTGTAGGTTGAGTTATTGCTGTTTTGTTTTAGCCCCATAATTCTTTGTAGCGTCTTTAAAACTGTACCAATAATAAAAGTAGGCCCTTTTAGGTTATAAAACATGCAGTAATGAAATGTTTGGCAAAATAATCAAAGTTAAATGTTGATATTAAAATCATGTGCCATTCAAAGCCTTGCCAATGGGGTTGTACCAAGGCTTTGGTCACTATGTCAATGGTCCGGAGTGGGACCTTGTTTAATCCACTTTATCGGCTGACCCTCTACATGATGTTGCAATTTAAACAGCCTCTATGTTATTAATATTTCTACATAGGGGGAAGAGCGACAGTGTTACTTCTGCTAAAGTTACGTTAAAATGAAGTTGCCGGCGTGTTGTTGTCATTGTCGTCGTCTTCGTCGTCTTCGTCACCGCCGCTGCTGCTGCTGCTGCTGCTGCTGCTGCTGCTGCTGCTGTTGCTGCTGCTGCTGCTGCTGCTGCTGCATTGATATATCTGCTTGTGTGTCCCGTATATAGATTTAGTACGAAACATAAAAATATAACAAATTATCAGGGTATGGCATAATGCCAAGACACTCGTCTAAAAAAATGACAGAACTTAACAGACATCAAAAAGTACCGCCTAGTTACTTAACCTAGAGGAAAGCATCTATGGCTGTTAACAAGGACAGAGTTAACATTGCAAGGTCGTCCGCGACACGTAACTGAACATTAGTCTAAAACTGCCTCCCAATAATGAATTGCTTCACACATTCTGTGTTTCTAACAATAGACTTTGAAACATCACGACACATAAATTTATATTATAAAACTTAGAAGTGAGAGACAGTTTTACAGTATATACGCATTGATTATTCTTAGGCTTTTGCGTAGTTAGAAACAAACTGATTCCAAAATAGATTTAAAATATGCCATATACTGCACAGGACCACATTGGAAATAAGCATTACATATATATGTACGCTTTCATGTTCTATCCTAGGAACATTAGTTCCTGAAGAATATCAATCAATCAATGCAATTAGAATTACGGTACATTCGAACAGCCTGATTAGATTTTTGATTATCTTTTTGATGGTTTATATTATGTTTTGATATTAATATTCATTAGATGTGGTTATGTAATGAGATGTTACTGTTTTCATTTCTGGCTAATAGTTGAGGGGGTCATATACCAAACATGTGATTGGTGATTTGCCACACATCTTGAGCGTGAATTGTGAATTGCCTGTATTTAAATGCGTGAAATGTGATGGAACATGTTATTGGTGAATGGTGATCTGCTCATTACAAAGGTTTTGATTGGTGATTTGCCCTAAATCTTGGGCGTGAATTGTGAATTGCCTGTATTAAGTCAGGGCCGTAGCCAGGATTGCAAAACAGAGGAGACAAAGAAGTTTGGCGAGGGTGCAGGCAAGTGTCGTAGCCGCTAAGCTGTTCTAGAGTGGATTTTGGGCACCCCCACCCCAATATATTTATTCTATTAACTAGCCCCTGAGCCTCAGAAATAAAACACAGTTATTGATTAAGAAAGCAAAAATTACACATGTTAAACATGAAAGAGTATGTTTGTCAAGTATGAATACAGATGCTTTTCAAATTCGTGTCCAGTTTGATTTACGTGACAATTATATAATTTTTGGAGCATGCAAAACAAATAAGTTAACTTTCAGTTTCATTCAGGGTTTAGGAAAAAAAAACTCCCACAAAACAAGAGGAGGCAGTTTCCTCCCCTGCCTCATATGTAGCTACGGCACTGTAAGTGTATGCTATGTGATGAAACCTATTCAATTACGATTCCTGGTGATTGGTGAAAGACAATGAAATGTATTGGTGACTGGTGAGTTAGGAAAAAAATGTTTGTGAATGGATTACCATCAAGGCTATATACCCCCCTCATAGTTGACAGCAGACAGCATCATGTTGTCGAACCGCTGATGTGAATGTCGGCAAAGCAATACATATCTTGTTCACCTTGACCATTCATATGACCATACTTGCAGGTGGTGAAGTGTGACGGTGCTGCCAAATGCAAAGACGGCCATGACGAGTACCTCAGCAGCGGCGGCTTCACGGACGAGTGGACGTACGTCACCGACGTCGCCGTGAGTACTGCGCCAGCTACATAGTACTTTAAAACAGTACTCTGTGGTTATGAGTCTCTTGTAATTAGGTGGATAAGGAAATGTATCTCTCACTCATGGCTATATGCCCGGGATTATTGCTTGCTCTTCGTTTCTTGATTAAGAGATCTCTGAAGGGACTCAGAATCTCCGGTTGCATTGTACCCTATTTAATTCTATGTGGCTAGATGTGGCTAGAGCACATAGTGGACCACCAAAAACTATTTTATTTGTGTTGGAACGGATTTTTATTTTTATTTCTTTTTTATTTGTTGTACTTAAACATCACAGCATTATAAACAGCATACTAAAAAAAATAAGACTTTTGACCACGTTAGATATTTCTTATTACTTTTTTATGGGATTTTGTGTAATAGTCAGCAAAATCCCTATTTATTTACACGATCTGATGGTGTGTGGTGATTAACAGAATAGTTGGATATGGATAGGGGATCATCTTTTTTCTTTCCATGCGATGTACGATATAATAATCTAACTCTGTTTTTTTCCCATAATTTTCAACCACAAACTAACTTTTGCAATGAAGTCTAATGATGGTTTTAAACTGATGTATTAACTGATGTATGAAGTGATTGAATGTACTGATACTTGATTGATTGATTGATTGATTAATGAATTGTAGGAATTGACCACGAGATTGGAGTGTCCTCACTTCGTTCGGGTAAATCAGACGTCAGCATGCTCAATTTTCCCATTGACACGACAATCGAGTGGTCAAATACCATTCTGTCATGACTAAAATCCACACTAAACGAGTGTCTGATTCGTTTTTATTTTAAAATAAATCATATCATAACGTTCTCATTGCAAGTCAATTTGTCAACCAGCGTGCTCAATTATACGATAGACTGCACGCGCGGAGACCACTACTACGGCACTAGTCTAAACTTTTGACCATACGACGTCAGCGGCTGTTTTAAAAATGTGACGAGTTTAGACTAGTAATGTAGTAGTGGTCTCCACATGTGCAGTCAATCGTATAATTGAGCACGCTGGTTGACCAATCAGCGTTGATTATTGGCGGTGATTTTTGCACGGAATGATAGAATGATTTATTAATTGATTGACCGCCAGATTGATTGTTTGATTTGCATACATTGTAGGCGTGGATTGAACAGAAAAAGAAAGAAGAGAAAGAAAAGAAAGAAAGCAGCTCCAGCAGTGGACGGCGACTGTCCGCCCCCTGGGCGACCCTGAGCCTGGTGGTTTTGGGCGCGGTTGCTCACCGGCTTGTCTGAGGATATTACCCGGTCACAGGGAAACTTCAGCAACGCTCCTCTGGGGGACATGCAGGGGTCATGAAATCCAACATCCACAACGTTCTTGCAATGACATTTTAATTGGTTGATGACACTTTTGTGTAGGTGTATACAGAACTCTGTAGTGGGTT
>CM032668.1:30300819-30319132 GCA_019095985.1 Streblospio benedicti | reverse complement strand
TAACGTTAGCAATGGATTCCATTCTTATTTCAAACATGGCTGCCCGTGTTAAAGACTTTTTTATTCGTGTGTGGAAAATTGTAGTGAGGAGATTTAATAAATGCAAGCTGGTGAGGATCATTAAAGATAAATACGAGGAGAGAAAATATGCTCAGATGGCTGAAATGTTCGCGTGCTGGACGAACTCTGCAATCATTGCTGGTGGTGGTTATAACATCGTGCCCTCCCCCGATGAGGAGGCCTACATCAGACGCACCATGGCAGCTGGAGATGCCGCCAGAATCGAAATGATGACCCGCGAAGCCAACAGTCTGTACAACAAAGACTACGTGCAAATCCTTGACGAGAAGGTGACCAAGTCGCAGAGAGTGAGCCAGTTCGTTGCCTCCGCGAGGAAGTACATTTCTGGGAGAGTCGACTTGGACTAGATGCAGCCTTTGCATCTAGTCATCGTGCCGCCCTGGAGAATCATTCAATCTGGGGGCCGCTTCATGGGCTGAGCTGGCCACAGTTACAGGAATCCCGGGCCGAGAGACACAATAGACAATTATAGCTGCCTTAAGTTCTTGTGTTCATCAATGGTCATATTTTGAAGATATTTTTTTTTCATTCACGCATTTAGTAAATTATGATACAATAACCTTATTTTACTTCAACAGGAATAAACCTAATTTACTTACAGTAAAAATGCCTACTTTGTTTATTTTTCTTTTGTACCTATAATGTGCACTGTCACACAACCATACTTTCAGCTACCAGTAATGAAGGGAATATCTCACTTATATCAACTAATTGTTTTAAGCAAAATTGGACAATATGATTGAACACTTTAAACAAATGACTTAAAACAAATCATACAACAGATGTTAGATTTTTTTTTAATTCGGACATACAGTCCATACATGTAGTAATAAAAAAATAAATAATGATAAAATACATCACAAATATAGAGAACATATATAACATTCCTTTGAGCGCCAACCAGGATGTGTTCACCATACGCCGGGCCCGTCAGTGACGCACACACACACACTCATGCACGCACACATACACACTAACGAGGAATCACAATAGGCTATGTCACACCGGCCCTGTTACCACCGCACCTATGCACGCACATACACGTACACACGAACACACATATACACGCACATGCTTACTTACACGCGCCCACAAGAATCACAATAGGCTATATGTGTAACCCGATGGTTTCCAAAGGCAACTGCATCTGTTGATAAGATTTGATTAAATTAACGTCTTATCAGAAAAAGTGCAGTTGCCTTTGATGTGTTCTCACCACAACATTGCAATTTGATCTTAGTGTTTTGGGAAAACAGCTATACATACACACACGCAAGCACGCACGCACAAACAAACAGGCGTAAAAAACCGCACTTACGCATGCACTCACGCACGCACACAGTGACGCATACTACACACACCTGCTACTAGAGATATACACTCGGACGCAAAGACTCATAATTACCCACCAAACATGCAAATACACAGTACAGATTTACCTTGACGAGATTACTTCGGCATGAATTATCGATTTAATTATCAATTCGCCATTTGTTTCTTTTTACATCAGATATAGTCGAGTAATAAGGCTCTCTGAAATTGGTGAGGTGTGGGAATAATAAATTGCCTTGGGTACGTTATGTAAATATTCCAATTATATACTAATGTCCGATTTTAAATGACACTAGGGATTTGTTGATATTGAATATAATAAATGTATATTATTTCACTTTGGTTATGATAAAACTTCATAGGTTTAGGTTATTTAATGTCTAATTACTTACCGAATTAACTGTTAAGAAGATCAATTTAAAGAGCTCAGCTTTTATAAATATCAAATTTTCGCTTCCATTGATAGGCATTAAGCAAATGCTTATTTATATATAACCCGATTGGGTTGGTAAGACTATACACAAATATTATTTGTAGCAGTGTTAATTCACTGTTAAAGATAGAGAAGTAGATACTCTTACCCATGTATTAAGTCAGACTATATTTCTTAATTAAGTGTATAAGACATCAAAGACTTCAAAGTTATAGATCTATATCTAATAATAATCTCATAATTATTAAATCCATATATAGTAGTCTACGGCGTAGACAAAAACGAAGCTCCATTTTGGATTAAGGACTGCATGTTATGAAATATCTTAATATTAAAAATAGAAAATCTTTAATCCCATCTTCATAGAAATCAAAACTTGGATGCTCCTCATTATGAAATAAAATGTACATAACTTTTTGCTTTTTAAACTTCAATGTATACAATTAATGTAAATATATATTTCTTTTAAAGAAAAAAAATACTTTGAAGAGAAAGCTTTTGCCATGATAAATGATTACGGTATCAAAAGTTAAATTCAGAATGCCTAATTTGTAAATAGAAATTTACAAAAGTAGACATGTATATCTTTCTAAATAACATTCTGCATTTGCTGTAATCTAGCGTGTTGTACAAATTTTTTGATGCATAAGAAATAGATTTCCGCAGATGCAGTAGGGGCTGATTCAACCGTTATTGTAGGTGATGTACAATGTGGTGGGATTCCTAGAAAAGAACCGGGACACTCTGAGCGGGAATCTTCTGGATTGTATGAAGAACAGCTCGTCAGTGACCTTTTCTTCGCACCCATTTCAGACACAGGCTCTATATGCTGAAAAAGTGAGTACAACTGGCAGGTAAAACCCGTCACTCACATAGTCTGGGTATGTTATTTCAAGATAGCTAGGACAATGCCAAATATTTTGTAATCAGCTTGGACAATGCCAACGATTTTGCGATCTACTTCACCTATATATAGTTACCTCATATGTCCATTCATCAGTGTATTTTTCATTCCACTATGTGCAATACAAGTATCATTACAAAAATGTTTCTAATCATATAATGCAGGCACATAACTAGTGGGAACACTTCTCTGCTCCTCCTATAGTCACTAATGGAAAGGAAGGTTTTTCTATTTCAATAGGATGAGTGTAAAATACTTAATATTATTTTTCCCAACATCCTATAATTCTTAAATATTTGTTTACCTGTAATGTTATACACATATAAAAAACGATACTTACTGGAGATCCCATATCACATTTTTGTGTTGAATGAGTATGTATGTGTAGATGGCAGTAATACGCTTCCTCCCCTTCCAGCCTGGATGCGGGGCCCAAGCGGAGCCGCAAGTCGCTGCTGCTGTGTAAAGCTCCTGACCTGTCCGTGTACAGCAAGGGCAAGTCCATGTCCAAGGCAGCCGGCAAGAGGCTTAAGGACAAGTGAGTACACGTGCAGTTACACAATCATTTTTGTTTTAGATTATTTTAGAACATATCAACGAACATTATAAATATATACATGTATTCACACAATCATGTCATGACATTTTCATACAATCATTCAATTCACATCAATTTTGCGAGTAAAGCGCTTATCTTTCAAAAGTGATCTACGGTATATCTTATGATCTCTTATGGTTTGTTTTTATATTTATTTTTCATTCTACTTAAAAATAACACAACTCGTGCCAGTGATCATATTAAATGTAAAGTCTTTAGCGAAAGATAAAATATGAAATAGAATAAATCCTTATTTTCAATTGAAGTTTTTTTAATTAAACAAAAGAACACAAAAAAATAATGTATGACAATATCGGCGAAGAGGCAAGGAGAATAATAGTATATTACAACAGCTAACTCTAATAGTTTCAAACCATGTAAAAAGATCAATACTTTAGCATGCAACTTGGAAGCTGTTAATAAAAGGCCCGTGTGATAGGCTGGTAAACCACAGATCGGGTGTTCGAAAGTTTGGATTTGGAGGTCACTGAGAGTGACCGCCTTTACATAATAGGTTAATTCTATTTTCCAATAATGCATCCATGTCTCCGTAATGAATTAGTATTGTCCTTAGAACAGTCAGTTGGAAATTTAAAATAAATGTACTCACAATTCACTGTAACATTCACCCCAGATCATTGGCATCCTTTTAAATACTACATTGCCTCTCTCAACTCCTGGGGCATATGACACCTGATACCAAAGGACATGATATTCACCACTCACATTAGCATTCACTCGCTGCAAAATATTGTTAAAAAGTGATGAAAAGTAAATAGTGATGCTTGTGTGTGTTTTCCTGCCATACTTGTTTGTGGTTTTATGTGTTCTTGTGAGAATTTTAGGTGTATGCATTTGTTATGTCCAGTGCTAGTGGAACCTGTCTTATGTGGACACATGCGGTAGAAGTGAGAAGTACATGTATCCACATAAGACATCCATCAAGACTCCTTGAAGCGAGATGTCCATACGAATACGTTGCACTGTATGTTGCTGCTGGTGTGTTTGCAGGTGTTCCTCAAGTACTGGAGCAGGTCAACCTTCACCTCGACCACGTCTCATGGCGCGTCATCGACGCTCAGCGCATAGTGCGCGGATTCCTCACCAGGCGCCGCCTCCGAGCGTAAGTATAACCTCTATCAAGACCACCTGGAGACTGGCCTTGAGGTGGTCTTAATTGTACGTTCTATTGCACTTATTTATGTACATTTTTATTGTAGGTTTCATACACTTGTCTTAAACCTAGTTTGGGGATTGCTACTTAACACATTTTGCATGTATCTTTTATATGATTTTGTTTGCATGGTTGTTGTGTAGAAAACTGTTTATGTAATACTTCTCCAATTCAATTTTATGGAACTTTTTAAACACCAATTTTGAAGGGGGGTGGTTATGTATTGCAGACTTAGCCGCAGAAACCAACCCATGTGAGTGGAGATAACACACATCAGTATGTGCCAGAGGTATTCTTATAGCCCATGGACAAAAGAAATTGTGCTCAAGATTGATTTTCAGCCTGTTTACAGTGAAAAATCCAAACGTCTGATTTTCAAAAGTAAACATTTACTGCACAAAAGCTCTTGATTACACACATTAACTGGAGATTGATTGAACACTGTGGTTTTAGTGTTGAGATAATACTAGCTATACCTAAGACAAGCAACCTAAGATACCACAAGTGCATATGCACTTGTGGTGTCTTAACCTGCTCTCGTTCGCTAAAGCTCACTCGAGCAGGCTTAGACACCACTCGTGCAAGCTAGTGTTATCTCCACACTAAAACAGACCATTACATTTATAGTAACATGATTTAACATACTCAAAGGGAGCTTAAGCTGTCGGCCTACAACACATTTTGACAAAACATTCCAGCTATAATTGCAGAAATGTGCTCCATGTAGGTAAGGTGCATGCAATTTGAGAAGATACATCTACATGAATTTTGCTTGTTCAGGAGTCATGTGTGTGCGTGTATGTCAGAATTTTTATGGCCTTATTTTTTAACTACATTACGCTATGTCTGTGTGAAATGGCCAATACGCATTTTAAGTATAAAATTAAAGTTTTTATTTACAATTCAATTCACAGAGTCACCATAGTCAGCTATTGTACTTTTCATAACATAAGGCAGACTACGTATAAACTTCATTGACCTAAATACGCTTTTTGGATTTTATATAGAACATGCTTTAGCTTGCAGGTTGACTCTATAAACATGGGGAGGAAGTGAGCGATGGGGAAAAAGTGTTGGTTGCAGATATTTTTCAGAAATAAAGGATGGTCATAAAGATATTGTTACTTGAAATTGGTACTTATTCATATAGAATTTATGTGATTTCATGTTTTAAAAAGCTTATGTTATAGTACATATAAAAAGAATTGCAACTGATGGCTTTTTAGAGTTTGTAGGAGAATGTGAAAGTGCCAAATAATATATCCACATATTTCTAGGTTTTTAGTAACATAATAAAAATGTCAATCAGATGGCCATTTTCATTTACTTTTTTGTAGCAACTGTAGGCCCATGCTTTGTGATAAAAAATACAAATATACATATAGGTTTATGTTTCTATTTTATCATACAAGTACTTATTGCACAATATGCTACACATACAGTTAATATTATCTATATACAGAATACTTTGCAGTGCACATTGTATAAAACATGTAACTCTGTATTTAAAGATATCAGTTTGATACGATAAATTTGGACACCTGTCACACGACAATAGAACAAATGAAAATCGTACATAGTTGGATTACATTCTACATTGCTGAATATACTACATTTTCATATGAAAAAGTAATGTGTGCACATTCATAACGTACACCCAAAATGCCTCAGTAGAACCAATAAAAATAATGCCCTAAACAAAAGAGGCAAGCAGCAATGCAAATCATGATATCAAATATTTCATGCTCTATATTCAAACGTGATTTCTATGTATAAATACTTTAATACTCTTTGTATAGTGTAAAATATAAAATGTACCAGTAAAAAGTGTTTACGGCCAAAGACAATTCCTATAATAATTAACAAAAGCATTTTAAAATATCTTTGTACAAACTAATATTTTAAAAGATGAAAATATTCATAATAAATATTTTGGTGTATATTCATGAAACCTATCCCCGACTTACTGTCAACATTAAGCAAAAAATAAACAACAACAAAATCAAAAGTAGGCAATACAAGATGTTTGTGTTCAAAAACCCAGTCAAAAGTTAAAAAATTCAGACTTATTGTAGAATGTAAAACCTAATATTCGACCACTAAAACAGATGATTACCATTTATAAGTTATAGATCTTTTTCTATAAGAAAAGAGAAGAATTATCACTGGGTTTAAGAATTAGCATCCATAACGACATAAAATCAGCAGATATTTCTTCTACCTACAATATCAAGTAGTTAGTCAGGTTTAGACAAAGTACATCTCGTCATAAGATATACAGCATTTATATATACATCAATACACAGAAATAGAATAGTATTATCACATCATACAACTTTTTATATAATAATATAATTAGAGAGACTTACAACATCATTATATTCCGATTATAAAGAAAGCGCAACATGTTAAAAAACTGTCATCACGACAGTCGTCATCATTTGATGCGTTTATCTTCTCAATGTAAAAACACATCTGTATGGCAGTAATATACTATATTTATAAGATTATAGCATACAAAACATATAAAATATCATTTAAATTACAAATCTTGAATTAAAGAAAACTAACTACGATTTCATACCATATAGTATCGGTGCGTCAAAAAACAGGGATTTTCAATTTCTCAAAATACGATATAACATTACCTTAAGTGGCAGAATGTTTATGAACAACATGTGCTGCATATGAAATCTGTGTAAAATTGTAAAAGACCATCTAACATTCTTCAATACAGTTGAATAATTATGTAACTTATTCAAAATATGTATATTTAATTCTGCAATAAAAATATGCACTATTCACATATTATTCATATTCCTTTTCACTGCTTTTCTATTTAACTTATAAAATTATTTATAACATTAGCAGAATAATTGATGATGAAACCAAAATGTTACAATTAAATCACACGTGAACAATTTAATTTTTTTCTATAAAGTCTGCTATATCATATATGTAAATTAGTAATACTTATCATTATGCAAAATAACCTTACAATCTCTTCGCATCTACAACTACACAATGAGGTATTTGGTTGCCACAGCAACAATGTCATGTCAAAGTTAAATATATTTAAAAAACAGGGACTTTTTACAAGTTCGACACAACATCAGTGTGTATTGTTGGTACACAAATCTTTACACTATTTATAATAAGTTGAAAGAAATAGACCATTCCCACATGTACATGTACCTTGAGAAAATGCTACAATTATTTTATGATTAAACGAAATACCACTTTTCAATATTTAAAAGAAAATCATGTCGAACAAACAGCAAAAAAATAAAGATGACCAACCATGTATAATTTAATGGAATTGATGAAATACATTACTGAACTATAAATTTGATAATTCTTTAAATTTACCATTAACAAACTGAGCAATGTCTTTGTGTCACTGAAAAAAAACCGCGACGCTCTTAATGCACTAAGAACCGCTAAAACCCCGCCATCAATTTACCATTAAATTACCTTCAATATAATTTTCTTTCTTCAAATTCAAATTTACTGCTGAATGCTGATTTTGTTCTCCCCTTCAAGAAAGGTTGAATGTCTGACTTGGCCACTAAGTTGCTGAGTTGCAATGATTGGCCTGCGCCATCACTGAATGTCCTGATGCTATCATCACTGACGGTCCTGATGTTGCCAAGTTCCTCACCAACTGGTACACAACTGTCTGTAGCTAGTGAGAGTAACTATTGTAAAAGGACTTCGACAACATCAGTCAATAAATATACATCTTGACTATTTTATGATTGTTGTAAGTATGCGAAACATTGAAAAATATTCAACAAACAAACTTAATAAATCACGCACATACTACACCGCTTTGCTTCCACCGTTTTTCTGCTTCCATCAGTGTTAATGTTTTGGCTCCTGAAAGTACCACTATTTCGCTTTGCTCATATTAGGGCAGAACAGAACTATGAGTGCATAAAAATCAACTATTGCCATATTTACAGGATGCTCTCTTTACAAATAGTGTTTACACTTTGCCTTGCAAAGCTTAGGCTATTTTTCAACATTGACCCAGCAGCAGCTATTCACGGACTCCTTTAATATCACTTACATGACACTTCACAGCAAAATATCAAACAGCCAACTGCCAGTTCTAAAATCCATCACAATAAGTGGCTCTCACATGCTCTGCCCACCAGAGAGCCAGTACACACTGACTACCGCTAAATGCCCCGCCACACGATCTCGCCACTAAAAGTAGGAGCAATTTTTGCAGCCGCACTTGCGGATGACGGGCATGTCGTGGATGTAGTTGGTGCCGTCCTTGCAGAAGAGCCGCACTTTCCTCGTCTTGATCTTCTTGGGCACGCAGCAGTGATTGCCGCAGTTGCCGTCGCACCGCCGATGCTTGACCTTCGACCTCGAGCGGCAGCCGGTCTTGGGGTCGACGAACTGCTCGCGGTACTCGATGCCCTGGCACGTGGGCTCTGTGTGGGGCACACGACGGGCAGAAGGTTTAGTGGCCGCCGCCGGGTAGGAACTCTCCCCAGCCGCCGCGGTGGCCGGGAGGTCAGCGTTGTCGGGGTCGTTGCCGCGGCGACCAGCAGCAACGGGGTTAGTGTCATCTACGGCGGCGGCGGCGGCATCAGCGGCGTCATTGTGCCAGAGCTCTACGGACAGAGGAACATGCATCACAACACAGTGGCATGCAGTACACAGACAGCTCACCACTACAGCTACAGTACACTAGGTTTGTTTTTCTTACTATTTTAATCTATTGCCGTTTCAGATTCAGTTTCTACTGGTTTATGATGATTCAGTTAATGATCCGAGATTTTTTTAATCATGTTAAAACTTAGTGACTATTTACCATTTACATTGATTCTATATTAGAATACAAAGAGAAATGATGTATTAAAAGAGGAGAATACAGATCAGCTATAGTACAAATAAGTTAGTGTCCAGAGATATATTTGGAAAAAAGAATATGAAGTTCATTAGATATCGTAGATGAAATGTCGACAACACATTATAGAAGACGCATATTTAACTGGACAGTTCCAGACAGATTCATATTGCATAGAGTTTCATGCTGACGTGTCAGGCTGAGCTACGATACAATATAGGGACAGAAATGAGCATTTTGCAAACGCTGTCTTCAGTAAAGTCATGCACATAGATGCTGTACAAGAATTCATCGCTGCCTTCACAGCAGAAGCTACAGTAGCAGAGCTCTACTCGAACATGCATCTCTTCTCAGTCATTATAGAAATGCTTGAAATATTAACACTAGACATATCATATAAAATAATTTGAATGATTGTAAACATCACCATTTACTTTATATATCCATAGAGTGCACTAAGGTGTACTTAGATGCCTATTTCGTAATTGTTTTAGTACATCTTGTTTGAAACAGAGATGACTTATCGATTTTTATTGCAATGATTGTCTTGCTAATGTAGTCTTATGATATATATACGAAGGTAAAGAAATTACTCAAAGGCTCCTTTCATCATCTAACAATATTCATTCTACCAGGTATCAGATTTCTCTGTATCTTATTATTCTACTGAATGAATATAGTAAACTGGGGACACCTATGACCATTCTCTCACTGTCGTACCCACCTATATCGCACATGGCACCTGAGTACCCGCGCCGACACTCGCACTTGTAGTTGAATCCATCGAGGGCAGTGCACTTGCCTTTCTTGCACATGTGCGAGTCGCACGGATTCGTCTTCTCGTACTTGGGGCAGCCCGGCAATACCTAAACAGCAGCAGCAGCACATATTGCTTATGGGAGCACAATCATTTGCATTTTTTCAAACTTTTACATTCAAAATCAAAGTTCAATAAGTTGCAATCTAAAATCAAAAGCTCTTCATGTAATACGCAGTACAACTCTTTTTATGTATGTATTCACACTAGTCTAACAAATGCTAAAACAATGCCGCTTACTTTAAACTTCTGCACGCTAGCAGAGGACCGAGTGTCGAAGTCCAACTGGCGGTTATTGATGATCACCTTCTTAAAGCATCCTGCAGCAACAACCACAAATGCATGAATATTACAACTAAAAGTATTACTATGAAAAATTTGATTTGGGAGACTGAGTAAATTCTATGTTTCTGACATGAAAACATGATGTTGACTTTTAGAGAGGTTGCCAATCGCATCATAATGAGTATTTAGCACAATATGAAATGTCACTATCATAGAAGTGCTAGCTTTAAAGGGGAGATCTATAATCCAAGGTTCTAGTGTTCAATGCACATGTATCTTATTTGGACTTCGTCAACAATACACACACACACACAACAACCCCCACAACCACCAGAGCGGTTGCCACGGAGCAGGCGTACCGTTGAAGCTGGCGGGGTTGCGGATGTGCCACTTCTTGACGGCTGCGTCCTGCACCTCGGCCCCGAGGCCCCCCAGGAACAGAGGGTGGGTGGACGCCATGTGCGTGCGGTCGCCGTCGTTGATGATGGTGCGCGGCAGACCCGATGGCGCGTCGATGCGCATCGTCAGGTTCTTGCCGCTCATCAGCAGCTCGATCTAACGGGTGTGAGGTGAATAATGAATCTTCAATCACTTCAATCGGCTCGATGAAGATGTTGAGACTAAAGGTCTCGCCAACATGAGGGGTAACATAGTTCCTATTGGTGTCTTAAAATATTCCGTATATATAATCATGAATAAAGGAACGAAGGATGCTATAAGTTTAGATTCTTTAATAATGAAGATGTTTTTATGAATATCGTTTTAACCATTAATATTCAATCGATCATAGATTTTCAATGTAACATGTAGATGGTGTTTAAGTTGCCAGAACGTTTGAAAACAAGTTTGTATCATTTTATCGTGTATGTATCCACCTTAAACAGATGCGGTAATCAATTTACTGAAATGAAATGAAAACCATACTTTACCACATGGAACTCGCCGTCATCGATCTGCTCATAGCTGAACATGGTTGACACAGGATAGTTGCCGATGTCGAAGCTCACTCGGATTCGTCCTCGGAAAACCTCCACAGCAATGTGCTGGTCAAAGCCCTGAAAAACACGCAATTAGCACTCTTCTGACATGTCTTTTCATGTTTAAAACTACCATTTTGATACAGTAAGGTGGTGCTTGCAGTCCTTAAATACAATGCACATGGTCAAATATATAAATAACTAAGGGATATGATCCCTCTATGTGTAGTGCCTGGGCTAGTAACTCCTTGTTCCTATTTCATACGGGCATCTAATTTGATGCTTTCCGCTCCAATATGCTACCATCTCAGATGTAACTAACTATTCACTTACTTCTAGCATTTTTCTACTTTTCACCAACAAATATCTAAAATTCCCTACTGCTTTCCCGATCTTTAAAACAAGACTTCTTTATTTTCACTGACTTAACAAGTGACGGGCAAGCCCTGATAGTCCAAAGTACAGTAGAACCTCTCTATTCGGGCCACCTTTGGGACCAGCGTTTGGTGGTCTCAATAGAGAGGTGGCCTCTATACAGAGGTTCCTTTTGATATCTTTATGAAGGTTTGGGACCTAAAAAGTGATCCTATTACAAAGATGGTCTCAATAGAGAGGGGTGTCTAGACAGAGGTTCATTTTGGTGTCTTTATGAAGGTTTGGGACCATGAAAAGTGATCTTGTTATAAAGATGGTCTCAATAGAGAGGTGGTCTCTATGCAGAGGTTCATTTTGGTAACTTTATTAGAGGTTTGGGACTGCAAAAAGTGGTCTTATTATAAAGATGGTCTCAATAGAGAGGTGGTTCTAATAGAGAGGTTTTCCCGCTGACCTGGTAGAGGATGACCCCGCGGCTGGCGCGCGTGGCCAGCACCAGGGTGATGTTGGCGTGCGGTTTGTTCTCCAGCGGCGCCAGCTGCACAAACGAGTCGTCCTCCGCGAAGCTGATCGACGTCAGCTTCTCACACTTCTTGCCGTCAAAGCCTGACGAGCAGAGACAATACTGGGGTTTATGACATGACGACAATTTTCAGAAATGTTCAGTTGATGTCAAAATCATGTTCGAAAGTTGTGGTGTTTCTTGTACAGGTTGTCTGCGGGTGTATTCCAAAGGCAGTTGCTAAAATTGTAAAACAGTTGCAGGTGTACGTCAAGGAACATTTATACTAAGCGAGAGCTGTCAACATGACTATTTCCTGGCACTCCATATTCGATGTAATGTACATAGATGATCATTGCATGAGAGACAGTTATATATCGATATACTCCAGAGATGATCACCTCATAGACAGTGGCAACTGCGCTTCAAGGATCATTCCAGATTTACAGGTGTTTTTTGGAGACAGACGCTTACCTGGCAGACAGTTGCAGACGTACTCGGGCGAGCCGGGCGGCTGGAAGCACATGCCGCCGTTCTGGCAGTCGTGGTGCTGGCACACCGAGGTCTGGGGGTAGTGCACCGGGGCCCGCGGGGGGATCTCACAGTATGCGCCCAGGAAGCCGGGCAGGCACTCGCAGTGGTAGCTGTGGTGGGAGCGAGGAGGGAACCAGTGAAAAACATGCACTTTCTGTTTTTGAGACGGCTGTGGTAAGAATGTTTTTGACTCATATGTGTCTATTGTATACGCATTGTAATAGGTTTTAGATGTTGAACAATGGAATTTATGAAATCACACTCACTGCATTCTTGGAATGAGTTTTTTGTGTTAAGTCTAAGGAAGCAATTTATGAAAATGCAGATAGAGTGACTTACATCTGTATTAGTACCGACAGATGAAATATCTGCACCCACCATAAATCAATTGATACATGTATCATTTACTTGAAGTACTTCGTTAAAGGGAACTTGTGTATTGCAAAGATGTCATATATAAGTTAATGTGTTGGTTTAGAATCATAATCCACAACCTTCTGGTCTTGAGTCCTGCCACACTATCCCGTCAGCCACAGAAGCACACCAGTGTTGCAATATTCACCTGTTAATCCCGTCCACACAGCTTCCCGAGTTTTGGCAGATGTTGTTCTTGCAGTCGTTGACGTTGTTCTCGCAATCTCTGCCCTCGAAACCCTTCACACATTCACACCTAGAGAAAAGAGACGAAAACAATGTATTCCTCACCACGTTCATATCTGTCGAATTACAAGTCACCATTCATATTGGATCTATGGATCCTTTATACACATTACGTCTCTCCCCTTCAAATGGAAGTGCATTACCACGACTGCTAACCATGACAATACACCTCATTTTATAACTGAATTCTTTACGCTAAACATTGATTCTCCAGAAGTAGATTTTACTTACACCACACATGAAGATGCACACCATAGAAGTAACGCTATTGATCACATTTCTAACCCTCTATCGACCACATTTTTATCACTAGCAACAAAGGCCCACTTTAAGCACTCACTTGTAATCGGTGCCCAGGTCGACACACTTGGCGTTGTTTTTGCACGGGTTGTGGTCGCTGCAGAAGAGAATCTTCTTCTCACACTGATCGCCCGTGTAGTCGGGCGGACACAGACACTGGTACGCTTCCACCAGGTCCAGGCAGGTGGCGTTGTGCTGGCACGAGTGGCCGATGCAGTCATCTATATTGGTCTCACATCGGTCGCCCTCGAAACCCGGTATGCACTCACAACTGGAACGGAACGGTCGATAGTGTGTTTTTCCGTTTGGGATAGAAACGTTATGGTTATTTTTAAGGGTTGAATAAGTGGCATTTTGCAGGTCCTCATAGTTGTCAATGTTGGTCTCGGCACCAGACTAACTCACAACTGTATAACTATAATTATATTGTATTTTTTACGTTGTACATGTAGTAAACCTGAACTTACAATTGTAATGTATGTTCAGTTAAAATGGAGTGGTCAGTAGCATGGTTTGTGTTTGTCATTGAATATTCTGAAGTCATCTTTGAATTAAAAAAAATCCTTTCATATCATAATGACTTGTATTTTGTAAAAAACATTCAAATGTAAAAGATTATTTATAATGAGCGTGTGTAAAATTATTCTAATTTTGAATTGCCACACTAATAAATAACTAAACGTATATCCTTGCCAAGCAGAAAATATAATTATCATTGAAGAATAGAGATACTACATCATGAACAAGAAATTTCAGAAAAATCATTATACATTTCATACATGTTCCAGTGGTTTAAATTTCATTCTGCTATCAAATATCAACCATTAACTTGGATACTGAAATCACCCAAGATACCAGCCATACCTGAAACGTCCGTAGTTGTCGATTACGCGGCACGTGCCCCCGTGGTCACACGGGTTTCCGAAACATGCGTCGATTTCAAACTCGCAGTTGTCGCCATGGAAACCAGGCGGGCAGTTACACTGGTACTTCTTGAAACTGAGCTGTTCACACGTGCCACCGTTTTTACACGGAAACGTGTAGCAGACGTCACACTTAGCCTTGATCGACATGTCGGCTTTCTCTGCAACACGATAGTTCGAAATTGAGGATGATAAATAATAACACAAGAGAGTAATCATACGAGGTTTAGTTCAAATATCCAAACACCAAGTTCAAATAGAGATTATCGGATGCATATATAGCACATAGGTAAAAACTACCAAAAGTATTAAAAAAATAGATTTAATGCATTTAATCATAAAAATAGAAGTTATACCAATCAACATCTACAATAAGAATGGTTTTATAAATCAATCCCAAGTTAACTTGCACAGGGCAATTTTATGGTTGCATTATGATCAATGTGAGGTTTGCATTATGATTTCCAATATTTGCACTTCAATAATTACATTCACTTGTGTTTTTTTTCTAAAAAGGTCACATTTTACAATAAAAACTCATAAGAAGTAATAATTCCACTTCCATATTGTTTTAGCTTAATATAAGAATATCCTCAACCGTGGGGTTCGACATGTATAATACAAACACAGGGCAAAAGTGCGACATACAAAACGTGTACCCATTGATAAATAAAATTAACTCTTTCGTATTGGGATATCGCCTAAGGGACATTTAAGCTCCGATTTTAAGGTCGTGCACAAAAGACCCTGACATTGCTACGTTCACTGAGATTACAGTAAAACCTCAAATTAACACCACCTCTATATAAATAAGACCATCTCTATAATAAGACCACTTTTCTTCAATGGTCCCAATCTTTCAAGACGATTCCAGTTAGAACCTCCATATTAAGACCACCTACCTATCCATTGAGACCACTTTAAGTAAGTCCCATGAGTGATCTTGATAGAGAGGTTCTACTGTACAGTGAGCTCCGAGTGAGCCGCTCACCAGAGCACTCGAAATCACTGTGAGTGACATAGACAGATACACATTTTCAGAAAAGGTGGGGTGCACTTAAAGAGACTTAAGATAAAAAAATTTAAAAATTTTAGTATTGATCATTTTTTAAAAATGTATAACAGAGGGGTTTCAAAAGATTTTGGTTTATGCACAAAAACCCTATGAAATCAAGGTACAGTATTTTGAATTTTTCATTGCCTTTGTCCCCCTTTTGTATGGTCCATAAATGAGGAGAAACCCTTAAAGTGTTATACATTTTTAAAAAGGGGAACTCTTTTATGGGCGTGGTAAAAGCAGAAACATTTTAAGCTTGTTATCTCCATGCCTCCTAAAAAGGATCTCATGGGTAGATCAAAAGGGCCAAAACCCTAGGCCCCCCCCCCCCCTGGGCGTGAGGGAGAGGTGCTCACCGTAGCACTGGAACTCATTGCTGGGCGTGGTGAGCAGCAGCTTGTTAGCCATGTGCTGCTCGGGGCCGACGCAGGCCGCGATCCCCGGCTCCTTGTACCCCGCCTTGATCCAGTCAGACAGCCACTTGAGGTTACAGTCGCAGTACAGCGGGTTCGTGCCCAGGGCGCTGGAGAATAGCAGGGCAAATGTCAAAACACGCAGTTCATATATAGATTAACGGATACATATACATGTATATAAGCATGAGAGTGTTGGTGCACGGAGTTTTGAAACAGAGTTTGTGAGGAATCAGAGTAGAAAGGGTTGGTGCAAAGAGTATTGAAACTGAGTATATGAGAGATCAGGGTACAGAGAGTTCGTGCCCAGAGCACTGACACTCTGGTATTTAATTCTGGTGAGAATAGATAATAGTGAGATTTGCGAAATGCAGCTTAATTCTTAACAGAGTTGTAACTCAGTCAATGAAGTTTATATGATCTTGGGACTCTGAGCTATGGGAATTAATTTTTGTAATTGAGAAGCAAATGCAGAGATCATTTGACAGCGTTAATGTAGACATTCTATAAAACTTACAGGTGCGTGAGGGACACCAACTCCTTGAAGGATCCGTATGGAATGGATGAGATGTCATTTCCATGTAGGGACCTGGAATAAAGCAAACGAATGAGATGATGAATCTTTTCAGCACAGACAGTAATCATGGTCAATTACTATTCGTAACTTTGCCTTACAAACACAATAAAAATACCTATGAAATGTCATACACCAAAATTCACCACCAATGATCTGGCAACTTGAGGTTGAAATGTATGCAATTGTGTAGAAATTAAGCATCTATACCATTTCAGCATCTTTATCTATACATTGTATTTATCACACGTTTACTCACAAGACTCTGAGTCGCTTCAGCCCTGCAAATGTCGTCTCCTCAATGCACTGCAGCTGGTTATAGCTCAAAATCCTGCAGGAAAAGAAAACATTTGTTGATAAGTTTTGCACATTTTTCAGTGCAAGCGTCTATCCTACGTCTGTTCAGAGTGTGTTTTTACACAAGATGCAACATTGAGGATGTGCCTCAGATCATATAGAATGAGGCGGCTTTGCCGTGTGGAATGTAGTTTCAGCTAACTAGCTAAATTGGAGGATGTAAGAGTGAACATCATGGGCAAATGCATCATAGAGGGTAGGAACCAACTGAGACTAATGATTGGCCATTCTTTCTTTTCCCCTTCATTGTTTACTTCAACAATCAAGGGAGAAAAGAAAGATTGGCCACTCATCAATCTCAGATGATTTCTGCCCTCTACGATGCATGTGCCCATGGTAAGAGCATCATAATTCATATTTTCATATTTACAGTAATCCAAGTTGGTTTATTCAAATGTGACTAACAAGCAAGAAAGAAGTTGTACTCACATCGTGTGCAGATGAGAGAGGTTTGCAAACACGTATCCGGGTAGCGCGTGGATCTGGTTGTTGCTCAGGTCGCTGCAAATACAATGCAACCGCATCATCACAACAGTGTAACATAATGCATCCTGAGTAAACATAATGCATACTGAGAATTCTTTTTGCATTTTACCACCTTGGCTCAGCAGCAAAAACTCCTTCCAGCAACTAAAATGTTTGGTAGTTCCATTTTATTTATAGTAGGACCAGTGGTTTTTTTAAATGAAATTTATGTTGTGAATAAAAGTTGGCAAATCCCCATGTCCCCTCATCCTTCTAAAAAAGAGTAAAAGCTCAAGTTTTAGGTGTACATTGTACAAATCATACCAGGTTCAAACAGGCACTTCATCATACTTGCACACTTATTTCAAGCAAATGATTAATTTGCAATTGTAAAGAGAAATATTATGATATAAAACAATTGATTCAGAGCAGTTTAGATTGATGTGTTTAAGGTGTCATATGTTTGGCTCTATGCTGCTCTGGCAATATAACAACATAAATAACAATATGAATCTTAACTGCTTGATGAACACCAACCTGAAGTTAAACTATAACCTTGGTCAAATGTTATGACAAATTAAACGTCATTTTTATATAAGCATCCAACTTTATAAATGTATGATGCACAAAGTTGGAAAAATGACTAGCTTTAAACACATCATTTTCAAAGGACTTCAACCTTAAA
>CM032668.1:30217225-30300719 GCA_019095985.1 Streblospio benedicti | reverse complement strand
TGTTTATGCTGATAGCATATTTATGCGGAGACCGTTTACTAAGCAGTGTTTCGTGACCATTTCCTGGTACTATGCTAATCCTGCATAATCACCTACTAGATGAAAATAATGGCGAATATTGTAGGTAAAAGTGCAAGCTACAAATTAATGTAAAACCCAGTTTCACTGTACTTTTAAGGCTTTTCAAATCATTTGACCTTTATACCATGGTATTTATCATGTATAATGGACAAGCACATTTCATGCCAATTATACGGACTGTCTTCAGATCTTCAAATTGAACATGTTAAATGGGCTTGTCCGGCATTGGACACGATTCAAAATGTTAAATTCCAGCTACAAATTTTCAATGACAAAAACAAAACTGTATTTAGAAGACTCAACTTTCAATTAAGGAATAAGAAATTATAAAGGTTGAAAATTTCTGAAAATAATTTCTTTTACCCCTTTTTCTAGGAACAATTCGAACAGAATAACATGCACTCCCAAATGTGAGTGAGATGATGCGACGTCTACAAAGTTGTGTGTTATTTCTACCATATAAACAATAGACAAGATTTCTACAATCATAAAGAAAAATAACCAGCATTCGGTCCATGAAATGTCCATAGACAAACGCTGATTGGTGTTCATATTTATTCATGACAAAGACTTAGTCTTGCAAATGCAACTCTAAATGTAAATCCCCTTGTGGGAACCTGTCTTGGACTTGTCAAAGGCCTTTGTCTGCTCATTAGGGAGAGACAACTGAATTAGATCTGATTGCGTCAATGCATTTTTAGTATATTTTTACTACTATATGGGTGAAGTTTATGCTGCATAAGGATTTGTTTTGAGCAATGATGTGATATTTAGTGTATTAGTTAAAAAGACGTGTGATTCTTTGCATCAAAACCTAGTACATACAATACATGACACACAAAAGTGCAATACACATACAAGTAGATATTATAATGAAACATTTTAATGAAGCTCAGACATAAATGACATGAACGTTAATCTAAAGCTTGCAAATAATTAACAAGACGAGAGACACGATAATGGAAGCCTCGTACTTACATGCGATTCAGCTTCGTCAGCCGTCTCAGAGACTCTGGAAGTTCCCCAATTTGATTGCCATTGAGGTAGCTGTGAAAACAAAGCAGTGCGCGGGTTTAGCTCTATACGAGTGCATTATGACAGACTTTCTACCACCACGAGGTTGACATCAATGTGTTAGGCCGTAAAGAGCTGGAGGATCATACACATACTGTGGTCAGGATTCTAAAAACGAACGGCTGGTTCTCAGGTGCACTAATCTGTCTGTTTAAGATTTTAAGAAGTTTTTGATAGCTTCTCATCTATTCCACATAACTAACATCCTATGTGAAGTAAACTAAAACATTATAATTACATTTTCTAAGGAAATCTAAAAATTAGGCATGGTGGTTAAATATTAAAATAGAATAGACAATACATTTTTTCAACACAGATAATTTGCAGACTACACATATATTACACAATACACATAAAACACACATCTATGTTTAAACATAAGCATTACGCCTATAGTGATACACTACACGATCAAGTGAACATTTCAATCATAGACCAGTACAGCAAGATAATTACAAAACTGTACATGTTGCAAACGTTACTGCAAAGTTCTCATAGAGAAAAATTGATTTGATAACCTGAGGAAACGAACATGAACCAAACGTGATTCACTAGTGCGTATCTTTGACTTTAAGAGCTCCATGATTTCCAGCCATGGCTGGCTATTAGCATGTTGGTGCGTACTTCTAAGTGCGTACACGTACACCCGTGCCATTGTACATGTGCATATAGTATACATGTGCATGAGTTACACTAACATTGGATCCGTTGGGATGTCTGCAAGAGTGTGTGTGTTGGTGTGTGTGTGTGTGTGTGTGTGTGTGTGTGTGTGTGTGTGTGTGTGTGTGTGTGTGCGTGTGTGTGTGTGTGTGTGTGTGTGTGTGTGTGTGTGCGTGTGTGTGTGTGTGTGCGTATGTGTGGGTGACTTACAGTTCGGTGGTGTCGGCGGGATGTCCGCTGGCACCTCGTCCAGGTCCTGGTTGCTACAGCGCACGATGGTGCCCGTGCACTGGCAGCCAGCCGGACACTGGATCTGACCGTCACAGCTCGTCGGGTCTTCATCTGTAAACATCATGTCCAGTAAACGTGGATGCTAAAACGTGGATGCCAAATCACATTTTCTTCAAGGTGGGTTTTGAGGGGAATTTTGCAGGACAAAATTAAGATGTGTGTGCATTATCGGCACTAAATTAACTCATTTTCATCACAAGTTGGTTGGTGGGTAGATTGCGCCTGTTTGGGATGAATGTTTAGCAAAATATTAACAATTGTGCCCATGGCCCTCAACATACATTTTATAAGTACACAAGCAAGGCCAAGTTTTACAGATCTCATTTATTATGACAAATTCATGGCATCTTATTCTTAAAAGCATTTCAAACAAAGACAAATGCAGCAGATGATGACAGACAAGCAAATTGCACCATCGTTATTAAATTAACTTCATCGTTCTCATTTTGACAGAAATTGCCAAGAAATGGTATAATTTGTTCCTGGATCAAAAATGATTGTTGGGGAATCTAATTTATCTCTGCTCTGCCTTGCGAATATCATTTCATGAGGCTACCTTCTAAAGTAGATTGCAATAAATTCAATATGAAAAAAAAAGCAAATGGAAAATGCTCAAGAAAGTCATATTACCCAGCAATTCAACCTGCTTATTTCCAAAATTACATTCTTATATTCAAGGCATACGTGTCTAGTTTCTATTAATATTATCAAAATTTCAATTACATTGATTTTTGATAATATATTTATGAACAAACGTTATATGAAACCAACATCATAAAATGATTATAATACTACAACATCTGATCTACCGATAAATAATAAAACAAAATATGGTTGACCCAAATGAAAGTAAAATACCTGAAATGAAAGTAACAAAAGGACTGAAACCCATAACTCGAATAGACATGGAGCCCTCATCTCTGAATATACTAACTAAGCTGGCAAAAAATGACTACAGACATCTAATTAAAGTATCAATTTGATAATCTTAAGAGCAATCACAGTTTATCAGGTTTCGGAAGTTATCTTTTGGATCGTGTTGGAATGTTTACATTGTAAACTGTGTTATCTGCTGACATTAGACTTGCTCCACTAGCTTGAAAGAAGTGTGTCTCCTTATAAGCAGATTATCTGATGGAGCAATAAACATATATACATGTACAATGTCAAACTATATGTAAAATTCAAAACTTGAAATTTAAAAAAAAAAATGAAATTTCTTAATTATGAGGAAGAAGTTCACAGGACTTTTAAAAATTGCATACTTTATCTATATGTATATATTACTTCACGACAGCAGCACAAATTTAAGACACACAGTTAGTCTATAACGAATACAATATGAATAAAATATGAATGTGGTTACCAGGTACATGTACGATGTATTGACAATACATGTCTGATTAAACTACACTATTTCAGTGTATTAACAGCGATGACATAATGTACAGAAATACAGTCAAACCCGCTTAAATCAAACGCAAACGGAGTAAAAATTAAAAATCAAGTTATAGCATGCAAAATTCAAGGTATCGGAGGAGTTCATGATGGAAAATACGGCATCGGGAATGGGTTATCATTAAGATATCAGTAAATTCAAGTTAACAAAGTTTGAGATGAGCGAGTTTGACTGTAGTGGTATTTTGCCTGGACAGTCCTTCTGTTCCAGTGATGCTGGTGGAGAACACGCCCAGTCTGTGGGACAGCACGGGCAAATATCAGGAGTAAGTGTAAATGTAAATGTGCTTTTTTAGAGTCTTGCTATAAATACTTCTCAACTATACATCTACACCAAGTCATTGACATCCTTGTCACACTATATTTCCTTTCTCAACTCCCTGGGGACCATACAACATGCATCCGTAGCACAAGGTGCTAATTGTAAAGTAAGGGCATTGTAATTTTACAGCTGAAAAACAACTGTACAATTCAAATCTCATCAGGTCAATAGCACATTCAAGTTTTGCTTTCAGAAAAAAGTGGAGATTCTTGATATTACTTATTACATTCATCTTTATCTTCATTTAGCAGACATTTCTAGTACCTTTTGTACGCCACCATATAAAAAACGATTTATTAGATCTTTTCATATCTAAACAAAAACAATTATAAACTAGCAAATCCATTAAAAACATACTGCCATACTAACATTTTCAGGATTCATCAGACACCATCTTCAGAGACCTCCACTTAGATTAATCACAAATGGACAGAGTCCCTACGTTTCCAATCAATTTACAGCTTCAGTCATCATTATCAATGTCATTATGCTCCGTCTACTCTATGTGACCAGGCCTGAATTATTCCTCACAAAGAGAGTGCAGTTTGGCTGTCTAATCTATCTGCAGTATTTCATATATGAGTTTGTACTCACCAAAGGCACCTCCGTCGGAGCAGCAGGGGGGTGGCCCCAGGTTGCAGCCAACCTCGTTCTCAAGGTTCACTGAAAACATACACAGTCATGGTACAAGGTGTTTGGTAATGAATGCAACCAACCATGATATACATGTATGCCAAAAACGAGAAAATAGATAAACAAACTGATGGACGATAAGAGATGGCACTTTAAAGTCTTCAGGTTTGAGATCCATGGCTGAGATAGTGTATAATAACCTGCTGAAACATTATAAAGTCAACCTTAAAACATTTAGGGAAAGATCTTTTGCATCTGCCGCTCCATGACTCTGGAATGTGCTACCAGAATGGCTGCGTATTATTATTCTAAAGACAACTGACCATGATACGAATTCAAGAAAATGGATGTAACATCAACTGATGACAGACAACATGTACGTACCAATGTCACACTTGAAGTCCGTGGGTTTGAGCTCCTGGATGGCGATGTGGTTGAGTCGGTCGGGTGCGGCACACCGCGGGTTGCCCGTGACAAGCGCTGGGCGCCCGCTCAGCCACGGACCCAGCCACGACAGGTGGCAGTTACACGCAAAACCGTTCTCCAGAAGATTGCTGTGGAAGAGGCAGAGAAACGGTATCTTTGAGCATTCTTTTATAGTATCTGGATTCATGGCTATCTTTGACAAACAGGTAGGTAGAGTATTGGAGATGAACAGTCTGTTCTGCTAGAAAAGTGAAAAAATAGTAAAATGACATGTATATAGTCAGCTTAATGGTTTGGAAAACTTACAACCATGAACATGGACCACTTGGTCAATGTTAGATAGGAAGAAGGAGATCTGCATATATAATAATACTGCACATGGTTTTAAACACACATACATAAAAGCTAGGAGTGGTGAGTTTCAATGAATTTTGAAGAGCAGGATACAAAAACATTTCAAATCCTAAAATCTGCTGTCTACAATATGTCGATTGGCAGAGAGTACATTTGTGTACACATTCAGTAACTGTCCGTACTCACAGTGTGGACAGCGCGGGGAGCCGGTCGAATGATCCGGGCTGCATGCACCGGATCTGGTTGTCATAGAGACTGAGGAGGCGGAGGTCGGAGAGGTCCGTAAACGTGCTGTTGTTGATGCACGTCAACTGGTTGGACCGCAGCATGCTGCGGGAAAAGATACAAATCACTTGATAATATTTGTTTGCAATCTTGGTTATTCTTGAAGAGGGCATTGCTTATGAAAGAGCCAAGTTATCACAGCCATATCATTCGAAAAGGTGGTTTTGAAGACCGCACATGCATAAAATGTCTTTAGGATGTTCACATCAACGAAAAGCCATCTTATGAAATCCAACCACCTACATTAACAAAGACACTGATTACAATGAGCAAGTGAACACAGCGCTAAAAGTACATCTTTCTACATTTGTCTCTTTCAATTTGGAGGAAAGCACACAAGATATTGGATGCTTTCCACTTGCATTTGATGGCAATATTCCGGACAAATGGCTTACTTAGCCACCTATTCCAGTTAATTTTGTGCTTCAGTAAAAAAGTATATTTTACGATACTGTATGGTAGATATGATGAATGTAAAACATAATTTAGGACATGATGAGATTTATACTTTGATTGAGTGATTGATTGATTGATTAATTAATTAATTAATTTAAAGTAAATATAGCATATGTGGGGGCAAAATCATTATAAGACTTTAGTCTACCAATAACTTACAGTGTTTTTACATTCTTCAGACCGGCAAACATTCCTCCATTTAGCTTGGTCAGTCTGTTTTCTGTCAAAATCCTGAAAAAGATTCATACATAGCAAATTAACAAATAAATCTTGAAATATTGATATCTGTTGAAAAAAGAATATTATTCTCCATATTGAATCATCAATTAGATAGATAGATGAAGACTAAAATTTCAATATGCTAAAAGAAAATGTTACATCCATTTTGTAAAATAACATTAGCATGTATAGTGTTAAGGAGTAAAACGCAATTCATTAAAATATATTGAAAATGACGTACAGCTCTTCTAAGAGATTGGCCCCTTCAAATGCACGGTCATCGATGTGTTCAATACGATTGCTTCGAAGGTCTCTGGAAAAAAATTACCGATAATACAAAAATCATACGAAAGTCAAGCATAAGGTCTTCCATACGGTCGTGGGCTACTAGGATGTGAAGTGAGTGGTATACAAGAATAAATGCACAAAATAGAGATTGTGAAAAGATATTTTGAAGAAAAAAAAATTAAACCAACAATAATGATGCAATGTACACACATAAATAAATATATCTATAGATGGGCTCTGAGAATTTCTAATTCCTGCCTTTATTTTTGCTACCTTTAATCTGATATTTCGGAGTGACCTTCCAATTACATCCAGCAATGTAAACGCACACAGATCCATAAATCTAATTCCAAATGTGGGCTACAATATTTCAATTGATGGTATATTTTGAAATGAACGCACATTGCTTACGTTACCTTGTAATGTTTCAAAAGGCGTCTGATCGTTTCCACATACCCACTAACCTCGAACAGCAAAAATACCCTGGATGCTGCTGCAGCCTCGCTAAAGAACTTACAAACTTTTCTAATGCTTTCTTGACAACAACAATAAACTTACAAACTGCCAACAAGATCGTAAAGAAGACCACTAACAAGCTTAGCCTCTATCTACAACGACAAATGAAACCATAGCTCATCAACACCTGTGTCAACTCTTTACGCTCAAGAGTGTGGAGATTACGAAGTGTTTACGAGTTACTCTATGATATCAAAGGGAGATTTGTGGCGCGTCACGGCTTGGCACCCACACATGGTCCACATATCGGTGAGGCCTCTCCTCGTGGCAGATGAGGCGGCTGTTGACGGAGGATGCTTTGATCACGTCTGCTCTTAGATAACGCGATGAGCTAATTAGTAAACAATGTTTGTCCTTCATATTATGTAATGATTTTTTTTTTGTTCTTGATGTGGAGAAAGGATGTTTAAAATTTGTTTCCCTTGTATATTTGTCTTTTCGATATACATTCATTTCAACACAAGCTTTGTATGAACATACTTTGAATATACTAATCAAGAGATAAGAAATTTTATATTCGCGTGTTTATGATGGGATTTCGACTTGGAGCATCTCAAACTGCTGGCACTCAAAACAAACCTTGATGAAGCACTGGAAAAAGGGAAATATACACATCAATTCAATGAAATGATCTGACACACCGATTGCTGTATAAACCAATTCAAAGAAGCTGCAATGTGGAATCGATTTGATGATACAAGCTGTCCTTAAGTGATGCATATATCCACACATATTATGCTACTGTTTACTGGGAGGCTCAAGTCAGAAGACTCATTCTATAAACGTTGGTAAACAGAAAGCTGCACCAAAGACCAGCAGACATTCACAAACACGCCTCATGAAACTTATCACCTTCAGTGCCAATGACGGGCAATTGGCACAATGAACAGAATTCAAAGAAAATATTGTATATTTGAGAAGTATTTCAGTTTAATCACATGTCTTTATAATGATGTATAAAGAATATTAAACTTATAAGGCTCCAATGGCCAGTCTGTTAAAAGTTGTTGCCGTTGAACATAATGCAATCTAGTCTGCTAAAATCATCATGAAATATTTTCCTTTTATATTTCCTAAAGATTCTTCACTTTAGATTTGTTTATACATACAATGTTATTGAATAGATCTTAGATCTTCAGAGTTGTAGATGGCTTGTATTTTCATTTCATTTACAAATTGAAAAGAATTTTTTATACGATATATGCCTGGTTTTTTTACCAGGACCTATTAGATTATTCATCACAAAAAATGAATAAAAGTACTTTTTTAATGAAGTTTCTCAGGATACGTTAAAAATGCTAACTTTAGACTTAAGTGTCTTTCATATAACTAGTAATCAGTTGTCTTCAAATACAATTAGAATACGCAATACTATATGTAAGATGAATTTTTACCACTCAAAGAAACTATCAACATCAAGCCTTTTTTTCCTAAAGACCATGCCTCGACAGCGCACTCTGGAAGTAATCAGAGTTGAGCTAACGTTCTTGGCCAGTGGCTGGGATTCATTCTGGTGCAGCTATTTGTTGTTCTTCTCACAGAGAGGTAACAATCCACGCGGCTTGTCCACTCATTGTGGCAATAAATGAGCACAGTGCACACTTCTTAGCAAACCACTGGTCATTTCTCACAGTGAGTCATGATCATGGACAGTTGACAGCTTAATTTTTGGTCCAGTTTTGCCAGGTTGATTCTCCCTGATTGAGGTTACTTTCGGGGCTCATAATTTCCAAGAGCATTTCTTTTTGACTTGTTATGATAATGGGAACCTCGATTTTCTTATGAAATTCATTGAATGCTGGTATAATTAATCGCAGCACGCCGCAATTGAAACATTTACTTACACTTTAGCCACTAATCTATAGAATTGTGTATTCAAATGTTATATTATGATATTTCAAATTAAAACATGTATGATAATATAATATGCTATGATAAGTCACCTTCCTTCTGATCAAACACCTTCCAATGTTCTGTCATCCTTTAATATCAGAAATGACTTTGAGTCTTAAAATGATTAACATAATGGCCTCCAAGGCATACTATGAGCTGCACTAAGAATGAAAGGTTGCATTATGAGAGCAATCAACGAATGATTCCAGTTTGTTGAATACACGTCTATTCCATACAAATAGCATCAAACATAATTGAAATATACTATAGAAGAGCTACAGACTTGGCGGTTGTCATTACAACAAAACGTGAATAGCTTTTTGAGAGCTAATGGGCATTACAACAGCATGACACCTCATTCTGAATCTAAAACAATAGCATAAGTGTCACATTAAAATGCTGCCTATTTTCTTTTCTTTTCCATAGTTTTAAAGTAACAAATGGTATGCTGAGAATGCCCCCTGTTGTGATTAACATTGATTGATTGATACACCTGTAGGAAGACAAGATTTGTAAATTTACTGATCAGTACATATTCTGGTTGCTTATGTGGGTGTGAAGTCACACCTGTGATATTGACTTGGGACCTGCTCCATCGATATACAGCAAAACCTTGATGCAGTAGAACCTCTTTATTTCAATATTGCATATCTCGAATTGTCTGTTATTTGAAGGTTACTTTTGTTTCCCTTATTACTGCATAATGAACCAATACCATTCAAATGCAGGCTACCTCCACGACTTTACTGTTGTCCCTAGATATTGAAGATAATGTATTTTGATACTATTCACTTCATATTCTACTTTATTTGAAGTTCGCAAATTCTCATTACTGATCATAGCATGTATAAAGATGTCAACTGGTTATCCTAAATATCTTTTTCAATTCATAGACATCCAGGTCTAGTCACTTCTAATCGGTATCTACTGTGTGGAATGGGGACTTATTGCACATGCTTCAAATTACTACATTTATATGTTCATGTATACCCATATGTGTAACAAAATACGTAGCATATTCAAGAGCGACTAGACTGGGAAGAATGGGCTGGAGTTAGTTAGCTTTTTTTAATAAGGTTAAAAGTCAACATGGCAATCAAGTCCCTGACTATATAGCTATCTAAATCATTTGAAGTATCCAATCAAAGGTACAATAAAAAAAATCCAAAACAATAATCGTCAAAGTGTCTTTAATAAAAAGAAAATTCTTACTGAGTCTCAATCACCAAGCACTCAATGACCAAGAATATTATTTTCATATTTGCATACATAAACTACCGTAAACGTGTATATCATGAGCAAACTGTCGGTGGCATTTACCGACCGGTGGCAGTGATATGGCAATCACGCGCCTGCTGTGTGTGGTCAGAATGTCACAGAGCACACAGGCCTCATCGGTCATGCTCTAGTTATATTGACAGAGCAGTGATGACAGTTTTGGTTAAAAAGTACATATCTCAGTGTGATCGTACACTGTATCTTACTGGCCTCACAAAACATGAGTATGTGGGTTTGAGTCCACATGATTCAACTTACGATCGATGCAGCACAATCTCATTTCATAGGAGCACAAACATAGCATGGAAAAGACTTTTTAAACCAAAAGAAAAAAACATGTTAAAACAAATGTGCACAAAACCCCACAAGCCTGAATTTGTGCCAGCCACAAGTTATATGATGACATCAGTGCTTAATTGCATTTGCTGTATAGACGTGGCTGCCTCCAGCGATGGAGGTCCCAATCTGAGTAACATTCCTTGACCCTGAACAGCATCAATTTGATGCCTCACATCGCCAAGCTGTGTTCCTCATAACCTCCCCTCTGCCAGTTTCTGTCAAACATGCTTTGAATTATCCTCCACACATTTCACCATGAATCTACTGTACTCTAAATGATTAAGGATCATACAGTTGGACTCCTTTATCTTGAGCTTTGACGAGTCGAATTCATGAGTAAACTGCAAACAATTACATCTTGATTCAATATATCAAAAGCACTTGAATAATTATGTACAATTTCTGACAAAATTCTCCAATAATTGGTCTTACCAAGGCATTTTGTTGAGGGGCACCACTAAAATGCAGCGAGCCCCTAAAATGAAGACCTCAATGTACTGGATATCTAATATAACGATAGCTGTTTCATACCTCTATGCGTAACTGTGGGTAAGTGAGATTTCATTGTAAATGTCTGTTTTCTCTCGGTGTCTACTATCAATACATATTCTGTTATAAGCCCTTTTGTATGATGTACGGCTCACATGGTTTATCGTCTCCCACCGTGTGGCTATGATTGTCATACTGGCGGGAGGTCTGACCACCTATATGTTTGTACATATACCATGTCTACAATAACTTAACATATCAGCAATCCATTCTCATGTGCAGGGTCACTCTATAAATCTACTTGGTGTGTATCTCTGATAACTGTGATGTCTCCAAATTTTCGTTCTTGTAGCTAGCAGTTCTACTACCAGGTATATACTTCGTTATAGATTTTGAATACCATAATTTTAAATTCAAATACAAAATACTAACGAAACATTAGGGAACTTTCAAATGAGATAAATGTTCTTTCATCGCATTTTTCTATTTCAAGGAATGATGGTTCACACTTTGGCAGACTTTCGTAGAAAGCAGTCATCAAAATCCAGCGTAATTTACTGTACGAAAACCTTCAAGTAGAGACATAACAGTTTCATAATGTCCACCCTGCTGCTTTTATCCAATATCAAGCTTGAATCAAGAAGCCGGTTACAGAGAAAGTGACAACATAAAGATGACATTATCATCTACTTGGAGTTTTTGACCATAAAAAGTGTGTGCTTCACCATATAGACCCCGTCTCCTCTTTGATATGGGGAGACACTGAATTTGTAATGATTATGCATGGTGAAAGTAGGAGATATAACATTAGACAACTTCAACATTAAAGTAGAATAGGTCTTCACCTCTAAACTAGGGCATGATCATAAACTACTGTACAGGTGAATCCATTACTGTCAAAGTAAAAATGATACCAATTTAGACTTAGTCACTTCATAGAACTACTACGCTATGAGACAAATCAGTACTCTATCATCCGTGCCTATCGTATTTTTATCAACAATGAAACCTGTCTTGTTTGGACATCTTCGGGAAAAATGAAAAGTGACTGGTGTCTTCAAAAGACAGGGTCAGTTTATGTGTGATATTTAGCAAAAAGGAGAAGTGAAATGTCCACATGTGTCCTTAAAAGGGAGATGTCCATATGGAGACGTGTACATGTATTTGGTACTTACACTTTCACTAGATTGTTGAGCTTTTTGAACGCCCCATCATTCTTGATCTGCGTGATTTCATTGTTCGACAAATCACTGAAAACAAGAGGTTGCAATATATGAATGTGTTTAATAATGTTTTGTTTATTGATACGCATAGACACTATTTAAAAAAAATGATGACTTTATACATAAAGAAAATGGAAACATTTCAGAATGTATTGCTTGAATATCAATAATCTTGAACTAGGAGAGAATGTTGGTGAGTATTATATATATAATACATTGATCTTATAAACAAGGCCTTTTTCAATTAGCATGGGCCCTTCATGTATGTTTTTTTGGCCCATACCTTTTAAGCTATCTTTGTATGATCAATGGACGTTTTTTTTTACCCTTGAGCATCTTTTGGCACAGTATTTCAACCCATGATATTGATTGACACTAGCTGAGGACAGGTCTTTGGCCTTTCAGTGAGCATGGGCCAGCTATGCTTTAGAGCGTAGAAAGCATGCTAGAAACAGCTATATATGTGTGCGATCCGCAGAAATTTTCTCATACTCTCACTGATCTTTCTACCAAGCATATTTCTACCATGATAGACATAGCTGAGGACATGTCTTTCAACCCACTTCGACCTGTGTTCAGCAATGAGCGTCGACAATGCTGTGCTAAAAAACACAACACAGTGACACTCATTTCACGATGATGAAACACATATACGTCTCATCACAGTTGTTGGCGTAGCTGGGTATGTCTTTAAGCACTCCTTTAAGTCTGGTTTTCTGATTTTTTATCGGCCGGATGTTGTTGTTTGCAAATAAATTCTTTCAGATTCCTCTGAGTCTGAAGAACAACACAGAATGGATGCTGACACGAATGTTGTTGTTTTTAAATAAAAAGTTTTCTTCAAAGGTCTCAGTTTGCCTTCAGCATCTTTGAAATAGATACTAGTAAGCAACTAGGGGCCAAATTTGGTGATTTTCTTTAAATATTTCTTGATGCTTAATGCCCAGTTTGATTTTGCAACATGCTATAAGTATTTGTGGTTGTAATAACAAAAAGAATCAAGAATCAAGATATCTATTATCAATTAACGTCATTGAGCTGCTTAATCTTTTTTTCTTCAAAAAAGTAAACAGAGCATTTTGAGTCATTTTCCGTATTTTCAAATGAGGTTGCCCTTTATTTCTATGAACTTCCTGTGCCCACTGTTTTCACCTTTATGCCAAGGTTTATGATCTCATAAACTCAATCACATTAGCCTTGTACCTGAGTCACTGACACGACAAAAATGGATAAACTCAGCTAAATCCACCTCATAAAACGGATAGTTAATTAATCCTCCATTTACTGAATCATGCATTTTTCTGAGAAAAAAACATCCGTTTTCTTAGAAAAAAAAATCTGTTGTGCAAACTAGTGACTTCATAGCAATAAATATGACTCAAGTTGAGGGTGTTAAAATTTGTATGCACGGTCACATACCCAGCTGTAATGTTAAACATTAAGGTCACCAGTTAATCCGGATGATCCCTCCCGTCTATTGCTTTATCCGTTTTCATCTACTGCTGTCACAAACAAGCTTTGTGAGTTCATTGACAATTACACACAGTAAATCTCGATAACTTCTTGGAAAAACTTAGTTTCCCTCTCATTGTTTCTCATATACATGGTAATGTAGAGGATTTCGACTCATTGAAAGATGAATATTGAAAGATGAAAATCATGAATATCAAATTTGTCAGTTCTCTGCTCTATAATCTAGGTCTACAAATAAGTCGTTCTCGGCTGGTGTAAAAAACTGTTTCAATTTGTCTGCCCGGGAAGGTTAGTTTGATTCCAATGAAGGTCCTGCAGTCAATGAAACTCATCTGCACCAAATGATGATTGGGCTTCTCATTGGTCAATATTTGCATTCATCAAGGGAAAAGACTTCATTGAAAGAAATTCTATGAATGTCTCTAGCATTCCCTTTTATCAAATGTACGACGTGTCATATTAATTACAGTAAGAATGGAACAATAATTACTTTCTTATTTCCTAAAGTGCAGAAATCATGCTTTTCGACTGCTATTTAAATTTTGATTAAATTATAACTTCATGTGAGTGCATCGAGAGTTGAACCCATGACCAGAGGGTTGCCGGTTCAATTCTCAGTGGTGGGCATTCAGCAATCTCACCCCTAACAGAGTGCACACGGTTACATGTACATGTATGTGGTACCTACATATAGTTGCTAAACACTAGTGAGTGAATGCTAATATGTATGATTAACACGATGTGATAGTGTTACAATGTGACCTACACATCTATGCTCCTCAGGGAATCAAAAGGCATTATATTGTACAAAAAATACAAAGTTTGTTAAAGTTTTGAAATGAATTGTTTTACCATGCTACAAGATAATTGATGAGAGAAACCTGATCATAACAGTAAGCACAGAGATTGCACAATGCAAAGATGTTAAAATAAATACAGAGTATAAAATCTGCTCTTCGTGATACAAAGCTGATCCAGAGAGATTGCTGGCAGACTAAAGCACCAGGTAAATATTTATCACCATAACAAAGAGGGTCTTGAATGAATTTGAGCAGAAAGTCGTGTATGTGTAACAGAGACACCAGTGTGAAGATGCAACATTTTATTGAGAAAGCACCAAGTTCGTGGGGTGAGTCAACTCCAAAATCCAATGCACCCTCAGGCTCAAGAATAATAGGAACGTCATACATCAATATTTTGCTTCGTTATCATGTCATGCATACTGTGAGATTCTGCAATAGATATCATAGGACATGATCAGACCAGCTTAATATTTACAAGAAGTCTTATGTCAAAGATTTGCATCTTTATTGAAGAAATTTTCTCCTATTCATCAAATCTGAAAGCTGAATAAATATACTAAAAACCCATCTCATACATTGTATCTGAATTTTGTCCAATAAACATGATAAAACCAAAGTTTTATCAAGATTACCAGTTAGCTACACGTATCTTCAATCATGCAGTGAGGTGTGTTGACTTCACCATACCTACTGTCATGATAAAGTTTCCTTTCCTTGTTAAAGTCGGGTAAGGGGTTTGGTGCAAATGACTCATGACTATATTAAACATACACAATGCATACAAGATACAAACACATCTCACAGAGCAGGCTGACTTTGATGCACCTTTCAAAGTGCGGTTATCTGGTGACCATTATGATTGGCTGGGCGGCTGATACAGCAGAGAGGACCGAGCACTGTAATCTCACCTCCTTTATACACAACATGCCATCAAAGCAGCCACTTACTTTCTCTATGAATTTTAATAACTTGTACTTGCATCTTTTGTTTATGCTTAGAAAGTGCCTTTGTGTGCGAAGTTGTGTTTTTTTAATATAAATATCGATGAACATGAAGATCTGTCTGATGGTATTCTGTAAATGCATAGAACTGGTGTCTTTTACGCACTTAGCCTACATTGTCCAATATTTTCTGTCATTTTTTGCTACACCATATAGTGTTTCGCTTATATCATTATGTACAACAGATGGTAAATACCATGATAGAGCATGATTTCTTATCATGTACAGTTAACAATAAAAAACGTATAACTTTAATATTGGACATCATTACAACACTAGGATGCCAAAAGTCAACCTCAAACTTTCAATGATGACACATTTGAGTCCAAGTGTTATAATCTTGATACAGGTCAATGTCATATGGCTATCCTCAGGAGAACAATTGAGCCCATGGCGGCAATTAGAAAGCGCCCTAATGAGCCAATGGCTCAATTATCAGCTGCCATCTCCCTTATTGTGTGGTCACACTGACAGATCACACACCATGGCTCGGTGCTTCAATCATTGGCTTCATCTTGTCAAATGCTCATAGATGTATTAGAAATGTAAAACTATACATGGATAAATTTTGTGGGACAATAGACGTGATATTGTGATTTGAAAAGGGTCTCCAAGCTGAAAAACCAGAGTGTTTATGGTCATGAATAACAGCCAAATATTAAAGGACCCAAATATGAACCATAGTGGTCGGTGTGAAATAGAGCATAACTAACTATTTCCGAAATTCCAAATCATTTACACCATTTTTATCCAAATATATATGTATAAAAAATCCACACTACTAAATTATCTGTCTTATCAATATGGCTTTATACGATCCATAGATCACACAATAAACTGGTGTCACGCTCAGTTGACACTGGTTTGGTGTGACCGAGCCTTATGAGATTTACAGCATCCAATCAGATCGTCACACATTCCACAGGCATTACCGGGAATGCTCGAGCATGCTCACCCAGATTGAGTGGGCAAGTGGGCATAAAATGAGATAATTATCCAACACCCTCCATCACCCAGGCTTGCATCAGAGTCAGATGCGAGAATTTACCAGCGACTCTTGGATGACAGAGGCTGGTTATTGGCCGAGGGGACATGGCTTTGATCCCTCTGGGGTCATCAGGTGCAAGTCACATTTCTGATGTGCACTTCGTGGTGATAAGCATGGTCAGAGCTGATAAAAGGGGCACCATCCTTGGTATTTGTTTACAAATGCGGCATGACACCTGCCTTCAATTAGCCTCCATGCCATTAATACCTGTCCATTGTAACCTTGAGACTAACAACTGGGAAATGTTTCATCAACCAAAAATGCTTGTGCTCTCACCTTGTATTTATGATTATTCTACTTATTGGTAGGAATAAACATGCCAATCATAAACAACATTTAACTGACCATATTTCAACAAGTCAAGCTACGTTTAAACATGACCAACTTACCCAACCTGTGCACACGAAAAAAACACCTTTTCCTCTCAATTTACAATCTTTTTTTTTTCATAATCGTAAAATGAAAAAGATCGTGATAACTTGCCACAAACGAAAGCAACTCTGACACTGCTGTGGCAGTATATTACACAGCCTACATGAGATGACACCCTGACAGGTCCCCTTGGAGCGAGGCTCTGGTGAGGTAGGTGTGGAGGCCGCCAGCCCTGGTGTGGCCACTGAGAACCTAATGGAAGTTGTGACTGAGCCGGGGCCCTGCTGAGGCCGCCGTGCTTTACTGTCAGGATGAGGCTGTCACATGGAGTGAACAACAACATTAGTACAGTTTATGCCTCGTTTGCTTTATACCACCGAGATATGTGTACGTGGCTATGTTATGGTGCTCTTGTCAAGTGATGATTGGACGGAATGTGCAGACTTTCTGTATAAAACGGTATTCTGAGTATGCAGCTAATGATGGTGTTATTGTGTGGGGGTATATTTAGAAATAGTACATTACAAATGTATTGAAACTATTTCCTCTTACCAATCATATCTCCATACCGAACTTCCACAGATAAATTCCATCTTAAAAACAAATGAACCCTAGAGAATATAAACCCGCAGCGAGGGCCCCAGCATAACAAGCATAAAGCTACCATCAATCGCACCCTAAGCCGCCTCCGGACTGAGCAAAGACCACCGCGTCCCTTCACTGGGTCTCTAGCACCTACTCCATGCATATTACAGAGGGGTGGGTGTAATCAGACGGAACAGCAGGATGTGAACAGCAGACTACAATCTCATCATGTCACTCTGATTTTCTCACTCCGGTGAACAAGGGAATGGTCAATGGGAGTGGCACTAACGTTGGCAACGCAGTCAGACACAATATATGCCGGCTCCTCGGAAGTGCACTTCTTCATGTATGTCATTTAAACGTGTAAAATGCACGTACAAGTGATAAAAAATCAAGTTTTTGCTATTTATTTTGTTACAGCTAAAACTGTATTTTTAATGAAGTATACCTATGTACATGAGTTTGAATTGAAGAGTGTTACAAAATACAAAAGACAGACTTATATCAATTATGTGGATGGCAGAAAATAACTCATGAAAAACCAACAAAGTACAACTCATTGAGGCTATAGAATGACACGTATCACTTTCAACTCTGGACTCCTGTGTACACTGTTGCCTTGACCATTACACAGCAGAAACAATATACAGGAATATTAGACACAACAACAACGCTGAAATTCTAGTGGTTTTGGTGGGAAAACTGGGATAGCGTTAAATTGCAAGAAGCTATTGTACTACAAAATACTTTTGACATTTCTTATTTTAAAATATCATCTCAATTTATAATGAAGCTTAAATATATTAATAGTAAGACTTGTTGATCAATCAGTTATGAATTAGTAACTCTGTCACCTTGCATCACTGTATAATGGCAGTGGTGAAAGAACTTCAGCACTGTCAAAATTGAACACACAAGTTTTTTCTTCTTCCTTCATTTCACACCTTCTACGAAGAACAAAACACATTCACACCTTATTTCCTCAAACCACAACAAAAGCAACTGTCGCAAGATACATTTTTTATGAGAACAATCCTTTTTCATCGCCTCCTAATCACAATTTATGAAGTGTGTGAAGTCTCAGAGTTTATATATGAAGTAGCCATAATGCGACTTGACGGCTGCAATTATGAACGAAAAGAGATGACAAGCGGTGTGTTTTGACAGGGCCTTGTCCCCGTACATGGTGCTAGGGGGGCTCCCTGCTTGTCAGCACACACCAGTGTAAGTGAACCAACCATTTTCCCATCAAACAACAAGCCACTTGTTTTGGTAATAGTCCTGCACTGAATAGATAGGTATCCATCTATTCTAAATTGAAATCTGTGTTTTTGTTTCAATCTAATATCTGCATGCAATCTTTGGTAAACATACTATAGGGTATAAGATGTGGTTTTTAATAAATTAAAGGCTTGGTGATATAAACAATGAACAGGTTTGTTTTAGGATGGCTAATTCATTTACATAGATGATTTGGCGCTAATCTATGATATATTATTACGTATATTCAATGCTGTTAGTCTCCAGCAACAAGAATTAAGGGAAAAAAACTTTCATTACATCTCCAATTGAATTTTTTGCTTTATGGGGTGTTATTCTTACAACTTTGGTATTTCGTACAACACAAAATCTTTTGAACCCTATTATTTTCCTTCATTTTAACGATTCATTAACACACTACGCCATTGTTGGAGATGTGTAAAACTAGCCTCCTAAATAAGGAAAGGCTGGAGGCCATGCCAGAGCTTGAAACACAAGCTCTCACATTTACAGAAGAAAAAAACATTCAAACAATCAAAGTGAAATGACTGCTGGTGTTTAACAAATTGTTTCTGTAAAAGTGTAGTAAAACTTAACGCTAGCATGGGGCAAATAACAATATGAGTGTATATAATATAATGCACTGATCTCAACAAATGTTATACTCTCATTGGTAAGGCCTTAAAATGTACATTGATATGAATCATTGGACAAATTTACATTACGAACTTATCCCCAAAATGAAGCTGATCACAGGTTGAGAACACATGAGATTGAGGCCACAGGTTATTACACTTTAGTTCAATATTCATGCACACACTACAGTTCAGCCAGAGATGTCTGAAGCATGGCCTTGTATTGCTGGTCACGTCCACATGAATATTTCACCCTACCTACAATAAGAGACATTTACGGAATGCATACAACAATTAGCGTAGTCGAGTGTGTACCTCTGCAGCGGAACTTGTTGTCGCGGATCTGTCCGATCTTCTTGCGGCGCATGCGGCGCGGGGAGTCGCAGCGGGCGCCACTCGTCTCGATGGGGTGCGAGTGCAGGTACTCGCTCAGCCAGCGCAGGTTACAGTCGCAGATGAACGGGTTCCGCGCCAAATGCCTGCAGCAAACGGTTTACAGTCATCTTTCTACTGAACGTTAGAATGGTTACTCACTGGCAGGTCCAGGTTTTTGGGGGGGAAAGAGCAGGACACACCTGTAAGATTTCATGGGTTTTGTGGCTGCGAAGGCTTGAGAGATGGCAAAAAAAACATAAAATGAAATATTTGGGTGAAAATGGGGGCCAAACATCCCTGCACTCACACTGGATCTGCCTATGATTACTAATAAGAGGCCTATTTGCTAATAGGTAATGATAAGTTGAAGTTGTGAGCAAGCTTCCAAACAGTTGTCTGGACGAAAAACATATGTGTAATTCTGTGACATGTGTAGAACAAAGGCTAAATATAAACTGATTTTAAACATTTTTCCAGCTGAAACACACACAGCTTCACAGCTTATGAAATTGTTTTTACATAGAACACTAATCACTACATTGCTGAATTAACATGCGTAAAAATAAGCACCCTCTCTCTCCTCACCTGCCCAGCGCACACCACGCAACCCACATTTCACCAATGCCCGTGAAAGTTGAGGGCATTATTACATCATATTAAAGTGTGACAAACAATTACGCCTTCATTAAAGCTTGATCGGCCTGACAAAACATCATCAACACCTTTAGCTAACTACTCTATCAAAAAGGTAGCCCACTTAGCCAGGTAGACAGGGCTTGCATGCGCTTGATTAGCCCCGCACAGCATGCCCATAGTGAGGCGGTGCGCTCCATTACACACGACATACACCCCACCGCCAGCCGCGGGTGCTAAATGCAGCAAATAAAGCAACTTTTGGGGTCCTTCCGGATTACTTCTACAGCCTGACAATTGGGATTTTGCCATAGTTTGCAAATGTAAATCTTACACACATGTGTGCTTATGTGTATTCATTTTTCAATTGAATGATTTAATATAGACTACAATACATCGATCAGGTCATTGGCACACATATTTTTTGTATTTTAAGTTGGAATGCCTAACCTGGCATTGATCAATAATGTGAGGATAATTTCACGTTTTGTCACTAAACTGACCTGTACATCATAAATATGTACGTTTGTGCAATGATTTGCTTAACAGGAATTTAACAATTCATTCATCATGGTTCAATATGCAAGCTTGAGATATGTTCACATATTTCCATCAGCTGTGCAAAAAATTGTCTGAGCGTCATTCAGATTCATCAATACTCCACTAAAGCACAACCCATAATTATCAGTATTATTTCTATAACATGACAAATTTCGCAGGTTCCTCTGATTAAAACACTGACTTAATATGACATTACTACCCTAAATCCCAATAGAAGTGTCACAATTTGTAATTGCATGATAACAAAGCCCCAAGTACGCCAGCCAACCGTGTGCCTTTCCCACGTCTATATTGGTTAAGGTGACATTATCAACTAGGGAGAAGGCAATTAACACAATAACCTGGCTCCCGCAGCACTAAATGTAATGGACAATTCATTAGCCACAAGAATTAGATTGGATCATTACATGAGGAATCCATGGCTGCGGACTCATTACGACGGGTCTTACTGTGTCCTCGTACATTATCACCTACGTCACTCCTTGGAAAACACTTAGGGCTTGATGTTTTCATAAAAGGTTTGAGATATTTGAATCATACATATATACAATACAGCTGACTTTTCAGCACGCTGTAACCGTAAATCATAGATTGTGAACAAAATCGAAAACAAAACAATCCTTGAAAGAAACAGAAAAACATATTTTTCTTCAATCGAGTAGCAATAATTTTCTCAGTTATGAAAGGTAATTGAAAGCAATTACACTTGATTAATTTAACTTTATAAAGAAAATAACTTTTTGCATTGCTGTAGATGATACAATAACTGGGCCCAGTGATTTGCAATGACCAATGATAGCTGATGATGGGTCACTCATCTAAATGACCGATCATGCTTGTGGCCATGAGAATAATGGATGCTGATCGCTATTTAATATGGCATCTCATTGTCAGTAAACATAATAAGGATGATATCATTTGTTTTAACATTGGAGATAACTGCAATGTCAAAGTCACATTTCAAATGTCTTTACATGTGTACTTCAGCGTTATTTATTACATAGATCCAGGAACAGTAGCTATTCCTGATGGATTATGTTTTCTTACTCTGTTAGAAATTAATTTCCTATGTTGAGCATTTTTGAGATTTTTATTGTAATTTTGCTTTATTTTCGGAATAAAGAACAAGAATTGGAGAAGTGACGGTTTTATGCCCCCACTGTGCACTCCACCGTGCAGGCAGAATTACATCTCAGTCGGCATAATGAAGATTTGTGGAAACCATATTCCAATACCCTGTACTGTTACCCCATTTGCGTGCTGCACTTGTTGATTCTCATAATTCATATTCATTAATTCATAATTGACTCCATACAATAAAGCATTTTAAAAATATAAAATCATAAATACTACATGTACATGGGTATTTGAGAATCTTTTATGACCATGTTATCAATCGCATCAGAAATACGTAACTGACCAGAAATACCAATCAGACTCTATCTTGTGGTGCTAGATGTTTTCTTGAAGCTTCTTTTGTTTGCCACCGGATGGAATAACATGACATGTTGATTTCACTCATTTAATTGAAAACCTCATTGAACTTAAAAAACCCAATGTGACAATGTTTTCATTACCAACACATTGTTACAAAGAAAACAATGACCCAAAGAGGCTAACTACAGCGTGGCATGTGATGTTCCAGGAGGTTCACTGTTCAGTTTATGATCTCCCACATCATGCTAATACTGACGAATGGCTCAACACCCCAGCAACCTGTCAGTTACTCCGGTAACCTGTCAGTTACGTAATCCACTCCTCGCTATGTGTCTATCACGCGGCACTGATTTAATGCTGATCGATGCACCGACCACTCAGGAGTTCTCCCAACAGGATATCAAACGGGTTTTGTTTTGTGTTATCTATAAAGTTTGCAAATGTTTCGAACTTGACCATGTTGACCACTTTTTAAAGTGCGTTGCCATGTGATTAAACATCATCTCTTGTCTGATGAGATAAATGATGAGCATCGGAAGCAAATGATGAGTATGCAAATTGTCTCCACAAAAGGCTTAAAATGCTCTGAGATGTGTCATGTTTAGGTCTGCAACTCAACAAGGTAGTAAGTGACACTGGTGACAAAATTGATCATTCATTGTGTTTAAAATGCACAAACTAGTGCTAGATGTACATTTCACAGTCTTACATTGTGTAATTAGTGGATGAAATTTCCATATTGTTATACAGTAGTCCTTTTTAGTATGTAACAGCCACAGTTTTAAAAATAAAACATAAACTTGAACGTGCATGGTAGGAAGCATGAGAAATGTGTACAAACTACACTTGCATAGATCTGATAATCTGTTCATATTAGTTTATGTACTAAACAAATTTACAGATACCATAAATGCACCAAGAACCCCTTGACTGTGTACAGTGCACAGATGAGATGCATAAACATTCAGCCTCACCATCATTCACAGCTGTGAAGATCCACAATATTACGCATTGATGAAGATAGATTGGAGCTGTTCTTTTCGAAAGCCTGGAACTGGAGACATTTGTTTCTCATGTAAATAACTGTGAGCCAGATTCATGGAATTGAGGACTGCACTCGTCCAGGATTTCAATCACAGAAATGATCCAGTTAATTAATTACTACGGTCTTTGACTTTCTTTATAATTTATGATTGTATTGTTCAACATAAACACAGACGACCATACAGTTGAAACAGTTCAAGTTGAAATATCAAGATAAAATATCCATGTACTTTATAAATTTCAACTTGTGTCAAAGCATTTAGCCTTACTGTACATATTTAAGACAAATAAATTTTCATTCCAGGAATCCAGGAATAACAGTTGACTTAGAGATACATGAGTCAAACTGTATTCCGTTCTGTATCATGAATTAGGATATATCGAGACGGAATCTTACTTGTAGCTTTGATAAGTGCACAAGAAGTGTTTTCTTAGGATTGCACTATACAAACAGCTCCATAATCAACATTATCAATGTGGGCCATCAGCGACCATGATCAAAAGCCTTTTTTTGATCTTGACAAGTGACAAAAGGCTGGGAAAGAGGATGTAGTGTGATTTAGCATCGGAACGTGCATGTTGAATTGTGTTTTTCACCAGCAAAGTCAGTGGCTTTTCAGCAGGTGTCAGGTGTGTTACTATCATTATGCCAATCACAAAAATATGGATGATATATATTCAATAACAGCCTAAGTTGGCCATGCTGTGAAGTTGTGCAAACCGGGAAACAATTGATGATTGAGACTGGTTGAAATCAATGCAAATGCCATGTGTAGGTTTATCCTACATGTACTTCTATACTAGCCACATGAACACTATTAGGCGCAGAAAGATACAATTTATCATTAAAGCCCATCATTCGAAATTGTGTCAATTGAACATGTAAACAGCTTTTCAAAATGTAATGGAACACTTAATTCAGACACAAGAACATGAAATTTCTGATAGCACTAAATTGTCATGTATGTCTTTTAGTTTCAGGTTTGACTCTATATCTGATTTCTCGTTCCTGACTAAAAATGTAAAGATGATTACAGTGCTCACTGTACATATTATAATACCATGTACAAAGATGGGGCTTCTACTTTGTAATAATCATAATCATGTTTAATATTTGCAATGGGAAAACATCACCAAATTAGACAGATAATTTGACGATAAATGACACGTGCATATTACAGTGCATTAAGACCTGTTTGTCCTCTAAAAAGGTCCACACTGTATTCTATCATTCCATTATACTTAAAAGTCCTATTTAGGCATATAAAAGGTATTTATGTACAATCAAAGAGACATTAACAAACACATTCTGATAAAACAAGCCATTTCACACCCTGGACGTTTAGATAATGGGTTTTGCCTCCATTCACCGGTTTATTACCATATCAAGTGTCACAATACAACTTAAAAACGGAAAAGCTATATGCTTATTATATCTTTGGAGAAGTGGTAAGTGTACGTTTTTGTTCTCATTTAGAATAAACTCTATCTTAAGGACATTAACAGGCTAATAAATATAACAAGATTATCATACAATTCTTAAGCATTGGTCAATGGATTTGAAAGACAAAATGTTTGTCAAACTACAGCAGTCAGCGTATTTATGGTCAATAATGGTTTTCACACTTGATGATAATACATATAGGGTCAAATTGATTTTTCGCAAATGAAAAGAACTACATGTATGAAACATTTGTATCAAGTCACCAATTTATATGTTGTGGGCAATAAGTACAAACTGTACATTTCATCTCTCCATTGTACCAATGTCAGATGATGAGACATTTATGTATCATAAAAACATTATGAATATTTTCTACAACATGAAATATTCCATTTTATAATAACATAAAACAGGGCTAATTCTTTTTAATAACCATTCTATAACTTACATGTACATGTAGATACAAAAATATGCAGGTCTACAGAAAGCCTGCTCTGTGGTAGTGATACACAGCACTGAACAGGCATTCAGGGTATCGGGTCACATCCTTTTTATTCTGTTGTCCATCATCTTCTAGTCGTCTGTATCATTGTCATTTATCAGCAATATATGTAGACATAACCATCTCCAATGGTTTGACAATATATCAGAGACTGAGCACTGCATCTTGACATTATTGACCAAGCTGCCTAATATCTTCTGTTGTGTATAAATGACACATGACATTAAATACTGTGAAACACCAATATTTTGCAATTGTCAAAGTTCAAGGTTTGGGACAATAACTTATTTTGCTGGTATTTAATTTTGCATTTTTCAACTTCGTTCATACATGTATCTTAGCATAAATTGAAATGGAATAAATTGTTTCTTTCATACATAAAGATGTTAAGAAGTTATTGTATCTGACCTCACAAATTCCAATGCACTTTTACCGGTAGGTTGAAAAATTGTCAATTCAGGGTTTGGGTATTTACATGAATGTGCACTTACATTTGAATAATTTCAATGATCTAGATTTTGATATGTAGCACATTTTGGAGTGGGCCTTTATATTGTGGTGGCCATTGGATGGTTGTTTACCATAGGCAGATCCAGGGGGGCCCAAGGGGCGCAAGCGCCCAACCCCCCTTTCCCACCAAAATACTTCATTTTCGTACGGTATTTTGGATCTGCCATTGTTTACTGTATATACAAGATGTACAAGATACTCTGTAACACTGCAAACATTTAAAGTTTTACCAAAAACACTGTACAACTATCATGTGCTTATTCTGTTTGATTTCATTCCATGTGGCAGGATATGCTAACTATGTCATAAATATCATTTTACCTGGGCTCATTGAATTTAATAACTGCAATATCCTATATTACGATTACAATAACTGTTACCAGACACAGATTTCTTATCATTAATTTGGATATTAACCTTCCAGTAACTTCCTGTGATGAAAAATCATCAAAATTCACCAGCCTATGCTTTTCATAAGATGCATGTAGATTGTAATGTAATGAAAAAACCTCAGGCAGCTAAAACTTCTTGAATATCTCCATAAAACTAGCTTTGTAATTTGCAACAAAATACTAGTACTACAAACATCTACAATGTTATAAATCTCTAATAAGATAGGATTAATGATTTTTGATTGTGTCGTCTGCCTCCAGATCTGCCATTAACAGACGCCAGACGAGCCTCTCTCTGATGCCAGACGAGCCTCACTTTGACACTTGAAACACTTATGGTGGATTAAGCAAATAATCTCAATATCACATCAGTTGAAATATTGACAGGTTGACACGGTGGGTATTAATGTTGTAACCGAACTGTTACACTACATCTATTGACTTGTAGTTTATCAAGGCTCTCGGGAACAACATTGAAATATCGGTATAAGATTATATTTTTTTTGTCATTGAATATTTTGAAGAAGATAACATTCGATTCATCTTAACCTTAGAAAACTACTAATTCTGAATGTAACATTCTAATTAGTACTCATGACGCATAGTTTAAGTAAGCAGTCTAGATTAGCCTACACTTCAGGTGAAATTCTTTGAAACGCTTTGAAACAATATTACAGAAGCTAGATAGATAATCCAGGGTCTGTGAACATAACACTTAATCTAAATGTACTTGAATCTTAACAAAACTAGAACACTATGCACAGGAGTTAATAAATCTTTCCTAAAACAATATCTTAACCAAGCAATTGTGCCATTCAGTCAAAACATTTCATCAATTCACAATAATTCATGAACATCCTGGATACAATGTCCACAACACGCTAACTCTGTAACTATCAATCTTTAAATGTGACCATTTTAAAGCAAGTTATCAGGGTTTATCAGAGGGAATTATTTACAACCATTTTGAAAGCTGTTAAACTTATGCACTCACGTAAACCTATGAGAGTTTTATTGAAAGGTTATCTTAAATCAACATAACACTTAATTCAAATAATCATGTTTACTGTTAGTTCAAAGAAAATTGTAGAACTCAGATGACAAGCAGATTCAAGAAGTCACTCTTTGTGGTGATGAAATTACCACATGTTACTATGATCTACTATGGACATTGCATTTTTGTCAATTACTTGCTTACTCCCTTACAAGCCAAATTTGTTATCATTTTGACTTGGGCTGCAATGTGCTGCATTGGCCCCTGAGCTCTACAAGCATAATGGACAAACTCTGCCCCTCGTCCTGGAAGTTCTGGATCTGCCACTGTATTAACACGTGCAAAAAATGCACCTCATGTTTGCCGTAGCAGCTAGCCTTTATTACAAGTTACCAAAGAGACTAATACACAAGGAAATTAAAACAGTTAACTAGTTATATGTATGTATTGAATGAAATTGTATTATATGATCAAATCTAACTTAACCCATTAAACAATTATAAATTTGCAGTATTCAATTCTCAAAACAGACATCAATTTGTCGTTTGTATAGCCGGCAGAGAAGGGGAAGTTTGTGTAGAACGGGAGACTCTGTCAAGACCAGCCTCTTGGGAGATGTTAAACACCTGTGTCTTGTTTGTAAGAAATAGAAAACATCAGTGTTACTTTCTATGATAATTTGTTGAGGCTTTACAAGTAGTGTGCCTGGTTATATACAAGCTTGGTTCATTATTGAAAATAATGCTGAAAAATGGTGAAAATTAAGAGGCTTGAAGATAAATAGTGTTTAAACTGCTCACTATATATCTTTGGTGTCATTGTGGAAGTTTGGATGCCGAAAATGTTTGTTTGAAATGTGGAACTCGAGCCTATGGTCAAGTGTCCTACTCCAAATTCACTCTATGAAGAAAGTGTGATTTTTCATAAACAAAATACTGCCATGTCAGTGATATTTTTGGAGTTAGAATATACATTTGTAACCTTTTTTATAACAAGCTAAAACATTGATACAGTAGGAATTATTTTATCTCGAACTCTGGTAACTCGAATTTCTGAATAACTCACCAAATAACGCTCGGCCATAATGTTTCTTCACATAAAAGTCATTCTGATATCTCAAAACTTTGGATAACTAGAATTTTTCATTTACTCTATTGAAGTTCGAGTGAAAGTGGGTCCAACTGTACTTGCCGTTATTTCTGAAATGTTACTTACAACGTCTGGATGTTTTTCAGGGGGGTGAAGGTTTCGTTGGCCAGCGACTGTATCTTGTTGTCATATAATGACCTGAAAATAAAGAACGCATGTGGATTATTATTTCAAACTATACACCAAATGTGCAAAATATCCCCTCGAAGCAAGTTAAAAATTGAAAAGGTAGAAATGAATGCACTATATAATTTACTGTCAGATGAACGATGTTAAGATCACATTAAATCCATCCCATTTAATTACGAAATTGACTAAACTTGTTCATAAAACAATTTCACCTTGAACTTTTTTGCTGTGGAAAGAAAAGGGTATGATAAACCGTCGTTTTATAGACTTTATAAAATGACTCCTAATTACGCTTAAAAGGCAAAGGTGTTGGACAAAGAGAGCAGTTTGTTTCTTCCCGACAGGATGAATAATGGTCGCAGTAAAAAATGATTAATTCAGTCAAATAAAAGTGACAGATTAGCATTGCAACGAATTGTGCCAACAAAATGATAATGTATATAAATGAGCATCAATGTTTTCATCACTGCAGATGGGAGATTTAAAAGCATTGTACAAGCACATGGTGCTAGTCTTGCAACCAAAAGTTAAAGTGGAATAACCTCACTGTATACCATTGAGATTAGCTAAAAGGTTTTGCAGAATTTGGCTTTAATTTGTATTTATGAAGCTTTTCATGTCTCTCGCTGTTTGTTTTAGAGCATCAGCTTTGCTCTGAGATACAAAAAACATACAGTGTGAGGAGATATCAAGGCGTAATAAGGCCGCCAAGTAGTTCCAAGAGCAGTTTCTTAAGAAGATGGGTGCAAACTGAGGCAATTAAATCATTTCTCAAGTACCATTCACTGTCACTCGAGATTGTTAATTGATATAAAAGGTTGGTCTTTGGTATTCAATGTACTTTTTCATCTTTAACTAACATGTAATGAAACGTTTAGGCAATATGAATTTCACAATTATTTGAAATGATTGGTTTAGCAATAAAGTAACGGAAAAACGAAGAATCATAGATTTGGATTTAACTTCCTATATACCTCATATGTTAAAATCCAAGCAAGAAAACAATCTAAACATAAATCAAGCTGTTAAATAAATAAAATCATGATGAAGCAGACCTTGATAAAGCATAACACATACTGTACATGTATTGATTGGATACTAACACTTCAACAATATAAAAATGTCCCACATAATTTTACAAAAACCACAAACATGAACTGCCTTCCGTGTCCCAGTAACCCCTGCCATGAAGATCGCTCTTAAATGCCCTATCAAATGGCAGATTTGTTATTTCTAACAATATTGCCTGTTTTGATACAATTAAGATTGAGGCCTTGGGGAGAACTCAGGACTTATAAGGCCAAGAAAAGTTATTTGTTCGTATCCGCATCATAAACAGATTCTCATAAACGATTCATTTAAAATTAAGTTGATGGTAAAGCTTTGCATGATAACTTTTTCAACTAAAGTAATATGTATCGGCAAATCTAGCGGACAAGCGTACCCTACCACTCTTTTTTCACGCCAAAGTTTTGATTTTAATGTTTTTTTAGCCTATTCCATTCATGTGTACAAAACTTCTATAATCCTGTGGGTGAGCTGCCCCCAACTTTCCAAAAACCTGGATCTACCAGTAAATATTCAGATTGAATGAAGCCAGGAACTTCAAATTGTTATACCATTTGTCAAATGCTAAGAGAAGAGAACGCAGAATTGATAAATATGCATGCAGGCATAAGGGACAGCGTTTTTACATGTGTAGTATACATCTCAGGGATTATTTCACCACTATCTATTTAACTCTTAAAGCAGGTTAGACGTCCAGTATTCACACTTCAACAGCACCGTTCTAGTAATCATCAATTCATATGAACCAATCTCATACTTTCACATGGCCTAAGAGCGACACTAACAAAATGTGACAAGTTAGAATGCCTAAACTCTTCTGTACCGAGACACCAATTTGAAACATCAAAACACCCAAATTCTTAGCAATTTTGCCAACTGTATATTATATATACTTGGTTTCCTATTACGATGACATTTTGAGATGATAGAAAATGCTATTAGCTTGAGCGGTGGTGATCTGCATTGAATTCTTTTTTTTTTTTTTTCAGTGCAAATAAATTATAAAGGATCACAACTTATGGGGTCTCACAACTGTCAACCCACAGGACAGTGACACCTGGAGATCTCTTCTACATATTAGGTATGAGCCGTCAGATCCCTACAGGGAAAAAAGGATATTTTGCATTATCTAATCTATTTCTATTTCACTTGTAATATCAAATATAACATGCCCAATATTTTCTTACAAAAACTACCACAAAGAGCAGTTATTAATACTTGGAGCAAAATAACACTTTGTTTTTTGTGGCTGGTGGAGAGTTGAAATAAATGGATGATGACATGAATGAGCGAGCGCGGCATACTTACAAGAGGTTGAGATTAAACAAATCCTTGAACGTATCGACCCGAACACACGAGATTCTGTTGGCATTCAATAACCTGAAATAATACAAAAAAATGTGTTACAGTCGACCCAATGTTTCTGGAGTTGTATTCTTTTTTACATTTTTCAATATGCACATGATATCATCTTACTCACGTACAACGCACATGTATACGTATAGATAAAAGGACATGTAACTATTGCTGATAAATATAATACAGTATTCAGTTTTCACTGTAGACAATACCTATTTTGACTGTGGCTTTTCTCTAAGAAAATTGCAAATGCATTTTTGTGATTTGTTATTGTAAACACTGTATTATGTTATGCTGAAATTTGGCTGAGAAATCTTCTGAATGTGTATGTTTGGAAAGTTGTAATAATATTTGTGACATAACAAATGATGGAAGATACTTACAGTAGTTGTAGAGCTGATAACCCAGAAAACACATTGATGGGCAACTCTGAGATTTTATTGCCGTAGAGCACCCTGAAAGACAAAACAGCCAACTTGTCAATACATTTATATTAGCTGTAACAGTGTGTTTATAGTACGTTCTCTAAATAAACCAACTTATTATAATTATATGATAAAATAATCTATGTGGATGTTAGGAGTAACAGCGCATCTAGGGGTGATTACTGGCAGATTAGAATAACAGTAAAAAAAGTAAAAAATTATGTGACTACTCACAGGGAGCTGAGAGACTTGAGGCCTGCAAATGCCGTCTGGGCGACTTTGCTGATCTGGTTATTGCTGAGGTCACTGGAAGACAAGGAAAAACATTGTAATGCTTAGCGTTTATCATGAGGAAAAATTATATATGGACAAATTGGGGCAGGGATAAAGTTTGATTAATTTTATTTCAACTACTTACATGATACAGATGTAGGACCCGCTTATCTAGAACTCTGCGAATGCAAATTTAACGAGAACTTGAGAAAATAATTCTTTTGATGTTACATGTACTTTATATATAATTAATCATGCTGATGAGCCAAAATTTCAGAAAACTAGAACTTTTGATTCCCTTCCTTCACGCTCAAGTTAAACAGGTTCAACTGTATACGTGACATGGACAGACTTTGCATATCACGGCAACACTGTGTGATAATTACACATGTCATTCGTACGGTTTCTTGGTGATGAACATTCATCACCACAGCCAAAGTCTGGTATATTATATCTGTTTGTACGGGAACTGCATTTCTTGTACCTTTTATTAGATGAGTCTTTATAGCACCACTATACGCACAAGTGAAAGCTTTATGAAAAGCATTCATAAATGTGATAGTTTAACGTATGTTTTTCTATGTCAGATGTATTCTACTTTTACACAAATGTATGCATCTTTGTTATCTAACTATTTGCAATGAATCATCCATAAAAGTCAGTTGTAAACTCATATTAGGTTAAGTAATTACAAATTACACCTCACTACATAACAGTTTCATAGTAATACTTATGAGTGCACTTGGATTTTTATTTTGCAAAAACACCCCTGGGGAGTGATCAGTGCTTGTTCGGTGGCACCCATTTCAGTACTCTGCACTGGTAATCTATACATGTAGTATCCACTCATATTATCTTTCAGTCTCGTCTTCTCTACTTACATGTACATGATTATAAATTCAATGTCATTTATTGCAGATGGAATTCTAACTTATGACTGATAAGTAGGAAAAATTTCATCATGAAAGATTACATGTATATAGATGAAAACTAATGATAGATTTGTATATGTTTTTAACACTTATGATTGTAACACGTTAATGTCTCTTCAACGATAAGACTTGACCCTTTGAAGTGTCCACAAACACCAGGGTCAGCAAAAGAGACACATTGGCGACAAAGCTTAATCTGTAGTTAAGTGCTCCGGAAAGCATAAATTACATGTTATTGTATGTTGCTCTACATGACACAGCATATCATTTAAGGGATATGTGGTTACCTGGAATAGCACAAGAGCTCTTCCTGACATTACTGAGGTCTTGAAATTATACCAGGGACAAATTAGATGCAAATCTAAATAAAATTGGACCCTTTTACTGGAGCAAATAATTACTAGATAGCTCTTATCATTCAAGTTATCTAAATTTTCGAGTTAATACAGTGATCAATAGAAGTATAATGAAGTGATGGCTATTTGTGTAAGTTAACTACAAATCAGCTTATTAGATTTCATGATAAATGGTGCAAACTGTTGATCTGTACTTCATCCCATTCCCCTGAATCTCTTGTCTCTGTGTGATAGTCATACTTGTGACCCTGAGCTCAGAATGGGCAAGTTAAAAATCATACAAAATCTGGTTAAAATCAGTCATAAGAGTGTTAAAAACTGTAATGAAATAAAATAGTTGAAAAAAAATCTACTAAGCTTTCCACACACCCCTAGTAAACAATACCCAATTAAAATTATCAAAACATTTTGTGTAAGTGTAAAAAAATACTTAAAATCAGAAAAAAAGCATTTAACAGTTCTGATTAAATCAGGAGAAATATCAGCCAACAATAGAGAGAACTCATTTTAGAAATCCCAGTCTAAACTGTAATTAAAACCTATATACTCACATGCGCCGCAGTCGTTTGTATTGTATAAAAGCTTCAGCCTCGATCTCCGTGATTTGGTTTTGCTCCAACCGACTGAAATAACAGGACAAAGGTTTTAAATCAATGCACAAATAGAAACTTGACCATGAATGTAAAAAAAGAATTGAAATTATTTTGTTTCTCTAAATCCATTACCATTTATATAAATTGTCAATCTTTTAATTCATGAACATTTGAACTAGCGTTTATGGTAAAAGAATTTGGGTAATAGTTTCAGCATTGCAACAATTTGTAACACGTTGCTAATGTTTCAATGATCGTATTTGGCAGTGACTGTTAAGGAAAACCATTTTTAACATTCTAAGTAGTTTCTTGCTTTGACATTTAGTACATTAGCCAATAGTGAATAAATCACTTTATTACAATGTTTGACATAAGATGACTGTAAGAAAAGTACAACTATTATACAGCCAACGACGTGTGTCATGGGTCATCTTCTTGGGGCCAAAACACCTGTAATACAAGTGGCCAAGACAACGACAATGACTTGTAGGGCCAAGTATAACATGGACATACATGTTTTACAAGACTTTATTTGTACCTCAATTTTTATTTTTTTTTGAAAATGGTATGTGATTTTAAAGCTCTTCTAAATGTATGCAGGTAGAGTGAAGAACTATGATAATGGGGACATTATGAGCTTATTCAAAATAATTCCTATAAGTATGACAAATATGAACAAATTACATTAGAGACAAATGTTTAAAACTACCAGCTACATGTAGCTATTCAACATAAAAATTAATTTCAAAGTAATACATATTCAAGAACTTTAAGTGTCAATAAAATCAAATAGAAAAAAACCCTGCTACATCCCATCCAGGAAGGCATTACAGTTTTACAGTAGTTTTACGATTTAACAAAAAAGCAGACGGAAAACGACCCAAAAAGTTCGTGTGACTGGCAGCAATTTGGCACCAACAGTGAGACGTGTGTAAGTTTATGGAGCAAACATTTTATTGTGAGACACTTTTTGCTGTCTTACAGAGTTGCATCATGGGTAAGGAGGTTGGCCTCACGTACCACTGAAATACGTCTGCTGAATGAGTCTGTGTCTATTACAACTGGCCATGTCTGGAGGCTACCTGGCTACACGAGTATGCTAATTAATCGGTTTTATAGTGTATAATTACTGCTGTCTGTTTCAGCATCCTACAATTATCTAATTTAAATTGATATGCATTTGAAACACATTCTATTAATGAAGGTGATTAGTATTAAATGAAGCCTATTTTTACACCTAATATATGATACAAACAAATGTCAAAATTTAGTGTCTAACTCCTTACATTTTGCTTTGATCTAGTCAATATTTCATATATAACGACTTAATTGGTATGCTATTTTGTTATAGTGTGTACCATAAGAAATGATCTTTAATTGTGTTCTTATTAAAATGGATCCATTCCGTAGAATCTTATCAAAGAAGTTACCATACATAGCCATGTGAGTTTCAGCTAATGATTGACGATATTATTCTTATCTAAACAAGTTATAGCAGATGAAATCCAAAGGGTAAAGAAAACAATTGATACTTTACTTTTTGTGCTCTAAAACACTGCCATTGCTAATGTGTGTCAGTCAAATATCATTCTTCACAGCAATAAAGTTTGAAATCCTTTGTGCTTGGCCTTTAATTAACAATTAGATTTCATCGTGCACAAAACGCGTATTCTTTCCGAACCCAACTTCAGTGATGTGATGGGCATTTTCTACACAAACTCTTGCCACTTAGTGTCTACTTGTGAATTCAACTTTGCAATAAGACCCAAGCAGAAGGATATTGTTACCAGGCGATTATAACCACAGTGCAAATTTGGGCAGGCATTTGCCAGACGGTTGTGTCAACACGGACATGAGCGATAAATGTACATGTAACAATTTTCAAGCTATTTGCTGGAGCTTCTTAAAAATCACCCACTATAATAGAGTAAATGAAACAGTATATAAAGTAAAGTACTGAATAGCTAAAGTACTGGAATTAGAGAAGCATTTAAAAGTCCATATCTTGCGGTCCCACTTCAAAACTTGGCATATCTATATATAGTAGTATACATGCATATACTACTCAGTGAAAGGTGTATGTAAACACAGCTCTTGAACACTATACGAAATATTACCGGGAATAAGCGTTAGAATCATAAATTCTACTTTTGGTCTATGTGCATGAGTTCAGATATGTTCTCTATAGCGGTGTGACTTATTTCGGTAGGTGTGGGTGTGTGCATGAATGCGTTGTATGTGTGTGTGTGAATCATTTCTGCATGTTTCCGCGTGTGCGTGAATGCGCTGCACGCGCGACTCACAGTTCCGTGACTCCCTCGGGGATGTTGTCAGGAATGTGCGTGAGGCGCTTGTCGCGGCAGTCCACGATACTGTCCATGCACGTGCACTGGGCGGGGCAGTCCGGGGGACCGGAGCACTCGCCCGATGTCTGCGTCTCCATGCTGGGGTAGTCTGCAAATGGAAAGTAGACGCATGATGGTTTGCAATGATCAGTTTAGTTTGGGATCATTCCTGTGGCATTGATTGACAGCGATCACTTTCACTTTCACCTTTACAAAAAATGTGAAAGTAATGTAAATGTATGTGTAATGTATGGGTCTTAACTAAGATGATTTACATGTAGCCTGAATAAGCATAAAATATATATAGTCCCATTACGCTCATTTTCACCAATTTCAGAGCTCCGAAAAGATATATCTTTCTAAACATATGAAGCTACTTTAAGTTGAAGTTTGATTTTACATTTTAAAAAACGTGCGTAAGTTTTTTTCACACCAAATTTTCAGTGAATTACGATTATGAATAAGATATCAACTAGGAATGTGTCAGAGACACCGATTAAACAGTAATTTTGACATGGCCTCAATGTCAATTCCGTGCTTGTGCATACTAATTTCAGATTTCTGTTACGACGTTTTTTAACACTTTCAAGTGATCAGGCCTGTATCCACGCAGAAAATATGTGGGGAGGCCAAAAGCTGAATGGGGGCCATAAGTGGTTGCAGGTTTTTAGGAGAAAAGGTGAGAGATCCTCATTGTGTGGGGTTCAAAGTAAATATTTGCCGAAGGTCATCATTTTTGTCGTCTGTCTTTCAGTGGAGGTTGAATGAGTGACAAGTGATGATGATGATGTGACAGTCAGAGGTACCAGGTGGGTGGTCATCAACCCTCAACAAATCACCCAACAGGTGTGTCTATTGGTGGCAATGCAGAACAGCATAATGGGTGATTGATGATGATTTGTTTAACATTAATTGCTATAAATTTACCTTTATGATGGACTTAAACTATTAGATTTCACTTGTAATTGATTAGACATTTCAGTATTATGAAGAGATTTTGCATTTCCATAAGCAATATCCTGATGATTTCTTACTCATCCATTGCAATTGCCCAATATCTACTCCCCCTTGTGTATTGTGATGTTAATCAGGTGGGAAATAAGACATGGCCCATAATGCCCAAGACACCATCTCAGCAGCAATCCATCACTATTTCATATCTTGCAGCAAGCAATGTACATTTGACCGTGAAGAACACGCTACAACTTGCCAATTTCACGATCAGAAATATGTAACTTTTTTCACCCATTGAGCACAGGATCTTCTAATTTCCAGAAGATCAGATACTTTAAAAAAGTCCAAATAAAAGAATTTAATCTTCAAAAGAGACTATTGCTTTTCGGGTTAAAATAGGCAATGATTATCTTTCCAAAATTACATTATTTGCTCTCATCATATTGGATACTGTATATCAGTATATGTACTTGCTTCACATTCTGCAATATTCAATTCCTAAAGGAGCTTTTCTCAACATCCTGCAGGATGAGACCTTGACCACAGCCACCTTTACAACCACAGACTTGACATGTGACCATCACATGCACATTACAAAAAATCTACTCTAGAAAAACTGATACAAATTGAGTTGAGTTCCATCGCCTGATGAAGGAGCACATTGACAGGGTGAAATAAGCAGCTTTAAAGTGATGTCAATGCAACAAGTGCATGGCTCAGCGTTTCCTCCATTGTACATGTATGCGCTGCACAAAATTAGAGGTAAATACAGTTGAAACTCATTGTCTTTATCTCTAATAATTCCTTATATTTAGTATAATTTCCCTTCATGTCAAACTGTTGAAAAATTAGTTATCTTGAAAATTGACTATAAAGTGATTTTGGGTTTTTTTTTCAATCTAACTTTGTTCTTGAAAAGATAAATGGGAGATTCTTGAATTGAATGGGGTTGTTAGAGCATTGTGAAAATCAAGTTTCATACTCTATCTTCATCTGAAACTCGAAGTTACGTCATTTTTGTTCTCGTTATTAGTAAATACATGACGTTGGTTCTTCAGTTCAAAATGCACACTGGTATATGGGGCCAAATCCCTTGTGGACAAGTTTCAATCATGGACAAATATTTCCAAGTGGCAATCAATTTTAAAATGTTGCATAAATCATTATACAGCAACAACATTGTGATTCTATTGTACGTATTTTGAAAAGTTGTGTGAAACAAATTGTTTTTGGCACTTTGTGATTAAAAGATTACATTAGCTATTTTGACAGTAATGTCAACAGTTGGGTATCATTTTACACCATTTAACATGTACAAAATTTGTTTAAAGTTAATAAAATCTCCAAAGTAGAAATTATTATGTAATTGGAAAGTATCTTGTGTTACATGTACTAAAATAAATAGTTCTTCAGAACTGTTCTTGGTAACAGAAGTATGAAATGGTATTTCAATTGCAAAAAGCTACATTAAATGATGATCTTTTATCATATATAAAGAAAGAATCACACGTGTCCAGTAATAATAATATTCTTACTGAGGTTAGATAAACTGGGGGATCGGACAAGTTTCACTAAAGCATTCGTCTTTAAGAAAACAATTTGCATATAAGCTTAATGATTATTTATCATTGAAAACTTAGTCGATATAAATTCTCCTTTCGAATGTGAACATTACAATGATGTGTTTGCTTTTAACAAATATCTGATTGAAACATAGAGAATGTCCTCAGGCCATCACCTTATCGGTATAAAAATATATCAAGTTCAGCTTTCTTAAATGGATCCTTGGAAGGCTGAATGGGAATGAATTCCAAAGCCTTTTATTATAAGAATACTATGTCAAAATGTAAACTTTTTGATCGCAGTAAACCTAATCCCTTTAAGCTATATTGTATCATGTACCAACTTTTCTAAGAATACTATAAAATGAAAACATTTATTCTTTAAATGCACTGAAATATGATATTTGGAAGGAAAATATGCACATTCGCCACTTCGAAATTCTCTGCAAATGATTTTTTTATACAAGAAAGAACCTGTAAAATGTGTTCTTCTTTTGAGTGTCATCAATTTCATTGAAATTCGTCCCATAATCAACCCTCTTGAAGAGAAATCAGCACAATTTGTAGAGTGCTCAGTCCCTATGAATGGGGCACTATGGTTACAATGGTGTCCCGGCTTCTTAATGAAGTGAGCAAAGTCAATTTGGGACGTTTCCTACCTTATTACATTTTCTACAATAATACCTACAAGATTTCCTTCATTATACTCCACACTTGATAAAATATTATGTATCCCGTTATTAACAATATTTGCGATGATTGCAAGCATGCCAATTTTGATTTTGTAATAAAAGATGATTTGTTTTTCAACATCTGAATATGTCCCAAAATTAAGTTAAAAACAGTGACTTTCATTCACTGAGTGACTGTCTTTTGGTACTATCTTAAATAATGTGTGCATCTGATTTCTAATTTGACTGTATTGTATTTTATGAAGTCTCATTGTATAACCTTCATCATTATTAGCAGGATTGAATACTATCCTAGGCATAAACTTACACAAAATATGGCCAATTTACAGTGTTATTTTCATGAACCTATCTATCTATACCCCTCTATTTAATTCTAAATTTGATATGTCTTCTTTTATTTGCATGTCGTGCGTTCATGTTAGGCTAAGTAAAGAACAAATATATATTTGAGATTAAATGGCCACTAAAGGTGTAAAGCAAAGATACATGGGCTGAAAGGAGCAAAAGTATTTTTGCGTTTAAAGTTCAGCAAATATTTTCTGCCATTGAAACATACAGACGACACCTGGATGATTTGGAAAGAAATTTTTCTGTCCACATCAATTTTTGTTACACATTATTCTAGTATATTCAAGGTTTGGCGCTAGAATCAGCATGGGAAATTATTGAGATTCTAATTTTGGGCAAGACTTAATTGTATGCACCTAAAGACAAATATAATCAAATTATGATCATTACTGTTGTGTTGTTATACCAAGCTAATATATCCATTGGCAGATCTTGCTTTTGTTGTAGATTTGTCGTGAAATTGTCATAATCAAGTAGATAATAGCAAGAGAGGCTGTAACATACAATGGTCTTAATGCCTCTTTTTTCAGTTGCATGAAATGAGGATACATGTATCATGACAAATTGAAGCAATAACATTATTCAACATTGTAATAAAAGGAATATGATGATAGGTATTGGATTCAACACTTATAAATATCACTGTACCCTCGATGGTACTGTTTGATTTCTTTTTCATAATTTAATAGATAAAAGTGGCATTTCATGTATGAAAAAGGTATCCATCCTAAAAGCCATTTAATGGTACGTGTCGATTATATGGACTAAATTGTAACCTTAACTTACTTTTGATCGTATTTATTAGTGCTATAAAAATGTACTATTGCCTAAAATATGGTCCAGTTGCACTTTACATACTTCGTTATGATGTTATTTAACTAGAATATGTGCACGTTGATAACGGGCAATCGACAATCTGAATGAAAAATGAAATTGTAGTAATTTCTTCTCACTCTTAAAAAGTACACATACAGGCATTCCAAGGTTAATAAAAAACATAATTCAAGGCACTATAAAAAAATTCTAATAACAAACAAACTACAATACAATTGAAAGTAAGATCATTAACATTCTGCGTATATAGATATGGCTGCCACGGAAAAATATTGTGAAGTATGAAATTATAACAACTTCATTGGTTTTAATCTTGTTAGAATTGAAAAATCTCCAGAGCAGGACATGCAATGCTGGCAACTGTGTGCAAAATCCTGGAGACATTGTCATGTAAAAATAAAGGCCTCCGGACACATTTGAAATTATTACACAAAAGTGACTTCACTTCATTATTATAAATGCTTAAATAAATCACGCTTGGTTACTTAGACATGTTTGCTTGTGGCAGTCACAGCTACTACAATTTATCTGTCTCAATTATATTATTATAAAAAAATAGCATAAATTCACCACTTTCACTAACTTTAATGGCATGTGTAAAACAATGAGTATTTATTTCGTTTATCGATACCTAACTTAACTTTGTAAAGAGCAATTTTACTCGAATAATTAAACTGTGAAGCTAACTTGACAGAATGATGCAGTAAATACATGAACTCTAATGAACCTGAATAAATCTGTATGAAATATCAGAGTGCGTAATTAGAGGTTTACATAGCAGCCACATAAATTGGTGCCTCTATCCTTAATTGTCCTGCCTTAAAGAGCGATTAACTATTAACACCATAATGACACTTTCCACGCTGTCTAACATGATACCATTACAGGAGGTGACTTCAATGACACTCTTGTGACTTCGGGTAAAATGAGGGGAGGATATTTCTTATTGTTAGTTACCAAACAAGTGACCAAGTTTTCTTATGGTTTCAGTTGTGGATGACCAATGGTATTCATTGGATTTCAATGCCATTGTTGACGATGAAAGGGATAAATCGGTAAGCCACACTAGCATGGTCTAATATACCCCGCACTCGTGTGAACATGCTGCATGCTGACTTGCTGAAGGCAATCGGTGGTCAACAAATTTAAATGTCAGAATCTTATCTAATAGAACTTTCTTTGACTAGCTATTCATGAACAAAACAAATCCTGAAAAAAGATTTGGACAAAAAACATGATAAATAGTCTTGTCATAGCTAGCTACAAATATCACAATTCTAAATAACTATGTCAAGATAAGCTTCACAAGTTCACAGTTGCCATTTATACATGTACATGTACTTCGGGTTTCATATAAGGTATTCATAACCTACAAGACGTTTTCTTGTAATTCAAAATGTCCTAAATAAAAGCATTACAAATATTCCTGATACAATCCCCATTAGCTTAACATGGTCCATGCATGCTTAATTACTTCACATTTGAAGTCTACCAGCTCCAGTTAACAAGGATTTTCTCACAGTCCCAAACGTTTAAAAATAGACCAATGCAAAGCTCCATCTGTGTACTGAAACCACTGGTCTTAATAGAGAGGTTCTACTGTAGCTTAGCATTCAATACAAAAATGTAGTCGGCATAGACACGAGCGATCGCTATGACCACCACCACCCCCAGGGACCCCCAGGGGACTACCGCACAGGGACCTCCCCCCCACCCACCCCGGGGACCACCCCCAGGGACCCCCACCCGCTGAGAACACCCCTGCGCACCTTCACACTTGAAGTCGGCCTGCTGCAGCTCTGCGATCTCCACGTTGCGGAGACTCGCCGGGGCGGCGCACTTGGTGAACAGGGCGAGGGTGGGGTGGAGGCGCAGCCACGACGCCAGCCACGCCAGCCGGCAGTCGCACTCCAGGAAGTTGTCGTTGATCCGCCTGCAACAGCGCGACAGAGGCTAGGAATGGAACTATGATCTACATTGAAAGCCTGGCGTATGTGGACACGTTTAGAAGTTAAAAGAAAAGACAGGTGGCCTTAAAAATAGGTGCACTTTATTTATTATGTATAGCGGAAATGGGGACATGAGAAAAAGTGTCAACATAAGTTACAATGGAGGTGTTTTTTAATGGAAGGTGTGCACATGGACAGGTTCCACTGTGTATTTCACCATCCAAATATGTCAATATCCTTCTATTCGGGAAAAGCGTTTATACAGTTGGGATGTTGGGATGGATGTTTATTCATTAGTATAAATAAAGTCATAATATAGTTGTTTGACTTTATATTGACACCAGATCATTAGTATTCGACAGTTGGCTGTTGATCGACCTGCATCAATGAGACAAAGGCTCATGGTTGAGAAATAGGAACATAAGCAAGGTTATAGCTGATACGTCATAATACATATAAGATGAGTTTCAATTTACCCCATACCATTGGTAGCCTTGATGTTATTATAAGGCATGGACAATATTATGTCAGTGGCTAAGTTTACTAGCATCCCACACTCACATTAGAACTTGGACTTCAAGATAAAACAACAGGTGAATAATAACCAAAAACGTAAAACATTAAAACTTTCTTTTGCTTTCTTGTGAACTAGGATTTAACAAAGAAAAGCGTAATGAGTTTGGCATTAAACAGTAGCACACTTTAATATTTATGAACATCTGCCTTGTCCTAAAGTGTGGACTTTCAAGCGAGATGCTCAGAAGTTTTGTCGACATATATGTGCAAAGATGTAACACTTTAAAGTAAAAATTACCTGACAACGTGGACACATTTTTACCAAACGTACAAGCAAGTTGATGGCTAGTGAGCTAATAGAAAGAAGAACTTTTGTACAGGTTTGGAGAGAATATTACGGTTCATGATGATACTTACGCAGTTCTCAGTTTTGACATGCTGGAGAATATGTCTCTCGGTAGAGTTGTGATGTTATTCTTATTGATAGTTCTGAAAAAAAAAACATTCATGCTATATCAGCGGTTTGCATAAGTATATTTTCATTGTAATTGATTAACTTGCATTGATTCCAATCATTCTACCAATACAAACCAACATTCACGCATTCCTACAAATTTATTGTATGTTTAGAATTGATGAGAATTTCTCTGCAATCATCAAACAATGATTTGACCTTCACTCAATTCCTAACGAAAAAACACCAAACAAATCATGCATTGCAATTCTTGCGAACACGTGTCAGTTGTAACATGTTACTCATTTAGAAAACATCAATAGCAGAGCTGAAGATCCTCAAACGTTATGTACAGTTATTCTACAGTTAGACAACAAACCGGCGATTACACGGATCATTTAACCACATCAAAGACGTTGCCACTCTATTGCGTATGCTCAGTGCACCAACATGGAGCAATTGTATTGACCTCTGTTCTCTTTAATCCTGCAGCATCGAGCTTTGATTTTCCACTGTGCTCTGTTGGTTTAAACTAAAATCCTGGTGTACAAGCATTACAAGCTGGGTACATAAAAATCAAAGTCGGCTTGAATTAAGAGAAATAACTGTGGTTCTGTAGGAGTGTACGTGTATTGTTTGTATTCAATGTGATTAGAGGAAAATCGCTTTTGCCAAGTCAATGCTGATTAAATTATCAAACGACATTTGACATCCAAAGAACAATTTGCTTAAGGTATACCTAATATTCATTTATGATGTTTGATGATGACCATATGCAATTTGCACTCACAGTATTTCCATGTCTCTAAACTGTCTCAGCGCAGAGTCGGAGATGCACGTGATTTCATTGTTGTCCAGTTGACTTGAAAAAATAAAATTCATTCATTAAGTATCACATCAAAATAATTCAATTTATTGGCTGTATTCTAAAAAAATATGCACAGTGAAATAGCAGTGCTTCTACAATTAAATATGTATCTATAAATGTTCAGATGACATTGTGACTAATAATATTTAAAGGTCTTAATAAGATACCAAGAAGCTATCCAAATTAGACACAGCAATATTAAACTATCAAATCCCTCGCCAGAATGAGAACAAAGAGGAAATTTATAAATTGTCAAGTTTTGTACATTTAACCCCGGATGTGAGGAATATTAATAATTGCAAACAATTAGCCTGTGTATACACAGGCAAATCCAGGTGGTATGGTGGGGTGATGAGGGGGAGCGCAGGAGCTACGCACCCCAACCCTTTTCCCATTAAAATACTTCATTTTCATCAGGTTTTTGGCATGTCTGCTACCCATTGCGTGTACAAAACCCATGAAATCCCTTCAGTGTGCCCCCCATTTTACAAACACTGGATCTCCCAGTGGTACATCTTAATGTAGGCTGCAAATCAGAAAGGAGTCATCTACATGTACATGTAGTATCATTGTGAGCGGAAGAATGCTTCCATGGCCGAATGGATAGGAAGTGGGAGTCATGACCAGGTCATGGGTTTGATTCCTGGTCGGGTCTGGTAGTGGGTGTTGAGCAAACTTACCCCTAGCAGGTTGCACACTTCTCCGTGGTACCTACACGTTAAATAGGTACAGGTCAGGCGAGTGAACGCTAATGTGTGTAATCAGCATGTGCATGCTGCGGCAGCAAATGCTGTATGCAGCCAGTGTTGTATGCTACTCAGGGAGATGAGAAAGGTAAAAATTGAGTGCCAAAGATGCCAATGACCTGGTGTAAATGAGCTGACTGAGCAAAAATAACTTACAGGTTGCGGAGGAGCGGGGTTCCCTTCAGCATACGCCGGCCCACCACCTGAAGCTTGTTGTAGCTCAAGTCCCTGAAACACAAAATACAGTCTTACGTTACAGTCGGACACTTTTCAATCTCTCTGTAGGGCATTTGGAAAAATTGGGTTTTCTGAAGTTTCGAGTTAACCGAGGAATCATAACATAATACATTATGAGAGGAAACAGTAATCCATAAATTCGATTATGGACAGTTCGAGAGAAACACATCTACCTTTATAATATGGGCAAAATGTTTTGACTTGGGAATATATTATTAGAGTATAATTTAACATAATCACACCAACTAACTACAGGAATATTGCACAGTTCATTGAATCAAATTGAATCTTTTGATCACTATCAATAGTCAATTCTTTGCAACAAGTTAAAAATTCATACAATATTTGGAAACAATCTAGAAAATGATTAGAGTTGTCTACAGTTATATTAGACATGAAAATGCACAGTTGTATGGTATTATATTCTATGGTATTGTATTGACAGAGTCGCACACATTCCATTATATTATAAAGTTAGCAATTGATGAGCATTGCATGTGCATCATAAAAACTGGTGTGGGAACATCATAAGATCAAGTGAGGAATTTTTTAGACTGGTATGTTAACAAGCAGTTCAAACACATTATTACTGGTAATTGAAAATGAAAGTTGTCAAGGTGGAATAAATGACACTTCCGAAAATCATGAAATAATTGATTGTGATAATGTACCACCATTCATCAGTCCCAAAGCAGACAAAGAAAGCACATGGTTAAATAATAAAGCATGAACGATTGAAGATATTAAACCACCAATGCATGAAGATTTGAATAATTCGATCACAACGCATGAAGAAACCGCATGAAAACTCATTTCCCCAATGAAAATAGATCTCTGCCCTAACAGTTTCTTGTTTTATGTGCAATGCATAAAAAAACGCAGACAGATAAAAGTGTTGTTTTTCCATATTTTGTGTTGTTGCACTGTTGGGCCACTGATAATAGGCGCTTGTAATCACAGAACAGAAGCATTCATGCTGCTTACTGCAGAACAACAGGCAGAGACAGACGGCAATACGGTGCAATGCTCTTATTGCAACTGAATTGCGGAGTGAAAAGAAGTTTAATTGTCCACATGCACGTTTAAAATCAAGTGTATATGAGTGGAGATTGTTGATTGTTTAAATGCGTGATTCACAGAATGATCATGTCATTGCAAAATATACAATTGCTCGATTTTGCTCGATTCAGAAGAACTGTATTGGGAATAATCGAGCCACCAAATTGATATGAAAAGCGCACTTTTTAAGTATAATCAAAATCTTTTATTTTGAACAATAAAGATGACAGTAATTCGAAACTTTTTGTTGACATGTGTGACAAATTCCATACCTAAAAGTATTAAATATTATCAATATTCATAAAATAAGTTTTTATCTAAATCAATTAAATATCAAATTGATATTAGAAGTGTCCAAAACGAAAACAAAATAATGTTTTGGCGCTACAATAAGCATCACTGACTATAGACCAGCAGAGGTCAACCTCCAAACAAATGGTCACTTCGGTCAACCCACTACTAATTACTAATCAATTTGCAGTCAGAAGGAGCAGATGAGATCAGATAATGGTGATGTAGGTAAAATTTAGGCTACAACAAATTACTCTGGCTGTGGTCTCATTGTACAAATACTACTAGGGGGTGTCATAACTGTGATGGAAAATGAGCAGATTATAGATGTTGTCACTTGTTCATTGATAGGTGTACATATGATTGTCTTAATGTGGATTATTTGCCTTTAATGATACATATTCGTCATCATTTAATTCATCAACTCAGAGCATAAGATACAATAAAGAATTACAAGGAATGCGTTTAAGTGTAAAGTTCACACTTTTAACATATATCTAATCAAAATATTGTAGAAAGTAGTATTTACAACCGTGCTGAATCGGAGCTGGACTTATCATAACGCATAAGATAATCTTATTCCTGTCAGGATGTATGTAATGGGGCAGCCATGCGTAATGCAAGCAAAGCCTGGTAGTAAGCCTGCTGAAGGACATCCAGCCTTTGGGGAGAGATACATGTAGATCCTCTACCGTTTCACACATCTATCTAACATGGGAGGGTTGGTGTCAATTGTGAAGTAGAGGCTAAAGCACACCAAGGTTCTTTCAAGAAAATATTGAGTAAAATGCCATACATTGTGTCCTAATGATATCCTTGAAGGATAATATATGTTTTGAATTGCGCTGGACAGTCGGTAAAATGATAAATGTTAAAAATTAGTTACAAGAACAGTAAAACGTGAATTTTCTTTGTTTTGATTGAATGATAATGATGTCAATTTACTATTTTGTGCGTACTGCTGAATAGGACCTACATGTGAAATAAGAACAGGGTCAGAACAGGGTAGGTCATTGACTGATTACTTGACACAATGTTCATGATGAGGATCACAGAAGTAGCTAAAGACCGTTCCACAGGGAGTTTCTGTGACGCCAAGTGAGTATATGAGCCGGTATGTGCTGAATGACCTAGTTAAAATTCTAAAACAAGATGAGACTATAGAAATTGAATGAACATTAAACCTCGCATGGTAATCAAAGACTACTTTCCATTTTCAAATTCCGTCACACCAGTTTTGATAAACTATAATTCTAAACGATATTACAGCGGTAGCAGATACATAGATCAACGAACCTGAGCGTTTATGCACTGAAATCAAAAACATGCATACATGTACCATATCAGAAAATAACTCATCCCCTAATCATTATGTACAATTCTTTCATTCATTCTTGTCAACCTGTAGATCTAGCAAATACAGAGTCATGACAGATGATCAATGAGATAAGTTTGTAATGATTATAGTTGTGATATAAGTCCCTCCCTTCTTGGTTGCTCTACAAACCTTTGATGTACAATTAGCTTTCAAGTTCAGATGGTAAAACTGATATGGAGTTCATATAAATCATTTATAATTAATTGCCTCCTCCGATTTCACAATACCTTGTATCCTTCAGGGGAATCTTGGGTCTCAAATCTATACAAATGTTTATCTTGCAAAATTATAATCAAACAGCTGGCTATTTACAGAGGAGAATCATTTACACAATGAATTCATAAACGTAAAATGTTCTTTGCAATTTGAAAAGAAATCAAGCTTGTTTTATATATTACATAAGAATATAAACATAAAATATCAAGCATGTTTATGTAAAGGGATGATTTATAAATCTGCACTTGATCTACATTTACGAAGATCAAAATCAACTCCATCTGTTATCCTTCATCTCTTTAATAAATGTCTATAGCTGTAAAAGACATGGAATCTACCATCCACAAGTCGTAAACCAATTAAATTTTGACTTCAAGACTCAACATCATCTTATAAACTACTATGCAAGAACACAAAAATGACTTGAGTAAAAACACCGGTCCTACTACAGTGAGCAAATAGGCAATATGATTGCATTGCACTTTATGATAAACCTGTCAGAATGTTGATAAGGCGTGTGCATGGCCGTAAAGCTGGCTAAATATGCTCAACCAAAAAACAAAACTCTCGTATTATGGCTAATTACATAGCATTACGTTTTGATTTATAGCTTATACTAAATTGCACTGCTTTATTAAACTGCATACAAAATGGTGCACTTTTCTTTTTCTGTATTGCTCAATTAAAGTCAACTTCACTACTATTATCATATCTTATTTTAGAATTATAAACCCCAATGATTTTTACATCATGAAAGCTACACATTTCGTGAACTGTGAAATTTGATTATGTGACTGTAAACTGTAAACTGATAATTGCTGATTTGGTCCACAAAAGAAGAAATCTTTGATGCTCACCCATCAATCAGAGTTTATTGACAAAGAACTATCAACAAATCAAACTTCCAATATACAGCACTTGTACCGGCATCATGATGTAGTAGAAAGTTCTCACTTGGTTGCAAACGCAGATAACTTATCATGTATGAGATTAATGGTATGTTAGCAACATCACTGAAGATGGAAACGTTAAATTCACTTTGTATGATGTGATTATTTTCTTGTAGTTATATTTATGAAACCTCTTCTCTTTCTTTCAACATCATTGCAAGCTATTGTCACATATTTGTTAAATGTCACATTTTAATAACACACGAAATTATCCTGAAATATGAGGATAAATGATAAAATAACATGAGGTATTTTTGTGGCCTTGCCTGATAATGTTTCTATAAATATTCATTTGTTTGAGCTACCTTTATATGTGTGAAGCTTCATAGGTCTTCATCCAAGTTGCACTTTTACGTGCATATTGAGACACTTATGTATATATACGTATGCATGTACACTGTATAATAATATTATCTCTGGAAAATACAGCTTTCTACTATTGCATAAATTGTGAGGGCTCATGTACATAAACTGGAAGGTTTCAAGTACAAAATACTTGCACCAATGTAGCTACATGTAATGTTCCATTAAACACATTTCCACAATAGATTATGACAAAAAATCAATTAACATACATGTATAACCTTATAGAATAACATTACATTCAGCTAGTCAGCATTGTTCAACAATTTCTATATATATTCTAATTTAATTAATTTGATTGACATTGTCAAGTAGTTGGAAATCTAGTGGATAAAAATATTTGTGGTGAGATTTCATTTGTTTTTTTTACTCTTTCAAAATACTTGCGCTATCAATGAACCCCCATGGATGGATTTTTTATGTCTAGAAATAAGAATTAATAGAACCTCCTGGGTCTCTGCTAATGTGTAAAGCGACAGTTTCTGCTCCCTAAGTGGTGGTAAAGCATGTGGCAAGTGCTACTCCAGTGCACCTCCCTGGTCTCTTACTGGCGCCTTCCATCATTATAAAGACACATTACAGAGATTATCATTCAAACTTCATTGTTTGCTTAGATTATCAACTACAAGACTTGATACAGTTTGTGAATACCTCCAAGTGCTTATGCTGATATCAACTTTGCTATCTATACGTGAAGCCTCATTATACTAACTAACTTTATTCAGATCACAAACTTAATTGAAAGCATCCTTGACTCATGTGGCACGTACCGGCGTATGCTATTTTAAGAATTATGGCCAAATGTGATGAATAGTATATTTGACCAGGAACACAACAAATTAAAGCATTGCAGCCAGACTACTTTACCAGTAAATGGCATATATACATCCAAACACCCCATAAGAACCATTCACGCGGCATTACATGCAGAAGGTGGTGTTAATGTAGTGTGCCAGCAGGACCAGTAAACCACGGGTGTAATCCAATCAGAGCCCTACCGTCCCAAGGGGGGTCTCAATATCCATGTAACATTCATTTAATCTGTACAATTGCGTTGCATGGCGGTGAAAAAAGTAGTCCCCCAAAAGCCCTATAAATTCCCATTGTAGGGCATTAGCCTGCTACTGCTGCAGCTTAAAAGGACATTTCCTCAATCAACTCTCCGTCTGCAATTTACTGAAAAGATGAAAGCCGATACCAACCCACAAATATTGGTATAGAATGGTGACACTGTTGTTTTACATCTTTCCGATGTAGATAAGTACTTTACTCGTATGAAATCATTGAGCACCAAGTCATTGATTGTTGAAATTGAGATTGAAATGGATTTGTATATTTCATCTGCAAGCAATTCCAGTCCAAAGCACTTTGTATGCAAATTGTGTCACATTCCGAGCTGGTCTGTAATTCTGATGAGATATAACATTGAGACAGGGCACAAGAAACTCTATCTAGCATATTATACGTGTTGACATTCATTATATGGAATAAATGGCCTTCAAGGAAACTCAAAATTAGGTTTCGTCTGATGACACAACGTTATTGTTATTCTCATTACCGGGGAACTAACACAGTTAGCACATGACATTCCAGATCCCAGTTTGGTTACCATGTGACACACTCTAAGATGGTCATGGATCGAAATAAACTTAGCTTCATTGTCCATCACATCAGATTCTGTTCATGTAACACAGATGTGATCTTGGCTCCATGGGTTAGAATGTTTATTGTCTAACTGTAAGTCTTATGCCTGTTCAAGACTCACACCAGATCATAGTACCATTTATCACTAGACTCTCTCACCACTTATCTTAAAGTTTAATTTATGATTAGGTAAGAGTGCAACACAGTAGACATGTGAAGCAGGAAAATATTCTAGAGCACTTCATTGCTACATTTGGTACCATACTAATTCATTTAAGGTCAATTTCGAATGCAGTTGGAAAACAGTATAATTAGATATTTAGCTTACCTATCTCCAAACATTGTATTTGCCATGAAAGACACTTCCTACAGAAACCATACAATAAAACAGACTAATGTAAATGCTAGTTATCTCAAAGTTGAAGTAATGTAGAAGATTTGCTCCTAAAATAAAATATTTGAGATAACTCTATGAACATGCAAAATAAGCTATCATCAGAAACCCATAGCTCCAAGTGGAGTTATGGGTTTCTGCTATCATAGACATCTACAATCTGAAGATGTTTAAACAACCTTGTTATTATATATGTGTAAGCCACACTTCAAGATATGTGATGTCACATTAACAAAGTTTTACAGTATTGTACAATAAGAGTGGTGTGGTAAGTTACTGTGATATGTCACCTTCCCACAACACTTACCACCCGGGACCTACCACCCAGCACACACCACCCGACACCCTCGGCCCTTCTCTAGTTTCGTGCCTTAATGTTCCTTCAGACGTTATCTTATTGACCTTGTTCCTCGCTCCTATCTCTAATGCAATTCATTTAGATTGATCGGGACTCGCTGAGGTGAAAAACTACAAACATTGGGTCTCAACATCAAGATGACCTTTTTGATGGATCATTTACACATTACATTCTGATGGGGTTCTGTGAAAAAGGTAGCAGTTTCAATTGACTACTACAGTATTCTAGAACACGTGGAAGCATCTTCATGTATGGCTACAATTACGAATAGGATGTATGTGAGAAGGTACTCACACTTTGGACTGAATAAGCAATCCATCTGTTTCATGTATTAGAAGAGAATATTTAAATGTTCATTTCCGATTGATTGTATATTTGTTTTGTAATGTGGTCAGCTATGATACAACACAGACATCGTGAATGTGCACTTGTTACATGATGTTTAGCCTTGCCACGGGGTGTTATTACTCAAGACATTTGTTAGGGATAAATACGTCATACAAAGTGTCAATACCACATACAAATACATGCAACCAATTAAAATAAACATTCACAAAAAAAAAACACACGTTTACATCCACCCTCAGCCAATGCCAACCATTTCAGCTGTAAGTTTAATCTGAATATGAAAAAGTATTCATTTCATGTAAACTTAAATGTATTTGTGATAGATTGATTATAAGGACTTCAAATGTCTTTACACAACTAGTCTGCATGTACAATGTAATTTGGCTTATTTTGGACCGAAGAGTCTCACAAATTGTTTCAGTAAGAAAATATCAATTAGTGGAAATGTTTTGTTAGCAAGAAGACTCTTCAACCAAGCACCAAACCCCTACGGTGACCTGAGTATCAAATTTCCAAATCATGTCCCATAAGAGCGGGTATCTTCGGTCATAATGGCTACTTGTCAGCTGAAGTGGTACATGTGAAATATGACTATTTGGAGTCAGTGCCACTTGTGTTAAAAGATGGCAAATATTTAGTCCACAAAATTGAAGGTTTTGGAATGATCTAACTGCCCTTAATTTCAAAGATTTGTCCGATACGTACACATACAGATACTCATAACACATGTATTCATGATATATGTTAACATTATATTTACTATCTAAAAGTAAATAAAATATGTACTTCATCAGCAAGTTCAATTTGTTTCTTACATGGATATAATAATCTATGGCATAAACATTTTATATATTTTCATATGCTTTAAACCATCAGAGTAATTGGACGTAAACTATTCTCCCTGACTAAAGAGATTCACCATATATAAGGAATACAAAAAAGAATGTAGAAAATGCAAAATACACAGGAACTGCAACCGTGGATGTACAAAAGCAATGAAATGTAGCACTTGTAAACGACATTTCATCTCAAATGAACTGTCCTTATGTCCCCAGTGCCATTGGCGGGTTTCTTCTTTTCATCCTTTGCTGTTATTAGTACATTAGCTCGCTCTCGAGACCCGCTCTCTGCACATACAACCCCATCATTTGAAATCTTTATATCCTCACCACTGCCACAAAAGGCAAGGTCTGGGGTGATAAATTGATTTATATGCGCGTCGAGGTAATCTAAGTGGGCAAACTGATGAATGAATGTGGCTTATGAACACAGGAGGGTGTCATGTGATTCGACCATTACTGTGTTTGGCACCAGTGGGAGACGGAACGATATGTATGCACCTATGGTGTGCTAAATGATCACAATTTCAAAAGGTGTCGAAAATTGTTATTTGATGTAATACTTTTTATGGGCTGTTGCCTCAGGTGGTGGACTGCAGAGGAATTGAAAAAAAAGAACATATCGTACAAGTTATTTGCTTATTTACAGTGTGACGTATAGTATAGATAAACATTTGCCATTTTCATTGTGGACTGTTTCTAATCATGCAGCTGAGTAGCAAATAGTAACTATTATAGGCCAAGTGTTCTCTAAAATCCATTCAAAAAAGCCCATAAATACCCATCAATATCTTGTTTTCATACAAATGCGGCCCAAAATTATAGTCGTTATGCTGTTAAGAAATTTCATATTAATTCACGCACATTTCAAAGGCCTTTTGACTCTCAAGAGCACTTGCAATACTTGGACCCCATTTGGCTAAATGACATGGTGTGACCTGGCTGCTCGGTGGGACACCTGAAATATTTGAGTGGTTAAACTGCTTTCTTTCATGAAAGCAACAAAGCAGCCTCTATTGACATTCGACGCAGCCAACCAATGAAAGCCAAGTTTGGATTGACAGAGACTGACAATTTGGACATTACATGCCCTTTTAGAGACACTATGGGAACGTCGCTGGACGCCACACCTAACTGGCCACGCCACAGTCAATTACTGATACCCATCTGATCAGTGGCTGTGATGCCTGCTGTATCAATGTCTTATATAGTAGTTCCAGCAAGGAACACGCTCCCTTGAGGGTTGGGGGTTAAAAGCTTCCCCTCCTCGCTAATGAGATGCTTCATTTGCATAATGTATATCATTTGACATGGTAAAGCAAACAGAGGCGACAAAACGTGGTGACTTATTGAAGATAAATGTCCAATAAATGCCCATTATCTAGTTGGTGGGACGGCAATGTGACGCTTTTACATGGCGACAAAGAGGGCTGCTGATTAATATTCAGGTGTCATAAAGTCACACACACAATGGGTTGTCCGTCTGCGTGAAGGGGTCTGTCAGGTTGTGCTTTACTACCGCGTGTGTGTTTGTTTATAGGCACGTAGGAAATTTGAGCGCCTGTTGATTTGCAGACTGTAGAAACTTGTAGCCCGTCAATGAAAGTATCAATCATGATTCTAACCATTCACCACAAGTTTGTTTTATGTTGTTCATGCCGGATAACTAGATTTCTGGTATATTTTCCATACACAGAATCTTATAGATAATTTTGTCTGTTACTATAGTTGATTAATATACAAACCTATATATAACAGAAATTAATTTTGCCAGATATACGTCATCTGTGTAGGTAACTGCTAAATTATTCAAAGATCTAAGGGAATCGCTCGTCAACATCCCAACAAATCCAGTGTCTATCCGGATGAGTTACTCTTTGAAGTCACACATATCACTGGTTGAGCACATGGCTTTGTTTACTGGAGACAGCCTGTATCGCCTGCTGTTATACAACACTGTACAGTGATGACAGCCTCCATCAACAGCTTGTATCAGCTGCATGAGCTGCTAAGTTAATGTACATACAATAGTACAGTTCAGATAAAGGGCAGAACTTTGGATATCATCAACTTGTGCATGTCATCATTTTACTTAGTTCCAAGAAACATTGTCTCTTTAAACATGAACATCTCTAATATTCTAGCTGTAATTTTAATGTACTTTATGTATTTACGGCACATATTGAATAGTGTTAACATGAAACACTTTCAGCACTATTTTGAAAGCATGCAATTTCAAGTTGTGCAAATTTGTATTTTTATCTATAAATACTGGAGAAAAAACAAACATTAATGAAGCCTATCAGAGTCCAAAGTAATACATACAATTTACAATTCTAAACTGCACCAGTAAGTTTAAAAACATATCTTAACAGGTTAATTTAATATAGCTAAATGAACGCTTTATAGTTGTAAAACTTGTCCTCAGCTATGTCTAGCATGGTAGAAATATGCTTGGTAGAAAGATATGAGAGAGAATGTAGGATATGAATTTCATAAGCATTGGGAAATACATATATGTTGAATTTATACTTAGCTATACACGTATAGCTTTCCTTGGTTTCTAGTGTATGACCTAATTGTTTGTCAATGTATAGACAATATAAGTAAAAATGTTTATGAATAGACTTATCTTCTACTTTCTAACAACAGATCAAGTGTGTAGCAATTACAAGCTGAACAATGTGCAAATCACATCAACTTTATTCTTGACTGATCGGAAATACACTATGATTGATTCCCATTAGTCACTTTTGTTCCAATGGCTGCCAAAAACTCATGGACACCCACTTTCTTATCAATGGCCAACATAAACAGTCAATAAACCGCCAACTGATTACTTGTAAAACAGTATAAACAGATACATTCTCTACTAAACAAAAAATCACTGGGATTTTTCATAGCTTTTACAGTCAAGTCAAATATTTTGTGTAATGCGTTCTTTGTATTATAATTGCAATTGTCTTCCTTTGCACATTAACTGCTTACGTTCAGCACAATTCTTCCACTTATCACAGAGAGAAACTCATTCAAAAGATCAAAATGATCACATATAAATCTTTAATTAAAGATCTTACTTATATATGTATAAGTCAATGATGCTTTCTATTCTGTACCACAGCACATCATATCATAATTAAGGTTCATATATGTATAAAACTAGTCTCGCGATTTTATCCATGGATCGAATCAGCCCACAGACATCACATCATAGAAGAAAATAGCATGGCTGTGTGTTCAATACGGCATGTGTATAAAATATTTAGATATGTGGTTCACCTCAAAGTATCTGCATTGCCACTTGTGTTGTTACAGCTGAAGTTGTTTATTTCAGAAGTTACTAAACACCCTCACTCTGAACATTGGTGGTGAAATTACAGAAGCGACTTATGATATTCAGCTTCTTCCTGCCTCATACGGGTCAGGCACATCCTGGGCATGTTATTATTGTACTGCTTCATTGCTCTACTTCTTTCTTATATATTCTATAACATGACATCTATGATACGGAGATACCTATAAAATCTTGGTGATATGCATGGATGAACTTCAAACTATCCCCTATCAACCTATATCACTAGATTTATCAAAGTTCAAAGGTAATTCGAACTCCATTACACTTCTGAGCCACTGCATCCCATCATCATATGCATACGTCTTGTTTATTTGTCCACAAGGACCAACAGGACGGCTAAAGGCCACTCAATAGGCACAGCCACTCATGTACAGTGATACACCGCTCGGATTTCACACACTCTCACACACTGAATATGTCCACTCCCCTGCGTATTGCTGGGAGCGTATGCATGGTCAGCTTTCCCAGCATCATCCCTGTGGTCAGTTTTCGTCTTCAGGGGCCAGTTTTCCCACCAGCCCAGATGGTGACAAAGACAGAGACCAGACCTCATCAGCTGTCAGCAGCCAGCAGAACAGAGCACCGTGACGATGGGTTTATAAGGCCCATAGGTACTTCAAACATTGCTGAGATCAGGAAAACTTTGTGAGAAGAACACTCTTCTAAATAGACCGATTTTTACTCCTTGATGCTTGATGATAAGTTAAAATATAGCAGCATATATATACATAATGTAACTTTTAAAGCTAGCCATCTTACTCACGCTTCATATTAAATGCAAACAAATTCTCATAACATACATTGTATCCTGTATCTCTTATAACATCCCTCTTGCATCTTTTATATTTTAAATAGGTTTATAGGAAGTATGAGGCTTATTTAATTGTACATATCTTATTATGAAACTGCTGATATTTCATCAACTAATAGGTATTATGAAAGCAACTAGCATGATTTGGGAATGAAAATGAGGAGTGCAAGAAAACATGGTTAAACCATAAAATCAAATTCTACAAAATCATAAATGTTCAAGCATCAAAGATATTTGCACACCATCCACTCGCCTAAAATCTTAAAATACTTTTTCATCTTTGAAACTATGTGCTATACCTCTCTGTGCAATGGAAGGTGTAACATAATGCACGTAATGATGACAAATGGTGTATCTAGGAGACACCAGGCCGCGCTTTGGTGACAAGGGAGGTCAGTGAAGTGACCGGCACCCATCAGATAAGCACACTGCCAGGCTCCACATTTATGGCTAATGTCCTTCAGTCATCTCCTCTTTCATGCCAATATGCACTGTTATTTTAGCAATGTTAATGTTAAGTAATGTTAATTTAACTTGCATAAACGTCTGCCACAGACTAATAAAGAGTGATCTGTAGCCTGCTACTATAAATGGATGAGTTTTGTGTATCATTGTAATGCTTCATGCATCTTGGTAACTTTTCAAACTAGACATGATGAATGGCAGTTTATGGGATGTGATGTTTAGTTTCCATTCAACACATTTCAGACTTTCATTGCTTTGTTATGTCACAAGAAAAAATAAATAGGGTCTGGCAGTCTGCTCATTGTGAACAAAGAATTTCACTGCTAGGAAGGCTATGTTTTTTTGTTTTTTTTTGCAACTGCATTTTTAGTACAATTCTACAAATATCATTTCCATAATTGTACACACATTCATTTTGTAGTAGTGACTTAAAGTGTGAAAGAAAATACCTGTTATATGGCATGTTGATTTAATGGAATCAGGTGCCATAGACAAGTACCATGTGTCCTGCTGTCCCCACCCCGGCCCACCCTCCCAGTGGTGGGGAGATCTCCAGGGGTCAAGCATCATTGACCGGAAGATCCCAAACACATGTGCACAGTCTTACACAGCCTCGCCACTACAGTGCTGGCTTCAAGTGACCTTGCCTTATCTGTAGACCTAGAACTTGGGTCGATGGAGGATGAGGGTAGGCGTCTTATAAATTTACAAGACACACAGATTATCTTTAAAATCCTTGTTATGCACAAATACATGTACATGAAAGCACATAAGAATGTGCAAGTGTATGCATGTTATACAGACCATAATGATAGTTTCATCAGTTAATAGTTTCATCAATTTACCAAACAATATGTTCGGTACACGATTTCATTTTTCATGTTTCACTGAATTCAATACTTACTTTTTCATCAATACTAAACCACCTACATGTACGTCAAAACCAGTATTAAAGAAAAAAGTTGTCAAAACCAGCCTTGAATGCAGTAAGTGGCTGGTGGTCCATGTGTCAGGGATTAGCTGATGAGCCACGTGTGCACAAGCTGCGCTGTACACACAGAGGCTCCCGACGTGCGCTCCCAATCACGGGAGTGTGCCTCCTAACAGCCGAATGTTCATACTTAACCATCTGTTTGCATGCATACCATTTTATGTGGATTTTTTTGGCTCATCATTTTTCTTCAGCTATTTTTCTTATCTCCTTTTTAAAAAGGTGAACACACCAAATTCTTGATTCATTTCAAATCAATATCTAATTACAAAGCGGGAAGAAAAGAATGTCCACTCTATAAACACGTTTTCATTGCACATGTTAAAATCTAAATGATGATATTGGATTATTGGATCTTTGATAAAACATTCAAACTAAACATTATTTCATTTACATAGAATACAAACAACACTTTTTGTTTCATAATAAATATTTTTTTTATTTCATTTTGAACGAAGCAACAAGACAGCAACTCTACATATGGATTGGCTGGATCTTGTGGACTCTGCAGGATGCCAGGCAACCAGGTGGGTTTTTGGTGTGGACCCAGCACTGACTCTTCTAGATCATATACTACCACTAGCCTCAGACAGCCAGGCTGGTATGATATCTTGATATAGTAGCTGGCGGCTGTACAAGATTCTGGAAGATTGAGACTATATTACAACAGATCCACAGATCATAAATTAATACTCTATCTGTCTAGACTGTGTCCTACTACTAGAGGACCTCCCGCTGATTAACCCCCTCCCAAAACTACCCAGCCCCTCCCTTGGGTCACCACATGCAGTAAGGAAGCTGAGCGAACTGATCACGTTTTAACCCTTTCAATTCTATAATTTCAACCAAAGTAGACCACATCTACGGTTCAGATTTTCAGGCTACAAACGTGATATGATTTCTACGTATTTTGCACTATTTTTTCATAATCAGGAAAATTCTGACTGATCTCTCAGGCAGTTGAAGGGTTAAGTTATTGGGAGACATTAGTGGTCTGTTAATATTAGACACACCAGGCGAAACTGATCATCCGGCTAAATAAACAACAGCAAATAACTGAGTGGAAAATATCATAATTGTTCATGTGCACTAGATAAGAAGAAATGTCATGCACTATCTTTCTGAAATGATCTACTTATACAAATTTATTTTATATGCTATAATTTCTTTCCACCAAATGTCTATTCTGGGATGATAATTATGCCATGAACATGTTCTGAATAATTTCTGATCCATGACATATAATATGGTAAAAAAGTACTAAAGCTTTTTTCAGATAATGTACATGTACATGATACAGAGTCTATAAATGTTTTGTTTTATCATTGATCCATTATTATTTTTATTTTTTTTTTCAATTAAACCATAAAATGGTGTGTACTGATTAGTAAATTTACACCATCAACTGAACATTGGAACATCACTGGGACCAACTGAGTATTTTTATCTCTCCTTATCCAAAGATCGCGGCTCTAACTACATGCCCGTAAATATGCCATGCGAATTATCTAGAGTGGTTTCATTTTTCTCTATCCAGGTAAGCTTTGTTACAGAAGCCAGACAGACAGGTTGCGTATTACAGCATCATATTCTACATTGACCAATGTCCGTCATAAACATGCCACTTGTGTAGAAAGTGTACTTGTGATACCGGACCAAATGGCTGCCAGCATGAAATATACAGCTCAAAGAGGGTATTGATAATATTGTCAAATATCAACTTTAATATAGAAGAAGAGTAGTTTCTATGTTTAATTTTCAGCATTAGCGAAATATTTTCATGCTTTCTGAACATTCAATAAGAGCTTATATCATTGGGTACTTATTGTCAACTCAAGTCACTTAAATGAGTCCATCAAATTTTAAGAATAAAGCTTTTAATTAAGAAACTAAATGCCCCTATCACTAAAAATGTGGATATGAATGATTTTTATCAATGTTATTTCATCTCAGTACTACGGTTAATCAGTGGAGCCAAACCAAACCATTTCCAACTAAGCATCCTTCATTTACACCAATTCTTCACCACCAGTAGAAAATCTGAATGCTCACAAAGATAGCTCACAAAAATAATCAATTTCATCTTGTCAATCATCAGTGAAAATTCCATAAATCATCACTTTTCACAGTTGAACTTTAACGGCTGAGCCGCAGCAGATCAGCCATCCCGGGATTTCCTGTCTGATTTTCATCACATCGCTATCTACTGCAAACTGGTAGGAAGGAAATGCTACTTAGAGCTGGGGAAGGTAAATGAGTAATTAATATGACTATTGATATGGGTTTCACCTGGGTGGTCTAGTATTTCATTGGCTGGTAAGTGGCTGACCCCCAAATCAGAAAAGCATGGGAATCATGGCAGCCTTCAAAATGACTCTGATGGATTAGATGGGATGGAGAGTTTCTACTGTAAACCGAATGCACAGCCCATGCAGCCTGACACCCTACCCCATAGAAAACAGAAAAATCGCAAAGATATGGACTTTTTTCATTCATACGTTAGGGTAGCTCGAAAGGTAGTACATGTAGCACTTCCCTCCCACGTAGCCCTTCCTCCTCCAATGAACTACTAACATGAGAACTAATAAGCAACCCACTGTGGAGAAGTTCAGTATCAAGGTAAGAAGTAGTGTCAGTGTCTCCTCATCATCAGAGGCCGTCCTTGCATGGCACAGTCTGGTCCATCATTTCCCTGGGACAAGCTACAAGGGGCAGCCATGTTGGCATGCTAGGGCTCATTGATACAAATAGAGGGAACACCTGTTTTGTGGGGTTTGCACATGAATGTCTTGTTACTTGAGCACATCATGACACACAATGCATTATTGAAAGTTGACTGTGTGGTGAGTTATTATAGTTGGAACCTCTGTATTCAGAGCACCTGGGGACTTGCCTCAACTGGTCGCCATAACGGTATATAGTAGTCTGTTTATGGATGCTGGCAGTCATCATATTAAGATGTTTTTGGACTCCAATAATTGATCTTATCATAGAGGTGGTCTATTCATAGAGTTGCTCATAAATGGAGGATTATACTGTAGTATGTTATCCTTTTTTAAATTCTCGGTTAATATTTCTATATAAGATACATGTATAATGTAATTGACCTCACTCAATGACAAATGCATTTTTTTCCGTTCAATGTTTCTAGTTATTGTAATATACACTTTAAACATTGCATTTTACACATATAGATAGTTATTCATTTTCAATGATCCTGTCACCTATCATCAATGCAAGATAAGCAACAACCGTCATTTCTTCACTTCTTCAACATGCTTGAAGATGCAATAATAATAAGAAACCTTCATGCAGATGTAACAATCCATTTCCTCATATATTGTGGAAGACCAGGGTTGTGCTGCTGGCATTTGTGGTATGCCAATCACAGATAGCATTGTATTATCTACTGTATGTAGCAAGTGTAACCACAGATCTGTGCCCTGATCAGTAATTATGTTTATTACGGCCGAGGCCTTGATCTGGGCAAATTCCTCTCTTCTTGCTGAAGCTGTGATGCAGATACAGATGATGATGTTTATATTATTAGGGGGCTTTTTCTACAGATCTTTTAGATATAATTCAACTAGCAGAATGTGTGGATAACATTGCAATGATCATGTGAAATCAGAGTATAAATATTCATGATATAATATGAAAACTATGCCATAATCGTGATGTAATATTGATATTATCATTTTCATACATACATGGCTATGAAGTCAAATTTAACATATCCTTAGTAAATTCTTGCTTAAAAAATATGTGATAAGAAGTATTTGATTGGTAGCTATCAACAGAATTGAGTCACATGTATGTGTTCCATGATATTTTAAAACTATAAAAATATGACTTAAACATTTTTGTTTGATTAACATTGGATGATAGGCTAGGTAGCTCACGCACATGTAGCTACCTCCCTAGCAGCTTCCATTAACATTTCTCATAACTCTCATTTCAAGGAGACATACATCATGGCTATTGCTATGAAAATTCATTACAATGTGTTGCTTCACGTATATTACAGCCCATTATTTCAATCCTCAACAACAAACCTTGGAGTGTATGAAAACAAATGTTGTGCCAGTCATAAATGCTGAGTATGTGGCTGAGTGTTATAACTGTCTCCTGGTGACAACAAGCTATGCCAGCGGCAGGTGGACCGCTTTCACTACATACAATACATATATCTCTTTTCCGTGGCTTCTACTATATCATGTAGTTAGCTGATATATATTGTTTTCTAGTGGATTGAGTTAACACAGATGATGAAATTTGTAGAGGTGGATACAGGGAGCACATGCCTGCTGTTTTCCCCTCACAATGTTATATTTCCATGGGGTCTTACACAGCTCGGCGAGCTTTAGTCTGTACAAAACCCTGGTCCCTTGACATCGACTTGTTACAGCCTCCCCTTTTCCAAAGAAAGGATCTGCCAGTGCCTAGACCTATGTAAATGTAGATTTTTGTGATCCAGATGGCCTTATTGAATCAAAGTTAATAAAATATAAAACATTCATCTATTACTACCATACCTAGCACATTTAGCAAATTCCATAAAATTAAGTGAGCATGTTGATATATTTTGATGAAGAACAGTTCCATGGTGAATAAGATAGACAGATAACGCTATTATTGGTCACTTCCAGCTTGCATTGATCATTGATGTGGATTGATGATACAAATTTGACATTGTGACACTACGTGAAATATGTCATACTTCTATTTAGAAGTACTACGAATTGTTTTAGGTGTTACAATATGTTTGTTTTAAAGTAAAAAAATCTTTTTACTATGTCGTATTACAGCAGAATATTTATCGATAAAATATCAATTTTCTCTTAAACACTTTGCACTCCTACCAAAGCTACAATACAAGTAGAAATGGCTAATTGTAAGAAAAAGTTAATTCAGCAGTACAAAATCTGATCATATTCTAAGATAGGTGATTAGTTTCCAAACCAATAAAGACCACATCACAGGACCCCAGTTACACAACTGACTGAGAACCACCGAAGCCTGAACATCTAACTACTCTCAGTCAGACACCGCAGATTCCACATGTACCAATATAATGGATTACATCAAGTAACCTCGTTGACCAAGGCTATGTGCCACCAGGCCTGACTTGAGTCTCATCCACTTGAGGCATCAGCCATCACATTGAGCCAATCTCTCGTCTTTTTCATCTTTTTTCATCTCGTCAGATTTGAAAAGTAGACGCGTGTTTGTGTGGTAAGACAGGTGGGGATGCGACACATTAGCAGCTTGTTTGGTTGCATAAAAATCACATTTATCTCTTTGATAATTGCTGTGCACACTGCTAAAGAAAAATGAGAATTTTGATTTTTAGCTAGTCATTGCTGATTCAACTACACATTTCTGGGTTAAAATAACTTGAGGTCGATATATACTCAATATCAATCACAATGAGATATTACCTAATTGGACATGGAAGTAATTTTTATGCTGTCCAAATCAACATTAGCAAGAAGTTTTCAAAAAACGTTGGAGACAGATTAACTTTCAGTGTAGTGTTGGGCACTGGGTTCTCCCAATCCTACCATGCATGATAACCAACACGTGTGGAATGCATTGTGAAGAATCTTCTATGCTCTCAGGTATGTCTCATAAAAAGTCGTACACTTTATTGTGGGTTTCTGCATAGTTCTCATTAGCAAATTGCTCATCCACCTTGAACACTGAAAAAAACCTCAACTAGACTGTGATGCGCTTGTACAAACAACAATGTATTTTTCCTTTTGCCGAAGAGAACATCATAGAATCATGAGTCTTTCTGATGGTCTTTTATACATGATAAATTGTACTTTCCAACTTATGACCAAATATTTTTACTGCTCCCATTTTTTGGTGAACTTCTAATTCATGAATTCAACAAATTACAGTGTGAAATAAAATGACTAAGTTTGCAGCGAACCTCTGCTATGAAGTCTCTGAATTTATATGATGCATCGGATGCAGATCTTTTAACCATCGTGACCAGGTCCCACATCAGCTGTGTTATGTGATGCTTGAGCTCTGTGTGCATCTAGACCTGTGCAACCCCCACTCCAGCAAATCCCGGATCAGCCATTCTCAATTGAGAATTTTGCTTAGAACACCAATTCCCCTCATGAGCGATTCTGCAACTACCTAATTTATTTGAAGCCCCACTGACACTGCAAGGTGAGGCAAGCTAAGCAGCACCAGCAACAACACTCACAGAAGTTTTTGCCATTATGGTTTTAGATGCAAAAAACATGCCACTTGCCACAGAATAAATTCCGACTATTGCATTTTCATCGGTCCATCTGGTCTGCGGCTTATTTGTGTGGTTAGAAAAACATAGGCACATAGAGGAAAGTCTTGTGTACAACCTACCAGTCGTTGATCTGAATAAAATGAACAAGGAAAGTCCCAATTTGTAAATGCATAAAAGATTGGTAATACAAATGTAATATGACTTTTCATCCACATATTAATCCCAGAACCTAGTTCTTTATCAATGGTATATTTTCAAAATAGACCCAATTTATTTGCCTCTTGCAACTTATTGGATCTGTGTCCACTATGTAATTAAGCAAGATGGATTTATGTTTATTGGTCTGGTGCAGTGTTTCACATACACACAGGTCTAACCTTCAATCTAAATGCAGGTAAAAGAAGAGAAAGATACAAGCATGCTTTATTTACACTCATATAACAGGAGACTACTTTATCAAGCAAGTGCTGTATGTTGGAGTAAATGTTGTTTACACTGCGTAATCCCCTTCCATGTATCTTAGTTGTACTGTAAATACGATAGCTCAGTGTTGATACACACAATTATGTGAACAAGATAAACTAAGAGAGATCCAAGAATGTTTGGACCACATTATGCGGCTGTATCATCCCAGCAGCTCTCTCTCTGTGTAAGTCTCAAATCACAGATGAACAATTTTCAAGGTGTATAGAAATAAGTCTTCAGACACAGACTTGGATGTCATCTACAAAATATTTATCTTACAAATAAGATCTATAACTAATGTGTATTAACATTTTGTATCACTTCATTAAGATTATAAAATTTGGCATAAATCAATTACATTAATGATCCTCACTCTCTCACATACCTTATACATCATAATATCAGTCAAATTTGTACCAGACAAATTGCATCTCCACCGAATAATAAACTCTATGCCTGGACAAATTAAAACGACTCTGTTCATTTTGTTACACACATGTTCTTGATTTTTAAATGCCAACGGATATATTAGTAGTGTTTTGGAACAAGTTTGCTATTTACAGTCCCATGCTTGGGATCCGAGCATTCCGATCTGCGATTCCCTGGTAAGTTATGGTCGATGTAGATATCTTCAGGCATTTGATTTAAATGTATTGGATACCCATGGCAACATATTCGTGCATTCCACTAACTTACCATTGAGAATAGATATTATTATACAGCTAAGAACACAATTTATACCTTTAACTGATCGGAGTGCACCCACTTCAGAAATCTCAACCAATATTACTAACTATAAACAGAACTTTCAGTTTTGAATCATCCTGCTTTATCATTGCTACATGTCCATCACAATACATTCTGTTCGTTTAACATTTTTCTCCAACGATGAACAAAACACGAACCCTGACCTTTTGCTTCTCTAACCGGTAATAATTCAATATTTCTTGAGATTAACAATCTTTAAAGACAAACTAAGAAGCATTCGCTGATGTGTTTTTGCTGTTGTTTGACAGCGTCAAGAGTGTCAATCTCCGGTACTTGGAGCACATGAAATACGGCACTCTGCTCCTCCTCCTGACACCACTATCAAATCTTGCCAGTTTTCTTAAATTCAATTTACACGATAGAGCTTGGTTTAAAAGGTGCAGTTCTAGGTATTTTCTCTGCTCTCTTCACCCAACGTAACGCGTAGTCAGTTTTTATTTTTTGCACATCATTATTTGAAGTAGGACTGTACCAACAGCTCTAACATTTTTTTTTCATAAAATCTCCCCATACCAGGTCAATTTCTTTAGGCAATTTCATTCTCATACCTATCTCTTCTTCAACGTTTCTTCTGAAACATCCCCATGAAAATGAACTGAAACATCCCCATGAAAATGAACTAAGTTCACAAAGTTGAAAGTCAGCAAGGGTTTCTTTGCATCAAATAATGCGCTAACCAATTACATCATATGCAAACATCATCGACTATAATAATTTGCACAGCTAGCAGTAGAGGTGGTCTCCATGGCGGGTTGGCCACACAGTGCTATCTGACTCTATCAACACACACAAGAATGTATCCACTGGCAAGAGTTGAAAGGTTCAAAGTAAAGAATGAATATCGTTTGAGAATTCTTGCTATCACGGTGTCAAGATATGATGTCATATCTTGCTAAACGTTGACCTGGGTTGGCAGGAGACTTGTGAGCACGCTACGCCTCTAATGCTGTTAGTGCCCCTAATGTCACTGACATTTCCCACTTTTGGGGTCTTTATGAGAAGAAAAAAGCGAAAGTTGCTTATTCTGGTTGTAGATGATATTACCGCGCACATTCTTAAGATACATAATATTTGCGCAGATGTATGGAAATGATTTATAGGAATGTTTAACTGATTTCATAATCATATTCTGTACAATATCACCTGGAAGCTTTTCATTTTAAATATGGTCATGACCAAATATACATCGTCTTAAAAAGAAGAAAAAAAGCACTTTGTTCCCACATCACATTCCCAGATCTAGTCTAATCAGCTATTTCTTTTCATCGGCAAAACCCCAAACATTAGACAAAAACCAAATCACTAATACGATTATCATAAAACTTCATCTTCAAGGATTTTATTTTTTCTAAATTCGCCAACTGTCCACGGTGACGGCTTGACAAAAAGTCCTGTGTGCCCTGAATGACCCCCGAGGGCGGTCTCAATAGGGCTTTAAGTGGTCTCGGCAGAGTTGTTGGGGGCGTGGGCCTGTGTCTAGGATACCGGGACAATGGACAGTGCAATATGGGAACGTTAGAGCATCACACAGGCAGATGGTGGTGAATAACAGCAAACACCTACGATCAGGCCTTATACGGGGTGCAAATGTCATGTTTCTTTGCCTTTTTGTGCACATGAAACACTTTTAAATGGTTACTTAAAATGTAGCGTTTTCATACATACATATATATGTGAGTATTGAGTCTGGGTGTCTCAGATAAGCTGTGCAGTATTTGATAGTGTAGACACTCAACGCCAACACACGCACTTGAAAGATAGCTGAGGCACAATAATTTCATTTACCCTGTAGAGGGCCCTATTTGGTATTGTTCAGGAATTAGTCTGAAATTTGACTCATGCATGGGCATGCTTAATATGATTAATGGTAAAATGACGGCAACATTGAAAGACTGTTTTGTTATTGATGCTATTGGGGACCGTTTGTCTTCTTTGATTATACATACACTAACTACAACACAGTCATATTACCATGGCTTATAAATTTGACCGTATTTTACATATCTGAAATAAATGTATCGTTATCGTTATAGCTATCGTTTCTTAATATTTGGATAGTTAAAATGAAAACTATCTATCTGCAACAGTGTAAAATGAATTTACCTCAAAGTCCCCAATCATCACACTCTTATTTACATTTTTAAAATCAAACATTCTAAGATATACATTATTTGTACAAAATCTAATAAACATTCACATATTTGTTCAGCTGTTTTCTAATTATATCTAAAAAGTAAATTATTTCTAATACTATTGAATCATCCCTATAACTCTTATATGAATGACAATGTTTTCATGAGAAATCTCATGATGAAATGAAACATGAATGGACGGATATACGGAAAATTGTCTCTTTACAAAGCCTTAAACAACCCATGCCAAAATAACCACAAATTCAATTGACTATGTGCAGAAAAACGTTGGCATTGAAACGAAAAAATAAAAGCCACACAATACATGATTTAAGTATATAAAAATGAATTCTTTTGACTTTCTTAATGTTTGAATAATAAGCGATGCTTTTAGAATGTTAGGATAGAAAAGGTGGTAAGGAGCACATCAGTGATTTGCACCGGAATTCAGTGTATTCTTGTGGAAGATCCACTCATTTGATATTCCTATTCAAGCAATTTATTATTCATGACTTTCATATTGTTTTTCATTGAAAATCAAAGCAATAAAACTAATCATATTGAGACTTCTTTGGTTGTGCCATTAGCATGTTTTTCGTTTGGTACTGTGGCATATTATGTTTTGATAATTAATACAATCAAAACAACATTTCCAAGCAGTTTTTACACTATTAAAACAGTTCTCAAACTAACCACAAACAAGCAAGGATCAATGTCAAAATATACACGATCCATAATAACTGGAAAGAGCATAAATAGAAGTTTGTGCGTTCAAGGGGACCAATGTTCCCAGCGAAGTGGCAGACGTGTTCGGCAAATATCAATTATAGGGGTGTTAGGACAACAAAGGCACCCTATGCTGGTCCCCCAGAGAAGTCAGGCCATGACATTGTGTATTTTGTGAGGACAGAAACAGAACGTGTAATTAAAGGCCATGATTATAGAGATAGGTGACTTCAATGACAGCACGCAGTCGTATAACTTTTACACCTTTGGGTGGCCAGCTTTCAATGCACAGACAGTAGTTCGCTTATCTGTGGGTTTTCTGCTTTGTTCTGAGGTGTTTGATAGATTGTTTTCGTAATTTATGGGTGCATTTTGCTTTTGATATATATGAATGAATTGTAGAATTTAGAATCAAATAACTACGTTTGTAGCATTCAATTAGATTTCGGATTTGTTTTGTTTTTGTATTCTAATTGGTCATTTGTTTGTTGATTAGATGTTCAATAGAATTTTTTTCCACTGTTAGCAGTATTGCTAATTGACGTAAAAATGTGTTTGCTATTTTCTTAAGAATTTTTTATCCATGCATTGTGTCCTTTGTATTTACAACAATTAACAAAATACACACACATCATAGTTGTAATTACACAATCGGAAAAATGAAAAATTGTGTTAAAATGTTGGTTTATTGCATAATAATAGCTGCCAATGACGTCCATTTGTCACAGAATGAAATAATAATAAGCCTACAGACATTGGCGTATATTGAAAGCACGCAAAACCCTACAAACACTGAACAGAGAAGACAGCCATCGTAGTGGTGATGGTATAATTGAGAAGTGTGCTGAAAAGATCCTTTCTAATGCGTTTGTATTAGTTATGTCACTTTGTGATAAAGAACTATGATTGCTAATGAAGAAGCTGGCTGGTTATACATGACAAATGCAGGCTATAATATCACTCTGCTCTTTAGCTATTGGAAAATTTATAAAACTAACCTCGTGGTGATTCTTTCAATGAAACCTTCAATGTTTTAAAGATCATACTGAATGAATAACTCTGGCCATCCGAATCACAACAGTCCCTTGGGAAAAATAAATGGTAACCTCGCCCCTTTAGAAAACAGCTAAGAACATGAAAAGGCAACCTAACTCCCTATTATGAAAAGAAAATGAACTAGGTCCCGATACAAGTTTGTTTTATAGAGAATGGCTGTTGTGGACCCCGAGCCCTGGTACTTACAGTCTGTAGAGGCTCGGCATGTGGGCAAACAGCATGTCTGGGATGTTCGTCAGCTGGTTCCTGTTCAAACGCCTGCAACATACAACGCGGTCCTTTTATTGTATTGATTAGATCAATGATTACATACAGAATATTAATAACGGATACCAGTAGGAACTAAACCTATCATTTTTGGCAGTCACGTGACAATCTGAGGATTTTTCGTTCAGCCCGATGATGTTCTTTAGACAACAGCGAAAGTCTCGCCAAAAATGATAGATTTGGGTCCTATTGGTATCTGTAAATATTCTGTATGTAATCATGAATGAGGGAACTTAGGATGCTGTCAGTTTACACTTTTAATATAAAAGATAGTAAATACTATATATACCATAATTTGCTGAATTATTGCTCACAAGAAATATGCATATGGTTGTTTATTCAGAGCCATGGATAGAAGCATCATTTTTGTCTGCAGGATAACAGATGCCTATTCTTTTTTATTTGAAAGTCTCATTTCGAATAGGAAAAAAATCAAAGATAATCTCAGTTGAAATTTGGCTTATTTTTCATTTAAAGATAATTCATAATGAATGAGTGTGGATTTGTCAGAATTTATCTCAATTGACGCCTTGTCATCTACCATAATTACGCAGAATATCTGATCTCACAACGTATAATAAATGATGTCTCTTAGAGATTAAACGCAAATATCAAAGTAGAATATTATCTGTACAGAAGGATCTCATATTGACCAGCTACTAAATATCAAACGGCCTCGGTTAGGTTACATGCCGAGGGGATTAAGCAACGAACATTATATATACTTTACTTTTTACTCTCATTATTTCTTTTCATGAAAAAGTCTTGTTCAACCTTGAAAAACTCAAATTACAAAGTAGCAAGGTCGTATTATGTCATTGGCACAACAATCTCTTTTGCAAGTGGAAGTTTAGCAGCATTACTGGAACTGAATGGATAATGTGTTAAAAGAAAGGGTTGTGAAATGAAAGATAGTGAAGAAAGTCGGCATGGGATGTGCTTTTTCTATTATGAAACCTCTGGAAATGGCACATTTTGCGCTTTTCTATTGCAAGGTCATCAGAAATGTAACAAATATCTCTTATTGCTCCTCTGAAAATTTCGCGTAGCTGAATTTCCATACAAGAAAAGTCTAGTATTGTCAACTTTAAACGCTTGCCTATTTCATCCTAATAATTACCCTCATAAATAGATGAATTTAATTTGATGTCTGAATTAACCAAGATTGTTACCTTTTAGTAAAACAATTTTCATTCATTCACGTTACAATATATCTTACAAAGGTTTCAAATAAGTCCATACAAATTTAAACTACCGGCTTATAATTATTACTGTGGGATTGCAGCCCTATCTTGGGTTCTATCTACATTGGTAGTAGCGTGCATTGATAGAATCTGAGGATGATGACAGCCGCATACCTCACTAGAACATATATTTATACACTGCGCCTCCTTTGGGAACTTGCAAAATTGCATACAAGACTTTTATCTTATATTTAGAAAATCATTATCATAATGATTTTTTGTTCCTTTGTTTTTTAGTTGTTTTTCTGTGAGTATACCAATCCTGAAATGTGCACGCATCTTTCACTCTAGATTTATGCAATTACACTTACATGATGTACAGAATCAGCAAGAAATGTAGAGGTGATATTCAAATCTTATCATTCATCTATAGCTTATAATACATAAATTTTCTTCCATTTCATTACAGAATGTCCCATAATAAGGATTACATACAAGTGATATATAATTATAATTATCCGTAGTTAATGAAGCATGGTGCAGACCAGTCATCCCATCCTCATTCTACATAAGGTATAAAATTTACGCAAGTCTTTACTAGTACAGTGAGTAGGTAAAAAGTGAAATGCCAGTCAGAGTTGGGCAATGCGGGTGATTCAAGTTAGCAGGTAGGGATTGCTGGTGTGAGTTTGAGAATATGCCTGGTGATAGAGAGGTACTCAGTACTACTCACAGTCTCTGCATGCTGACCAGGTCATCAAAGCTGTTCTTCTCGATGGTGTGGATGTGGTTGTCCAGAAGCTGCCTGATGGACAGAAAATAGAGCAAGATCAACATACACGAAGATCAAAGAGCCTAACACATGAGACCATAAAATTCATTAAGTTTGAGACTTTTTTTGTTTATAAACGATATCATTATTATGTACTTCATACGGTTAGCGTATTAACATAAAGTGGACACGTGTTAGAATAATTTAATTTATCTTTCACTTCAGGGGGATACGTATTTTACTTGGATTATTGAGTGAAAGGATGAATGAATTGTAGAAAAAATGTTTTTTAAAAGTACAATGATCAAGTTACAATGTACTCCACCAGGGCTAATCGAATTTAGTTCTAATCCGTATTTAAATGGTCTACATGTATACGATATTACAATTGACAAATGCTTTCATTTGTTTCAACAATGAAAAGTATGCAATTACAGTTAAATCGAGCGGAGAACAAAAGCACAAAGAAAAGACATTGGTTTCTATTATCATGAGCCTCTCAAAAACAAAACATGCACAGATGTTACATTACAGCAATATCAGAATGCTACACATTTTATCACAGCTTTTCCTTTCTGTTTGGATCACTGTCTAGGAGCAGGAAAATTTGTAGTTTAACAGTAAAACAATAACTCCTTCTCTACATGAAAATGATACAGTGGTCAATTGCTTACTGTTTGAACCAATTTGATTGATTAAATGACCAGTTATTTTGAAAAGAATAAAATTTACACTTGCATAACCATGATCATTTACGGCTTTTTTTTTAAATCTCAGACATTTGTTTGAGATTTTTCTTAAAGAAACCATCAGTTTTTTAAAAACTTTTGGATGTTGTCTACATTGTTGCAGCTGCATTGCTGGTTTCGAACTTACTATGGGACATGCATGAGATTTTATTGTTAAATGAACCTAATATGAATGAGTTTAAGTATCAATAGAGACACTGTCAGTCTTCGCCAGTCAAAAACATAAATGATCAAGATGAATTACCAATAACAAGTCTTGTTAAACCTGCAGAGAGATTAAACCAAAGACGCCATTCTGACACCATTGTAGAATGGGAGAAATACTCATTAATAAAAACTTAATGACAAGATTAACAAGCGCTATGCACTCAATTGCATGTCTGAGATAATTCTGGAAAATTGGATAAAACACTATTGTTCACGCAAAATGCAAAAATCAAGATTGATATGAAGACATTGGCAACTTTTATGAATTGAAGTGTGCATGGGGTGTGTGAGCAACAGAAAACTAACTAGTTACATGTGGCAACTTTTGGTGACTTGTCATATTGTATACTTAAAATTACAATGTGCCGTTTCATTGATATTTGATTTAAAACGCTCACAATTTCGCAAATCTACAACATGGGTTACTACTAGACATAACAGAATTTGGGAAAATCTATCTATGTGCACCAACTTGGTTCTCTGTGCATTAGTTTTATATTTTAGTATGATAGATCAAATAGTTTGTTTATCAAAAAAGAATGTGCCTTGATAGAAATTTGGAAAAAGTGGCCCAGTTTTTATATTGATTGCAGTCAACTTGAGTGAAGTTCTTACAGATATGATTAACTTACAATATTCTTAATTTGGTCATCCCAGCAAAATCAGATCTTCTGATGATCGTTATATTGTTCCCTTGTAGATCTCTGAAAGAAAAAAATTGTTATACATTTAATATCAGAGTATTTATGTTTTAGTCAGGTGATATTTTCTTTTCCATATGCAGGCATTGTCAAATCGATATGAATCTTCGTATTAGTAATACAAGAAAAATACCACTTTATGAAACAGATTTTTTTACAGATAATTTTTCATTGAGAATTGTTATTTTTTCCGCAAATTTCAAAGGCCTCTCTATATCCCAATCTTTTGAACACATAGCCTATAGCAAGAACTGATAAATCGTTCAGCTTCTAACTCTAGCTAAAATTATATCTGACCACAAAATGCTTAAGCTCTAAAATGAAAATGGATGCTAAAGTGCAATGCCATTGATATGAAATATGAAGTGTAAAATAAAACTACTGGTTAGATTTCACATAAGTAGGCTGAGGCTTCTGAACAATAGGTACATAAAGTAGCTCTAATACGTTTAAAATAAAATTCCCTAAATAAAAGTAAGATATAGGTTTCACATAAATTCGATACTACACAACACTGGTTTTCAGTTACATGTAATGTATTATAAAATCTTCAATGCTGTCCAAAACATTTTCGGACATCAAATAATTTGACTGACGTTAACCTTTAACGGGAGACAAATCAGGGTTTTAGAAGCCATGTTTCCTGCACATCAAGGAATACTATTTGTGTTAGATATGCTGGATTTTGATATTACCCATTCTTCAGGCCACACGAGTTTTCCATGTCTTTCATTGAATATAGACTGCAGCTCTATGACAACTGTCAAGGATATTTCACATTAGATGGATTGTTCAAGCTACCAGTTCGTCATCTTAGGCAATCTGATAGAGTTGAGTCCTTACGTTTTGACTCACTGGCAGATTCAGGAGGTAGCCACCTCCACCCGAACCCAGATCTAACACAAATATATCATACTGAATGGGCTTTCAGCATGGCTACCCTGAATTGTACATATGGATCTCAATTTTTAAGTTATTGCACCCAACCAATGCTGTTAAACTACCTCCCCCCCCCCCCCAGCCCCCTGCTGGACGCTGTGGATCATCCAGTGAGGCTTCTAGTCTTTACATGATGCAAAAGTATTATGGAATAGTTGCAGAATGACTTGTCTATCATAGGCAAAATGTAATAATTCAGACCACTACAATTTATAATGAGTACGTATTTCTCAAGAACTAGCCAAATAGTGTCAAAAAGCCTGTCAAAGATATGCCATATCGGTGTCATATAAACATAAGGAATGAAAATAAAGCACAAACGTACAATCTTTCCGTCATATCTGGTATCCCCTGGGGTACGGCTAGCATCCCTCGATAAGAGCAGTCTATGGATAAACCCTGACAAACGCACTCCTTGGGACACTCTCCCAAAACGTGACCAACCATCAAGGTGGTCACCACAAAAGCTACACACCACGATAGCCCCATGGTATCTGTTTTAGTAATCCACATGCTTATATCCACATGTATCCACATAAAACATACATCAGCTCCTTAATTGCCTGATCCTGTGCATTTTACAAAATTATGACTTTTTTTTACCAATTTTCTATTTTTCTATATTCCTTTTTTATTTAGTAGTGATGCCAAATTTGATCACAAAGCCTGTGAAGTTATCCTTGGTATCCTGTGGGGGAAAAACATATGAAGGTGTAATCCAGAGACTTACTTTCTTTTACACAAACTTAAAAAATCTTGCTACATTTTTTTAAATAACAGGAGATAAATATCCATCAAATGAATCTCACTGACTCTTGCAAAGCCAAGATAGCGACTGCTGCAAGTTTCAAACGACACTTTGGTAGACGATGCGGCACAGCGAAGAAACTTTTAAGACAGCGACCACTTTGCGCATGGCGCCGCCACGCGGACATTTCTAAAACTAGTAACACGGGTCATCATGACTCACAACACTGTTAAATATGTTAGAACAATCATTTGCAGTGTCATTTTTACACGTTTCGCATATATAAATCATTCACATTTCAAACTAACTTGGTACACACAATATTCTAGAAATAAAAACATCTAGAAACCACGTCGACAAAGCTCAAGAGGTGATGGGGGTGACACAGGGGTCCTGAGTTCCATGTTCTACTATTTTTTTTACCCCTATAGGTATACCTTCCATGTTCCACTATCTCTTTCGCCCTATGTTCCATGTTCCATAATGTAATGTTGTATAATTTCTCATGTTCCATGTTCCACTATCAAAATGATCCGAAGAAAACAACTTTGAACACATTTATCAGCAATTCTTTACTATATGCGGACCCGAATCAAATATTTTCTATGGAAGTCCTAATACTTAACCAAATCAAATACTCTTCAGTCCTGATAAAGGCAAGATATAGATCTAGGGTGATAACTGCCAAATAGAAAAAAGAAGAAAAACCAAGCAGATGAAAATATATCACAAAATGTATACCCCTGGGGTCCGGACGGATAGATAATGTACAGATTAGGGCTAATTCTCTGATGGATAAATGAACATTTGTGTGGCTATGTGCAAGTATATATAGAGAACTATCAAATTACAATATAAAATGAGTGTGTATTGGCTTTAGATTTGGGTTAGCAATGTATCAATTCAATTAGCCTAGTATCAATATGAACACACTTAAAGTTTTAAAAAAAAAAACTTATTTATGGCTGTGCGGCCTTGATGATTTCACATAAGCTAGCAAATACATAGTTCTGTTGATTTATCTTCAAAATTTATAAAACTATCAACATATATAGGAGAAAACTCATCCAAAGTAGTTCAGGACCAAAAATGCAACACGTTAGTCCATTCAAAATTAAATCTAAAAATTTATATCTTATATAGGTGTTTACTTACTATTTTTAACTCTTCGAAATCATTGTTTCTTATACATAATATCCTCGCCGAAAATGGCTATTGTATATTTTCATTATTATATGTGTCTTTTACTTCTTAAAGCCAAAAAAGTTAAATCTTCAAATTGCATTTTGTCACTTTACAGACAATAGATGGCAGCACACATATTAACTGTCTGAATGACATAACGCAAACAGTATTATTAACCCTTTTACAGCTTCGGTTTGTGTTGTGTTTGATCAAGACCACCTCTGGAACAAGACAGCCTCTAATACTAATGACCACAATACAATATGGTCCTTATTGTGCGTTCGAAACCGCTCCTATTCGACAAAAGTAGCATCAAAATGAGTCTAAACACTGTAAAATCGCAACAAAAGTGCAAAAAAATTGAGGGAATTGCCAAGTTCCATGTTCCACTATGACTTCTTATGTTCCATGTTCCACTATTTTCTTACCTCTTTGTTCCATGTTCTACTACTTTTTGACCCCATGTTCCATCTTCCACTATTATTTTGGCCCCGTGTTCCATGTTCCACTCCGGGGTTCCACTATCCTGTGTCACCCCCTTCATGACTATACCTTGAAGATGACACAGTGACCCAACAGTCTCTACTTCTCAAATAATAAAACTATATACTGTTAACATTTTAGCAGCAAAATATTCAAAAATATTATATCAGTATCAAGCACAATGCAACTTACACTAGCAATATCAGTTGGACTAACTTATTGAATCTTTCAATTTAAAAAGCTGCTTGTCATAGTATGAAGCTGACTGACCTGATGTCTAAATCAAAGTCCACGGTGCATTAACTACAATGCAAACTGCATGTCCTTTTAAGACTGACGGACCCGATGTATTGACGTTAAAGTCTTATATATGGAAAGATCGGTTCATGTAATCTGATTTGTGTTTCCCAAGCTATTTGTGTATGTACAATTCTATTCCCCATTTCTCTTTGTTCTTTAATGCAAGCACGTTCCTACCACAGGTGCCCAGGCGAATAATTTATATGGGATTAGAAACCATAACCCCTGCGTTGAGATGATAATTGACCAAGAAAGTAGGCTACGACTTACAGGTGCTCAAGGAAGATGGCATAATTATTTGGCATGTACCAATCGATCACGCATACGAAACCCATGATCCCCCTTGATTATAAGTGTGCTCCCCTTTTTTCTGAAAACATAGATCTGCATTATTCCTGTGATAGTCCAAAGACATGTAAGCGCCATTGGAGTATATCAAGTCGTGGGTTAAACTTACTCTCCTAGTACCTGAGCGATAAACCATGAGGGTGCTGGGTTACAGAGACTATGGTTTGGCTATGTAATGTTTTTCAGCAGCCGTCTGTTTTGGATGATGGTGACTCGGCGGTTTATCACAGCATTGTAACAATGTAGTTCCTGCAGTGTACCAAATAATGGTTCAGAATCGACCTAAAAATGAAGTAGCGGGCTACGTAGGATGAGGTAGCAACGTCCGCATCTACTGTATTCAAACTTTAACCAAGCCAGTGAAGAAGACTCTGGATCTAGAATTATACACAGATCTAATGCAATGATGTTCCACGGGTATTTCAGTGTCTATAGCTGGTTTGTGTTTTTCTTGGTTTTGTTGATGTCTTAAATATCTCTGATCTTGAAAACAAGTGTTCATATCTGATCAGTGTACAAATAACTGCTCCTATATCTGATACAGCAACTGTCGTACTAGCAATGATAAGATAAGAGGGTGGTGAACTTTCTTTCCAACCATCATTGCAGACAACAAGTTTGACCTCTGTGCATCATTACCTGTAATTGACTGTGGATATTTCACCATGATTTGGACAACCGGACTTGTGCTTTTTGTTTACTTCTATCTGACGTGTGCATTCCGGCATAATATCACCCAGTATGTAGACTATGAAGACTGTGTGGCGGTAATAAGAAAATTTTCTATTTTTAATACAACTGATAGATTAGTCATGTCTTTTGCTCAGTAATTTCAAATGTGCATAACTTTGAATAAAGATTTAGAACATCGTCAGGAAAGTATACGGCTATCTTGTGTTTCTAATACAACTATAAAGAAGACCGAACATAATCATGTTTCAGACTTTGAAATCATTACCTTGTGTACATTTTACAACGTCATTCCATTGAATAATTAGATGTGAAAAAAACCCACTTGTCTTCCCCTGAATATCAGGTGCTCAATATATTCCTCAAACCTTGTTTTGTGTTCAATGAGCCAATATCGTATAGCGTGAGCTAATATATACGGTAAATCTATATAATATTCACGGATTATTATGCCTATCCCCAAAAGTTCTTCAAAAGATCCATATTTGCCACTTAATTATAGAGGTTTAAGCCTTCTTAGTTGTACTAATAAATTATATAGTAGTATATTAAACTCTCGTATTTATGATTATTGTGATTTTCTCGATATCATAGCTGATGAGCAAAATGGTTTCAGACCAGATCGTTCTTTTGAAGATCATATTTACTCTTTGACTAGTATCATTAGAAATTGTAACGACGAACATAAACCAGTATTTTGCGCATTTATAGATCAAGAAGGCATTTGACAGAATAGATAGAGAACTACTTATGTACAGAATTTTCCCTCGAAAATGGCCATTGTACATGTTCATGATTATATGTGTCTTTTCTCTTAAAGCCAAAAAAAGTTAAATCTTCAAATTGCATTTTGTCACTATCTTTACAGACAATAGGGATGGCAGCACACATATTAACTGTCTGAATGACATAACGCAAACAGTATTATTAACCCTTTTACAGCTTCGGTTTGTGTTGTGTTTGATCAAGACCACCTCTTGAAATAAGACAGGCTCAAATAATGACCACAATACAATATGGTCCTTATTGTGCGTGTTGAAAACCGCTCCCCTATTCGACAAAAGTAGCATCAAAATGAGTCTAAACACTGTAAAATCGCAACAAAAAGTGCAAAAACATTGAGGGAATTGCCAAGTTCCATGTTCCACTATGACTTCTTATGTTCCATGTTCCACTATTTTCTTACCTCTTTGTTCCATGTTCTACTACTTTTTGACCCCCATGTTCCATCTTTCACTAATATTTTGGCCCTATGTTCCATGTTCCACTATCCTGTGTCACCCCCTTCATGACTATACCTTTGACGATGACACAGTGACCTAAATAGTCTCTATGACCCCTAAATAATAAACTATATGTTGTTAACATTTTTTAGCAAATAAAATATTCAAAAATATTATATCAGTATCAAGCACAATGCAACTTACACTAGCAATATCAGTTGGACTAACTTATTGAATCTTTCAATTTAAAAAGCTGCTTGTCATAGTATGAAGCTGACTGACCTGATGTCTAAATCAAAGTCCACGGTGCATTAACTACAATGCAAACCGCATGTCCTTTTACGACTGACTGACCCGATGTAATTGACGTTAAAGTTTTATATATGGAAAGATCGGTTCATGTAATCTGTTTTGTGTTTCCCAAGCTATTTGTGTCTGTACAGTTCTATTCCCCATTTCTCTGTGTTCTTTAATGCAAGCACGCTCCTACCACAGGTGCCCAGGCGAATAATTTATATGGGATTAGAAACCACAACCCCTGCGTTGAGATGATAATTGACCAAGAAAGTAGGCTACGACTTACAGGTGCTCAGGACGGTGGCATGATTATTTGGCATGTACCAATCGATCACGCATACGAAACCCATGATCTCCCTTGATTATAAGTGTGCTCCCCGTTTTCTGAAAACATAGATCTGCATTATTTCTGTGATAGTCCAAAGCTCCATTTGAGTATATCAAGTCGTGTGGGTTTAACTTACTGTCCTAGTACCTGAGCGATAAACCATGAGGGTGCTGTGTTACAGAGACTATGGTTTGGCTACGTCATGTTTTTCAGCATCCTTCTGTTTGGGATGATGGTGACTCGGCTGTTTATCACAGCATTGTAACAATGTAGTTCCTCCAGTACCAAATAATCGTTCAGAATCGACCTAAATATGAAGTGTTTCGGTCATTGTGAAACAGATTCAGAGTGGTCACCCTTTTAAACTGACAAAACAATTTTGAGCACCTTAAAACTAATAAATGATAAAAAAAAATATCTAATAGAGTGGTAACAAACGGAATGTCTGGTTGGACAAGGTAAATGATCTAAAAACTTTTGAATGTGATTTTGACAGAAGAAAAAATAGAAAATTTCTGAAAATTGTCGTCATGTCATAAACCTCAGTATTGTCTCTGCTCGTCAGGCTTTGACGGCAAGAAGTGTGAGAAACTGACGTCAATCAGCTTCGCGGAGGACCAGGTCAGCAGACCACTAGGGCTTTGGACTATCCGGGTTTGCTCTTCATTTGTAAGGTTTGTTTAGAAATAACGCAGTTTTGTTTTATTTCAAAATCAGGAAAATGTCAGGGAACTTTTTTTTAATCTTTGTTGGTGAAAAGTAGAATGATTCTTGAGATAAGTAAAATGTTTACATTTGTATATAAACATTTTTTTTTCACTGGAAAACACATATATATCAAATAATTTTAAGTTATTTACACTTAGATCTGAGATGGTATCTTATTGCAGCTAAAAGTAGCAAATTAGATGCACGTATGAAATAGGAACAAGGAGTTACTAGCCCAGGCACAGCACATGGTAGGGGGAGGGGTGTATTATATCCCTTTAAACACCAACGAGCAGACGGTGGGAAGCACCCAGCCGGGCCGTGGCCACGACACGTGCTATCTCGTGCTATCCGCCGCTCCCATCGTTCTTCTGAAGCAGCGGGCCACGTAGGACGGGGTAGCAACGTCCGCATCTACATCTGAAATGCAACCTACTGTTTGATGCATATTGTTTATGGTCATTCCACGATAAAAATGAACTTTTAATAGAGAGTGTGCTATATATATTAAGAAGGTTAGAACAAAATTCATACTATCTAATTTCATGATCATATGTATCACAACATTCGACCTATACTAGATACTACAAGCTACAGGGTATTCGGTATTTTTGTGTATGAATGAACACCAGTTTAATTTTTGTAAGATATTTGATTGCATTTGTTATGGGAACCAATCATGTAATCTGTTTAAAAGAACCTCTCTATTACGACCACTTGTAGGACCCACTGAAAATGGTTTCAACGGATAAGTGGTCTTTATATGGAGGTTCATACAGGAATAATTTTGAAGGATTGGGACCGAGAAAGGTGGTCTTATTATAGAGGTGGTCTTAATTGTACATTGTAGGTTCTACTATATTCATTACCGTTTACAACCATCCCAAACCGCCACTGGATTTTAGGTGAAATATTGCCAAGGGTATGTGTCTACATTTTTTGTATTTGTATTTGAATTGTAATATTCTGAATTTTCTTATGTTTCAAATTTTGGTGTGTTACGACGCTATCACATGCCTAAATAGACGTGAATTTGACTATTTAGAAGATATGTCCATGAGTGTTGTGCAGTTTGTACCTGGGAGACTGGAGAAGTATACAAATATCTGATTTTAAAATGTGAGCTCCAAATCGGTAACAGATTTTTCGAAACTATATCACATTACAACTGTTCATAAGATAAGCAATGATAAGATAAGAGGGTGGTGAACTTTCTTTCCGACCATCATTGCAGACAACAAGTTCGACCTCTGTGTATCATTACCTGTAAGTTTCTGTGGATATTTCACCATGATTTGGAGAACCGGACTTGTCCTCTTTGCTTACCTCTCCCTGGCGTGTGCAATCCCTCATAACATCACCCAGTATGTAGACTACGAGGACTGTGTACAGGTAAGACAGTTTTCTGTTTTTAATACAACTGATAAGTCATGTCTTTGCTCAGTAATTTCAAATTTGCATAACTTTGAATAAAGATTTAGAACATCGCCAGGAAAGTATACCACTATCTTCTGTTTCTAATACAACTACAAAGAAGACCGAGCATAATTATGTTTCACACTTGGAAATCATTACCTTGTGTACATTTCACAACGTCATTCCATTGAATAATTAGATTTGAAAAAAACACACACTTGTCTACCCCTGCTCAATATATTCCTCAAACCTTGTTTTGTGTTCAATGAGCCAATATCGTGTAGCGTGAGCAAATATATACGGCAAATCTATATCTATATCATTGTATCAAACGAATTCTAAGTGTACATTAAACGTCACCACAAGACATTGACTCTCACTGACAGTAATGTAGAGCATCATTGAGGAAAGTTACTTCATGTTATCATGCATTCTCAAAGTTTAGGGGGGCGTCGGGGACTCCGCTGATGGGCGTGAGCTGATGTGCCTGCTGTTTATGTGGGCGTGAGCACGTGCTGGCTGCGCATGGCACGTGTGAGGGGGATGTCCCCAGTGTTCTCTTTTTCTTGACGCTCCCTGCTGCAGGCTCAAAGTCGGAGGTCAGTGAATATTTTTTTTGTAGTTACCACTCTATTGAAATGAGAGGACACAGTGAAATTTTTTGAAATGAAATTTTTGTATATTTTTAACATTTAAATAGTAAATAGTGGGGATGGTTTTTGACGAGAATACCCCTTCCAAAAGACCGTCCTCGATAAAAAAAAAATGTAGATCCGCTCATAGAGAATATCTCTGTAAAAAGGCTTAAACTACTACGTTTTAATCGAAACCACCAAGGGTAGTGTTAACACTAGAATTACAAACAGCAGGAGCTAAATGAAGCTGCGCGATGTCCAACTCCGTAGTCCTTCGGTCCCAAGCTTTCTTACTGAAAA
>CM032668.1:29948906-30216105 GCA_019095985.1 Streblospio benedicti | reverse complement strand
GGTAATTATTTTTATTGTTGAACATTCAGTGCATTTTTACTTCATCCTATGAACTGTATAGAATATGGCTAACTGCAAATATGACAACTTGCCGCCACCTTTTCTGTGCCACAAAAAAAATATTGTAATAACATCAATGTGCAGCCCAACTTCCAAGAAAGAGTCACTACGTTCTCGTTCAGCGAACCAAGTTACCTCTGACCTGAAGGTGACCTCGATTTGGAGGTTAGGTGTGGCCACACACCACCACCACCCACGCCCTCCTTATCATAAAGCTGGGTCTGTCTGAGGAGGCCAATATTCCTACATACATACCTCCCTCCAACATCTCCCTCCAACATCTCCAACCCATGTTCGACCAATTGTTTTCTACACCATAGACATATCCTAAGTACCGGTACCGCTACTTATATCATCTTCGAAAAGTGTAAATGTGTATCTATTAATTAAACAATTAATAATCATAGGCAGATCCAGGTTGGGGGGAATGGGGGGGCACAACTCCTGTTTTTTATGGTTCGGTGATGGACGAAAGGTCGTGGACATAACAAAAAACCCTGAAAACAGAATTTTCCAATGTAAAAAGGGCGAGGGTGCGACTTCTTAGAACCACTCCCTAAATCTGCCTATGACATTGGTAAATTGATATACACGTTGTAGCCAATAAAGGGAATATAATGCATAATTTCTATACTGATCTATACTGATCCCGTATTGTAGTCTTTCAGAGCATCATATACTAAAGTATTGAAAGACACGAAATTAGCTTCACAAGAGTCCTATATTCAATAAATCAGATAGAGTGGGTGGCACATTTTACAAATGTTTCATCATTCTGATTATGATCTGGGCCTGGTGGGTCTTGGGTCTGTGCAGTAAGTGTGCGTTTCGCCTCACTGACTGATAGTACTTTTCCTCAAAGCAAACTCCCTCAACCATAAACACCACACATTTGTTCTCTAACACATCACAAAGTCTATCATTGAACACTACATCCTCATTTAATCTTTAATAGTTCCAGCAGCAGCCCTGGTTCCGCTTTTCTCGTGACAGTACAGCTCACAATGTCCCCATCAACTTCTACCACTGAGTGAAACACACAAACAAAAACCAAATCAATTTACATTGTCTCGCACGTGCTCCACAGCCTCTATCTCATCATGCGCCAAGTTTTCCATAACGACCCACATCTATCACAACGTTCTACCACATCGTCCCCATCGGTGTCCATAACGCCCCTGTTTTATCCAATAACGTCCCTCATCACTCCCAAAACGATCCAGGTGCGTCACTAGCATTGAAAAATGGTTGGGCACAATGACCATATCACCGCACAGCTATGATTTCTAGGCTTTTCCAGATGAAAATTCAGCCCAATATGACAAATTTATGAAAAACAAAATCAAGGCCCGTTCACAACCACTATGCGTCCCTACGAACCCCACTTTTCAAACCTTTGACACAACATCCTCAAAACAAAAACAAAAACACAACGTCCTCCCGCCACCGTCAGCGGCACACCTCCATGAAGTAGGTGAAGTCATCGATGCGTTCGTAGTCGTTGAGCCAGTCCCAGATCTCTGCGGTGCGGCGGGGGCTCAGCCCCGGCGGTGGGGCCTTGGCCAGGTGAGCCGGCAGGGGGCGTTTCTCGGGCGGCGAGAACGCCTTCAGGTCCTCGTAGCTGCTCCACAGACCCGCCTTCTTGTGTGGACGGAACGCGTCTTCTTTGTGCTCATCCTGAAAGATAGAGCTGTGGTCAGAGGGGAGCGGGTTTATAAGGAAGTGGGATGGGGGGGGGCGGAGGCCCGAGATGATTAGGTGTGGGGGTGGGGGAAGGTAAAATAAATAAGGGTGTGAGATTTCAAGGAAGTAGGATATGGGGGAAATGCCTTACAATTTGTGTTATTTGGGGAAAAACCTGAAAAGTTAGGGGTTTGGAAAATTAGGCAAAAAAATGGAGATGAAGGATTTCTTGACCTCTAATAAACCGCCCTGTATAGTGAGTAAGGATGGGGCAACAGAATCAAAGTACGAAAAGGGTAAGGATAATTTATTAACCCAGGGATTTTTGTGAGAATGTCATAACCTCATATTCATGATGACTAAAACATGAGCAGCTGAGTTGAGGTCAGATTTTACTCATCATAATACTTTGATCATTTTAGAATGATTATATTAATTTTAGAATGATATGTATATATCATCAAATTAAGATAGCAGCGGTGCCGTGATTTAAACACATGTCACATAAGCTATGATTTATAAGTGGTCATATATATTTGGAGCTATAGCACATTCTAGACAAGCATACTGGACTTACTGAATGCTCATCCGGTGACCTGAGTGTGATATCAGGCAAGATATTGACATGCATGAATGATTTGCGCGACGCGACTCCTGGTCCCCCGGCCACATGGACTGTACCCCTCCTGTGGATGTCCGGGGCGTCACCTGCCTCCTTCCTGTAAGTCAACATGCATAGACTTTGTTTACACTGCGGCGTTCACAAATGCAGTGATACTTTGAGATGAAATGCACTCATTTAGTTTTACTCATTAACCAATCATCCTATCCTTAAATTACAGTCTCACAAACAGACATGTATGTGCCAATGCACACACCAACACACACTCACACACGTACCTAGCAGATGGTGGGTCATCGTCATCATCACGGATCGTGTCGCGTAGGATTCTCTCAGCTTCCTCTTTCAATTTGAGTGCCTCAGGAGGAACCCGCGCTTTGAGGGGCAGAAACAGGTCAGACCTGGAACACATGACAGAAACAGGTCTGACCTGGAAGTCATGGCAGAGACACAGTTCAGATATTGAACATATAGCAGATTCAGGTAGCTAGGATGTGGAACAAAATCAACCTAAAAATTGTTTTGTATACAGCATGAAAAACTCATTCAACAGCATTTATGTCCCAATTTATCTTATCCTTATCACAAGGAAGCAAACCAATTCAAATATGAAATACTTAACGGGTCATTTTGCACGTATCACACATCACTGACCTGGGCCGCATGTCCTTGACCTCCCCGTTGAGGCGGCGTGCGCTCAGCCCCGTGTTGGGAGCCGAGTACGAGTAGCTGGTGCGAACCTGAAACCACAGTGTTCATTACCCACTTTCACATTTAGATTTTAAAGTTTTGAAATATCATAGATTTGTTTGATTTCATATTTTGTCAAGTTATCAGTGTTCGAAATCGATAGTAAATTGTATTTCCAATTTGAAATTTAGAATTATTTTGGAAGAAAAGCATTATTAACTTTGAGTAATTGAACCATGAGTTTATATCATATTCGTTATAACGTTTTCACTGTTATTTCTACTATCATTGTTTAAGTACTAAATTTATACTTTCACAAACCCGTTTTGGAATGTATTCAGTATTCATGAATGCTATATGGTAGACATTTATATTGTATTGTAATAGATGTGCTCTTATTTGGAGGATCTAGTACGAAGCCCACGACTCCTGACACAGCCAGTCTAGAATAGTGATCTCACTTACAGCCTCTGACTCCATGTTAAGTCTATAGTCTGGTGAGGACTTGGTGAGGCGCGATCCTCGTGGGGGTTCCAGGGGCCTGCTCCTGCAACACACAGCCGGGTAAAAGATCAGTGAAAGGACCTGTATCCCAAATCACTGAAAAATCCTCTATGCAAAATCAGTGAAAGAAGCTATGTACAAGATCAGTGCCATGGACGTACCGTGTGTTGGGTGTGTGGTGATGCCTCGCGGCCGCGTTCATCCATTCCTCGCCCGCACGCCCTGCATGGTCATTGTACGGTTCGGTGAACATGGCGCGCAGGTCAGTGCGGTACTGACCGTCCACCGACAACCGTGTCTTGTCCACGGGCAGCACGAAGCCCACGCCTCCAGACACAGCCAGTCTAGAATAGGCAAAAGCAGGGCTGGTCCAAGTACTTTTCAACCGTAACTTAGTAGGAGTACGATTAGTTTATATATTTTGATGCACTAGTAAAGACACGATCAGAGGTTGGGGGATCTACTTTTTACATTCCAACTTACCTTTGAAACTATACTTTACCTGTTCAAAGATAAGCAGCAAGCTGTACATGTAGCTTTAAAATACTGGAATGCCCACATACTATAAACATTTAAAATGTGGGACCATTGTGGTATTTACAACCTATTTCACTGAAAGAGTCTTTATGCACGTCCTCACCTGGCAATAGCGTTCTTCATGTCGGGTATCGCGGGCAGGTCAAATATGTCCGCGGCGGCGGCCTGCTGCCGGCCTGCCACGGCGAGACGGGCGGTGGCAGCCCCGTCCCCAGCGACAGACGGCTCCGTCTCCGCGATGGTGGACAGAGAGGCTGGGCGGGGAGGGGGCGGGGCGGGGTCACGCGCTGATGGGGGATAGATACAGAATGTTAATCAATTGAATAAATACCCTATTGAAACCTGCCATTTCGTATTTGGCCCGACGAAGCTTCGGAGACAAGAGGGAAAGTCTTGCTACGGTTTTGATAAGTATTTATTAAATTGATTGAGATTTTGAATAACGAAATCCAATATGAACATACACTCGTTAGACAAAGAACGGTATGGATTGATCGACTAATTTTCAGACAAATCCATTTTAACTTCTTATCTCAATGAATTTATCTCAAAATTAGTCCATCAATCCATATGAAAATGAAATCCAAGAAATCTATTTGAAAATTAGTTTGACACTTGATTTTGCTCCTCTTTTTTCTTATTTCGTGTAATCAAATGAAATATTAGTTGATGTCTAAGTGTTGTTCTTCTAGGGCACTTTTCTGCTATATAGAGCAGTGGTAGATCCAGGATTTCCAGGTATGTGGGCACGTATGTATAGACTGTTCAAATATAATGTGTTAGCTATAGCTTCAAAATATAATAAACGTAGTATCAGATATTAGTTTCAATGATTACGATTGCTTTAACAAGTGCAACATCCAGGATAATGTGGGCAAAACCAGTGGCAGGTGAGTAGAGCTGTGGCTGTGTATTTTTGGTGTGGTCAATTTTTAACATTTTTCATCAAATAATAACTGTGTGTGAGTGTCTACCGGGATATAATGACAAATAATATGTCATATTTTTTTACTTATTTGGTCAATATGCACGAATTCAATGCCCCCATTTGCGCGGGCACTATTCACCAAATTCAAATATTTAATTCATGCATATTGACCGCGGGACCATGACATATTCCTTCAATGTACAAATGTATTACTTCCCCCTACCCCCACCCCACCCCCAGGTTTCCACCTGCACCCCCTCTGTACCTCTGTTGTTGCGGGGCCGGGCCGGGGCGGCGGCGGCGGCGGGGTGGCGGCCGCTGCTTCCCGTCACGCTACCAGGGTCAGCACCAGGCGGTAGCACGCGCCGCCGTGACGTCACGGACGCCTCCATCTTGGAAAAATGAAAGTCACGTGCTTGGTGATTTAAACCAGATATTGATACAAATTATGGGGCGGGGAATGCTATAGTGAGTAGCAGATGCTTTTATTTCTGCTAACCGAGCATAGTTGGAGTAAATATGAATTTATGTACGAATGCGCATTGTTGTTTTCTTCTTATGGTCTTATTCTTTTCAATTTGAGTGTTTCATAGACAAAATCTCATGGTTTATATATGTAAATGTTTTATGGCAGATGTGACAGAAGAAAACTATAGACTCTGAACATGGACAAAGAAGTCCACATATTTAGAAATAGATCTTCCAAACTTGTTATATTTCACTTCATGGCATATACTATAAACTGAAAAAGATCCTCCAATCCATTGTTCCCAACATCGTGGTAGTGGGCATGGGGTATGTATACCACTATGAATTACAAAAACTACGCCATACACATAACTTACACGAATAGGTAAGCATTTGCTTACGCAATATTAGGTCTAGTCTAAAAACTCTCGGTTCACACATAATCATTGTTATAACGCCTACAGCAATACATATACCGGTACATTGAATGATTCTATGATATTTTGAGTACAATCTAGTTTGTGTCACACAGTGAAGTCGCACTCACAGTCTGTGACGAGGCAGGTATACGCCAAATGAAATAATTCTCATCACATTTTAGAATAGTTCATTTGATTGCAATTGCCTATCAACTCGGCATATTATTATTATCTGGAATAGAGAACGTGCAATGTTACAGTCACAAACAGCTACGGGCTATGTATTAAAAGGCGCTGTAGTGTGATTCTCTGATGTCAAAATGAGAAAAAGCGTGAAATGGGGAGTAGGGGGAAATGCGTAAATACCGTCTCAAACGAGAATGGAGTTGATAGGCTACGAGGTTCCCGTGTTTAGTGTTAGCAAGTCATCCGGGCTGGCTATTATACAGAAATGTGTAGGCCTAATCCCCCCCCACACACACACACACACACACACACTCCCACCCCACCTCCACACCAAACTAAAAATGGCGCCCATGGTCAAATCAGGCAACATTTGTGATCATCTGTTGTAAATGCACATAAATGTAACGCGTGATGTGTACAAAAGGACTTTACTCTGCTGTTGAAATTCTGCAGTTTTGATGAGTAGTTGGTCCATGATCCTATTTACCAACACGTTATAAACAAGTGACATTTGCATTCATCATTATTGATCCAGAGCCAGTTCAAATAGACATATATCTGTGCGTTGTGTATAAGCTAGTCATGGGTGTAGACATAGGCTGTGTGCTCTATCTCGGTGTGGGGTGTGCAGGGTATAAGGACAGCAGCTTTATAATGCTACCTCAGTGTTAGATAGGGGTTGTTATACCATACTAGCTCTGTATTAGATGTAAATGTAAATGTGGTGGTTTATAGTCCTGATCCCAGTCTTGCTCTCATTACTTTACAATTTACACCAAGTCATTGGCACACGTAGTGATCATCAATTGATCATTTCTCATATACTTGCATCGGCAGCACATTCAGCGCACAATGCTCATCACTCGCACACTCACTCACGCACTCTTCCAACCCAATGACCTGTACCTATTTAACGTGTAGGTACCACGGAGCCGTGTGCAACTTGTTAGGGGTAAGTTTGCTCAACACTTGCCATCAGGCCCGACCGGGAATCGAACCCACGACCTTCTGGTCACGATTCCAACTCCCTAACCATTCGGCTACGGAAGCAGATAGGGGTTATACCATGCTGGGGCTGTGTTAGAAACAGTTTTTACACCAGGCTAGGGCTGTTTTACATACGGAATGTACCATGCTACCTGAGCTCTGACTGTGTTTGAGCGAAAACAGTTGAAAGGGTTCCTTGTTTGCTTTTGTTTGTTGTTTTTGTTTTGTTGTTTTTGTGGTTCTTTTCTTCTTCTTTTTTCTTCTTTTTTCTTTCTTTTTTTCATTGTGGGGTGGTAATTCCGGCCTATGTCAAAACGAGGATCAAGTCAAACGTTCCTGGTGCAGTTGTGACTTTTCATATTGACATGAATATTGTCGTGGTGCTGAAGGTATTTTGTATGCAGCATCACGATCGGTACACTGGAAGCATGGTGCAAATATGCAGCTTTGTGAATTGTTAAGATTTTGTCTGGGTTCTATCAAAGATTAACTGTGCAGATTGTGTGATCCATCAACCAATTCCATCTGTCATGGTGGCAAACATTGCACAGTTTTGTTTGATTTTATTTTGCTGATCACTTAGTTTGGACTCTCAGAACTATGAGAACGTCTATTATAGAATGTAAATTCTAGACGATCACCATGATATTTTGCCGCTTATAATTCTATCATATGAAGAAAAATCAAATTAACATCCCCTTTCAGCCTTGATTTCATTATGAAAAATATTTTATGCCAATAATTTAGGGGTCGGAGTCCCTGGCCTGTCAGCCGTGATATTACAATATGCACTCAGATTTACGAAAATATCTTATAAACTAAAAAAAGATGTTGATCGTTGTTTTTTTTACTGTTACTAAAGACACTTTAGTGCGCACCTATAAAATATGTAGCTAACAGAGGACAGCACTGCATAGTTGCATTTATATGAATTTCTGACACATGGAAGCATGCATGATCCTTTAATTTGCCAATGTTGGCCTTTTTCAAGGGTTGGGTAGGGGTGATGAGACTATAAGATTTTTTTTTTCATGTGGCCAGTACATATTCGTATCCAATAATATCAACTAATGTTGTTGTTGTTGTTGTTTTTTATTCAAAAAAATATGCAAACTGTCACATAAAACAGGCCTATAATAATAGAATCTATATAATACGATCGATGTACGACAAATATGTATGTACATTAATACCTGATTGTTCTGTAATAAGAACGGTCCACACTAATATACGTCACAATATACGTTGTTTGAGTGACATTGAATATCTCTGTTCATAATGCACGGGTGCATAAAACAAACCCAGTCGATAACAATATATTGTAATCAATAATCTATTTGGGCACTTTGACAAATGATATTTACCTTTTCAAGATTGCTATCTACAATGTAAAAACAATCTCCCGTGATTGTCACCTAGCAGTCAACCTGTAGATAATGTTAGGTTACTGGAGAAGTACTCATAAAAATAGATATCTGATCCTCTAGTAATTCCCCCTACATAATAAACAGCTCGTCTTCCAAATAAATGATCATGATCAAAATTTGATCAGGATTTCAACACGTTTATGTCAAGCAGCAGAAAGCATTATCATCGAGTAGAAATCAAGTTTAACGATGAGATTAAGTGTTTGTATTGAGGAGGCCATTGGGTGTGTTGCTCCAAGTGGGCTGCACTCATGTCAACACATTCCAATCCAATATTATTTCGGGTGTATTTTAATGGACACACGGAGTGGAATTAGTTTCATTATTTTCAATTTTTGTTTTCAGTTGATGCATATGTTCTCGTGGTGGTACTTCATTTTGGTGTGTGATTGTGATTATGCTTTCTTCTTCACTGTTGAAAGCCCACTTATGCCTCTGTTGTCTTAATTCCGTAGTATGTAAATTAATTACAACTAAAATCCAACAACCAGCTCCACAGTACAATGAAATCCATTTAGTAAAAACATATTCGGTATATTGACCTCGAAAATGGACCGAATAGCAGCATGAACGTTGCCAGTTCGAATCCCTGGTTACCTCCATAGCAATTGCGTTTATGTACCGACGGCGGTGCTACAGTTGGTCATTAAGTAAAATATATCATTTTAATTTGTAAAATATTTTCTTTCTCACTGCTTTATTTATCAAATAAACAAATCAAAGTAACAAAATATTTAACTAGTTTCGAGATCTGCAGTCTCCTTTTCAATATTATTTTAAATTTTCATTCTAAACTTTGCTTCAAAATTGTAATCACAGAGTGTTGCACGACTATGATAAACCCAATAAATTATAGTCCACATAGCTATTTAAACTGTAGATACAAAATGCTATAAACATAAAAATGTGAACATAATTATTATATATACTCAATTATATAAAAAAAACTGTGGCTAATGGCTATCTATGGCACTAACAAGGCACCAAATGGGAAAATGACATCTTCTTTAACAATCCTATATGTAATTTTATATGGGTATTTCTCTATAATGTACGGACAGGAAATAATTAAAGGCTTTCTTACTCTGATAAATCCTGAAGTGAACTCTATAAAAGTATTCCTTATTTGCTCAATCTTAGTTACTCCTCTCGAAGGCTGTAGCTCTATTTGCCATTATTACTGGGCTTTAAAATAAAACCCAGATTACATATTTAAAATATAACGTAATCTTCTAAACTTTTAGGTAAATTACACCTATTAATCCGTAGAAACTGACGAATATTGACTATTGATTTAATATCTCGTCTGTTGCATAGACTTTTGTCTTTTCATTGGCTGATCGATTTTCTTTCAAAGGACCCCATTGACATTGGGATTACATACTAGACTCAGAAAGAGGCCTTTCAAATGGATAAAGCAAAGCTACATTAAAAGCGCTTTCAGGGGTTCCTCAATACATTTTGGTTTGGCAATATGCACAAGAATAGTCCGTAAAATAGGCTTGATTGGATAATAATTTGTCTGTTGCCATTTTTTGCATTGGCTATCTGGTTGCGTTGTGTCTAGGCTTTGAGTTGTTGAATCATAATGTATACGTAGGTTTGCGTTGTGTATTGTCAATGCCTTTGACAGATGCGTACTTACAGGATTGAATGTAGGCCTCGAGGGTTGTGTCTTGGTCAAAGAGTGTGGTCAATTTCTTTGTGAGTGTTCAGCACTGTTATAAAATTCATTAGAAAAAAACTAACTTACATAACCCGAGCAAAATTAAGCAATGAGCACAAAAATATTTGATTCCTCCATAGAATAATGAAAAATTATAGTTCCAGTTTCATTTAAGTTATTCCACTGTGCAAAATGTATGCTAAATCTTAAGTATTTTGGACGGATCTATTTTGGGTATCTGTTGCACACTACAATCATGGTGACAACCATGCCATGCCAACTGATTCACTAGTATAGGTAACATTTTTTATATATGTAAAGCTTGCCTTCATCACCCAACTAGAGGTTAGGTAGTCACATCGCTGTGTTCATTAGTACTCCGTATACAGTGATGGCTTTCATCCAATTAGTGCCCCTCCATTCCTTCCATTCACACTATGACCATCAGCGTTAAAAGCTCGGAGCGTCAAACGTAAATGCCTTGTACGTCACACGTACAAAGCCGCACGTCAGAGGAAGCAATATCCGGGCTCCGTGAGCTGCGCATACGCGGGGCTTCCCTGGAAGATTGCGGGCAGACGACAGGCTTCCCGAGGCTCGGCTTTCTCAGCGCAATCTGCTTTTACGACATGCTGTAATAGTGTCTGATGTTGTGCGTAAAACCGGTCGAGTAATGGAGAAACTGCAAAGAGGGTTGGGCCGCCGGAAAGCCGATTAGGGTAACGTATACGCGACGACGGCGCGACTTTTTAATCCCTCTTCTATGGTTCCACGGGGAAACTGGCCGGTTCTGCATGAATTTGAGCTCAAATGTCCTGCTTTGTGGCATTTTTTCTAATGCAGAATAAACAGAATTTTGTATCAAAAGTATTGGGATCAGCTTAGAGAGGTCGAGAAGCGGTTCCGCTGATGATATCTCAGGAACGAATGGGGCCTACTATGAAAGGCTTTGTCTTTAAAAAAAAGTTGTGTTGACAGAGATAGAAAGTTTATAGAAACACTGGTCTTGTATAGGACCATGATATTCTGTAATGATGTGAAGTGCATATTGAATTGAGAATACGCAGCAGCAACAGCGATCGACGACGACGACGATGACAGCAACAACAGACAAACGAACAAGCTAACTAACAAACAAACTCAAGGCAACAATCAAACCTACAAACAAACAAACTACAACCTACAAAGAGTTTTCCGTCGAACCTCACTCTCTCCCTCATACGCTCCCTGACTCCCGCACTACCGCAACTGAGACGCCTGCAGGCGGCGGATCTCGCCATCATTTACTTATTTCCTGACGATACGGTCAAAAATGGCGCCCGCCCAGCCCACCACACGCGTGTGCCCCGTAACTGACCATAAGGCTGGGACTGACCACTACCTGCTCAGCCCGGCTGAGTGCCGTGAGCGCCGCCGCCGCCGCCGCCGCCTCTCACCTGTAATTACGGGGCCGCCGGCGACAGTAACACGACACCAGGTGTAATCCGCGCCGCCGCCGCCACCGCCCGCGGCTGGTGGTGTGTGGGTGTGTTGGTGGGGGGGAGACTCACTGATAAAGCTCGCTTCTTCTTCTTCTTTTTCTTCTTCTTCTTCTTCTTCTTCTTCTTCTTCTTCTTCTTCTTCTTCTTCTTCTTCTTCTTCTTCTTCTTCTTCTTCTTTTTTTTCTTCTTCTTATTCTTATTCTTATTCTTCTTTTGCCTCTTCTTCGTTTTCTTCCTCGTCGTCTTCTTCTTCTTCTTCGAATTCTTTTCTTCTTCTTCTTCGAATTCATGCTTCGAATTCTTCGAATTCTTCGATCGATTTTATGCACAGTATCAGGAGACTAGTCGTGTATTGGCAAAGACAATCTTCCCTTTAATTGTACTAAGTGGTCCTGGGAAAGCTATAGAAGCATGTGTTTTCAAAACTTGCTTTGTGTATTTCTCATCTTCTGTCCAGCAATGCAAAATCACTGGCTGTATAAACCATTGGTGCAGCCTTTGTCAAGTCCAACCTTATCATTATAAAAACCTATACTATTAAAAATTTGCATTTGATCATTTTGATGTCTTCCGACCATCAATAACTTTAGCTCACTGTACCACGTATTGTCAGCACCATAAATATTGGTCTTCGCTATACGATATTTACCTACCCGTCAAGATGCTGTATGCGCAAATGTAATGTACGTACCGTTATGCACCCAGTACATCAGCGCATACATCTTTAATCATATTTTGAGGGGGCCACATTATTTTAGGTCATGTGTATACAATTATTTCATTTTGGGGTGGGGGGTGGAGAGGGGGGATTCACTGACATCGTCTATTATTAACAAAGGTGCTACTTTGAAAAATAAAAGCTATAAATGTCCCTTACATTTAATTACCCCCTTCACGTTTTAACAGCCACCTCCTGCACAGGCATGTGATCACCTATATTCAATGATGCACGATTGCCAATCATGGCAGCACGCGTCAGAACTGAGGTCCTGTTACCCTCGCTCTCGTCTGACCACTAGGCGAGTGGGGTCTGAGCGCCAGGCCGACTTTGGTGCCCGTCAGGGGGAAAATTAGTGCTAACGGGGCGTGAAATTAGCGGTGCTGTGTTATTAGGATGTAGTGGTCAGTGTGTTGGTCAGTGTGTTGGTCAGCACAGCTTGTGTACAATGGTTAATGAGTTTGAGTTGTTTGAAGCTCGAGGATGATTTCTTGTTTTTTACCTTGTTTTCTGTTTTCTTGTTTATCGTATTGGTTGTTTATTGAACTGTATCTTCTTTTCACTGGTTCGCTCGTGAATCTCGTTAAAATGCTTGTTTTTACTGGTGGTGTTTGTTGTATGTTTTTATATGATTATAGATTTGTCTTTTCCTGTTGTTTAAATCTGTATGTGCTGTTGCTTTGAATTTCTTTATATTTTCCCTCTTTGTGTGGGTCGGAGTTCAAGTGGGATTCTCATGATACAATTTTGGCCTATAAAACAATTAGCTATTCTGGGTTATTAGGCAGCGGTAACTTTTATGTGCATTGACTATATGGAATTGTTGCTGTTTTGTGTATTTTGATCACCATACGGGCTTTATGGCTATAATATGTTTACATTCTGATTTTGTTAATTATGCCTAGAGGCCTACTATAACTTTCGTTACCTACATCAAATCTATACATCAATAGGCCTTCCTGAATACCATCGAAAGTCTTACAAAAACACACTTGTTCACTTTCAAATATCAAATACTATCTATTTCATGGGAAATTGGGTATAGCGGTTACAAGCCCTGGGCAATCTGGTAATACCCAAACACAACAGACAACAGATCTGTATGGTCATCAATTAATCTTACTTGACCACTCACATACCTTGCCTGCCATTTTTCCATTATAAAAAAAACACCGTCAAACGGCCTTTAACTTCAGACAGCAACAACGACAAAATCACCAACATCCCTTAAGTGAAAAACCTCAAAAACCAACAAAATCACAGACAATAAAAATGCTCTGGTCTCAAACATCCCACTAACAGCGCATCAAAGCCGCCGGCCGCCGACCCGCCCTCTCGCGGGCTAATCCCAAACGACAACTCGCCCAGGCCGAGATCACGTGTTACCCGAGAACCCGCGAGAGCCGACGCGCCAAACGAAAAGGGCGCTCCGTGTCCCCCCGTGTTGTGTAAGACCCGGCGGCGTCGGGGTGCGTGGGCAGGGATCAGCCGTGATTTGAGCAGTTGGGCCTTTGGTTGCGGTCACCGGGGCCAGGGTGGGGAACGGAGCTGTTTTTTTTTACGGCGCATACAACATTTATATTGGCGGATACTCGGGTGATTTTGGTGAGAGGTCGATTAAATATACGGGTTGTATGGTACAAATGTAGTTTATTTGGACGAGTTGGGTGGTCATCTGGACTACTCCCAACTGCTAGTCATCTATAGTATGACTATAGTACTAGCAAATTTCTCAAACGTATGCTACATGTACTCTTATATGATCACCACCCTATGTCAATGCCATTTCGACCGCTTAACAAAACTGCTTGCAGATCTAGATCTTTCTCACGCATATCTTACTACACCCATGTATAGCCTCTAATTCCCGTAACTTTTAAAATTCCAGCACCGTTTAAATTGAGGCCTACATAAGTAGATTTAACTTCTGAAGTTGATGTCCAACCCTCAAGGAATCGAACAGCGAGGGTAAAGAGAAATCTGGTGCGAAAATATTGATGTTGGTGTCGTAACATCGGGTACGTCTTGTGATTTCGCCCACATAAGTGTTGTTACGGCCTGCAGACGAAAAACACTTTCCCGCTCCAAAGGCGCAAATATTAGCGTATATTTGCACCATATACGTATTTGTTGGGCTTCTGATGGTCATCGAGTGGTCAATATTGGAACAGCGGCATCTTTTACACCTTACACCTATAGTTGTTTGAAATGCAGTCTAGAAATTTCTTATTGATGACAGAATTTCAATTTTCATTTTGAGGGCTCACATCAGCGTCTATCTGCATGTTAAATATTGTTGATAAAATATGTTTTAAATAAAATGTATACAAAACCATTTTCTCTTTGCTATTTACACTATTTATATAATCTACATCACCTCTGTATACTAGGCCTTTCCTAAATAACAAAATACATGTTTTAAATATGGGTTTGAGGAAGGATCAAAATATTACCAGACGGAATGAGGATTGATATAAAAAGCAAGTTCAGTGAGAATTGAATAACCTCCAAACCAATTAACTTGAAATTGAGGGAACCTATCCCATTTCTACAACACAAAACTGAGTAACCCTCACCACAATTTCACCGACCCCCTTCCTTTTTCAATATGTGAGTCTGTCCTAGTATAACTGTCAGGGTCACCTCCTGTACGAGGTGACAAGTCAGTGATATCCTCTGTACATGTTGTACACGAGCTGGCCTTGTGCCTTATTTTTGCCCATACGGTTCTCTCGTTCAATATAAGTATTTGGTGTGTTTTGAAAAGTTTGAAAAGGAGGTTTAAAATCGAAAACAGTTAACAGTTAGTGAAAGGATGACGCACACATTTAAACTTTGGTAATTACTTTGAGGCAAGAGTAGCAGAAAAGAGCAACAAAATATAAATGACTATCTTATTCAAACAGTTATTTACATGAAGCTTCCTGTCTCGCACGCTCACCTATAATACTCACACCGTAGAGCTTCCACTGCTCATACTCAATCCCCCATCTACCTGCCTGTCAACATCACAACATCTCAATTAGCGGCGGCGGCCGTAATCCCCCTCTCTCTCGGCAGACGACATCAGCGCGCCGTCAGCCAATCAGCGCCCGCCGCCGCCGGCCGGGCCGCCCGCGGACAACCAATCAGCATCCAGCTGCCAGGTCTGAGCCGAGCGCAGCCGCGTGAGCACTTATAAGGTGGTGCTCATCTTGTTTGGGCGACTTTTGAGGGTTCCCGGCTCGTCACTGCGGGGCTTGAGACTGAGACTGCACGGAGAGACGCAAGGACCGCGGCACGATACCGGCAAAGGCTTGAGAGGAAGACTGAAAAGTAAGTGTTGAGTGGTTGTTGCTGCCGTGCTGCCTTGTTTGTGTGTGTGCTTGAGTGGGGGTCTATTTGTTTGTATGTTTGACTTGTTCAGCGGGCTGTTTATGTTGTGGATCGCTTACGAGGGGTCACTGGTGGATTTTGGATATTTGCACGTCTGCAGGGAGACAAGGTTTTGTCTATCTAAATAAGAGGAATGAGTAACTGAAATGGATTTTTTCTCTGTCTGGTAAAGCGTTGGAAATATAGTGTGTGCTGTACTGATGTGCTACTTTCTTTTTAGTATATTTTCAAGACGAACACTCAGACAATTTTGAAGTAGGAAAATTTATTTCATCTTCTAAAAAAGAGAGCGGTGAACATTTACATTACTTATCAGATTTAGCTTAAAAAGAAAGATAATGCTTGATGAAAAAATGGAAGTGTCAAATAGGCCGTTATTCGTCGCGATATTAATACGCCAAGGTGATAAAAATTGGGAGAAACCAGACGAATTCTGCGTGATCAAAGATGGCCGCCGCGGCAGCCGAGACTTGTCGGGTCTCGCATAATATCGAATAAATCTCGTTTTGAAGAGAAAGAGCGACTCGCAGGTCGTCTTTTCCATGGGTTCATGAACCCACACAACGTAGCACAAGATTGCGTCTATATAAGCCGGTTCTGCTAAGGAGGAATCTTGTTCACAGAAGGATAAGGATACACATTAGCTTGAAATACGTCTACAAAATTAAAATGGTTTCTTTATAATAGAGCTAGATGTATAAAGGTCTATGTGGAAAATAGTTTTGACTATGGTATTTTTTTTAAGTAAAACTCTGTGACAATAGCAGTTTTGTTTTAAGCTGTATAATCATGTTATTGTTCTAGCCGATACATTAACCACTTGGAATAACAGCAGGATGTGATTGAACCATTCGCTGGAAATCACAAATGGTTGAAAATGGCTATTTATTATCATACGAGCGAAGAAAAAATGTTCTATAAGAATTTCTACCCATTGATTTGGATAATAATTGATTAGGAAAGTGTAAAGGGTCAAGACTGACAATGAAAACGCGGAGATATTAATTAATTCAGTTGCAGAAGTTTTTTATTCACATTGTTTTTACGTTTTGCATTGTTTTTACCAATCATATGTATGAGACATTATACCGAGTTATTAGGCCCCAGCGACTGCTATATTGACACCCAATCCATTAAATAACAAGAAAACTAATCTACGCCAGTCATTTCATTGCAACAAAAGCACAAATGCAGCCCAATAGTGGCCTACAGGTTTATTTCTCTCAAGGAAAATATCCTCAGTGTTTATGGACATATATAGTCAGGGATGATGTATACATTTTGTCACGCTCAACACAAGTGGAACATTGTTCTTTTTTTTCTTTTTTTCTTGACACCTCCCCATCCTCCACTCCAATAAAAGGAAAAAAGAGTCAGAAAAGTGGAAATATGAATTGTGTGATATAATCGAAGAAAATCTACACCTTGTTTTGCGAGATCATATTTATTTTATATAACTACTATTGCATATATACCATATGCTATGAAATAACTTTAATATATACGAGGCACATAAATAATAATATTAAATGAGGAATTCTACTGTGTACCATTTTGATGTAATAAACATTTAGGTAGTAAATAGTAGAATTCTGCAATGAAATAATTTAGCTCCCACAAAAAGTGGAATCTCATAACTTGACACCCCCACTCCAATCCAAGTGAAACAATGTTCCACTTTTGTCGAGCGTGGCAAAGTATACAATCATCCCGAAAGAATGTAGGGAAGACCTCTTTTCTTTTTTTTTCCCATTTCTTTTTTCTTTGTACTTTTAAGACTGGTTTGGGGTAGAATATTTATGCATTCATGTATGTATTTTTTTTTTCTTAAAACGAATCATCGACAGCTTAGGAATACGCCGTTTTTGGACATACATGCTCATATTACATCATGATCGTGTATATGGCACGTAGAAAAATTATGGAAACAAACGCGATTGCTCCCATCGAACATTTAAGCTAGACCATATCTGTATTGAGACCTCCCAAAGCCAACCCGTCAGTTGGTCTTGATAGAAAGCTCGTACCGCAAATAAAAGCAATAATGGACCGAGAAGATGAAAAAAGAATTGGACTATGATCACGACCTATGGGAAATTACCTGAACTTTAATTCTTATAATATTTTGTGTTGGTGATAAAACGCCAAGTGCTTGGGAGTCGCTCCCGCACACACTTACAAGTAGCAACCAAAGAACAGTGACAAAAGACAACGTGTGCTACCGACCTCTGAACACGGCACAGTAAGCGGCAGGATGAACCTGGAGATCTCGCTGGATCTGGACTCTCTCCTGAAGGACGCAGCGGCAGCCGCGGCGGCCGCGACGCTCCAGATGCGGCGTGGCGGGGCTGCGGACACGGCCGTCACCATGACAACGGCAGCCGAGCAATGCCCGTATGTAGTGAGACTGGGGTGGGAGGAGAAATAGCAGCGGGGTGGTGGGTCTTGTGCGGAGGGATTCTGTGTAATAGGGTACGGTTGGGCTACGGGGATACGGTAAGATATGTAATTGTAATATGCATTTAATACCACAAACAGTAGAACCTCTCTGTCCAGACCACCTCTAACTTAATGTAGAACCATTTCCCAAAATCCCAAACGTACGTACACCTCTGTAAAGAGACAGCCTTTCTCTTGAGACCACGTGAGACCGGTCCCGCGAGTGGTGCTGATATAGAGAGGTTCTACAGTACATTGTAGTATACGGTGCGGCGATCACACGGTTGTTGGGGAGTGCACATAAATTACTTCAAATTTTCTCAATTCGCGCCAAAAGTGCGTTAAATCTCAATGTGTCTTACATAAAATTGAGTGACGCCACCCACCCCCCTTTTGTAACATTTAAAATTGAATGACCCCCTCTTGGACACTGTAAAACTGAGACCCCCCCACCCCCACCCCCCACCCCCACACACACCAAATGGCCGACCCCCTCTGGGAGGTAATTTACGTATGCTCCCTTATGTGCACAGTCATTACTTTTCAACTGGTTGGACTGAGCACGATAATATTTGGTTATGTGTTAGGTTAGGCCGATCCAGGTTTTCAGAAAAGGTACAATTCAAGAATCTCGTGGGTTTCGCGAGAACCATTGTTGGATTAGCGGACATGACAAAAAGGCAACGAAAACGAAAACGTTTGGTGGGAAGGAGGGTGGGGTGGCGTTCTCCCAGCAGCTGCCTGCTAATAAGGATCAAATGAAATGTACACACTGTACCTTGAAACTGGGTACAACTATGGTATAGGTATATGCTTCATGCTACATGCCGAATTCCCTTTACATATACAGCACGGTATAAGAACTAATATCGTGCCATGAATCTGAGCACGCGCTCTCTGCCAACGTCTATTGGCGTCTACAGCGTCCTGGAGTTGATTAGAGAAACCCGCAAGTGCTGGAAACATGCTACATGAGAACCTTCATAAAGAGACCACACCGCAGACAGGTGGTTTACATGAATACCTGGTCGTTGTGGATGTTCACGGTGGTCTCTGTATGAAAGGCTTAGAGTCCACATGATTTCATTACGTACGCTGTCTATCTATAGAGGTTGTCTTAGTTGGAGGTTCTGCGTGATGTGTGGTGCTGTATCATTCATCCGTTTGCTCAAAACTTGCGCATTCATTCTTCGGCAGCGAAGTTATGAATATATCCAGTTATACTCATGCATAGAACCTCTCATGATTTTAAAATCATGATGCACGCTATAATTTTTCCAAGAAGACATTTAGAAGACATCCATCCAATTAGATATTCATTGTAATAGTCAAACACAATCATATAGAAACCTCTTGTAAAAATGAGCACAATAAGGACAATGCATTTTCATGTCTTCCATCAACAAAAACTTGATCAATTACATAATTAACAGCACGGCCGTACTACCCCGCCCCCTCCCACCCCCCTATCACTCGCCGACGCCCCCGCCCCGCCGCCACCACTCACATCACCACCCGTCAATTAACGTGCCCAAGACACGTGACCGCCAATCACAAGATGGCGGACGCAGGAAAAAGACGAGCGCTGTAGTCTCCTTCAACTATGCGGCGCTCATAACCTCCGATAATGAAGAGTCTGCTTGAACGAGGCGGCTGCGATCCCGGCGTCGCAAAACACAAAACAACATGTAAAACGGCGCATTTGCGTAATGAGTTCGTTGCGCTGCGCGACCTCGGCGTATTGTGAACGCTCGGGTCGTTGTCAAGACGGACAAAGGCGGCGTGTGCCGGCCGTGGCGATAGCGCGTGACACGCGAGGTCCGCCGAGCGATGATGACACAGACGACCACTGCTAGCAAGTGACCACCACCACAATGACAGACGCCATTTGTGTGGTCTCAGATCTTCCACTGTACCCAAAATTGTGTTGGAAGGGGGGGGGGGCGGCCACCGCAAACCTCATTGAAAAGACATAGCAATCTTTATTGAGCTCGCTTGAGAGCAGCCCCCGGGTTTAAATGGTTTAAATTGGGAAGTTACGCATACTGTATGTTGGTGGGCGGATGTGCGTTCAGCAATTTCAATTATCCGCACACCTCACTTTTGGAGACACTCTTCATCAATATCGCTTACAGCTGTGAAAGCATCATTTTATCGCAGCCTCAAACCTTCATAAAGAGACCACTTGAAGACAGTCCCTGTGTGATCTTATCAGAGAGGCTCTGCTGTATACTAATCTTGATTATCCAAGATCCATCTCAAATTGAGCGACTGAGAGACGATGTTGTTTGCGGCTGGCTTTTTACGTAATCACGTGATTGCATGTGGATATTATACGATTTATGTGAGCTATGTGTATAGTGTCTCAGTTCTAGTGTGTCTATTGTTATGGGTAATGCAATAGCAAAAACAATAACATAAACATCAGTCTTGCACATCCTCAACGCATAATTCGTTTACATCGTTTTGAAATGTTTAATTGTTATTTGCACAAGGAAAACGTAGATACAGTCAGCATCAAAAACATCTACTTCAAGTTCATAACCATCCCTTTTATTCCCAGATTGTACACAGTCCCTTAAATATTTTACTACCCTCACTGATAAACACTGTATCCATCTTATTCATCACTAAGAACTGTCCAGTTATTGAATGAAGGTAGGCTATAAGTGCAGTGCTGTATACCAACAACGCTGCCAAGTGTTTAGCATGTGTTGTTATTCTCTTATTTCCCCCCTTCCAGCATGGAGTCCTGCTACCTGAGCACGGCCTCCTCCTCTGCCTACACAGACACCGTGTGGCGCCCACAGACCTACACCCCGGGTGGCGGCGGCGGGGGCGGGGGTTACGGCTCGCTGCTGCCCGTGGGCCTCGGCCCCGGCAAGCTGAGCCCCGCACCAGGGGACGGGCGGACCGAGGGGGAGACGCCGTCACCGCCGCCACCACGGCACGGGCAGCTCGGAAGCGGGTACGTGAGTGGGTCGGGACGCCTCTAAGGCGGGTGGCGGGCTATAAGGGTTCACGAAATCCCACGTCCTTGCTTTATTCTAACCTTATTTCCTACATCCAATATATTTCATGCCTTTTTTCCTCACCCCATTCCCTTGAAATTCTACACTCGGATGGTGTGTGCGCCCCCCCCCCACCACCACCACCACCACCACCACACACACACACATCCCTCTTTTTCGGCCTTTTTTTCTCACACGGGACACACTACTTGTTAATACATTACAATTGGTTATGTGTGCTTCCGTGGCCAATTGGAAAGTGAGTTGGACTCATGACCAGAAGGTCGTGGGTTCAATTCCCAGTCGAGTCTGATGGTGTGTGTTGCCAATTTTACCTCTAACAGGTTGCACACTGCTCCGTGGTACATACACGTTAAATAGGTACAGGTCAGTCGTGGGCATGCTAATGTGAGTGATTGCCATATCTGCTCTACGATTCCGACATGCTGGACGCTCCCGGAGAGAAATATATAGTGTGACAAGGTTGCCAATGACCTGGTGTTGATGTAAAGTCGTTGGAGCTCGACAGACTGTGAATTGCGACTGTAAATAAGCAATTTTACATTTATTAACATTTTTGTCAAGGCCTACAGTTGTAAAACAGTCATATTCTAAAACACATTGGATTTCATTAGAACAGCAGGATGAAAAAGCTAACAATCTTAAACTTAGCAAATATGATTTATCTATACCAGCTGATGTTTCTGTTTCACTGCTCGTCATATAGATCTATACGTAGCATGTTATTGAGTATGATAAAACATATATGATTACAATGTTTTCAACCGACTATTGAGCTCTTTTAATGTTTTAAAACTTATATATGAAGGAATGTATATCACAAACAAAGATCCTCTCCACCCCCTGCCTCTGAAAGCCCAGACGTTCATACATCTGTTGGGCCTCGGGTTGACTGCCTCCTGTTATAATGAGCATGTGTCTGTCACCGGCTTGCCGGCTTATATCCATCAGATGTCTTACAATCAGTTTGCCCAGCCCTCTGCCCCTGTGCTGTGGATTCACTGCCACTCTATGCATTTGGGAGACACCACCGGCATGCTGTGTGAGTGCTGCAGAAGCAGCTATTTGTCCCTCCTGTGACTCAACAATCCACAGCCCTCTGTTGTGACTGCAGCCATTCCAGTACGAGTATAGGTCCTTAAAATCCACAAACTCTTGAGGATTATGGAAGAAATGCATTATTATGTAGATTATCGTGTAGCCAATGACTAGGTAGGCGATGACTGCTCCGGCAATGGTCCATATCCATGACAGTCCTGACATCCACAGCAAGATGATCGCTGTCGGGAATATTATGTTCACTTGCCATCTGTAAGAAATGTACAAATAAAGTTATACAAGCAGTATGTTTTGTGTCTGGCTTGTTAAAACTTGTGAAGAATGGGAATTGATCGTGATAGAAAGGTCCATATATCAATGATCCCGCCCTTTAAATATTATAGATTTCACTGATTAACTATATAATTAGTTGGATTACTGCAGGTGCAAGTGATTAGCTATACAGTTACATGGATTTCATAACTCAAACTTGCTGCATGTGGAACAACCAAATAAGAGCAGATGACGTACCTTGTGAATTTAAAAAGCATGTGGTTAATCATCCTTCCTTGGATGGGGTCGAACGCTGATTGGATCATCTGTAAGACCTTACGGTTGTCCTCCGGGCAGATGAGACGGATCCGGTACCCAGAAGGCACCGGCAGGACGGAGGACAGAGCCCGATACATGGTCTCCTGCAAATAGGCACACAACAGACCCGTGCTAGTACGAGGGTCGGGGATTGGGGGGGGGGGCAGACAGACCACCAATGCGTAACATCTTAACTCGTCGAAACTCATCGAGACTCGGCACATACATAGGTATATGCATTTTATCTGTAACTTAATGGTTGGGAAGGTCTCTTTGTATAATAAAGATGCACACATTTTGGTCTACAAAGTTTGCATACTCTATTTCGTCTGTAAAACAATATATTGTTGCTATGAGACATTGCGTTGGAAAGAATAAATTGGCTCTTTCATCCTGCTATATTGACATAATTCTCATATGAATATAAATGTTTGAAAATTGATCCGCCGTGACGATCATTTTTTGAAAACTCTGCATGCTTGGTCAAGGCTTACCTTGTTTGGTCGATTACTCTTCAGCATTGCATTAGTTGGTAAAACGTTCAACCATTTTTGCTAAGTATGCACAGTAAACTCTTAATTCATAAATAGTAAGACAAATGCTCACCAACAACTGTATATTTAGCACCTAAATTTTGTAGTCTCAGTAACAGGTTAAAAGCAGTACACTGTGCTATGGTCTATTAAGGTTCTTCTTGGCCAGGTAGTACATGTCAGTTACATAAACATGATAAAGTAGTAGCGCTGCTGATAATGGTGTCGAGTCATGCTGATCACGTGTCAAGTGTTGGCATGAATTCTGTGTCCGGGTGTGAAAAAAAAATGAAACCATTATGTCATTTTCTGCCCCCTAACACACCCCAACTCCCCCGCCTGAATTTCAGAAACACAGACATCTTGGGAAACACATATCATGCTAGAGAATAATTTAAAAATATAAAGCATAATCATGTAGTCGGCTCCTCTATACAACACCAATCACTATTTCATCAAGGTACAAGGTTCACGGGTATCTCTTTCACACTATTACCCATGTGCAGTGTGCTTCAATGCTTTGAATGATAAGGATCTGTCACTGACCTCACTCACTCACCCTCACACCTAGATCGCCCAACATCCCTATAGAAAGGGGATGGTGGGGTGGTGGATCTATGATGAAAATCCACCATTTTTTTCGTAAATGTCCAGTCATGTACATTGCATTGTTTTCACCAATCACCAGAAATAGGTTGCATCACATTTCGCTCACTTATATACAGGTAGTTCACAATTCACACTCAAGATATCGGACAAATCACATGTTTGCTGCATGACCCCCTGTTCCGTGGTTTCAGCCTCGCGGCGCAGTCCTCCTCCTTCCTGCCCCCGCCGCCATTGGAGATCGCGCCCCTCGGCACGTTCACGGTGATGTCGCCGCCCGCCAGCCTCAGCGACCTGGGCCCGGGGGGTGGGGACCCCGGCGGTGGTGGCCTCACGGGCCTGCTACACGGCTTCACAGCGGGGACCGGGGGGCAGACAGCCGCAGCCGCCGGACAGTACAAGTGAGTCTTTTGTATCTAATAGTTTTTGTATAAAAAAAAACAACACTCATACCAGTGGTGTTAAGATGTTAGCATGGAAACCAGGCCGTTTGACAACTTTAGCTGTGGATGCCGCAAGTCCACCATGTATTTATAGATCTGAGAGCTATACCAATGTGGCCATCATAATTTGTCCCTCCAGGTGGTACAGAAAATGTCTCTGACTTACGGACTATATAGTGGAAGAGCTAGTGGGAATGTGGCTTCTATCTCTATATGAATAACAGACCCCCATTTACCAGACCCCCATTAAGAATTTAAATCTTATATACAGCATGTAGGTGGTTGCGTTTTGAGCCCCATTGTGACAGACTAAGGTTTGCTTCGGAGTGTGTTTTTTAACTCGAACCTGGATGGCTCATAAGCACAACCATGGGGCGCATCGGCGTAGATGACGCATAGTTATAATCGACCGTGTGTATGAACATCTACCCCCCCCCCCGGACCAAACCCACACACCTCCCGCACCTCTTCCTTTCTAAAGACCTGGATCTGCTGGGGGGCTCGTGGGCTTCTAGAATAAAAAGCACCTTAACTTTAAAGTCTCTTTTCTAATTCAAGGCTTTTAGATTACCAGGAAATTCAGAAGTAGCAATCAAGTTGTAAATTTATAAAAACATAAACACCAACTAAATACCCTAAACATTCTAGTTGAATAAACACCCAACATTGAAATTGAAGCATAAAAACGGGCTGCCAATACCTGTACACTCATGTCATGGGCTCCAATATACACATAGTTTACTTTCATTATTCGAGTCTCGCCTGACTGCACACACCAATACGAAGACACGTGTTCTGCTGGTTCACACGCGGCTCCATGACGAGCTGACACCCGTCTCCTTGCGTTTTAATTGTTCCAACCACAAACTGTGATTAAGTGTTTTGAAACCAAACAGAATCCATGAACGCCTATACAGTTCCCAGGATAGACGGGTGTGCTGGGGGTCTAGAAGTGAACTGGGGGTCTGGAGCTGTTCTGTGGGTCTAGAATGTGCCCTGATGGTCTAGAAGGTGTCCTGGGAGTCTAGAAGGCGTCCTTGTGAGTTTAGAGGGTGTGGTGGGCACTGGTGGCGACCCGGAGGTGGGATGTGTTCATTTATACGTGATTGTTGTCTACAGTTTTTGGTTTGTTAAATTGTTTTAAACGCAGGAATATGTCCAGGATTTCTACTAAAGTGGCAATCCAAAAGGCAATTTGAAACTCTTGGTCTAACACAAAATGGATCAAAATGAGTCCTCTAACCAACTGGGCATATGGTGTTAGTGTAAAAAAAATCCCCGCGGGGAAATTCAGCCCATCTTGGAAGCATCCAGATTTCGTATTGTGGGTGTACATTTAATAGTGGATAAAATGTTCAAGATAAATAGACAAATAAAAGTAAGTGGCTGTGGCTCGGGGGATGCTAATGGGGTTTTTGCGTTTGTTTTGTTTGTTTGTTTGTTTGTTTGTTTGTTTGTTTGTCTGTTTTCAAAATTATTGGTAGTGCCTCAGCTTCATGGTGTTAACCCTTCCTACGTTATCGCTAGTTCCGTTCCACAATGAGGTGGTCCTACTGCACATGGTCACACAGTCACAGTCCCTCGCGCCAGGCGGATTTAACCTCACCGTGGAAGCGAGGTGCCACATTTGACGTTAATCGTTGTTGACGTAAACGTGTGTACGTCAGCGGGTGGTCTCCGTGGGCGATTTTGGGAGGCCGGCCACGATAGCAATAATAGCCCGTTTGGCTGGGAAATGCGTGGTGGGGTGGTGGTAAAGCCGCTGTTTCTTGACCTATCATGCTCAATGGAACGGTTTTAGGGGGGGGGGGGAGGGGGACAGGCATCTTGGTACCTTGTTGGACAACACTTGCCGACTCAGGTTTAGGAGGGATGTGCGCAATTGAAGGATGTCAAGGGTTTCGTATGAGCAATTAATAGGTGACATGCAAACATTTGTTTTTAAATAAAAAAATAAAATAAAAATGAAATTAAGGTATTGTTGTCTTATTATCTAATGTAGTGCGGTGGTGCGGACACAAATAGAAGGAACTTGAAGAGTAGATTCCCATTCACAAATCATACTTCTTGGTACGTAAACAAACAAGTGACCGAGAAAGAATACGAACCTAGGCCATTTTTGGGGACCTGGGTGAACGTATATTGTTACCGGTCAGAATTTATGCGGTTGGCTATATTTTACAGTTGCCTGCTCGAGTGGACAGAACGGGCGGGTTGCGTGGGTTGCGAGAGCGCTCAAGTGGTCTGTGGGAATCTCAAAGTGACCCACTGTTTGTTTTTTTTCTTCGTGTTTGGTTTAGCTTCGTGTTTGTTTTGCTTTGTTGTTTGTCCAATTGGCGCTGACACGATCAATTCGTGTGGTTTGTGTCACTTCATAACTTAACACCTATATTATTTATTCATAGACTTTCGTTTGTTTGTAACAAAAGTGGGGATGTTCTTTTGCCATTGGGTGTGCTATACTTGTGTGGGAATAAGCACTAAATAAGTAATAACAGTTTGTAATGGTAACAAGTTCTGAAGTTCAGTCGTTTTAGGTTAATCGTTGTGCAAGAAAAAGAAACACACGTAATTTTAGTGCAGAGGATATGGGCTGGATGTATTGTCATTTCTCTGATAAAAAATAACAAAGGTCATCAGGGGGTCGTGACCCCTACCAGCTGAGCTGGCCAGGCGAGAACGTTATGTATGTTTTGTGTGAAAGGATACCAGAAAACTGTAAGGAAAATATTCATTTTATATTATTTTTTCATTTGATTCATCGGAATGAATACGTTTGGTGAAGTCTATTCAGGTTGAGTCAATTTGACAATTAACAATGGCTGCACTACATAAAGCTGTCCTCTCATTGCCGGCAATATGAAATGTACATCGCAGACTACAAAAGCATAGGCCTACATATCCGTGCTGTGTGTTTTCAGGGAGCTGGCCGCGGCCTTCTACAAGCCGCCGTCTGACCGTGGCGGCGGCGGTGGCGGCACGGGCGACGTGAGCCTCACGGACGCCCTGCTGTCACTGAAGGCGTCCTCGCTGTCACCCCCGCCGCCCCCGCACGCCGGCTACTCCGCGGGGGCGGGCGGGGGAGGCGGCTTCTACAGCCACCATGGGAGTGCCGCCGCCGCCGCCGGGTGAGTTTGTGTCATTTATTGTCCATTTTCACTATTGACAGTACATATAAAATAAACTTAACTGGAAGCAATGACATCAATACAACGCCCAAGTCAAAGAGTTGAAAAGGACAATGTTTTGTCCATTAGTTGACTATTAAATGGTTTGCATGAAACAGATTGCAGTCGGTATCAAGTGTACTTGATCCCCTACCATAATAATTACAATAGAACTTCATTTACTATATTTTCATTTCTTGATTTTCTCTTATTTAAAAAAAAGTAGCATCATGTTCCTTCAATCACATGATGCTCGAGCATATATATTAGTTGGTTATCTTGAATATTGGCATGTTACTGTTATCCCGGCTACCACATAACGCCCTCTACCACGGCCACTGTTGCTGTAGATACGGACACATGCCCGGCGGCGGCAGTGGCGGCGGCAGCAGCTACCCTCCCGGGGGCGCTATGGGCGGCGGCTACATGAGCGGGCCTCCACCACCCCCACAGTACCACGAACATGCGCAGGTACCCACCGTGGCTGCTCGTACAGAATGCAGAAATGTGTTTAATGATGGGCATTTATTGTATTTCAAATCTCAGTTATTGTCCACCCAACTTGCCCCAGTGTATACACTATGCTCTAATGTACCCTTCTATTCTTTAACATACAGTAGATCCTCCAGTGAAGACTACCCCTCTGTTAAGACTAGCTTTATAACACATGTTATTTGTTGCCCAAAGTCTTCATAGAAAGATCACGAATGAAAATCTGTCCATGTAGACACCACGCATTCAAGGACACTGTCTTATGAGGACACTTTTCGTCTACATAAGACATGCCCCACTATCCCTCCTGCTGTGTTTTAACCCTCCCCGCCTCACCTCCAGCCGGGCGCCGGCGCCGGCGCCGCGGCGGGCGTGTTCCCGGCCTCCATGAGCGTCAACGTGTCCATGAGCATGAACGTGGCCGTGCCGGGGTCGCACCACGCCGTGCCGCACCAGCAGCCCGCAAACTACGGTATGTGCACACAACCCATACACGTGCATACACACACGCACGCGCGCACACACACACATGCTCGCACGCACACGCACGCACGCACGCACGCACGCACACACACACACACACACACACACACACACACACACACACGCACACACGTAACATACACTCCACATGAGCTATCATCACACAAGTTTGACAGAAGAAAGATAACGTAATGCTTGTACGTGAACACCCTCTAAACTGGACTTAAAGCGGATATGAGACAAAAATGCTAAGGACAATATTTCAAGCAATGTATTGATTCGTGTTCATTGATATGTTGTTATCACAGAACCAACATTTCCCTTGCGTACAGGATCTAGCTCCGACCCCTGGGGTACGGGCGGTGGAGGCTGCGGCAGCCCGTCCACGCACGACCATCAGCACTTCTCCCGCGCGGCAGCTGCAGCAGCAGGCTATGGACACTACTACACAGGTATGGACACTACTACACGGGCTATGAACACTGCTATACATGTACAGACCTTACTATACAGGTAACTTATCAAAATCCAGGTTTAGTGATATCTGATAAACTGAACTAAAACTAATATATAACAACCTACTCAGTCGTTTCACGTAGCATCTTCCTCAATGTGTCTTCAGTGTGTCATCACACTGAATCACGTGACATGCTGAAGAATGTCAGTCTGAGGCTGACTTACATTCATCACATTCTCCCGCAGGCGGCCACCCCCACTACGGCGGCCACCACCACCAGCCCCCCGCGGCCGCATACTCGGCAACTTACAGCTTCCCAGCCCCACCCCCGGACCTCAAGGCAGGGACGCACGGGGTCGGGGGCTTCCCTGGCAAGGATGGATACTACACACACAAGGTACTGACTAACATTCTACTTATATAGAATACAACCTCCAAGTAGGACCACCTCTATAAACAGACCAGCGCTGTCCAACTGAAAGGGACATGCACAACAAATGCCTCCTTAGATTAGAGTTTCATAAATAAGGTACTTCATAGCTGCATTACAAAACACACGTAAAGAGCAGGTAGATTGATATCTTTGTAGACTGTAACACCTCTCTATTGAGATCACTTGACACAGCCAAGTGGTCTTAATTGAGAGCCGTATAATGCCTTGATACAAATCCAGTCACCAACTTTTTCTTCCTAAATCATCAGTTACCATGGATTTGATTGTCTTTCACCAATCACCAGGAGTGGTAATGGAATAGATTACATCACATTTCACACACTTAAATAGAGGCAGTTCACAATTCATACTCAAGAATTAGAATCACCCATCACATTTTTGCTATATGACCCCCTGTTCCAGTCGTCCGCCGCCGGCACGACGTCTGACGTGAACCTGTCCAAGCTGTACAGCCTCAACCACATGACCGCCGCCGTGTCCGCGGCCATGCGCGGCGCCGCCCAGCCTCCGCCCAGACACCCACCGCACGCACACGTGCATGACCCACAGGTACGTGCTGGTGTGTAAAGTCGCTGATTTCAACTACTGTGGAAACAGTGCGAGTGGACACCTTCTGTTCGGGACATCTGTCTCATGTGGACACTATTGCACTTCTCGCCACATAAGACAGTTTCCACTGTTATACCACAGCACCATTGCTGCTGCTGCTGCTGCTGCTGCTGCTGCTGCTGCTGCTGCTGCTGCTGCTGCTGCTGCTGCTGCTGCTGCTGCTGCTGCTGCTGCTGCTGCTGCTGCTGCTGCTGCTGCTGCTGCTGCTGCTGCTGCTGCTGCTGCTGCTGCTGCTGCTGCTTCACGACGGCATCCAAGTTGTTGTTGGATGCAACACAAAATCAATCGGCACTTTCCTACATTTGGAAATAAGAAACTAGATAAACTGAGCCTTCCTGCAGTACAAGAGCATTACTGAGTATTGTTCAGACTCTGTGTGCCATATACACGCCTTGATATCATCATTATGTTTACAAAGTGTTTACAAAATGTTGTAAACACTCTGTAAACAGGTTTGGAAACAGGCTGTTAACCATCATGGAAACAGGTTATTAACTGTTAATTTACACGGTGTTTACCAACTAGTTTACAGGCATTGGCAGCTATCATTCCCTGTTTACAAGGGTGGTTAACAGGATATTTCTTCTTGTGCTCCCAGCACACGTCGCCGGCGTCCAAGCTGAACCTGTGCCGGATCTGCGGCAAGACGTACGCGCGGCCCAGCACGCTCAAAACCCACATGCGCACGCACTCCGGCGAGAAGCCGTACCGCTGCCCCACGTGCAACAAGTCATTCAGGTAGGCCTAATATTGGGGTTAGCGCTGAAGTATTAGCTGGTTTCCGGTTGTAGCTGTAATACGCTTTTGCTAATATGAGGTGTCTATCATGCAACACAGTCACGGTGCGTTAAAATCTTCATTCGAATTTCTATTTATTTAAGTCTGCTGTCATTACGGACACTCATTTGCAGTGTCAACAATAGCTGTACTTTATTGTTATGGGATTACGAGCAAGTGAGCTCCCTCCCATAAGTATTTCAGTCTATTGTTTGCTTCATCAGTCCTGATTAACAAGCTTATCGGGTGTGCAAACATGTGATCGCGCCTTCGCCAAGCCACTAAAACGATTGTTGTTCTACGCGAGCACCTGTTAAAGCACCTGTTTTGGCATGGAGAAGCACTTGGAGGCGATGACACTAAACCAATTATCTGGTTCAGTGGACGTCTCTGTAAGGGCCGGGGGAGGAGGTCTCTGTCGAAAATTGTACGCGAGTAGGCCTATATTCTCGAATTATACAAGAATTCACTTTACTCGTGTAATTGAGTTTAGCACATGAAAACACAAACCCACGTCTTAAGCTCTCTCTCTCTCTCTCTCTCTCTCTCTCTTGGGGGTGAAGGAAAAACTGCGCCGGCCGTATAGTAGTATAGGTATTTTGAGTGGTGAGAGCTGAACGCGTGCGTGAGAGAGTGGGGAAGTTATTGTCATGAATAAGACAGTAATCCTGCCTAGGGGTGGAGGGACAGACAGTGGAAAAAATCTTTGATTGGCATGTAAACGCACCACACCATACCCACTTGTAGCCATCCCGTGAAGACAAATTGAAATAACCATTCTATTTCCGCCCTGCCTTTGCAGCCAGGCGGCCAACCTGACGGCGCACCTGCGGACTCACTCGGGGGAGAAGCCGTTCCGCTGCCCGGCGTGCGACCGCCGCTTCTCCCAGAGCTCCAGCGTCACCACGCACATGCGCACGCACAGCGGCGAGCGGCCCTACAGGTGCGTACTCGCAACCACACGCACACGCACGCACACGTGAATGCGCATATAGATACATGCACATGTATGATGGCGAAGAGCACGACTCAGGTGCGTTCACACACACACACACACACACACACACACACACACACACACACACACACACACACACACACACACACACACACACACACACACACACACACACACACACACACACACACACACACACACACACACACACACACACACACACACACACACAACCACAACCACAACCACAACCACAACCACAACCACACTCAAGTGCCAATGCATGCACTCCTATCTCACAAACATACCGTTCAACTGAGTTGGATGGGTGTGGCTTGAAGTGATATCATTCTGGTCTCACAACCTTGTGGCCGTGAGTTCGAGTCTTGTTGGGTGCTGGAATACTGAAGATACTCTTCAGTTGTGTTAATGTAGCGGTTGGAAAGTGCTTGCTATGGAGAATCGAGAGAAAGGATATAAGAATTTGTATTGTTGGATGGGAAGATATGTTACCTCACAAGTAGAATAATGTGATATTAGGCATGCAAAGAGAGAAATGATATTTCAAACTTGTAGTACTTAAAAAAAGAAAATACATTCAGTCCATGCTGTATATGCGGTAAAGCCACAGCTATTGTGGTACTAGATCTATTTTCAAAATGACGGCCATCTTGAAATTTACCCGCCATGTTGAAACATTTGCGATGCCTAATTCAGCCATTGTTCAAGGGTGTCTTCTACATGTCTGCAAAGCTTGCTGCTTTTATTATCAAATGCACGACTAGGACTCAGTTTCACTTTGCACTATATAAGTGTTTACCTCTTATAGCTGCCTCACTATATGGATTTACCTGTTGTAGGTGCCGCATGTGCAAGAAGGCGTTCTCAGACAGCTCCACCCTCACCAAACACCTGCGCATCCACAGCGGCGAGAAGCCGTACCAGTGCAAGCTGTGTCTGCTGCGCTTCTCACAGTCCGGCAACCTCAACCGACACATGCGTGTCCACTCCAACCAGCAGTGACCGCTGACCGGTTGAAACTGCTAGGTGTGTGCGTCCGCTCCAGCCGGCAGTGACCGCTATGCTGACCGGTGATGACCAACAGGGAATGCTAGATGCGTGTCCACCAAAACCAAATGTGACTTGACCGTTGGTGGGAAGAAGCAGTCGTGACTGTCCACTTTAATGACCACTCAAGTTTGACCAGCAGCCGCGACTGAGAGTGACTTTGTGACCACTTTAAGTGGTAGTGACCATTCATCTTATAATGACTCACTGATTGTCACTGCAGTGTGTGTGCCATGTGTGTCTGACAAGGAATGTCAACCAGCGGGTTGAGAACTAGGTTTCAATGTGGTTATGACCAGACCCAATCACGCACTGACAACAAAACTATCTGTATGGTCCAGAATGTTACCTGCCAATGGAAACTTTAGTGAAAGAATATATCTCGATAGACCGAGGTGGATGCCTCGACCCTGTGGGGAAGCTGAGGTGTGGGACTGCTTGCAGTGTACGGCATGCTGTACGGCGTTTAACCTGTTTCCAGTGATAAATTATTAGACTTGTATATTATATGTATTGTTAACACGTAAACCGTCCTGTTTGTGTACTACTCATAATGTGATTCAGCCCTGTAGACCCTACGTGTGTTGGGCAATAGCTGGCTTTTAAAGTAGACAAGATATACAGTAGAACCTTTCTACTATTAAAGACCACCTGGGAGACTGCCCTCGTGAGTTCTCAATAGACAGGTGGTCTCTGACTTGATGTTTATTATATAATACATACGATCTCGAAAAGTGGTCTTATTATACCCCAGGCACGGTCGCTTTATAGAGGTGGTTGAAGGTTCTACTGAAGCTGTGCTTACTTACTAAAGTGCCGCTTTAGAAAAGTGTAAAAAGTTTTGCCCTTATCGATAACCGTCCAATGTGACGTCATCGCGGACGTTCATATAGAAACGCCCTGTTTTTAAACTCAGTCTAGTGTGTTCATAGTTACAATATGACCCCGGTGGTCGCCCATTGCTATAAGCTGTTTGGTACAGTGTAGTGTAAAGGTCCAGTTAAATTTTTAATCAAACCGGTTTTGACCATCTTTCCCAGCATCTGAATCTCACTAAACCCGTTCACACTGTTCTTGTGGGTCACAACCTTCCCGAATGTTTTTTGTTTGTTTGTTTTTCTTTTTTTTTCTTTTTTTAATAGCATCCAAACCAAACAAGTACTAAATAATATTAGTAACATTACAATTGTTTTCCCGGTGCCAAAGTGTAAAAAGTAAATCAATAGTGAGATCTAATGTAAATAAGCATGCTGCAAACTGTGTTTAAATCGCTTACTATCGCCACATACGGGCTCTGTGTGCACCACAAAATGCACCCTAGATCATGTAATTGAATGCGTCATTTAATATTGTGTTTATCTTACGAAAACATAAGTTAGTAGCTTTATTTTGACTACTCAAATACTACTGTTGGTTCATTAATAGCTGTGCTACGATTGTTTTAATAAAAAAGTATAAAGGGGGAGGGGGTATGTATTGTTGGATACTTGCTGTAATTGTCAACAGCCTGTAGGTTTTAATATCTAATGAATATTGTAGTGTGTAACATATGAAAATACAATAAATATTATGAAAACTCATATGTTGTATTATTTTATTCTATAAAATAATAAATTATGTTCAAAGTAAAATAAAGATACCACGTGGTAATGCATTACTATAACGTGTTATTCAAGTCAATATATAGAAATTAATATTCAACTTTTTGAAGCAGATTGAAGTTGTCAATCATAAAATACGTGTATGGCCCTCTAAATTGACGAAAATATAATGATATATAAAAACCATGCATATGATACGAGGTCATAGTCAGAAAACATTGCCACAGCATCATTCAATAACAGATGCTACGGTGCAACTTTATCAAGCAACACTTAGCAGATGAGATAATGGCCTATATAAGAACGCCCTAACAATAATGTGCATATAATATAGTAGAAACTTGTTACATCGATACTGCTTATCTAGAATTTTCTGTCATCTCGATGCTACATTCATTTCCTACAAGTACATTATAACCAAATATCAGCAGATCATCTTGAATACTTGCTATCTTGAGCATTTTAATAGTGCACCTATATATTCTAGATAACGAGTTTCTGCTGTGTGTAATATTGCTCAGCCCGCAAAGAGTCCTCGCCGTTTATGTGAGTAACTCATCATTTCCCACCAACTGTGCTCACCCCCAAACGGGCAGACGACACGACTATACTTCCCGGAAGTGCCCACCCGCCGCCTGCTGTCTTGACCCACTTGTCCTCATGCCTGTATATGTGACTCGAACAGTAAGTTAGAATCGCCCGATAGTATTCAACGCATGGAGGCATACCTATACTGAGATAGTGCCCTTAAATAGTAGAATAGGTATAGGAAAACAGAAGTACTACCACTGAACTACTAGACTTCCCATATCAGTGAATCCGCCTTGCAATGCTAAAACGAAAGCAGACGGATTTATAGATAGTTTGAATAGTTCAGCCTGGATCTGGGAATACAGTAATCGTATTGCTTCTGAAAAACGGATCTTCTGACAATAATGATAGCATCCATACGGCAGACACGTTGGATTACATAGTATCTGCGTCTCTGGTTATAGTTCACAGCATTACATTGGCTAGATAGTAAGTAGACTTTACACGTGAAACTGACTACATCTGTATGGATTACATGCAATGAACACAAAAAGATACCACTGGAGGACAGCAGACGTTAAACATTTGACTTACGAGGCCTGGCAATGGCTTACTTTTCTCACACCCTGTGGACGTTGTGCTGGCTGACCGCCGCCGCCGCCGCCCTCTCGGTGGACGTGGACGTTGGGGATGACGTCATCAACGTGGTGTCCCCGCGCTACTTGAGCGTCACGCTGTCGCCGAAAATCTTCCAGCAACACTGGGGCACGTTCAACGTCAGGTAATAGCCTGGACTTGTTTTCATTATGCATGTATGTATACTTTTTTCTAATCGTAGTTCCTGTCTAAAACCAGCCGGTGGCTACAAACAATTGCATTCTCACAGTGCGAAAGCGACCAACGTAACTCCCTAAACGAATACTGTAACTCAGCAAAAATGGCGACGCCAACAGCGCCCGCTTCACGTTAGAAACTCCACTATTGTGCTTATTATGTGCACTTATATCATGATATCACATGCTGCAGGTTTAGATTTTAGCGTATTGATTCTAGAGAGCATGTAGTTTTAATGTATAACAAATGCATTATGACATATTTTGGTTGAAACCAACCACCTAAGTGACTACCGTAACTCACACAAATGATTACCGTAACTCACTCACATGACTACCGTAACTCTGAAGATACGTAGACATCCAAAACGTAATTAATGCTGATTTATATGCTTCAAATCAACATTAAAGTGTGACTTATGTCTGTGTGTTTCGATTTATGCTAGGAGTCCACTAGAGCCGCGACTTTAGGTGACAATATACGCAAATTATATCCCTGTTATGTGGATGTCTCTTCTATTTTAATTTCATTATTTTTACCTTAGTAGCACATATAATTTCCTTCCGTGGTTAATAAAGAAAAAGTCCGAATGTGACCTCTAATTCAACAGAATAGAAGCTAAGCTGCAGTATTCAATGATTTTTTCTATGAAAAGTTACGGTAGTCAGGCCCGAGAGCTACGGTAGTCACCACACAATTTTAAAATCCGCTTTATACTATCATCAAGTAAACTTTCAACGAAATTATGCAGCATGCAGATAACACATGCAAAGTACTGTCTTTCTAACAAAAAATATAAAGCTATTAAGAACTTAACCTCATATAAAAAAATGAAAAATCCGCTCCCCTATATGTATATCATTGACTACCCTAACTCTGGAGTTACGTAGATCGCTTTGCACAGTGATTCTGGAATTTTAAAAAATGCAAACAGCATCAGTCTTTATCATTTCTTTCTGCCACGCCGTAGCATCACAGAGCTTTGGTTGATTGAGACTGTCCCACGTTGAATATAATTCATTGCGTTTATTTTTAGATACTCATTGAAAGAGACTACAATATTTCCTCATCTACGTCATCACACGGTCTAGTTGATCGAGACTAAGGGACGGTGCAATATTTACCAGGAAGGGGGACCGGTGCATTTGGTAGGGGGACAGGTACTTTTTTCAAGGTGCAAAGTAGGGGGACCGGATGATTTTTTATTCTCGTTGGGCATGGGACATGTACTTTTTTTCAGCTGCTGAAATCCCACCTCGACGTGAGCGAATCAGTACAAATTAATCATGCGAATATTCATGGGAGGGGACGCGGACTTTTTTATGAATAGAGGTCATGGAACATCAGTTTGTTTGTTTTTTCATCACATCAGCAGGGGACAAGACCTTTTTTCAGACAAGGTTTTCGATACGCACCGGTCCCCCCGCCTGTTAAATATTGCACCGTCCCTAATCACCTAGCAGCGGAATGTGGTACTACGATCGTACCCTAATAGCTCTATTAGCAAACAGGTCTATTGGCTGGGGGGGGGGGGGACAAACCACTTCTGAAAATGACTGGCCCCTATAGCATCCCTCGCTCTATTATAGTCAAGGGAAATGGATTTTAAAATCATAATACGCATACTTTGATATGGAATATGAATGGTAAAAAAATGATCTCAATACGAAACGTCACCGTTCGACTCTGCTCTGGGAACGACCCTAGTATACCGTTTGTTCGTACGGGGGAGGGGGTAACCCGGTAACCCTCGCCAGGATGCTCTCACCTGGATGAGGAAAGTAGGGAAGGGCTGAAAGGGGCCAAGTGCTACAAACAAGAGTCTAATGGCGCCGCCCGCTGCCAGACACGCCGGCGCCACGCGCTCGTCCTGTCATCATCTCAGACGTGACACGTGCTAATTATGCTGGTTATTGGCGGTCAACAGTTTGGCGGTTTTGACGAGGTTTCACGCTGCCTTCACGGTTCGGGTTTCACGGGCGATATTAAGCCTTTTAAAGCGTGTCTGCTGCTGTCCATCATTAACTTATTAATTAATTACTCAGCGAGCACTCACCGGCAGTGTGCTGCAATGGATTCCGGTGTTGTATAGAGATTAATAAAATCGCGTCAGGTTTTATCTGATTTCTGGTTATTACTGTAAACCGTGTCATGTCCATGATAAGTAATTAATTTTCCGCGTAACCAGAAAGCTTATTGATAGAACTCATCATGGAACTAGAGGCATTTAAACTGGACACCGACTCTGAAACGTCACTTCTGCCTGCAAAGTATATTATATAACTTTCCAACATTACACTAGTATTGAACAGTGTGCACTATATTACCTATTATTTACACTGCATCAATGCATCATACCGATATCTTTAATATATCATATCATTAAAGTTTTCAGAATTTGCTCCAAAAGCTCAAATTTAGATATGAGCAAGAAAACTGACAGTCTTGCCCTACCCCCAGTAAGATTTCGGGGCAGTGTCTCAACAGAAATGTTTAACAAGCCAACCATGTCAACGTGCATTCAGATTTGTATTATATTCTACCTGAATACAAACAAAACAAAACTATTAAAGGAAGGCATAGCTGAGCTTAGCCATAAGCTATCTTTCTTGGCACTGATACGCTAATAAGATCAGCAAATTACAGGTGCCCCCCACCCCACCCCCCACCCCCACCCCACCCCACCTTCAAGCCCCCAACCCACTCCCACCCCCATCTCCAACACCTCCACGCCGTCACTATAATTACGCTGTCATCACCTGTGATGGGCAAACGGCGGATTAGGCGAGACGCCGGCCCGGGATTGAGCGAGCGTGTCTGTTAAATGCCTTGCAGGCGCGGAGCACTGGAATGATTGGCACCGCGTCTCACCTATAGTGGTCGGTAGAGCGGCAGAATGATAGTCTACGTTACAGTGAACCCTATACGACCACCTCTATTATAAGACTATTTTTGCGTCTTCGCTATATACACGTAGACTAATCATAAACATCAGACCACCAGAAACCCCTTGAGAAACCACCTGTCGATTGACACCAGTCTTGGACAACCCTGGAGCCCAACCCTTGTGTAGTCGTAATGGGGAGGCTTTACTGTAATGATTGGCGGAAATTTAATGTTGGTAAATGCTTTTAAAAAATATCCATCTAAGATCACCAGAAAATAAGTTTGACACCAATTTAAACAAATAGACCCTGGCTAAATGACTACTATTATGTCCATATAGGAATATTGCAATGTCCATATGTTTCTTAACCTTCTATCGTTTTTAAGCCACTACTCTTTATTCAAAGTTGTCAGAATAATAGGTCCGCATGTAGCATCCATCACGGAAACCGTGTAATTCTACAGTAAAACCTCCAAATAAGACCACCGCCCTAATCAAGACTACGGTCATAACACGACCATCTCTTATAACCAGACTTGATTTTATAAGTCATTACAAATAGCCTACCACATGCCGGTCTGGTTGGTTGATAATAGATGTCGTGCTGTAACAAACTCCCTGCTGTGCTGTGCACACTGTGGTAGCTATCACGCACCACGTGAGCCGCACGTGCGCTGTGCGTGTGCTGTGCGCGGCACGTGCCTTTGAGCGGCCGCCGCCTCAAACGTCGCCCGTCCTGGCGACTTCCGCCTTGTTACCCCGACTACAAACAACCCGCGGCCCGACACATAGGCCTCATTAGCGATGAATGTGAGGTTGGTCATTTTAGTAGAGTAAGACATCCAATGGAAACCGCCTCTATATCATTATTATATTGGGACTACCTCTATAGCAAGAAAATTTCTTTGCAGTCCCAGCTCTTATATAACAAGAGACCAACATGTATCTCCACAAACTTAACCACCTCTCTATTGAGACCACGTACATGCGGTCAGTTCACCGATTGTCTTCATAGAGAGATTCTACTGCAACATAATTAGTAGCATAACATCAACGAAAGTGCACGCTTTGCAGGGGTATATACAGGATTTAGGAGGGGGGGTTCCACATATTCACCAAGGGGGTCTGAGGGCACTATTCCCGGGATTTCTTTTCTTCATACCATATACATGTATTGTGTTTTGGTGCAATCTTATGCATGTTGAACGTTTAAAGGGACACGAACGCTGTAAAAGAGGGGTCTTCAACTCATGATTTTAACAGAAGGGAATGCGGGGTCGTATGTGGGGGGGGGGGGGGTCGCGTGCTTGTGTCTTGTTGCTCTATGTTACACCCAAAGCAACTCACTTGCCCGCCGAACACTACAGCTCATGTAGCGAGTCTGGAAGTGACAGGGAAACGCTCTGGTCTCAATCAAACTGGTAGAACTGTATAGACGCTATAACTTTCTTATGAATCCAACTATAATTTGAGCCGTGTACCGCCTTTGATGTCGGTGTCCGTGACGGCTTACAATGCTGACGTCACAGTTTTCACTGGCATAACAACAGTTCTCGGCTGTGATTGTTGCAGACGTGATTATAGCGTGATTATTGTCGCGCGAAATTGATACCAGTTGCGTAAGAGCGGGGTCGGTTTTCTCCATTGAAGGGGGCGTTATGTAGGTCATGTTACTTCCTTGTCCTAACACGCCCTTTTATGTGACTTAATAGCCAGGAAGAAAGTTTAATTCGTGCGAATGCGAATGAGAGTTCAAAGCGTGCTGAGGTGTGGGCTGAATGGGTCATTGACAAGCTTCAGTGAACATGCCGTTGTGATTTTAAGTCAATCAATGCTTTGTTCATAATAACCACTGTTCCCATTTTTGTGTGTTACACAGCACATTTTAATATAAAATTGTCTTTTGCAGTTGTTGTAACTTAATTAATTTCCAGGGTATTATCAAGGAAATATGAGACGGCCACATGAATGCAATGTTGTATGGCCTTTTATCGTAGTGGGGGGTACGGGGGCTCGTGAAAGAAGTGAACGTTTTGAGCGATCGTTCATTTTAGTGAACTATTATCTAAATGGCATTGGTCATCCATTCCTCATATGTACACATAATAAAGTAGTTGTAAAGTGCTGCAATAGTCTATGAATGATGAAGCAGTGTCCATATTTAAAGACATTGCAAACACTTCCTATGTCACTTTTACCAAGGCGTCCGTGCAGAAGAAATGTGCGTATTCTTCATTTCCAAGTAGCGCAGAAAAGCTGCGCACTCGTCTTTATTTAATTGATTTTGAGTTACATATTTTTATAGGTACTTCCGGTGTGTGTTAAAACTTAAAAGCCCATTTAAAATCGCATTTAATGCTATATCATTCAAAATGTGTATTCCACATAGAATTGATGCCACCCCGATAAACGTTGAACTGAAGGAACTACATCTATTTGAGACGTGCATTCTTCGTAATAGTGAAATTCGCAAGTTTGTATATCAGTCACTGGTCGTCTGCCATTTTTATGATGACCTGCCTTTTGCCCATATCTTCGTCAATGTTCATGCTAACTAAAAATCCGATTACAGATTCATAATCCTTACTCAAGATACTATTAGGAATGTTCTTTCCGTGGATATCGTACGATAAATGATACTTGAAAATGATCTTTGAATTGTTCAAATAGTGTTAGTTTATATAGAATTGGCCGGAACTGACAAAGAAGATTTTGATGGTGGTGTCGCAGTAATATTTACATTGAATTTTCTTTCCTGAAAGTGAAAAGAAATTTCAATGTCTCTTGTACATACGCAACGTTTTTTAAATGTCTCACTTTTTAATACATGTACAGGCTGAAATTGTCATAAATTGTCGCGTCGCCACATAATGCACGTGCGGTGCGTGTTTCAGGTCTGCGCGCCTGCACACGCTGGCCGCCGGCCTGGCGCCCGCCTACCTGCGCATGGGCGGCTCGGCGGCAGATTTCCTCATCTTCAACGGCAGCGCCACGCATGCGCACAGTGAGCAGTGGGACGGCGGCGCCAACAGGGACCTGCGAGAGACAGGTACGTTATGGAGAATGGGGGCGGGCGGGTGTGTATTGGGTTTTGTGTGGTTTTTTCGTTTAAGTTTATTCTGTAATCTGACATTCACTATAATTGAGGCCTATGCGGTACGAGTACGTGGGTATAGGGTTTTTGCAATGAGATTAATGCGGCGTTTTGGTAGGGTTGTGGGGGATGAGTAAATGGAATGCATACACTCTTTAGCTATACGAGTCTGGTAGAGCTCAACATGTTCTCTGACCCTTTTTGATAAAACAGGGTTGTCAAGTTTGAAAAAAAAAACTAGAATGCTGGCTCGTCACACCGTAATGGCATAACACTGGGGTGGATGGCCCCAAATGTGCCCGCGATGAGGATAAGCATCGAATATCAGCTGTAACATTTTACTGGCCCAGAATCGTGAACGTGAAACTGATGTACTTTTTCTTCTATTTGCTGGTGTAGGCTACGCGTGGGAGGAGTCAAATGATCTTTCTCTTCTGCACCAGAAGAACTACACCAACTTCACGATGACAGGTGCGTCCGTTAATCATATTCGTTCTTATTTACATTATTGTGCATATGGGCAAATGTCGGCATAACGCCTATTCAAGCCTGTCACAAGGTCTTACATGCAAAAGCCAATATAATGAATATACATAGTATGGTAATTCCTATTGACCTCTCACAAATTTCGAGTGTAAGGTCGGCTTAATATACCAAGATTTGTTTATGTTTACATTATATTTGACCATTGCCAAATATACACACACTCAGCTGTATTTGTCTTTGGGAGAGACTACTGCCAGTGTATAGATACTACATGCATGTTTCAGGCCACGACTGGGACGCCCTCACCAAGTTCTGCAGGCGAGTCGGGTTTCGTCTGCTGTTTGACCTCAACGTGTTCCTGCGCCACGCCGACCACGTGACCGGCGGCACGTACTGGGACTGTGAGAACGCGCGGGAGCTGCTGGCGTACAGCGCGGCGGCCCGCGGCAGCACCCGGGACGTGGACTTCCAGCTCGGCAACGGTGAGCGCCGAGCCTCAGCCTCCAATCAGCGGTCTCTTATCCATCTGAACACCATGGTATCTCGGCACAGGCCCGTAGGAAGGGCTCAGGCAATAAGGCCTGACCAATAATTTGTGTGTGAAAAAATAATAATGCAATAATTCAATCATGGCCTGACCAATCATTTGTGAAAAAATAAATCCATAATTATTGCAGCAGCAGCAGCAGCAGCAGCAGCAGCAGCAGCAGCAGCAGCAGCAGCAGCAGCAGCCTCTACTCACCAATGCATCTTCACCATGCTGCTCAGCCGGAGACGAATTTTAGAAATTACATATTCTCTAAAGATGCATTGACCCTTTGATATATCACGCATGTCTAACATTATATAAGCTGGAAAGGCACGTGTATTTCCCCAACAAACTTTTTCCACGTTAATATTCTCTTAAGTGTCAGTCTTCGTATAGGGCGGATAGTTGGGATGATGGCGACTACACATCTGACAGCACACATATCATTGCCACCTAACTCACACTGTCTCTATTCCTTCAGAGCCCAACGCCTACCGCCACGCCTTCAACAGAACGATCACTGCTGAGGAGTTAGCTCGCGATTTCCGTACACTTCATGACCTCCTCAAGAAAGACCCCAAGTTTGCCACTTACTTCGGTGACAGTAAACTTGTTGGTCCTGACATCACGCGACCAAAAACGTCTTCTCTCAACTACCTTAAGACGTACGTGAAGTGAATCGTTTTATACTTTTGCATTTCCAATTTTCCATACTCTGTGTCTATATTTCTTGATGATGAGCCATATTCATTGTTGCTGCACTTTCTTTTTTTTTTTTAAAGTGATTATTTCTCTCTTTTCTAATAAGTGTCCTGAATACTCAGGCGTTGGTGTTGATTGTGCTCTCTGTAGCCGCAAGTCTTTGTGAGGTAAATAATGTACAGAATAAAGTAACGCGCCAACTTTACCGAGATCAGTTTGCGTTTTGAATTACGACTGACTGTCCTGATGTCCTAACGTTACTTCGAGTACTAATCAGGCCTCATAGCCTTGCGTGGTAAACGGCTGAAGATACACTGTATATGATACACCGGTTACATGTATAATTTTATCCATGTGTAGTGTGGTGTTTGTTTGTTTTAGATTTTTGGATTCTGCTGTCAATGACATTCAAGCAGTGACGTGGCATCAGTGAGTATTACCTGACGTGCCTATTTATAACTGCAGATCTTGAGTTGCACATATTCGTTTCATTTCTGTCACCACGAATATGGTAAGGAAAGATTAGTAGGCACATGTTATGTCCAAGTTAAGCTGATCGGGAAAATTTTGTTGTTGTTTTTTCTTCTTCTTTTTAATAATGCAAAAATGATACTTTCCATATACAGACTATATATACATGGTTCCTTGCCCTTCGCTTGACGTTATTAAAAATGGTACCAGTGGATAAGGTAGTTGCTGATAGGTAGCAACAGCATAAAGCATAAAGGTCATTATATATATGAAGTAATTCTACATACTCATAAGTATAAACCCAGAGCTAAGGAAATGCATGTCGACATGATGATACTCTGGCTACGCTTAGATAGTGTTGCATCCTGGTCGTCCGTGTCGTTATATCCCAGGGCAGATAGACAATGCTTTCACCCACCTCAAGGAGTTCTATATGTACCATACATAGTATAAATTAAAGAAATAAAACCCCTGTGCGTATTGTGGTAGGCACTTGACCATCTTCTCTCCCCCACACGATACAGTTACTATGTGGACGGTCGCACGGCGTCTGTGGCTGACTTCACCAATGCTACGCTGCTGGATAGTCTGCGAGTCAATATAAAAAAGCTGGCAAGGATAGCGGAGAGTACCCCAGGGCCTCGTGTCTCCGAGATGTGGATGACGGAGACATCGTCTGCATGGGGTGGCGGCGCCCGTGGCCTTAGCAACAGATATGTGGCTGGCTTCATGTGAGTGTTAAAGTTAATTCAACATTCCATAATATTGTAGACCAATAAGATGAAGGTTAAGATGATCAGAGTTTAGAAACATCCCACCTACATTTAGATCTATGATTTATAGACATTTTTATTTTTGACGACAACTGATTTTTGTGGTCTTACTGTTCCAGTAATTTACTTTCATATCCACAATTTTATGAATATCTCATATTCATTTTCAGCATTCGCACATACTCAACTCAATTTACACGCCCCCTAGGTAAAAGAAAATTCACAATACAAATGTCATGACAAGTTTGCATTGTGTTGAGTGGTCGCAACTTTGTCGGAACTCGTTATGTCTTTCACGATTTTTTTTTTTTTTCCTTTGCTGCCATTGTGTAAAGAAATATTTCTTTTATAATAAAGCTTTGAATACAGTTTTACTTACAAATAATTTTATGTTCAGTATTATATACTTACAATTGTTTATACACATTATATTTTTGCTTGTAAAATATGAAGTTTTGTCAATCAAGATTATATATTTAATTCATATGAAAGGTAATTTGTGCACAACGTAATTATAAAAACATCCGTAATTTCGCAATGCACAGGAAGTTAAGTTCTTTTACAGACTCACATTTTTATTGTTACGACGCAGTATTTGCCTGAAATTACAGTTAAACATACCATCAAAACCACCATTATGATATCAGTGTGTTTAAAATCATTCTCCGATCGTGGAGAGGAAGTACAACTGCACGAAAATGCCATCGTAGCGGATTTACGTTGCCTTTTAAATTGTGATTGTGAACAGTCACAGGATTTCTACTTCGTCAACAATGGACGAATTGTTAGCGAATCTCAAACTGTTGTGAATGGACAGGTTTATCATGCAGTCCCAAGACTGGTTGGGGGTAAAGGTGGCTTTGGCTCAATGCTTCGGGCCATGGGAGCACAAATTGAAAAGACGACGAACAGGGAAGCATGTCGTGATTTGAGTGGGAGAAGAATGAGGGATGTTAATAACGAACAGAAACTGAAAGACTGGGTTGAAAAGAAAGCTGAGAGAGAAGCAGAACGTGCTAAGAAAGAGCAGGAGAGAAGAGAAAAGAGACTGCAGTTCTTGACGGAAGGAACCAAGCACACTTTTGATGATCCTACATACCATGAACAGAAATCCAAAGTTGCAGAGGCGCTGGATGATGCCATACAGCAGGGATTGCAGAAAGCCGAGCCGTCTACCAGCAGAAAAAGAAAGAGTGATGAGAAAGAAGAGCCTCAAAAGTCCAAGAAAGTGGCAGCAGAATGGCTGGGACTCGAGGATTTGGAAGACATTGATACCTCTGATTCTGATAGCGATGACCATGATCCGAGTGGGGAACTTGTTAAAAAATCTTGAAGATTAAGTTTCAATCATATGTGAATTTGCTGACTGATATTGTGCATTGGGCATCAGTTTAGACTGCTGAACAGAAATACGTGAACGAACGTTAATCCGATAATGTGGTTTGAAACATTTTTTTCAATCAAACAGAAAGTTTACAAAATATTATGTATTAGACGTTCACATCAACATACTTTTTTTTTAGTAGACATTCAGTGTATCAATATGAAATGTTAAAACAACCTTATGGGAATAAGTTCAGTCGCGGATTTCCGTTTGGCAGTCTAAAGCTGATTTCGATGGAGTTGTTCATTGATTATATTCACATTTGAAAATTGTTAGGTCGTTGGATTTTTTGTCATAAAAACTTAATTGATTTTAAATATTCCATATTGTCTGTGTTCATAAAGCTAAAAGTATAGTTTTATTACAAAAATAAATATGTATCTTTGCATTGTGTGTGGGGGGGGGGGAGGGCATAGGGAACCATGTTAGTAGCAACATCGTTACATTAACCTACCAAATAATCAAGCTGTTAGGCTTATGGCCATTTATATGAGCAGTCACTCATTTAGTCAATGTCGATGTTTTGAATGTGTGAAATAAAATTTTAGTTCAATAGTATTTAGTTTTTTTATATCTTCAAATTTTATTATGTTTAGTCTTCAAATAACATTATAAGTCCAAGATACCTTTGTATTGATTCTGTTGAAGTTCCATTTATTACAACTTAGTATAATATAATTTATTTCTTAGTTTTTCCTGTATGCATCCAACGCTTATCTCTGCCATAATTTTAAAGACAGGAAAGGCCACAAGGAAATAACCACATACCAGTAATTAAGCCGTAAAACTACAAATAATCGTGCAAGATTTAATTTACAAATTTGGTGGTGGTGTTAAAGTTGTGAAATTTAATACTCAACAAAGCTAGGATTAAAATTGCAAAATTAAATAGCATTATAATATAATTATAGTTCAGAAAAGCAAATTGTTGGTGGTCCGATATTCCAATTTTTAGGTGTGTGTATATTATGATAATTATCAGCATGTATCATGTAACAATCTTATCAGGTGGCTGGACAAGCTCGGTATAGCAGCTCAGGAACAGCAAAAGATCGTTGCCCGACAGGATCTGTATAGTGGACAATATGCACTGCTTGATAAAAACCTCAATCCTTATCCAGTTAGTATAAAATTTGATTCACTGTTAAAGCTGTTATCACATTCATGTTATAACTTATTGATAACCATGATAATGGAGGGGATCCATTGGTGGATGGCTGATATATATAAGCACAATTTGAAAATTGTTAAGGACTTTTCCCGCCACCTGCTACATTACTCATATTTCAAAAGTCTGAATCCATATTCACGTCATGCTAGCTGCACCTACCGTGCACTCCCCCCCCGCAAGTCATTTAAAAAGCTAAACTTACATTAAGTGTGATGCCGAATCAATACTGTCACTGCTTTGGGTCTTTGGTAAAGATCATGCAAATGTGTCTTGATTATTAGTTCTAGATATCTAGATATAAGAGTACAAATTTCAATCTTTATATATGTGGCCAAAAATTGCCTGAATTATCCTATGGATATCATGATTACATGATCATGATTATTAATTTGATTTGCATTTGACAGGATTACTGGCTATCACTGCTGTATAAGAAACTTGTGGGACGACAAGTGTTTGCTACCAGAATTCTCAATACCAATAGTAGAAATGTGCGGGTATATGCACATTGTACGAATCCGGTGTCAAAAAAATCAAGGTAATTTTACATCTATGTGTGTGTGTGCGTGCGTGCGTGCGTGCGTGCGTGCGTGTGTTTTAAATCTAACGCCTTACACCTCAATTATCCAATGTAAACCTTAATCATTGATGCCAATGTTTGTTTTGTAGAAACTTTGCATTCAATGCAGGATCGATTACCCTCTACATTTTGAATTTACATTCCAAAGATGTAGACATAAATATTCCACAAAAACTTCGACATCGAACTATTACAGAGTTCATTCTTACACCAAGTGGAAAGCGAGGTTTGAAATCAAAGTGAGCAATTTCATTAATTTTTTTCTTCACATCACTTATTTGCATATTCATATATGTGGGGCTGAATATTCAATTCATAATTGGAAATGGATATTGAACAACACCAATTGTGCAGTGGGAAAGATTCTTGAAGATTAGCAATGTTCACTTGCTTTGTCATGAATGAATTCAGAAATCTTATGTTATATATGTATTTTTTTAGATATGTCCGTCTTAATGGTAAAAAGCTAAAACTGGTCTCCGACTATGTGCTTCCAAAGTTGAGAGGAAAAGAGCTTATGTTAAATTCTACACTTCATTTACCAGCGCAATCATTTGGATTTTTTGTTATTGATGCTGCCGTTAAAAAGTGCACCATAGCAAGAGAAAAGTCGTGGAGAGTAGATCAGTAGATGGGACATTTTCTTTTATAATAAAGTTATTGATGATGAAATATGGTAATATTTAAATCTTACATAAGATATAATATAAAACAAAGTCCAAATATATATCATAATATGATAAGTAATTTTACAGCCATTCCTTATACATTGTACGATTATTTTACAAAGATTTTCCAATAATTCCATAAATATATGTGTAACATGTATAATTAGTCTACAATTTAAGAATGTAGATTACATGTAAAAATTGTGCAGTGTACCTATAAGTTAGTCATTAAATGTTTGAATATAAAAAAAAAAATCCTGAAAATTCATATACATGCATATGTTTTGTAAAACTGTACTTGACATGTCTCAAATTGCTTGTTTATATGTCATTTGATACTGTTTTAAATGAGAATTCATTTACCGATGCCATCAAATAATTGATGAAAAATAAACCATATGGAGTAAACTAAGTGTATTTTGTGTGAAATATTTGCATAGGCATGTAAAATTGCTTTTAATTGTGAAGAGTTATGAATATAATAAATGGATATTACTAATACATATGCACGTTTATAAGTTAGTGTGAACAAGTTACATTATATATTAGACAGGATTAATAGTAGGTGTAAGGGCCATGTTCAGACCTTTGTTTAGGGGTACAGGCTCGGGCCACAGGGGTTAGATACACGTTAGTACCTCTAATGTTTTGATATTGGCCAAAACTCAATGTGCTTGCTTCATCGAGAAAAGATTTAGGACAACCAAGCTGCAGAAGCTTGAGCACTTGTTGCAGTACCTCCCTCCTGGTGTTAATGCCATTTCATTTTAGAATAATTTGGAGTTTCTGGGATCGACCTGGGATTTAGGGGAGAATGTTCTTCTGATGTTAACTCTTTCCTTTCAACTGCTGTTCTCTCTCTTTTGGAATCATAATCCTCCACTTCTTGTAACCATTGATTTTGATTTTATATTTTGATTTTATATTATTTATTCATAATTCAACATGTTAAAATGCACATTACAACAAATCTAAAATAAAAAGAATATATAAAAGGCAAGCAGTTATAACGGTACCAGAAACCTCTCTTACATGTTTGATTTCTTCTTGTCTGTCTTCTGCACCTGCTGCCCAAGTTTCTGCAGCTGATGAATTGATTCCTGATAAAGCTAGGCAACTACCAAAGCGAAACATCAAGTTTCAAGCAATAGAGTCGTGAGAGCAATCTAAAAGACAAAACTAGGAAATGTATAGTGATTGTCCCAGCCCTCTGTAGTATACTAGTGAGGATTGGAACAATCACTATATATTTCCTATTTTTGTCTTTTAACTTTGCTACCGTGGATAAGACAAGTTTAGTGGGTGGTGTTCAGTTATTCTACTTGCTGACCTGTCGCGGACAACCTTCAATGAATAGCTTTGTGAGATTTCCCTGAACATTTCATATCTTATCTTATCGATATCAGTTGGAAATATGCCACTTATGGTAATAACCTATTCGTTCGTGGATAGGCCTTCTTTACTTATCTGACAGGGCTAGCCGGTGGCGAACCCCCCTCCTCAAAGCGCCTGGGACTGCGTGGCTTCGTAAAGGGGACGCCCTGATCGTTGCGTGTCAGCACCGGTGCGAAGTCCCCCTCCGTGTAGGGGCCCATCGTGAAACCCGGCTTGTTAGGCACCAGGCACTCGCCCAGTACGCTGGACGGTGGCCTGTACGTGGGGTACCAATTAACACAACGAGGAGTAGTAAGGGAACCAACATCGTCCAGGAGTCAGTCGTCTGTCGCGCGTCTCAAGCTTAGGCTCGTGGCGACGCGAATCAGCACAGAGCGCGGCCCAGCCACCGCTGGGTGGCGCGATCGACTCCACTTTGTTTACAGATGGGGGGGGTCGGCTAACTTTTTCTTCAAGCCCCCAAAAATGGACGACACCCCTCCCCCTCCCCCGTATCGTTATTTATGATCGTCCCGACTCCCCTAAGCGGGGTTTATCTAATATCCGCTCCCTGGGTGTGACAGATAACTGAAAAGTTCATATCGTGTCGTTACAGTGTTTGGCTAAAACATATGGTATCCCGGCAACATTCTTTGACCTTCACCCAGCAAAATGGCCGCCAATAAGTGGTTTAAGGATGTTGCACTTGCTCCTCCAATTGAAGTTTTCAAGCTAGTTGCTGATCATAATGCAGATACTGATGCAAAGAAAGTAAATGCAAGTGTTGGTGGTATGTATATTATATTTACAAGCAATGCCAATTGTCCCAAATAGCATAAAATCACCTATATATCTGACTTGTTTTGGTGGGTGTCTCAAGATACTGATTCAATGTCCATGAAAGGAGTACATGTCAAAAGCACCTGTTCCTAATTAATTTAGGCTATATAATTTTTATTAGTCATCAGATTTCAAATATTTGATTTGAAATATAGAAGTATGCTTGTGTAAGAGTGACCGGTTTCTACCTATCGGACCGGTAATTTGTAGACCGAATCTAGGGCTTGGTTCAGCCGTTCTCATGTCAAGGTCGTTCTATCACAGCCTGTAAATATTATTTTTTTTTTATTTACGTTTATTTCAGACACAACCATAATACTATATATACATAGATTACACCGGTCCATAGAAATATTACATACACACACAAAAAAAATACATAATGCATGTATATGTATATACAATTACAAATTACAAACACAATCGCAGAAAACACAATTACAGAACTTACAAAGCAAAAAGGAAATGAATCAAACTACAATACATAACGACACATTTTACCGGGGAAGCAAACAATTACAATACTGGACATAATACCTTAAAGCAAACTACCAATACATAACAACAAATTTTACCGGGGAAAAAAAATTACAATACTAGACATTACCAGGGAAGTAAAAATTACATTACTAGTCATAATACTTAAAACAAGCTACCATAGATAACAACACATTTTACCAGGGAAGTAAAAATTACTTTACTAGACTTAATAATTAATAATATAGGAGATAACAGAATTAATTAAGGTACCATGAAGGAAAATGCAGGTCGAACATAAAGGAGTTTAAGCCAGTGACACCGGATTCTAGACCTCCATCTCATTTCTGAGTTTAGCACTGAGAGCACAATTTTATTGCTTGAGTTCTCAAGTCTCTTCATAAACTTAAATACTAGGTTTCTTATTACCGCAGAACAACTTTTTACATAATTCTGAGCAAACATGTTGCTTGCACTACAATCTTTTTTCAGCTTGAGTAACATTCTAAAAACATTGTTATATGCGACAACTAGTTTTCTTATAGAAGACTTATTATAATTCCACCATAGTTGAGAGGTGTAGAAAGAAGAACAATACGTTTGGAATAAATATACCTTTGTGTTTACATTACACATATGAAACTTTCTGACTAGCATATTACCCTGAGCATACATTTGTCTGCATTGTCTGATAATGTCCTTGTCATCCTTAGTATCATCACATAAAAAAATGACCAAGGTATTTGATGTGAGACACTTCATTAATACATTCACCAGATAAAGTAAAGGGTGCAAATTTGACATCTTTTATACATTTATTACGACATATCATGACAGCACTTTTCTTTGGGTTATATTTAATATCATGCTCTATTATACCTTTCACATATTAAAATTAGTTCGGCTAGACCGACAGCTGATGGGCATATCAAAACTAAATCATCGGCATACATTAGGTGGTTAACAAGACGAGAACCAGATATGCATCCATAATTACTCACATTAAGATTGTTACTCAGATCGTCCATATAAACATTAAAGAGGTACGGCGAGAGTATACCTCCCTGTCTCACTCCATTGGCTCGTTGCCAATATTTGAGCACTGCAATGCAGGTTCCAAAAGTTTTAGCAAGTCTTTTACTCATCAAAGTATGTCTACTACATTTATGGCAAACAAATGCATAGCGTTGTGATTGCGGAATTTTTGTTAATCCTGACAAATTAGAGCACTTCACACACATCCCGTATTCATAGTTCCGATGCCCCGCCCCCTTTTCTGGTTTTGTCACTGCTACCACGTAGGTCTCACAAACATTCCTATCGCCCGTAGTAAATAGAGAGAAATTGCCGACTTTCTACCCAAGAGTGTTGAATCAAAATTGTGCTGATCTTCTTAGTTTTAACTTGGGATAAATTCGGTAACCTCTGTTCTACAACATACCAGAAGTATTCTCAGAAATCATTGATAATAAAGATTTGCTGGGGCATTTAGTTTTCAATCTTTTTACATCCACTACCAGCCGTTACTCTTAATTGCATCGAGCTATGGTCGGTGTTGGCAAATTACGGCGTGTGATAAAGGCTCATATGTCCTTGCAAATGGCGTCACCTTTAAATCGCCAAATAGTGATAAATTTGTGAAACGAATGGATTATCATCGTTACAATAACATACCCATCAAGAATTCACACGTCGGATCAATTATGAACTAGTTATGAAGACATAGACGAAAGGATATTTCTCAAATCATGCACATTGTTTGAAAATCACAGTGGTCTGTGCGTGTGTTGGAGATGAAGAAATTTGACAGCTTACACGGCTGTACACATACGACACATATTTGAAGACGTTTTTATAGTCTTTCACTCGACAAGTAAGCTGTTTTATGTTCATTTTCGTATCATCTGTACCCTTTATGATGACTCACAGCAGTCATAGTATTTTATGAGTATGAGAACTTTTAGAAATTCGTCTTTATAAAGTGTACCTCGAACCGGTCTTTGAATCGAGGGCAGCACTAGCTACATGCACTCGCTACATGTTTGGAAGATAATCTAGACGTAAAAATCCATATTCCTATAACAAGATGTTGAAAATAAGAACCGCAATACGATTCTGTGTACACGGGGAAATTTATGTAAAAATTCAGTATTTATGGAAGCACCAGAAACGTTATTGTCTCAGACGTAAAGCTGTCAAAAAGCCAGTGACAGTTTGCGTAGTGTTTTTACTACAACGTCATAACTCTTCTAAATCGATAATTGATAGGTATACATTGGATACAATGTAGAAAAGAGGAAAGGTAGTGCATCCCAACTGAAAAATTAAGATGTTTAGCACATTTTCATTCAAGAATCTGGTGTCAAAACATGACAATTTCTCACTGTTTACTACAGGAGGAGATAAAGCTTGTGAGACCATGATAGCGCACCTGCGTATGTTTGTATGAGGCCTCTCTCTGATTGGCTGGCTGACGTAAAAAGGGGCGTGGCTCGGAACTATGAATATTTTTTTTGTTTAAACCTCGTAGCACAGCTGACCAACAATAGTGTTTGAGGTGTCAAAATAAAGTTACTACTTACTTATATTTTCTTAAGATAAATTATCTTTAATATTCATTAAAAGTACGTCATCTATGGTGCCTTTTGATATGAAATTATGTATTCACACAAATCCCGTAGATGGCGATAAAATGTCATTCAAGCATGTTTATTTACCAGTATTCATCCTAGGGCCCGCGCCCTGCGCCAATGACCCATACTAATATCAACTGACCCATCCCTGCACAGATTTTCGCGCCATAAGTCCCATTAAATAGCAGCGTCACGCGCCCTCTCCACAATATACAATATGAGCGGTCATTCAGTGTTCTGTAATCTTCGTTCTTTTTTCGTGAATAACCAAGATGAAACGTGAATAACCAAGATGAAACGCGCTATAAAAGGAATGCTTTGATTGGCTGCAAGCGGGAATATTGCTCTTTTTCAACCAATCACGTTCGTCCTTGTAAAATGTCTTTGGAAGCACTGTGGATTCTCATGTGCCTGGTCAAGTATGGATTCTCATGTGTTTGGTCAGATGGTGGTTTTGAAGAATGGCACCACTGTAAAACGATAGTCAAAAATTGTAAATATCCACTGCATAGTCTTGGGGATTTGTGGGAGATTATGTCAAATGTATTTATTGGTATACAAGTACAACTATAGGTCAAATTTAACCGAAAAGTTGCCCTTGTGAACTATGTCCCATTGTTCTGTGTTTTTGACCCATAACTTTTGGTGTAATGGGGTCAATTCACACATAGATTCCAAGTTCTAGGATGAACACTTATTTACATTTAATCTTACTAGAAATTTTCTTTTTACACTTTGGCACTGGTAAAACAATTGTGTTCATGGTTAACATTTAGTACTTGTTTGGATGCTGCATATTTTGTTTTAAAACAGCACCAATCTCTAAAAGTGGCCATACACACAATACGTGAATTTTACGTATGAGATGAAATTTAGTGACCACTACTACGGGGACTTCTGGTCATACATAAAATTAACGGATTGTGTGCATGGCCGAACAGTGCGATTGGAGATCTACGGGATGTGTGTGACTTACGGGCCGTGTGTGAACAGGGCTACCTATTTCCTCTTAGTTCCCTGTGTGTATAAGTGATTTCGTAAATAGGGAGTGATGTCACAAGGTCAGAGGTGAAAGGGTGACAGATGTGAATTGTATTCAGCGGATTATACCTATGCATACCCTGGTCCCCTGTAGATTCTTTTTTTCGTTCTCCGTCTACAATGCTGTGAGGCTGCTAGTGCTATGATAACAGATAAACACAACTTTGGCCGCTATAGTTTTGACATTTGGTAGTGTTGACTAATCATGCGAATTGAATGTTATGATTTGTGTGAAATTTTATATGCAAATTTATTGGGGGAAATTTTCACTCATTGAGATTTTTCTTTTTCAATAGCATACAGAACTGACGATGGCAAACCATGGGTCCTGCCAGTTGTTCGTGCTGTTGAATCCCAAATGGCTGCAGATACCACCCTTAACCATGAATACTTGAGTGTTGCGGGTCTGCCAGATTTCAGAGAAGCTTCGGCCAGGCTTCTCCTTGGTTCAGAATCTATTCCCATCAAGGAAAATAGAGTAAGATATCTGCTGTTAGAAATTGCATACATTACTTAAACATTTTAAACACAATTTAACACAAAAATAGGATACTAAATTTGTTTTCATGGTTATTCACTGTGCTATGGATTTTCTGTGTGTAAGTATGTAATAAACATTTTTTTTCCAGGTCTGCGGTGTACAGGCTCTTGGAGGAACTGGGGCCCTGAGGGTTGGCATGGATTTTCTTAAAAGTAGACTGAATGCTAAAGTGATTCTAGTTTCGAATCCAACCTGGGGTGAGAAAATTATCATCTGTTATACAAACTGTTAAATTGAAAAAATACAAATTACGTTTTTACTATCCAAATCAATGTAATGTTTTTTAAAATTTATTTAAATTCAATTAAATATCGAACCAATTTGCTGACATACTTTATTATTGCAAAATTGATTCAACCTTTTCAGGCAACCATAAAGGCATTGCAAAATCTCTAGGATATGAAGAAATCAGAGATTACCCATATTGGGATGCAAAAACTAGAGGTCTCGACTTTGATGGCATGAAAAATGCTCTGAAGGTACGAAAAAGTAGCCAACCATGATTACTAATACTGTCATTACATTTGCCAAGGTCAGGATTAGATAGACAACTGCTACTCGTCAGCAGGACAAGTAACCCTCATATATTAATTCGTCCTGCAAAAAATGTACTCGTCCTCCTTGCACAAACTCTATACCTGTATGCCAAATAATGAAATTGAGTAGAAATTGAGTGCTCGTCAAAACGACGAGTTACTAATACTTCTTACTCATCCTCTGCAAGTTTTTACTAGCTAATCAGGGTTCCTACTCACCAGGAGAAACCGGGAACTACCTTGAAAAAGGTCTTAAGTCTGGGAGGCCGGTAAAAGGCCGGGAATTTTAACAAAAAGCTCAAAAACTTTCTTTCATTTACTGACGTGGCATACTCGATTAACTTAGCCTTTATTGTCTGGCAGTTGATCCGTTATGTTCACATGGTGCACTCGTTGATAAAGAATTAAATCATCACATAATCTCATTTTCGATTTCACAGCGTCGAACGTACCCGGAACATTTAAATTACTGTGAAATCGAAAACAAAATTATTTGACTTTCGCTTATCACAGCTTTTCCGTGGGCATTTTTTTCTTCATAACTAAGTTACTTTGATTTATGAGTATTCGCAATATATTATTAGGATTATGTTACTATTGGATCATACAATTATATATTTGAGAACTACCATGGACAAATACTACGACAATCTTTTTGACACCCAGAATCAAAACAGAAACGTACACGGCTGAACGATAATGAATGCTGGTGATTACTACACAAGTTTGTTTTCTTTGAGGGTTCCAGTTGGGGTGCTATTCAGACTAAGACACTGAGATGCTGGGAAAACAATGAATAAGCAATATGTGTTAAAGTTAGCATGTAAAATCATTAAACAATTTAAAAAACAATCTAAATACCTCTATTTCATAAAAAATAAAAAACTACTTTTCTCAAAAAAAGAATGCACCAGAGAGCTTCTAGTGACATCCATATAAAAATTTTCCTGGGGGAGCATGCCCCAGCCCCCCCTAGCTATACTTTGCGCCTATTGCGCTCGTGACCACGGCTTCAGCGCTTGATAGCGAAAAATCACAGGAAAAATGGGTGGAAAAAACCTTTATTTTCATCAGGCAGAAAGGAGTGGGGTGGGGGGGAGGGGGGGGGAACCCTGCCTATACAAGCGGACGAGTGGCTAATCCTGACCCTGATATTTGCTATAGCATGATCAGATCCCGAGTAAGATTTGCACATGCTCATATATTAACATTAGTACTTGTTAATGCAGTTTACTACTATACTGTACAATGTCAAAAATAACAGTTGTATGGTAACAATATCCCAGCAGCCTTGGACTTCCAAGTCTGGGCTACCATTTTACAAATCTAAGCCACGATGTGCTAGTCAAAACTACTATTTGTAGTCATTATGGCTTCATTGTGTGCATTTCACTGTAAAGAATCCCAGAGATAGAATAAAATGATATTTGTTATCAAATTAAAATGGCAACTGTTGTATTTTTATTTTTTGTTTTCAGAAAGCCCCAAAAGGATCTGTTGTTGTACTTCATATGGTGGCTCATAATCCAACTGGTGTGGACCCAACTCAAGAACAATGGAAAGAACTGGCTGATCTTATTGAAGTAATTTGAAACTTGTTATTTTGCACTTTGAATAATTACTTGTCATTATTAAATCTTCCCCACACAAAGTCCGGAGGGGAGATTTCTAGCTTTTGCTTCTGTCTACGTTCGTCCGTCCATTCATCCGTCCGAAATAAACAGGCTGATAACTCGAAGACTACTTGAGCTATTACTTTGCAAATTTAATATCTTGTTTGAGGAAAAAGTACCTCTCATAATATTTTGTTTGTACTTTGGCCTACTTTTGACGTACTTATGAGCGTTAGATAATTTCCGTGGGATTCGAACCCACGACCTCTGGGTCGAGATGATAACTGACCAAGTATGTGGGCTGGGGGTTACAGAGACATCGGTTTGTCCAAGTAATAACCTTTTAACAGCCCGCTGCTTGGGATGATGGTATCATTCTGGTCTCACAACCTTGGGGTCGTGAGTTCGAGTCCCGTCAGGGCCATTTGATATAGTCAAATGGAAACTGTGTCTTCAGGTAGATCAATACAGTGGTAGGAGCTTGTTTGCAAGAACAGTGAGAGTAGAATTAAATTTTAATAGATTTTATGAAAATAATAATTTCAGAAACAGCAACTTTTCCCCTTCTTCGATGGTGCTTATCAAGGATTTGCTTCTGGAGATCTGGATAAAGATGCATGGGCAGTGCGATACTTTGCTGATAGAGGATTTTCCATGTTCTGTGCTCAATCCTACTCAAAGAATTTTGGTCTTTATAGTAAGTAATAAATCCATATGAACACAACATATTCTTGCTCAAGTGGAATTCTGAATTGAAACATATAGAACCATTAATGTGTCATGCTTATCAGGAATTTAGCGGTGAAAAGTGACCATTAACTCGGCAGTTTATTGCACCATTTTTAAAGTGTGATTGTACAATTTTGAAGGATGAAAATTACAATTACTAGTTACAAAAATTACTTTTTCCTTTTGAAATACGTTTACCACACGGATTGACACAAGGATAGGTAAGGCAGTAAATATCAGGGCTACTAAGTTTGAAAATCACGACTCCAGTAGCCTGACATTCGAGGTACAGTGTCCATGGTACAATGATGCTGTGGTGAGTGACACTGACAGTAAATGATGACATCTGAAGAACAAATTGAGCATTATTGTACAATTAAAAGAAAATCAAATTTAAATAAGATGCATCAGCCAAAAACCCATCGGCTTACTTGTAGACAAAAACTGGTACCCCAGCTATAGGCTACAGGGCTACTACTTATGTCAAACGCTACACCACTACCGGTAAATCAATTCGCAAATGATTTTATAATGTGTGCTGCCTAATGAAAAGCGCCCCCGGTGAGGGCAAACCAGTGTTTTATACCTGGAAAAGCACTGGAATGCCACTGTCTATATATTGTCAAAAAAAATCAATATTCATATTTCAGCAGCTAACAGCACCAGGCTAGACTAATGTTGCTGCCTTATGATATTGATTTTTCCATATGCTGGCTAAAGCATATTGAATACTAGTAAAATGGACCTAATAATGGGCCCAAATGGGCCCAAATATGGACCATTCGGGCCCATGTGAAATAGGGTTCTTGTGGTCACCATTTCCAACCAACATACCAAATCTGAGCATCCTAGCTCAAACGATGCGACCCGTAGAGGGGTAACGAACCGGACGGATGGACGGACGGATGGACGGACGGACGGATGGACGGACGCAATTAATTGGGTACAAGCCAGTGTATAAAACACTGGAAAATTTCTTTTGACCACATATTCAAGAGTGTTGATGTGTTTGCAGACGAACGTGTGGGTTGTCTGACTGTGGTGTGTTCACAAGAGGCTGAGAAACAGAAGGTGATGAGCCAGTTGGAGCTGGTAGTGAGGACCACATGGTCCAACAGCTCCAACCACGGGCGCGCATTGTGGCTACAGTGCTCAACAACCCCGCACTCTACGCAGACTGGTCAGTCAGTAGTAATTAATTATGAAATATTGAAAACATCTATCATGCAAGGAGTGCTTTGTTGATAAGATTTTGAAATTTCTTTCTGATTTTGTGCATTTTGGTTCTGTGTGACTTAGAATTTCCGTGATAGTGAGATGTCAGTTTCTGAACATCATTTTCCTGTAACTGTAAATGTTACTTATTTATTACTAATTTCGTGCATCCTATACATAGCATATGGTCTCATTTTGTATTTTATGTTGTTCTGTCTATGCTATTATAATATCTAATCACAAAAATTCGTCAAAAATTGGTCAAATTAAACAATTTTTGACCTATTTTTGTGATTAAATACTATAATAGCATAGACAGAACAACATAAAATACAAAATGTTACTAATTTAATTCTCAATCTGCAGGAAAGATAATGTGAAGACAATGGCTGATCGCATTCTTACAATGCGCAAGATGTTGAAAGAAAAGTTGCAAGCACTAGGAACACCAGGAAATTGGGACCACATCACTTCGCAAATTGGCATGTTCAGTTACACTGGACTCAATGGTAAGGCCCACCAACAGCTTTCTTGCATTAGCTTTATTCATAAAAAATGTTTGCAGTATACACAACAATTTACTTTTAATTTCTTCATTGCCATTCTGAAATTGTTTCACTAGTTATTTCAACCTATTATTTTGTCAAATAACACATGAATTGTTAATGTAGCACAACAATCTAAAGAGTTGACCAGAAAGCACCACATCTACCTGCTGGAGAGTGGCAGAATCAGCATGTGCGGTCTCACCACCAAGAATGTCGAGTATGTTGCACAGTGCATCGACGATGTTGTCCGAAACATTGTCGACGTGCAGAAGTGTTGCTAGATGGATGGGCAAATAGTCAAATGAAAATGGCACTTCAGCTGAAAAGGACTTGCCCATAATTATGCTTTTGTTCAATAGACACTTTTTTTTTCTTATTAAAAGAATGTCAATATGTAATACTGAACTATAAAAATTTTCTCCAATGGAGCTACAACAATCAATTGTTAATACATGAAATTATAATTAAGTATGTTTGAAAGAAATGATTTCTGTGCTGATTCCTGTTCATTTTTCTAATCGGTTTGAAATTCATTGCAAATTTTATAGATGATTCTCTCTGATGTTTAAAAACTTTGAATATGTTTACATGTATTAATATTTACATAAAACTTACTCTCTCCACTTCAAAATTATAGGAATGTAAAAAAGAAACAAATGTTTTTCATAAACTCATTTATTTGATGTTCTCCAAAAAAGATAATTGTAGATTACTAGGTGATTACTTGATACTTATATACATTAACTGTTGTGAAAAGGTGATAAATCTGGTAATTGATATTGTGCATGGCCATTAAAATGTGTCTAGCAGTTTGTTTTTTTTATTATTAGCATTTGAAAGATTTTATTGTTATCGATTAGAAATTGTAGTGCTACCCGGTTATTTTGTTCTGTGATCAGTTAATTTGATATTGATAAATTGCAAAGCATTTGAACAGTATAAATATGGCTAGATAAGTTCTTTAGAATATTGCATGGAAGGGTGCGTAGTAAAATATTTTGAATATTGTTATGCATTTAAAGAGTATTTCCTGTATATCTTTTGCTTGTATAAATAAAAGTAAATGGATGTATGGCATTTTGTGTGTTCAGTATTTCTTTAAAGAAAAATAAGTTGTTTATCAATTCAACTTAATTCTATTTCTAAGGGTAGTTTATCACATGATTTGTTATATTTAATATATGGGAAAATATTCAACTTTCAGGTTTTGCATGATTTTTTGAAAATCATGTGGAAATCCATGGCATTACTCCCATTATTTCAATATTCAGATTTCAACTTTTTAGCTCACCTGCTGTGAAACAGCAAGTGAGCTTTCGTCTGTCGTCTGGCCGTCAACAAATTGTTGCCGTCAAGAATTATTAGTCATAATGCAAACTGCATTTGTTCATAATGCAAACTGCATAACCCCATCCACAGAAGTCCATGCAACATTTGTTAGTCATAATGCAAACAGCCTCTGTCATAATACAAACTGCATCATAAATAAACTCTGGAATTTTTACTAAATAATTTCTTCATTTTTCATTTAATTTCATTGAACTTGTATGGCTGTATTGTCATCATATAATATTGGAATCATGACCCTGGATGTAAAATTGACCATTTCCAGGGGTGCATCTAAAACATTTTGCCAAATTTACGCATGCAGGTGAGCGCTATTAGGACCCTTATGGTCCTCTTGTTTAACAGTTGCCATTAGATCATTTATATGGTTGAGCATGCATCAATCACACTGTTTGGGCATTCACACAATCCGCGATTCTTGCGTATCATGAGAGCTCCCCGTTGTAGAAGTCACAAATTACGTTATATTGTACATATATCACGATTTATGTGTATTGTAGGTTTTAGCCACTGGTGATCTACACTTGAGGGGGAAATATATATAATGTACAGGCCCGTAACTACGCTGAGGCAGAGGAGGCGACCGCCTCCTCGCTTTTTTTGGATGCCTTCTCGCTTTTAGATTTCGCCTCCTTGCTTTTTTTTGCTAAAATATTTTACAAGTTTGTAATTCAGATATATTTATGTCTATTACTGGTGAGCAATTTGGTTGAAATATATTAGTATATCATAGGATATAATGAGAGACTTCGATATTGCTATTATTATTTATTATTATTTGTTTTTTATCATTATTATAATATTTTAAAAATTCTGAAATGAGAATGATTAGAAAAATAGTGAGAATCGCCTTGGATTTTTGCAGAGACTTGAGAATGAGTTTTACAATGTATTCCCCCTCACAATTACCAGACAAAGCACTAAAATGTTTAAACCTGCAATGTATTAGATCTAGATAAGACAAAAATGAAGACAAAAAACATTAGATATTAGAAAAAAATAGATATTAGGGGAAAAAAAATATTACACTACAGCCCCCCCCCCCTCCCCCCTACACACCCGTATACCCCATGCCCCCACCCCCGAGGATTTTTAGTTTTTTTTAGTAGAGCAACGGCTATGACAAGAAAGAAAATTTCAGTTTCGTGAGAAAAAAAACATCTAAAAACCATAAAATAACCTTTTCTCTTTTCTTTTTTTTGTTTTTTTTTGTTTTTGTTTTTTTTGTTTTTTTTCTTTCTCCCTTAATTTTTCTGGTTCAATTATTAGTCCTAGCTCAAATTGCAAAACACGCACGCGCACAACGCGCAAAAAATGTAGAATTAAAAAAAAGACAGGCACTTTTGGAACGCACACACAAATAAAGTCTGGAGGACAGACAAAATTTGCTACACTACTACGTGTTGTTGTTAGCATATGCGATTCTTCTTACAGTAGTGTTGATTGGCTAACTCTGTGTATTTACCTCAATAATCATCGAATCGACAAGCTCCTACCAAACTTTTCATGGAAATATTTTTGTCACGTGACGGAAAAGTCTGGGCGAGCCGACTGCGCAGTCAGTTCGTGACGGATAGCAGAGAAAAGAAGACGTATTCTGTCAAAATTTGTAAAAATAAGCCTAGTTTATGTCCGAGAACAATTCATAGGTGTCATCATACACATTGGTTTAAAATACAGTTATCTTATAAGTACGTTTAAACTGGCTAAACCGTCGAAGTGTAAAGCCCGATTCCATAAAATTTCCAACTTTCTGTGCTGTAAAAGCGATGAAAAATTGACATCCATGATTGAGAAAGAGACAGACGTGGAAATGCACACAGTCGACGCGAAGTTTTTGTGTGGTGTAGTTGAAGGTACGTTTTTATTATTTTGTGAAATGATTTGCAAGTTTGAAGTACTTTGTTCAATAATGCTTTTTCTGTCCGAAGACCAAACTGTCAACAAATATTCAAGATGGCGGATATGTCTGCAAACCCGCCCAATCCAGTTTGGCAATATAGTTAGACAGCATTTGCAAACGGGTGAAGACTGCATTTCTAAAATATAACAGGTGGTCTGTAATTTGTAGTGGGAAGGAACATGGGATTAACTGCGTGCAGTGGCAGTTGTTTAAGTCGCTTCAGCGAAAAAAAAATATCCTAAAATTTGATGCTCTAACTGTGAGGTAATGTTAAGCTGTTGACACTATACTAGCTTGTGTGTGTGCCCGCGTGTGTGCTTACATGTAGTACGTTGACTTCCAAATAGTGCAGATTCGCTGTGCACTGATGTAAAAAAAACACAGCTAGAGCACCTGTAAGTCTGCTGGTATTGTCAGAAAACAAACCATAACTCGGACTTTATAAGCATTAATTTCAAACATTATTTATTGTTAGTACTTGCGTAAAAAGTAGCAGTGAATGTGATAGTATTTTCTATCTAGATTACGTATCTATAGTGAAATTTTAGTAAAGACGAGAATTGACGACATTGTGGCTAAATACGATTGGGTGTATAAAGTGTAAAATTCCATTCATCTTGAATAGTTGCTATCAAGTAGTCTTTGCATCAAAACAATACATTCACTTCACTGTAATCAAGACTAATGAAGTACTTATGTCAAAGGCTAAAGGCTGTACTACGGAATTGAGAAACCTAACCTAACCTGATTTGTAATACAGCAAAATAATCAGCCAAATTGCTGGGGATTTTTTTTTTTTTTTTTTTTTTTTTTGAATGACTTCAGTTGGCTTGGACCTTTTTATATGGTAGTGTAGCAGTGAAATATTTGGGTCATCAGAGTATAAGTGAAGCATGCGCATAAACAATATTGAGTGTTTGGCATTGTTTTTTGTGGCATGGTAGACCTTGGCAAATGCTCATAGTTTGACAGACTGGAGAAAATCATTCACCTTGTAGACTAGCTAGTCACTTTAACACAAGTCGATGTTTTTAACAAAAGTATTTGAATTGTAGGTTTCTATGGAAGACCATGGACGACGGTGCAACGAAAGAAACTGTTCGTCCGGATGAAGAAAATGGGAATGAACACTTACTTGTATGCTCCAAAAGATGACTGCAAACATAGGATGTATTGGCGAGATCAGTACTCCGTGGAAGAAGCAGGTAATATTTTGCAAAATATTATATATATATATATTTTTAACTAAACATTGCATTATTGTAAAATTCAGTTGAGAATGAAATGCTGATGTATATCGAACAATTTTTACAGAGCATCTTACAGCATTGATCAATGATGCCACAGAGAATGATGTCATCTTTGTGTACGCACTGTCACCTGGACTTGATATGAACTATTCAAACAGCAAAGAAGTTACGTACTTGAAAAAAAAACTTGAACAAGTAGCAAGTTTTGGTTGTAAAGCATTTGCATTGCTTTTTGATGACATTGATGTTGATATGTGTGAAGCTGACAAAGAAGTTTTCCAGTCATTTGCTCATGCTCAAGTGTCTGTCACAAATGAAGTTTATCAGCATTTGGAACAACCAAGAACTTTCCTTTTTTGTCCCACAGGTACGATATATATAGAATATATCATATTTTGAAATGTACTTTGGTTCATCTTTTGACTGTTCATTTATATGGAATTTTTTTTCTTTCAGAATATTGTGCTTCAAGAGCAGTACCAACGGTTATTCGTTCAGAATACCTCAACACCTTAGGATCAAAACTGTTACCAGGCATTGATATAATGTGGACTGGACCTAAAGTAATCTCCAAGGATATCACTGTTGAGTCAATAAAAGAAATTTCTAGTGTTTTACAGAGACCACCTGTGATTTGGGACAATATTCATGCAAATGATTATGACCAAAAACGTCTCTTTCTTGGTCCATATGATGGACGCTCCCCTGAACTGATACCACATCTTCATGGAGTGCTTACAAACCCTAACTGTGAATTTGAAGCTAACTATGTTGCCATGCATACCTTAGCTCAATGGAGTAAATCAAATATGGAAGCTGTTAAGAAAGACTTGATGCTGTCAAGTAGTCCTGTGAGCTCAGACATAAAGCTTGAAAGAGAAGGTGAAAATGAAACTTCTCCATTCCAAACTTATCAGCCTAAACAGGCGTTAATTGTTGCTCTGAAAGACTGGTTACTTGAATTCGGAGATGATTGTGGTGCTGTAAAAATCAAGGTAGCTAAAGCTCCTCCGCCAATAGTTCCTCCACCCATGATGGCCGGAGCGGACCCAGCAAATCCATCCATACCACTTGCAGTTGCTGCTTCACTTGGTGTTGCAAACGTAAATGAACTGACTTCTGCTAATGTGAATGAACTCAATGCATTGGAGTCCTTTATGCAACCTGAAACAGCTGCAGTAGTTAACAGTTTGGTTGATGCATCCTCAAGTGATAGTGAAACAGAATCTCTTGATGGGCGTGCAGAACCTATGGACTGTGCTCTGAGCTCTAATGTATCTCCCCCACCTTCAGGGGAAAATCCAACTTCTGAAGTAGATAATGTTAAACAAGATATCATTGACACAGAAATGGATGATGTGGACAGTAAAACTTCTATTTTAAGTTATGACGATATATCATTCATTGTGGATATGTTTTACATGCCATTTGAACATGGGTCCAGGGGTGTTGAGTTGCTGAATGACTTTAACTGGTTGAAGAATCATTGTTATTTTGTCACTGAAGCAAAGTGCAAAAACGCTACTGTAGAACAGCGCGACTTGGCGACAGATTGGGAGACCAAATGTGAGAAGTTCCATCAGGAGGTGCATTTCTTCCAGACTGCAATCAACCACTTGTGTGAATCGCCAAACCGCGCCATTTTGTACGACCTCTACCCATATATCTGGGACATGAAAGTGTCCTTAGATATTCTGTCCTGCTTCATCAGATGGCTAGGTATGTTCTTTCTTTTGTTGCATAATATGAATGAAAATAAACTTCTTCATGTAATTTCTATTAAAATTTGCCAAACTTAATGCTTTTCAGTATTTGAAATTTACTGCTGTAATGCAAAGTCCAAAATAGCACTTGACCACCTAAATGGGGTTTAGCTCCTAGTGCTTTTCAGCATGCTCTTAACTTTAATTACTGCATAATACTATGATGCTAGTCCATTTATTGATTAAGAACAGAAGTTAACATATTTGTTTTTGATTAATTAACTTTTACCATGAGAAAAAAAATTAAAGCTAAGATAAAAACAACATAAAAGCCTAGTGTCGTATTCTTGGATCATGTCATTTGTGATGTTTCTCTTTCAGGTTATATTTGTAACTGCACCATTGTAGGCCTGAATTTTTGTCTACTTCTCAGTAGTAAAAGGTGTAGTTATTGTTGTTTTTAAGCAACATCAAAGAACATTGATCAGTGATTGTGTACATGTGGTGGTCTAATTATTGCTGAATCTTTGTTTTGGCTATGGTTTTGAAAATGTCCTTGGGTCAATTAGCTTGAATGCAGTTAGTCTGGATTTGACATGCGCACTGCAAAATTATTTGGGATGATTTCAAACGTAGAACAGTGATTTGTGCTGTCCGTTTCAAACCTTGTTTTCAGGTTATACCGTAAGCAGTTTTAGATTATGGCATACGTAAACCATCTTTTAAGGGATCTTGTTTACTTGAATCTTGAGTAGACAAGATGTTTTCTTTTGGGATTAACCACTAGAAATTGTTTACGGTATGTTCTTTTAAAACAAGGTTGCTTTTCATAGAGCCCAGTGGCTTGGAAAGAAATTCTAAGAAATATCCCAATAATGACCATTGTTGTGCCCACATTGTATGGGTTGAAATGCTGAATCTTGGATAGTATTTTGGACCATGATCGCTTGAACAAGAACTTACAGCATATAACAGTGGTCATGAATAGTTTGTACATTAATAATGTTAAATGTAATTGTACCTTTTGAAATTTTATAAAACTAGAAACACTAATTTTTCCGCAAGGCTAAAATTTCAAAGAGCGCCCGGCAAGACATCATCTCTATAAAAAAATGTAAACGCATTGATTTTAGTGTTGAGAATGTTAGTGAATGGGGAAAATATGAATAGTTGGGTTTTTTGTCAGTGTCATAGAAATTGGTAATGATGTATAACAAACAGGGAAATTGCCAGTGTAACGCTGTCAATCGGAAATTCTGCATTACAATTTGGTTTCCTTTTTTTTTCACATATCTAATTTTTAAGATTTCACAAGGTGCAATTTCAGCAGTCGTCCAAGGCCATCTGCAATTAATCTGGTTGACCAACCAGGAAACACTCCCATACACGCAATATTCACTGTGAATGAGAGGCCATATCTGGATCATTTAATATCCTGTGATGAATTGCGAATCTTCTGAATGCACACGTTTACTAATTGTTTACTCATTCTATTCCCAACAGCCCTGGGGAACGTGCCTCTCATCAGTGTGCAGCATGTGCAGGGGACGCAAAGCCAGTATACATGTATGCATCATAGAGTAATTTTTTAAATATTAATAGTTATGTACCTTATTGATTGCTGCTGCAAGGAACACATGAACCCCATTATGGGTGGTAGGTAAGGCGCGCATACTCATAATGTTGATTACAGGCGCTGCGATGGGATAGCTTGGAAGATATGTATTTAATGCAATAGATAACTAATGGCATTGATTTTCAAGCAGGTCCCCTTGTGTAATTTTTTTTTCCTTCTAGAATTTGGGATGTCATTATGTCACTTTGAAATGAGATTCATCTGTATGTTTTTATGAAATACATTAAAAAAAGAAAGAGAAAAAATTTGGAAAACATTTATGGTAAATGATTAAGTTTATTGGAAATTCTGATAAGAATAATTTTAGTTGTATGAATTCTTAAGAGACCACTGTCTTCCATTGATACTGCTAATAATGCAAGGCATACATATGCTTATGCAAAGTAAATTGAAAGAAAAGCTGCCTAGAACAAATTTTCAGATGGCACTACGAATGTATTATTCCAATTCACTCAATTTACTAGAATGGTTAAGTGGATAATTCCACAACAAATGCCCATTCTATGCAGTTACAAACTTTAGTTTTGCAACAGCAATTTATGGAGTTATTATTTTGTCTTAATTTCAAGTGAGTAATGAGATCCTAATGCATATAATTTTTTTAAGAGTAATAGAATTATCAACCTGTTAAAAACTTTCAGGCGGGTAGATTGTCAAATTAAATCTAAATGAAGCACAGTGTTAATTATAACATTTACATTGCAGTCTAAGAGATCTTTTTTTCCCTTAAATTTAACAAATATTGATGGATTACTATATTCAGACGTTGACAACTTGCAATTATGAATTTAAATGCCATTTGATGTTGGACTGAGATATTAATTCTTAAGCTTCAATTTTCCAGGGGTTAACCAGATGTATAAAGAAGCATTCACAAGTGGCAATCATGAATCTTGGGTTTTCCGTGGTGGCCTTCAAACTGAATTCCAAGTATGTATCCTGGGCTTTGCCAGGATAATGGTATTCATACTGGCTTCTTTTACAGACAGACCTGTTTTGCATGCTGGTGTGAAGAGGACGCTTCTACAGCCAACTTGTGTGGTTGAAGCGATAGATTTCAGCTCCATATCTGATTCTTATCACCATGGTCAGCATGCTTAAGTTGGCCCTTTGCGCTGCGAACCTTGATGCTGGCAATAATGTATAGTGTTCTCTATTTCAGGGTAATGTTAAATAATATTCAATTGATAAGTAAATTGCACAGTTCACCGCGCATGGTGCACTGTGCTGCCATTTTTTTATAAATAAATAAATATGGAAAGACACATTGTTTAATGAAAGATCATTATCAATATTGCGTGCATCAAGCAGTTGTGACCAAGAAATAATAACTTTTTTTGCAGTTCTAACATTTTAGATGGCTTCGTCATCTAGAATGTTGCGCGCGGTTCCCCATATAATACTGAAGCTATGGTGTTAAGAGCAGGTTTGAAGCTGGAATATGATGTCCTCCTGTTCATAATAATCAAATTCTAAATTTTTTATCAACATTTTTGGACAATTTTGTGCACCCTTTGTATTGTGAAGTGATGTAGGATTTATTTTTTAAAGCTATATTATATAAATATTTATTAGTAATTGAAGTTAAATTATTAAGATTAGAACTTGTCTGGCTGTCTGCTCCATTATGCGCTCTGCGAGCTTGAACAACCTTCTTGGCAGTTGCAGCTGCTTTGAACATGGTTGTGCGCGTCCTGTCACAACAAATTCGTTTATTTATAAGCTTTTCTGATTCTCCCCCTCTAGCGTCTGTTGCCATTGGACATGGTCTTAGATTTAACCATGCCTTTGGTGCCACCAACACCAGTGCCTCATACGCACACCATCCGCCCTTACTTGCCAGCGGATGAAAAAGCTGTGTATGAGGTCTGCCGAAAGACTTGTGATGATGGTGCAGATGGCACAGAGATCTTTCCTTTCCACACAGATCTTGTTGGTGACAAGTACGTATCATGGCATTTGACAATATAACTTTGTATATGATACGTGAATTATAAGCATATTCACAAATGCATTTGGTTCATTTTGCTGTTGGATGTTAGTATATGCAAAACTCTGGGGAATTAAATGTGTGAAAATATCTGCAAAACAATGCAGCATTGCTCACTTCTGGTTATGTTTTCAGGATGGTAGGTGCATTCCTCACCAACAGTCCAGACTACTGCTTTGTTGTTGAAGATCAAGACGGCGTATGTGGCTATGTTCTGTCCGCTCTAGACTGTAAAGTTCACAACCAAAAGCAGTCCATGGCATGGATACCTGCTATGCAGGAGAAATATCCCAAACCAGAGAAGACTAATGATCTTAGCCCAGCTGAGGTAAAAATAATTGTATGAAATATTGTAACACTATTAGGTTGCTGCCTTGTACATGTATAAGAATCCAGTTTTATGTGACGTTACTAATGTAGCTATTTTATGGTCACAAAGGTTACTGTTCCAGATTCCACTATTAATTTTGTATTGCTATGCGCTTGATTTAGTTTACATGCAACCAAAAGAAAAGACTGCGTAGCTAGTATCATTAACTTGGACAATCTTTTGATGCCTACATTTTTATAGAAATAATGTATTTGAAAGTATAAATATGGAGTCGAGTTTAAGAGCAAGTAATGTCACATGCCATGTTCTATCTTTACACTTGCTGTATCCTATAAGTTTTATATTGTCCTACCTGGTAGTTGAATGTAAACGTGCTACTGGATGGTAAACTGAAGTCGAACTATTTGTTTCAGGAGATGATCATGGGTTTTCACACCCACAAACCATACACGTCTGCAAGTCTTGTTGGTATGTACCCTTCTGTGGTGCGCATAGACATGTTGCCAGAGAGATGTAATGAAGGAATCATTCGACATTGCCTGGCAAGTGCGATTGCTGCCTTGAAAACAAATGGTTCCCATGGAATATATGCAGAAGTTCATGTTGGAGACAGGAACACGGTCGAGCGTTATGCTGCTGTACAAATGAAAGAAGTTCAAGTTGCTGATATTCCTGAAGATCTAGTCATTGTTGCAAGGCCTATATAAAGACTGGTGTGTGTGTGTTTAAAAAGTGCATTTAACTATTGTTCAGATAGAAAATCAAGTGCATTGATTTTTCAGACTGAAGGACATTCATGATGGATACTCCAGTGGAGCATTGTTTTACTTCATCTGTGATAATGTTCTAAATTGTTGGAATAAATGGGTTGTTTAGTTAAGCAGTTAAATAATACAGTAAACTTTTTGTTTGCAACTAAATGCTGAAGTGTATTGTACCGGTAATTGTTATTTGTGAATTACTAAGTTCTGGTAGATGTTGAATCCTTACAAATTGTGATGTGATATAAACTAATGTATTTTATAAATGCATTATATTTAGTATGTACTCTTTCAAATTGGAGTCTTAGAAACTAGCATTGGCATCTAGATTTAATGTTATGTTGACACGAGAATTGTATTTTTATTTAGTTGTACCGACTTAAAATGTCTTCTTGAATTAAAAATATTGAACAAATTTTTGAATCTGATTTGATTATGGACGTCACCCCAGCAACTAGGACAATATGAAGTAAAACAACACAAAGTATAGTGTGTACCCTCCTATGGTTGGATGGGACTCCTCAAAAGTAGTCAAGAATTTTAGTGGGGGTTTTGTCCTTCCTTCATTGTATTGTCTGTTTTTGCTCGCTTAACAAGGTGTGCGGTAATTTTTTTCCTCACATTTTTAGTAAAACTTTTCCATTTTCCGAAACTAAAGATAATGCTCAGCCAAAATATTTGCTCTGAAAAGCCCTGTATCAATGAGCAATGCCTTTTCCATTGCAATTATTGCATGATTATAAATGTTTGGAAATTGGTCCACAAAAAACAGCAGCAAAACACTATACCGCTTGACCATAGAAGCACCTTAATATAGCCATAGGCAATTCTGGAACATAGGTTGATGAAAATACTTACAAAAGAGAAATGTATGTACACCAGTATGTGCCCGTGTCTGTATTTGTTAGACATGTCCACTAAAATTCCCTTTCTGGCTTCTAAGTTATCCTTATAATTTAGTAAAAGTCACATTCACTCCGATGACTGGTGCTGTTATTTGTAATATAACTATGCATGGTAAGCTACTTCAATCATAAATAATAATTCTTAAAATTGCTAGATCTACTAGTATGTTGCGATTTTGTCTAGGTCACAATCTAGAGGGAAAAAATACATTTTATTTTATTTCTTTATTTTTTTTTGTTTTTTTTTGAGGGAGCTGGTTCATTAATCGGCAAAATTAATACCAGTAAGCCAGCCCCAGTTATGGGGACTGTCATCCTCTGATGAGTCAATACGTGAATGATGGAGTGTGCGTGTTCTGCCAATGCATGGATTGGCCCGGGTGGGTTGGCTGATGCTTAAATGTTGTAATTGAGTCGGCCTCGACAGTTCCTGAGTTTAGATTGTTCTACTCCGGAATTGTTCTTGTAACTGTCCACTTCCACAGTGGAGAATCATCTATCACCAGCTGAATATCTTATAACTATAGCCATAGGCAGATCCAGGTTTTCGGAAAAGGAGGGGGCGCACTTAAGGAAAAGAGGGGGCACACTTACGGGATTTCATGAAAAACCCTATGAAAATGTAGGAATTGACCACGAGATCGACAATCGAGTGGTCAATCACCATTCTATCATGACTAAAATCCATTTTATTTTAAAATAAATCTTATAACATTCAACATTCAAGTCAATTTCGTTTGTTTTGAGCGCGCAGAGACGTCAATTCCTACAGTTTTGAGCGCGCGGAGGCGTTAGTCTAAACTGTTGCTCTCCGCAACAACGAAACACGCCTTACTACGTCAGCGGCTGTATTGATATTGTGAGGAGGTTAGACTAGCGCCGTGGTTTTTTTTGGGAGCGTGTTTTCCATCGCAAAATTGAGCACGGAGATTGACCAATCAGCGTGGGTTATTGGCGGTGATTTTTGCACGGAATGATAGAATGATGATTATAGCAGAGGCAAGCCACGTGATTTTGGTACATGGACCTCCAGAGGCAGGCTCGGTAGCCAACTGAGCCTCAGGGGTGGGGGATCACACTAGCTATCGTTTTCAAACTAGGTGAGTTCTTTTACGTGCAGAGGGGTGGCTTTCCTCTACACGTACGGGACACGCCTTTTAACAAGGCTTCGGAACCTCGGGCTTGGTGTCGCCACCGCTTGTATGATATACTCGACAGCAGCGACATGCTGTGTGGAAATCGGCAGTACAGTGGCAGACGTAGAACGTAACTCTTTGGCACCACGAAGTCTTCCGAGGCCGGGGCGCGAACTTACAACGCAGGAAACTCCTGTTTGTTGGTCATACGTGCTAACCACTGTACTAACGAAGACCTTTGTGTAGCTCAATGTTCATGCTTTGAGGTGGTATAAATCCAGGGCTCTGTGCAGAATCTTGTAGAATAAGCATAGACGTTGGTTCTGCCGATCTGCCAAGCTAAGCCATCCAAGGTCATGAAGCCTAAAATCATCTTGTTAGATGGCTGGCTGTCAAAACTTGAAACTTGAAACTTGAAGTAGGGCTGGGACCGAAATGATGCTGTGGGCTCCACGAGTCCATCGAGCTGCTCGCCTCTGTATAACGTTTCTGTCATATTTAGTGACACCATCACCCCAACGAGACAACTCAAAGGCCATGCTGTGTATAACTACTGAACTTATTTGTTTTTTTCTTATTTAGTACGAAAAAAATATTCATATTTGTTTTTTCCCTGTTTATGAATTTAGTGCGCCCATTAAATCGAGGATACATTTGCACATGTTTTCTTTATATTTGTGTCTTAATCTCTTTTACAGCCATCTAGCTACTGGCATTCAGCTAGCCTTATTCAACTAAACTCTGTATCGCATGCCACCGTAGAATTCTGACGATGGAGACTAGCTTTCGGCACAAGGTTTGGGTAAAGGCTGTGTGGGAGACTATATTGTCACATGACATAATGGTCGTGTGTGATTGGTCACATATTTAAATAGGTTAAAATTCCCCATACATTTGAAAGAGTGAAAAGGTAAAAATTTTAAATTATTGCTTAAGAAATGGATTATGTTGTTTCTTTCAAAATTGGACTATGTGCTGAATGATTTACACTATTTTTTGTTAATATGTATATATAAGCATATGCTTAAGGCCCAAACCCCTCATGTTATTGTCTGGTTCATGTGCAGAAAATTTAGACATTCTATCAGGCAAAGTTACACCAATAAACAAAACAAAACAAACACACAGACAAACAAACTGTCGGAATGAGTAGTGGGCTACATGTAGGCCGGATTTTGTGCAGAAAGTCCCTCGCTTTTTCGCTGTGTTTCACATATAAACACTGTCATGCCCCCGGGTTTTAGACTAGTGACAAGAAACCCTTACCTTGACATTTCTATGTAAATTTTAAGAAATCGAAGCATGGTTTTGATAATTCTAATACATTCTGATAGTTCGGCTCATGGTGTTTTGGTATACAAATCAAGAATAATGCATAATATGGGGGTTGTCACTATCGAGGTCCTTCAAAGTAAGAAATGGTGTACGTCAAAGTGGCATATTGTCTCCAATTTCATTTATTTGTACATGAATGATCTCTCTATCTTGTTAGATAATGCTAATGCAGGCTGCAAAATTAAAGGTATATTGTACAATAATTTTATGTATGTAGATGACACATGTGTTGTGGCTCCCTGCCCGAGTGCTCCCATAAGTAAATTTGCAGATCACATTATGTCATGGGTCACACTAGCGGGAAGAAGTCCAAATATATGTGTTTCAAACCTTAACTTTTAAAAAATCTTCACGTTCCTTGTGTATCACTTGGAAGTTAAATTGTACCACTTGTGGAGAAGTATCTTGGGGTGTTCATTCATCATTGATAAAGAGGACGATCAAACTAAAATATGAAAGCCTTGAGACAAGATTAACTCTGTAGATCAAGAAAGCTAATGCAGGTGGTTTTAAATGTACTCCCAAATGTGTTCATGGTTTGAATGGCGAGAAGTGGCAGATTTCGAATTTGTAGCCAAAAAAAACAGAATTTCTAGGCTTAGAACGTTTTAAATCTGCTGCAAAGTTAAAGTAGAGTGTTTTTACAAGAACGTCGTGTTTAGCCATCCTATTTCCAAACTAGGTCGTGTCATATAACCATTTTCACAGATGTTTGGATCGATAAAATCTTTGTGATCTGTAAAGTTCATGAGAAAAAGACACTGAAGACAGAAGTTACAGCACTGTGTGTGACGGATTATGAGAAATAGAGATTCGTCTTTGGGTCTTGATTTATTCATATGAAATGTTTACTATGGCAAAAACAAAAAGGTGTCGCAAAAAGGAGCAATTGAAATATATGCATGTGCAATATGAACATGATTAGACTAATACTTTTTATGTGAGAGGGTTTCAAAATGAAAATTTCCATTTTTTGCAACTCCCAAAACGGGGATTATTTCGCGGCAGACGTAGAAAATCCTTTCCTGAAGTGTCTAATCCCCCCAATGTTAAATTTTCACGCACGTGCGACTGGTAGTGATATGAAAGTGTTACGTTATCCACAATTGAGTACAGTAGGTGCAGCGATCACGTTTATCAACATACGTGTGACGTAGCTATTTGAACATGATGGGCGTCATTCGTTCAAAACTTTACGCAAAACTGGGGTCATCCAGGTGCATTTGGCTGAATTTTTTAATGAATTCTGAGTTGCCTACAGACCTCGTGTGTATAGTCTTAACCAACCCAATCGGGGCTTGGGTACAGTATGTCATGATATACCTCATAGTAAGGGACGGTGCAATATTTACCAGGAAGGGGGGCCGGTGCATTTGGTAGGGGGACATGTACTTTTTTCAAGGTGCAAAGTAGGGGGACCGGATGATTTTTCATTCTCGTTGGGCATGGGACATGTACTTTTTTTCAGCTGCTGAAATCCCACCTCGACGTGAGCGAATCGGTTCAAATTAAGCACGCGAATATTCATGGGAGGGGACGCAGACTTTTTTTAAGAATAGAGGTCATGGGACATCAGTTTTTTTTTTTCATCACATCAGCAGGGGACAAGACCTTTTTTCAGACAAGTTTTTCGATATGCACCGGTCCCCCAGCTTGTTAAATATTGCACCGTCCCTAATTAAGTAAATGGTAGCAAATAGTATACAACATAGTCATAGACTAGAAGTCTAGATACTATTGATTTGGGGAAGGGGTGGGGGCACTGAGTATCAGATGTCAAGCAAAATAAATTTTTAATGAGAATAGTTTTGTGGCAGAGTTCTCTTCAGGACATCTGATACTCAGAGTGGGGTGGGGGGGGCAGTAATCAGCTGGCAGGAATAGCAGTACTGCTACATGATTCATTGAACAGTAGCAAGTATAAATATGTGAGTTGAAAATTTCTACTTGAAAAAATGTGGCTTTAGTCATATTGAGCAGTTGCTAACTACTTTTTTATCCGTCCTGACAACACAGATACCCGTGTCGGACAATAAGATGGGTAGAGGAAGTGTTCCAGTTATGGGCACATCCTATGTAGGGTTGATTATTCTCAAGAAACCACTCATTCCGTTTCCTATTTACCCGGTGATATAAAAGCATGTGTGCCTGTATTGACATAAACAAGAAAACGGAAACTTTCATTAGCAGCCTCTGCTCCAAAAAATGTCCAGCATGTTATACAATGATACATATACAATGAATTTCAATTCACAACTAACAACATATAGAGCAACACGCAGTGGGCCTGTGAACATGCGTATCCCTTGAATCCCATCTTTTATAACGAAAATAATATCTAGTAAACAATCACCTTCTCTAAACGTATTTTTCAACACCCATTGTCACCATTGATAATGTTTGGTTTGAATATTTCATATTCAACTGTTTTCTTATCAATAAAATAGAATTGTATATGCCATTCACGGGTTCAGTGTGTACTAAAAAAACTCACGGGATGTGTGTACATCGCTCTAACTACTTTAAGTACAGAAATATCACGTCGAAAATGGCCACTTTCCCGTGCATTTATGTTGGCAGGTGGCAATGTTTTCCTCTTTCGAGTGTGTAATCACATGTCATATGACATGGGGTTTTACTTGAGAATTACGTGTATCCACGGGAACTCACACATTTGACATAACAGCATGCAGCAAGAGGAAACAATGTAGAGATTAATTGGCTATATATATGTTAACTATAAGTTTCAATATACATATTTGATCATTATCATTAGTAACTATAATCAGGGTTCGCATTTTGCCCGTGTTTTTTCAAAAAACCCAGCCCGCCCGGGTTTTAATGGGTAAAAGTGGGTAAAAGCGGGTTTTAATGGGCAAAAGTGGGGAAAACTAGGGGAATTCTTAAGAAACCTGGGCAAAGGGTAATGGAAAATGCTAATAATCACTATTTTTAAAGCCGAGCTTCGCAGAAGACTCGAGCTTTATAGCCGTCGTAGGCGTTTCATTATGTTCCCCCTTTACCGCCACTACGTTTACTATAAGCACATCCGTACGCGCTGAAATTAGTGCCCAATTTGAATTCATCAATGAAACTGAACAGCCGATGTTAATGAGCTGCTGCCGATATCAAAATTAATACGCCATTACAACCGTGATGCATTGTGACTTGAGGAATCAATCCATCGGGACAGTCGTTTGCTTATGCATAAATGAAGCTCGGCTTTTCAGGAGTCTCACTCCTTTGATTTTAATAGAATAGATATATTAAGTAATAGTCTACATAAAGATATTAAGTAATATTGTGAATTTATCAATGTAAACAAACAGTAAAAACATAGGTTATTTTTTATTTTAAAAAACGTCCCATATTTACAATCCTTTGTGGTCATAATTCATAAATGCGGGCAGCAATATTTCATCATTTAAAGGATTTTAGAGTTATTAACAATGCTTTTTAAAAAAACCAAACATTGTTACTTTATATATTTTAAAGAATATATTAGTGATTTAACACATTTAAAAAAAACATTGATACTTACTTTAACACATTAAGATACAAAGCAACTTGTAACACTTCAGTTTTCCAAACAATGATTTTAAATATTGTCCCTTTACAAAAAGTAATTAACTGGGAACTTGACACTACTTGCAAGTAAACAAAAGGCATTAACCAGTTGCTTGACATTGTGCTAACCATTGTTCTAACCAATTTCAACTAAGAAACCATTAGCAAACCAGGTTAGTGTCACTTGTTAAATATTTGCAGAGGAATATTTTTCTATCATCTATATATAGATCATTTTACATCAGGCCTGCTATATATCTATTAATTTTTACATCAAAGAGTATTAAAACACTGCTTATGTCTTGTAAATTGCTATTTAAATCTCCCTGGACGAAGTCCGAAGGGGGATTTCTTGCTTTGCTTCTGTCTGTCCGTGTGTCTGTGCGTCGGTGTGTCCGAAATAAACAGGCTGATAACTCGAAGACTACTTGAGCTATTCATTTGCAAATTGAATATGTCTTGTTTGAGGAAAAAAGTACCTCTCAAAAAATTTTGTTTGTACTTTGGCCTACTTTTGACGAACTTACGAGCGTTACGTAATAAACCTTGTTAACACTCTTCAGGGAGAAGTATTTGACCTATGGTCACCAAACTTCATATTTAGCTTCGTTGTACTACTCTCCAGAGCTGATTAGATTTTAGTGTACTTTGGCCTACTTTTGATTAAGTTACGATGTGTTTTTAAAAACAAATTATTACGTAATTGTGTTTATCCGTCTCCTGGGAACAGTTTATGACGTATTATCACCAAACTTGACATTTGGTATGTCTATATCACTCTCCTCGCGTGATTTGATACTGGTGTACTTTGGCCTACTTTTAAACTTATGAGCGTTACGTAATAAACCTTGTTAACTCTACTGGGAGAAGTATTTGACCTATGGTCACCAAACTTCATATTTAGCTTCGTTGTACTACTCTCCAGAGCTGATTAGATTTTGGTGTACTTTGACATACTTTTGATGAAGTTACGATGTGTTTTTAAAAACAAATTATTACGTAATTGTGTTTATCTGTCTCCTGGGAACAGTTTATGACGTATCATCACCAAACTTGACATTTGGTATGTCTATATCACTCTCCTCACGTGATTTGATATTGGTGTACTTTGGCCTACTTTTGAACTTACGAGTGTTACGTAATAAACCGTGTTAACACTCTACAGGGAGAAGTATTTGACCTATGGTCACCAAACTTCATATCTAGCTTCGTTGTACCACTCTCCAGAGCTGATTAGATTTTGGTGTACTTTGGCCTACTTTTGGGGAAGTTACGATGTGTTTTTAAAAACAAATTATTACGTAATTGTGTTTATCTGTCTCCTGGGAACAGTTTATGACGTATCATCACCAAACTTGACATTTGGTATGTCTATATCACTCTCCTCACGTGATTTGATATTGGTGTACTTTGGCCTACTTTTGAACTTACGAGTGTTACGTAATAAACCTTGTTAACACTCTACACGGAGAAGTATTTGACCTATGGTCACCAAACTTCACATCTAGCTTCGTTGTACCACTCTCCAGAACTGATTAGATTTTGGTGTACTTTGGCCTACTTTTGATGAAGTTACGATGTGTTTTAATTAGATTTTGGTGTACTTTGGCCTACTTTTGATGAAATTACGATGTGTTTTTTTTAAAACAAATTATTACGAATTTGTGTTTATCTGTCTCCTGGGAAGACTTTATTACCTATCATCACCAAAACTTGACATTTTGTATGACTATGTCACTCTCCTCACGTGATTTGATATTTGAGTACTTTGGCCTACTTTTCAAAAATGGCCTGATCGGGGAAGGGGAGATTTACGGCGTTCCCGATGACTACTTGTTCTAAGTTAAAATCTTAAATATTAAAGATATAATGCTAAAACATGACTTTTACCCGGCTTCAAAAAACCCGCCCATTTTGCCCAACCCATTAAAACCAGGGTAAAAGTGGGCAGGTTTTTGGGGGGCGGGCGGGTAGTTGCGAACCCTGACTATAATTCATGCAAACTGTTAAGTGGCATTTTAAAGCTTCGGCCGTTTTGAGAACCAAAGCTTCAAATATCAAGGGTCGGAGGATAATGTTAAACTTCATTAACGTCATGAGTCACCATTTTACGGAGTGCACAATTTTAAGAAGAACAAGGAAAGAGTGATGGATCCCGTTCATTCACTGGTTCGATAAATTCATAACAGTAGACAAACTACCAATGTGTATTGAGTGTATATCAGTTAACAACTATTATTACATGTACTTGAATGGTTAGGTCGGCATGAGCTGTGCGTACAATGTAGGTATTTAGTACTTACAGTACTTGGTCGTAATCCAAAACACTCAACGATATTATATGGTATAATTATCTCCAGTCAACTACTCGCCGTATTTGACCATTACACTGTAAAATTTTATAACAAGAAAATAGACATCCCTGTGCTTTGAGGTGACTAAAAAAAGCTGACTACTGGTCCCCAAATCTTATCTCTCCAGGGTGGAGGTTACTTTTCAACCTCAGTTTTCAACACTGAATAGGTGGCCAATTATTGGAGAATTTGTTTCATTATGTTACATAAATGTCTAGTTTAATGGCAATTCTCATACAATATCTAATAGCTGCTGCTTTTATTGCAGTATCAAGATGTTTAATGTGTTTATGGACAAAGAGAACAGCGGTGCTGGTTTGGGGCTTCTGGCTCCATCACACGATGCACCTCATACGATGAGGCAAGGTATTTGATAAATTGTTTGGATTTTATTTTCAATTTAATGGTATTTCAATTTTTTTGTAAGTGGACATTAGAGTTTTCATTAAATGTAATTATAATTATTCTTATGAAATTCACGAAATGTATAGTAGTGCTTTAATATTTCAGTTGGGAAGACTTTCCAACAGTCCTCAGAAAATGATGTTGTGAGCAAGATGCGTGGTTTGCGAATGGCAGATATCAACACTCTGGGCCACACACCACGACCGCAGGCAAAAGCAGGAGGTGGATCTGTCTTCAAAAAGCCGGGAGAATTCTTAAAACCTCAGAAGCCGATTTTGAAAGAAGTCTCATTAAAGCAAGTATGTCAAGAAGGCCGACTATTAAAACATTTAGATATAATTGATTTACATTTGTATGCTTCGTATGTTATAAAACTTGGAATCAGAGAAAGCTTCTGGTATATTCTCAAAGTTTCTGTTTCTGACAGTTTTGTATTCAAATTTTCATGCTAAAGCAATTTTGGTTTTGTTGTGATACATGCTTCTTTTTAATTTACAGGAAGGTACTACTGGTATTAAGCCATCAGAAGTCAAAGTTGTCACATCTCAAAGTCAAGTAAAATGCCACAGAGATGACATTGAAATAATGCCAACATTTGATGACACTGGTATGTTGCAGAAAATATTTGTTTAAGGCTGTCGTTATGTTTGGTTACATTGTCAATTTTTCATCAGAATTTTATCAGAATACTTCATTCAAGTATCAATTCTATTTGCTGTGTTTTTAATGAGAATTGACCTACAGTGAAAATCCTCAACAACAGAACCCTATTTGCAGTCACAAATCCTTCCTTTGTAGAGGGTTTCCTTTGATTACTACATCATTTACTTACATTATTATAATCTAATGCAGGAGAAAAGTTTCCTTTATTCAGAGTTTCCTTTGTTTACTCTTCCTTTGTTGAGGATATTCACTGTATTTTACTTGACATCCAGCGAGAAGTTAACAATTATATATATCAAAGGAAATAGAGTAATAATTAGGGCCAGTGAAACGGAATTTCAGAGACAAGGTATATCTTGCAAAGGTATTTGGAAGATTGTGGATTCGAACTCACGGTCTTCCGTCCATGATTCAGACCGGTCATATGTCATGGGCGGCTGCTCTACCGACTGAGCTAATCTCCCTAGACACAGTACCTCCACTTTATTTAACACTTGCATCAACCGTCTGCCTTGTTACTATTCTTAGACTGTAGCCTTAACTAGCCTCTGTCACTATGTGCGTCGAGCACGTTGTAATCATGGCAGGATGCATTGTGCATGTTGTGTGTCTATGTCTCTGAAACTTGCTTTCTATTACGTCGAGTGTACACTACCTGACGGAGAACCGCATGCCCTGTTTTCACTTTCTTTACAGACTCCCCCAACTCCCTACTCCTCTACAACCAGCCACAAGGTAATGACGCGCTCACTTTCCCAGCGTCCCTTGGACACCGGGAGATCCTCGGCACTGCCGAGAAGCTCCTTCTTTCGGGTCCAGATTCCAGCTATCCACAAGGGATCCGGGTTACCACCCAGAGTCGCCATCACTTGCTACTGGCTGCTTTGGAGAGAGAGATAGGAAGTTCTATACCGTCAGTGAACCAGGGACACCGGGGTTATCAGATCAGGAATTCTCCCAGTACCTAGACATTCTCATAGTCAGCTTTTGGTGACCAAGGGACCTGTGAGAATTCTTGGATCTAATTTTCCCATCATCCGTCAGATCACACATACCCAACTACCTCTAGTTCGAAATTTCCCGGGCGGTAGCCTCCCCTCCCGCACTATTCAGACCAATCCACTCAGGACCTTTGGAGTTAGTTGGCATCAGCACACATGATACTAGGCTAATTGGACTTAGTTGTACCGTATCACCTCATTCGTGACACTAGGCTAATTCCAATCAGTTGTACTGTATCAGTATACATGATACTACACCAACTCCACTACGGGCCCTCTTTGAATCGGTAAGTCCGATGGGTTTACAGGGACAACTACCCCGGAGGCTTCAACGAAGCACCCGGGCCAGTTTTCTTCCACCAATTGAAACAGAATTTCAGAGACAAGGTATATCTTGTAAAGGTATTTGGAAGATCGTGGATTCGAACTCACGGTCTTCCGTCCATGATTCAGACCGGTCATATGTCATGGGCGGCTGCTCTACCGACTGAGCTAATCTCCCTAGACACAGTACCTCCACTTTATTTAACACTTGCATCAACCGTCTGCCTTGTTACTATTCTTAGACTGTAGCCTTAACTAGCCTCTGTCACTATGTGCGTCGAGCACGTTGTAATCATGGCAGGATGCATTGTGCATGTTGTGTGTCTATGTCTCTGAAACTTGCTTTCTATTACGTCGAGTGTACACTACCTGACGGAGAACTGCATGCCCTGTTTTCACTTTCTTTACAGAAGCTCATATAAACTTAGAATTTATATGTAATGAGATCTTCTATCTTTCACTAAATTGTATTCAATATGTGTGCTACGTGAAAGTGGGGAACTAACTTACGTTGATTTGTAATGGGATATATTTTAGATACTTTTGATGATCTGTGGCCAGTAAGAGAGCGTCCAGCAACTTATGCTGCCGCATTCCGGGACTGGAGGCCTGCACTCGTGTTTGGGGAACCATTTGTAGACAGAAGTGACCTTTCACCTCCAGACGTCGAAGATCACGATTTCTCAAGAAGATTAACGCCACATGGTAATGATAACACTTATATTTATTGCTTGATAAACTTGCATATCAATGTTTTTTATGTAGTATGATGACAATTTGGTTTTCATTCTTACATCTTTATTTTAGATCGTGAACTAGAGCTTTTGCCAATGCTGTCTCCAGAAGAACTTGGTTGGTGTGTTCCATCACTTGAAGACCTCTGCATGTCAGATGATATGATAGCTGAATAGCTCATGACTGGATAATTTTCTCTCAAAAAGATCTCAAAATTATTTGACGTATCCAAGTGTATACAAATATCAGATCAGGGATTCAACCTGTTTCTTATACAGTTAACTTACAAATAGCATCCATTGTTGATAAATTGTACTCTAGGAAGCTATCAATAATTCATATTTGTCTAAGTCACAATAGATCAACTTAAGAAATTCTTTGTGACAACATTTTATTGTTTTTAAAACTGCGTCATCTTGGAAGAAAAACACCGTGCATACCGTATTGGATTATGAAGGACAATGTCTTCAAACGGATTAGTGGCAATATATTATTAGGATATTTATGCTTGTGTTTACATGTGTTTTGTATGAATGATGTAGCAGATTGTTTGGTGAGTTTTATCCTTATATAGATAAACTGGAAGATTGGATACATTTCTCGGACTCGTTACATTCCTTCAAGCAGAATTGGGATACTTTTGCACTTTATTTGGTTTTTTAAAACCCAATCCTTAACTGCAATATACGGAACGTAATTATGTGTGTTCTCATATCTATTTTTATGCTGTCCAAACATTTACCAATATTTCTAATTTATGGGCTCAATATTATACCTGCCTGGTAACACTTGAATATCCAAAATTGAATGAGTGTTTTTATCAGTATTATTTGATGGAATATGTATGCTGTCCTTGATTCTTTTATAATGACAACTCTTTGTTTTTAAATAAAATTAATAAATTATTATTATGTGAACTTCTGAGTAAAATAGCTTATTTTTACCTGCGTCGCCAACGGCAGAGCAGGTCTAGGAACCGCCTCACTCCGTCCGTCCGTAGTAAAAGCTTGTCTCCGCTACTCCTAAACGACTCAACATACAGCAATGAAACTTGGTATATTGCAAGAACATCATACGTAGATGTGCATATTGACAGGGAATTTTGATTCTCAAAATTTTATGGGAGTTATGCCTCTTTGAAATTATAAATTGTGTGCATCTTATACTAATAGCTTGTACAAAAGCTTGTCTCTGCTACTCCTAACCTGGGCGACCCAACATAAACATGTAACTCCCGGTGGGGTGTTTGGGGGGCTTTGCCCCCCCGGAGTTGGGTTTAGTTGCGGGTGCCCGGGGAACGTCCGGTGGGTAGCCCCTTCAGCCTTATGAAATAAAAAACGCGGGGTTTGGGGGGTTATCTTCCCCACAATAACATTGAGAAATAATTTTAAAAAATTGGTCATAACGTCCTCCTGCCTTTGATACTGCTATCAACTAAAGAGAGGTGGTCTTCCTATATTTTAAACACTAAATGTGCTTCCTGAATGACTGTCCTGTTGAACATGAGAACATTATGTATAAATTCTAATATCAATATAATAGCAGTGAGTAGCTGACATATGCATTTATCTATCTCTGGTAGTTATGCCTCTTTGAACTTAGAAATTTCGTGCTTCTTATTAGCAGGGATATTATATTCTACAATTTTTATAGCAGTTATGCCTCTTTGTCAGACTTTGAACTGAGGAATTTGTTGCCTCCTATACTAATAGCTTGTCTCTGCTACTCCTCTTAAACTACTCAATATAGAGCAATGAAACTTGGTTTATAACAAGAACTTCATATGTAGATGTGCATATTCATAGGAATTCCTGTTACACGTGACGCAGGTCCAGACATCGTTAGGTCTTGCTTGTTACTATTTGGCTTGTGATCCACTTAGTTGTGACAGCCTCGAACATACAGTTCACCTACCTGTTGAATAGGATATATTTTTTTAAAAATAACGTTATCGTGAGATGCAATCTATGCTTTTCATCATCACAACAGTAGAAATATTTTCAATTTTTGAGCAGGAAGATTTTCTATAAAAAAAAGAATTATACTATTGAGTGTTCATCATCCTACCAAGAAACAGTTTAATTCACATCATACATGTTACATGTTCTAAGGGTGTTATGTTCTATGATATATTCATATAAATGTTTCATAGTTCATCGCTCAAATTGTTTTGTGTCTATATGAATCACTACCGCCAAAGGCATATAACTAGAAGGCTGTTGTAAACGTGGGCCCCAGCATCATGGGAGGGGTGTGTGGTATGTATACTATAATGATTTACAATCACTATAGATAGATAGATAGATAAAGTTTATTTAAAGTCGATATAGATTACAACAATAAACACAAGCTCTAAGGAGCTTTTGATCGACTCATTCATACTCAGTCACACATGCGCATAATACACATACACAATACATTAATTACAAATAATTAGAGCATAAAGCACCTGACGAAGTAACATAATTAATTAGAGCATGCAGTACATTTACATATTTTCCCATTCCAAGATTGTAAGAGATTAGTGAATTGATTAAAATTCCCCACAGATCTTATATATTCAGGCAGGTCATTCCATAGTTCAGCAGCACTGTACCTGAACGATTTTTTCCCAAATTTAGTGGTTCGTACCCTAGGTAGGTCAACAATATTTGAGTATCTAAAACTATAATTACTATTTCTAAAATGAACCAAGTCATGAAGACACAGAGGAGCTAATTTGTACAAAATTTTAAATGTTTCTGCTGCCATTGTTCTCATTCGTCTGACATGAAGGAAGGGAACACAAGCAATACTTAGAAGTTGTTCGTAAGAGCTATCGTAATCATTATAGATGAAACGTAGTGCCCGCTCTTGAATTTTTTCGAGCTTTTTTGTATTGGTTTTAGAACAAAAATGCCAGGCCAAAGGGCAGAAATTAAAATTTGATAATATAAATGTATGAAAAATAGGAAGTTTGTTTAGCCGAGAGAGAAATGATCCAATGCGTTTTAGGACATTTAGCTGTTGTGATGCTTTACTATACCATACACATTACTACTATTATTTAATAAAATCTTTCTATACAATAGTAGTAATGTGTATGATGTAGTGTTTGTAAATCATAGTAATATACATACCACACTCACCGTCCCATGATGCAGGGGCCCTTGGTTGTATGGAAATTAAATTTCATGTTACAATCATGTTATCATCATCAGTAAACTTAAAATATGTATTTTCATAAGTCTTTCACACGTGTAAGTTAATTTTCACTTGTAAATGACATTAAAATTTTCAAAGCCATAAAATATCAACCAGTAAACATTTTTTATTAAAAATATATAACATTCCATTAAAAATCCCTTTGGCATTAAATGCTCCCATGTACAATACATGTATATAACAATTCAAGCGTAACCTTACATGTTCCCAAACACCAGACACTGAATAAGCAGCGACATAAATACAGGAACAACATTATGAGAGAAAAACAACAGTAATTCAACAAGTTAAGTTAATTCATAACCGGGTGAAAAAAAATATCACATTTTTACCTTTGAGCAAACATTAGCTATTTTAAAGAGCTACTTTCTGATTATTATTTACCAAATGATCATCTTGTACAAAAGAAAATTAATTATTGTACAAGTCAACATTAAGGAATGTAAACGTATGTGAACTATCTACATTTGTACATGATTACTATGTATGCAAATTTCAATGGACATTTTATAAAAATACATTTTCAATGACTGCACTTGGGCTGCTTTGTGAATATATGCATTTTTTTGGTAAGAGTAAAATTTACAAAAATATGACTATTTCGAAAAATTAGCATGCACAAGTTTCTTTCATCTTGTATCTACAAGAACATAGAAAATACAAACACATGTATTTCAGTCAAAAATCTTGAATCACGATCATAATCATTCTTGCTTTAAAAAAATATGAGTATTATAGGAAATATTCAAGCTTACATTTTTAAATGGAACTCCTTACTTGTCACCATGTTATTTCATTTTGACAGACTGTCTGAATACAAATTTGGTTCAGATCTAATGTTTTTATTTTACAGAATATTAATACATACACGTAGAAGATATCTAACACAAATATCACATCTGCATTCTAGATTTTTTTTTTCTATTTTGAAGTTCTCAAACAGAAAACCAAAATAATTTTGCAGTGAAAAGATACCGAACCCATACCATTATGCATTCTTTTTCAAACGTGAATGACAACGTAAATAATTCTTGTATGCTAAACAGATAAACAGCTAGCAATTTCCCTTAAGATTTCCTTAATGTTCTGCCAAGAAAATAAAGTTCAATGTCTTCAAGAGATTTTCCTTTAGTTTCAGGAACCATCTTGATAACAAATAAAACAGCGATAACACAGCAAATACCAAAGAAAACAAATGCCCCATGTTGTCCTAACACATCTTGGAGGGTATCATATTCCAAGGTTACAATAAAGCTCATAAGCCAGGAAGTAATCGAAGCAACTGCTGTTGCAGGACCTCTTGCTCGTACTGGGAAGACCTCCGACATAATTAACATAGGAATTGGTCCCCATCCAAGCGCAAATGACACAATATACATGATCAAACTCAAAAGTGAGATGTTGCTCAAACTATCGGATGACATGTAAAAACAGAATGACAACAGAAAACAAGACATTGCCATCCCTGAGCCGGCTATGGTTAATAACTTGGGCCTTCCAGCTTTGTCCATCAAGACACAAGCAAGAATTGTACTGGCCACCTGAGCTGCTCCTACAATGACAGTTGCTAGTTCTCCCTGCTTGAAGCCTGCACTCTTAAAGATTGCCACCGTATAGAACATGACCACATTTATTCCCATTAGTTGCTGGAATATCATTAATCCCAAAGATACTTGAAGAGGGCGAAGAAGTTGAGGCTTCAAAAATTCATTCCATTTGAATACATCATCAGGTGATGGCAAGCTTTCTTCTATGTCCCTACATTCGTCTTCTACGTCAACTTCTTTCCTTAGCCAAGAGAGAGCAATAATTGCTTGGGTCTTTTGGTTACGCATAAGGTAATACCTTGGTGTGTCTGGTACCCGAAGAGTAAATATTATGCCAACAATGGCAGGAATGGTTCCAAATAGGGCTAATGATTGCCAGTCTAAAAACAAACCAAGTGCATACACTAATAGTATTCCAATTGTTATAGCAAGTTGGACTCCAGACCCATACATTCCTCTTATCTCCTTTGGAGCAATTTCAGACACATATACTCCAGCAACAACAGTAATAGCCCCACTTGCAAAGCCAGTAAGAAGACGGCCAGTAAATAAAAGAGTTTGTGTACTTCCAGATCCAATCAATATCCATCCAACAAGGAATGGAATATTTGCAAATAAAATCGTCCTCTTTCTTCCCAATTGTTCCATCATTACTCCTGCAAATGGACAAGCAACCATAGCTCCTAATGTTGCGAGGGATCCAAACCATGCACCCGACTGTGGTTCCAGCACATGCTGCTCTATCATTTGTGGCAGTGCAGGAGAACTGTATCCAATCATGAATCCAAATGATAGAGCACCGAGATAAGGTGATAAACATGCTACAATCAAGTTCCCCATTTTATTCCAGTCCACAGCTTTGACAGTCACGATCATCATAGCTTATCTGAAAAACAAATTATAAAAATAAGATATTTGTAATATTTCATTTTTAAATAGTAGTTAGATCACTGCACAGGGACTTTGTGTGCACAGTCAACCTGTCCTGTGTTCCATTTAATACACTACTTAAATTTACTTTTAGTATGGTGTATAATAGTATAATTGAGTATGTGAAACGAACTTGCTGTGCAGTGCTCTCTATCTCTAGTCAGTTGCATTTTGTATTTCCATGTTATCAAGGCTACTAGACTCCATACTGAAACTTTAATCTAAAAATTATGTGCTCTATGAATACGTTGATGGGGTTTGGTCCAAGTCTTCAAGTGTAGAACATCATTGATGTGTAATGAGGTACAGACTATCCTTTCACTGATGGTTGCATTATGTGCAAATTAAAATTTAGAAAAGTACAAATATAGTGACAGATAAATGTATTTATGTTTATCTATGTGCTTTTATTTTACTTAACATACACGCTCAAGTAACAACTTACATCTTATTGCATTAGTGCGAAAGGCCAACATATATGGAAATTTAAGAATTCGCCCTAATCGTATGATCTACTGTACTGAGTAGTTTCTCTAACAAACTGAGTTTCCAGCCCCGAGGTAGCGACGAATTTCTCACCAGTTAGATCATTGCGGTATATAAACATACTAATGAATAATCTATTTCTAGTAGTAGAAAGAGACACCCAGAATCTTATAATGTTTCGTGCACCTTGTGGGTTGAAAACTGCTTCTGTTGTAAATAGTCAAAATAGATCTACTCCACTTCGCTGACGGTTCTGGGTCTCAGTGTTGACACCTGGCAAAAGTAGCCGTAGTCAAAGCCTTCACATCAACGCCAAAATGATCAAGGCTTCTTTTAACTAGCTCCCATGAAAGAAACAAACGCAATCCATTTCGATTAGGTGCGAAATAGTTAATAGAAATCCATGGACCGGTCCATTTAACATTACAAAGGGGTAATAGCTAATAATCTGATTCTTATATTTTGAAAGTACAAATGACGCTTGTATTATAATTTTTCAAATATGTATTGCTATTGACAAAGAGATATTTACCTGTCCAATTACGATGTAACCTATGCTAATAATTAGGATTTGTTAGTCGAAAAACTTTTGTGTCTATGAGTTATGCCCCTCGTGTACTTTACTGTCATTATTGATGTCTTATCTGGATTTGACCATCACTCATATTGTTTCCTTATTAACTTTATGGTTTTATTGTATTGCCAGTGACATGTGGTTCAAAATAATTATATGCATCTATGAGATATAACATACACACTAATCAATAGACTTGTTTTGTCGTGTCATGCTGGGTGTCATTTTTTCGTCATATGTCACCAGTTGAAATTTCAACTATTTGACTTGAGGATGTGGTGTACAAGACACCTGCAATGTTGTGTGTTGTTATGTCCATGTCCTGTTTCTAGAAAATGCCTGTTTTATTATAATTCATGGTGTACTGATACATTGCTTAATTTTGGATAATACTTACTTTCTTGCTCACAATACAGCTAAGCTGTGTCAGCTTCATGAGCTTGCATTTTTATGTTAAAAAAACCTGCTGATTTTGCTTCATATGAGTTGCACCACACAGAAATAACTCCTACATTTTGGTGACTCAACATGGGTTTCTGCTGAACAAGCAAAACTGAGAATCTGGTAAAAGTTGTACATAAAAGACTGACAACCAGGAATAACTGAAATACAACACAAATTACTAACATCAAGAAGTGTGGCAATTGGAGATACACAGAAAACTGTGAATAGTAGATCTAGATTTGGATTATATCATTTATCTGGTTTATTCAAAAGGGGACTAAGAAAATGGAGGTATCTGATGATATACCCCAAAGTGAGAAGATCGATGAAGATCAAGTGCCAAACAGCGCAGGAGGATTTGGATGGAAAATAGATGATATGCAGCGCTTGAGACGCTTTATGTGCTTAGGCTCTGAAGGTGGTACATTTTATGCAGGTGAAAAAGAACTAGGACTTGAGAATGCACAATGTATTCAAAGACTGATTGACGATGGGAAAGGAACAGATGTCATTGATGAAATTGTAAAGTTTAGTGTGGAAGGACGCACTGCAAAACAAAACCCTATTATCTTTGCCCTAGCATTGTGTGCTCGGCAGGACAAAGATCTTAAGGCGAAGAAATATTGTTACGATAACATGCGCAAAGTATTACGTATTCCAACCCATTTGTTTCAATTCATTGAATGTTGTGAAAAGCTGAGTAAAGGAACTGGTTGGGGTCGAGCCCATAGGAGAGCCGTGTCCAATTGGTATCTTGATTTCAAGAATAATCCAAAGAAGTTAGCTGAGCATGTAACAAAATATAAAAATAGAAACGGATGGTGTCATAAAGATCTCTTGCGGCTTTCACATCCTAAGCCAGACACACCAGAAATGGCAGCAATCATCAAGTATGTAGTGAAAGGACTGGATGAATCCAAGCAACATTTTGATAAAGAAGATGCTGATAATTCCATACGGAAGATATTTGATTACTTAGAAGCAGTGGAGAAAATTAAAACTGTCAAGGAAGCAACAGAAATAGTGGATTTGGTAAGAAGTCAGAGATTAGTACGAGAACATATTCCAACAGACTTTCTTAATAATATTGAAGTATGGCGAGTTCTAAATGAAAATATGCCAATGACAGCCATGATAAGAAATTTAGGTAAAATGAGTACAATTGGACTCCTTAAAGATGGATCTGCGGATGTTGTAAAAGTGTGCGAGAAATTGCAGGATACTGAAGCGCTAAAAGCAGCAAAGATCCACCCTTTCAATGTCCTCGTAGCTTTAAATACATATCAAAAAGGCCATGGGGACAAAGGAAAGCTGTCCTGGGAAGTGAGCCAACCAGTTGTAAGAGCACTGAATGAAGCATATTACAAGTCATTTAAAAATGTCGAGCCTACAAATCAAAGATACCTCCTTGCATTGGATGTGAGTGGATCGATGACGTGGGGTGGTGTGAATGGATGTACAGCTGTAACGCCGCGTGAAGCGTCTGCAGCTCTTTCGATGGTCACAATGCGCACAGAAAGAGTGTGTGATCTCGTAGCTTTTTCAACCGATTTGAAGGAGATGAAAGACATTACGGCAGATATGGATCTGCCACAAGTCATTAAGAAGATAGAGCGTTATCCAATGGGTGGAACCGACTGTGCTCAGCCTATGTTGTGGGCAAAGAAACATGACAAAAAGTATGACGTGTTTATCATTTACACTGACTGTGAGACTTGGGCTGGCGCCGTCCATCCTGCAGAAGCTTTGAGACAGTACCGAAGTGCATCAGGAATCTGGAATGCCAAGTTGATTGTCTGCGGGATGACTAGCAGTGAAATTACGCTTGCAGATCCAGAAGACCCTGGAATGCTTGACATGGTCGGATTTGATAGCAATGGGCCAGAGATCATGAGAAATTTTGTTATGGGAAACTTGTAGGGAAACTTTTATTACACTAAATTGTTAGATAATTATTATATATATACATTAGTCATATTGCACTTGGTCATGTTTTTTCTTTAAAGCAGTAACTGTTAGGATATAAATATTTCATTTGATATACATGTTACAATGATGTACATGTATTTAACGTATACCTTATATGTAGTGAAGTATTCCAGCTTCTTGTTATTTTAGATGAGGTAGTTATTGCACGGCATGGCTATATACAGTAATATAGTGACAAATTGATATCCACAATTTTTAAAACAATTTTTAGAATGTAGTGTTGCTTGTAACCCATTTGGGACATACCAGTACATGGAAAGCACTTGTAAAACTGTTTACACATATTTGTATGTTATATTGGTACTTTCTTTCCTACTATCTATATACATCTATATACATCTATATACATCTATCTATATAATATACATCTCAATATTATGGTTATTTATATTTGAAATAAAACATTTCTTTGGATATTCAATGTTTTGTTCACATTCTTTGAGGGTTAATTAAGCTGCCCCAAATAAAGCACAGTATAACCCTCTAAATAAAACCAGCACCAGCACTCAGACCATTTATCAGTCCCAAACCTCCAGGACCAATCTTTTTATTTCTATTTTTTGAGACCAATTTAGTACATCTCAATGGTCTTGAAGGAAGGGTTTGTATGCAAGACGCATTACAAAGTTGTGTGTGTCATGCAGTGTCGGTAGTTTGTTTTAGTATTGAATTTACCTAAAAATGATAGTAATAAACATCCTTATTTTTGTTACCAATTTAATTTTCCAGCAAAGCATTGTATATTTTAACCATATAATCAACATTAATTAATTGATTTTTTTTAAATGCCTAGTAAAGAAGCAGGCATAAGAATACATCTTTATTTTGAAACCACACATTTCCATCATGTGAAAAAAAAATTGACAAACAAAAATAATCCAGAAGCATGTATGTTTATTTAGCATTTCTTAACACAGATTATGGAATTGTTAAATTACAAGCCTTTGTTGCATCATGCAAAGTAATTAAATCATTTAATTCTGTAATAGTGGTCTTTTTTCATACAAATCCTTCATGAGCGATAGAGAAGAGACAACACCAATACTGCAATTTACTAGTTATGCAGGACTCCAAATGTGCATGTTCCGACAAAATATCTTGCATAACGTTAGTGGATTACAATTAACAACTATTGGCAAACAAAATGTTGACATCAATTGAGTTTATGACAAGTTAAAAATCACAACTATCCCAATGTTCGAAATAATCTAAAATTCATAGTAGTTTTAACTAAAGAAATTTACATTCTGTTATTTCATAATACCATACATATCACTGAATGCTAAAAATACATAACATTTTGCAAATACCACAGTATCAAGGAAATGACTGAATGATTTTGACCTTTTTGTCCCTTGATAGAATTTGTGAAAGTAAAATCATCCAACCATACTCATCCTACATATACATGTACTCAACTGTATTATAATCAAATCAACAAACACAACTGTTAAGAAACGAATCATTCCATAAAACTATTTTGTGGAGAATTCGAGCAGGTTAATGAAAATTTTGTAATTGGTGCCCTTGTGTATGTTGAATATTTTTTTTATATTTTATTCTGAGTGAGGCTTCATAAAATTTCAAAGATGGACAAATATTGAAAAATAAAACAGCCTATTATCAAAATCTGACTTAACTCTGATTGCAGGGCTATGAAAATAATTGAATTGTGAGGAACGTAGGTCCATTCTAAAATGTAGCCAAAATTAAGAGGCGACATGATTAGTTTTAATGTTCCAGTAATTATAAAAAAAAATACAGGAAAATAACTCCGGCAAGAGTTCGCAGGAATCCAAGCCTAAAGATAAATTAAAAGGTTTTCTTTCTTTCCCTCTCACACCTCTGCAGGATATATATATATACATATACGTTTGTGCAGACAACAAAATTATCTCACTATTGTATAAAGTAAACTGTGAATTACTGTAATCTCCATGACTGTCCACCATATGTTATGTTTGGAAGATCTAAAAACATACTCTCTACAGTGCACACCAATAAAAATGTACCTATCTTGCGCTTAATGCTAATCCTTCTGACCAATAGCCTATGGTGAATATGGGAGATCACAGTAGAGTAAATAGCCAAATATTACATTTTCACATTGCCAAAAGTGCTTTGAACTACGTAGAAATTGTATCTCGCGACTCATAGAATATGAAATTGTTGTCTGCTTTTATATTTACATTAACTGAGCTATTAAAAACATACACATAGTGTCACCTACCAACAATCTGACGAAAATTATTGCACAAAATATATCGACATTTATACAAGACACTAAGTACGAAAACCATGGAATATAATCACAAGTTAGCGGTCAAACCCCCAAGAGACATCAATCTATGGTGCCCAAATGTCACAAGAAAAGAATAAGAATAGTATGAACACCACGCCCTTTACTTTAGAGACAATCCAAGTTCTTTCCAAATCTTTTATGATGTTCCTAAATAATAGTACATTGCAACAATAATCTATTATGTTTGAGTATTTCAATAGAGTGTAAATTTAATGTGGAACACTTTCTTTGCTGATCTAAACCTATACCTAAGGATGCTAGTTTCAGGTTTAACGTGGATCCAAAGAAAGTTTGCTTTTTAACCATGAAGATATTTTCAACGATAAAAAAGCAGATGAATTTACACTTTAGTATGAAATACCCTTGGTTTCACATAGGAAATGTCATCAGTAAAATGTGAAATAAATTTCAAAGTACGCAGTAACATGTATTTGCCATAAACGCATATGGTATATGCGTTCGATTGCATGTTTCTTTAATTCATGCTATTGTGCCAAAATTCCAGGTTACATACGTGTTGACTAGAAGAGATTCTGATTTTGTCTTCCTGCTGAACAGAATAAAAAAGAAGAAATCAGACAATAATTCTTAACTCAAAATCAAAACCAACAAAAAAGAAAAATCTTGAATAGAAATGTAGTAAAATAATAAATATAAAGAATTGTAAAGGCCTGCCTTTACTTTTGTCTCTATGGAAAGTAATCAAAACGAATGCTAGCTGTTGATAGGATTGTGGCCACTCTCATCCTATAATATATAGTACAATGACCACAAGTATTCAAGATCTAAAACATTTCTATTACGTAATGCATGCACAAGATCATATCAATTCACATAGGAATGTCAGAACACATTCAAAAGTATGCCCTAAAGGTTTACATTTGAACAATACAACATCAAACATTAGATAAAGAACAATTGCACATACTGTAAAACCTTTAAGTTTGAGGTCCTAAATACTCAACGTTAGCCAACAAAATACTTTAGCAAACGTTTCAATTCTCGTTTTCTCGTTAGTATTTATATACATTTAGTTCTTTTATATTCACATCTTCAAGCTAAACCCACCAATGTATACCCTTGAAAAATCCCCTCAATATCCCTGAGCGTAATCGCACAACTTTTGTCAATTTTGAGAACCACCAATCGATGTAAGTAATTATGCTATATATAGGTACTATAGAGCTTAATGTGCTGATAGCAAGTTCATGGAGCAACATTTTCTATACCTAAAAATTTGTACTGAATATATCAAAATAAAAATGATAGGAATGATACGCTATTGTTTTGCCAGATCTACATTGCTATTTTTAATATTCTGATTGGTTGACATCATAGAGAACACTTACATGAAAATGACATTTTGTCAATCCTTGTCAGAGACAGTCAGACATTTTGAACATTCCAAAAATGGGGATTAGGTCCCATGATTATGCAAATGAAACATAAGCAAACATTGATGGCTTAATCATGAGAAGTAATCCCGGAAGAAGGAATGTTCAAAATGTCTGACTCTGTCTCTCGCAAAGACTGAAAATGTGCCATTTCATGTAAATCAAGTTTCCACATACTTCCATTAAAAAATAGCCTATCATTCCTACAATTTTCACTTTGATATTCAGTACCGTTTTTGAAGATACAATTGAAAATGTTACACTATGAACTTACTGTTAGCACATTACATTGTAGTTGTTAATACCACATCCCGGGTACCACATAAATTCTTGTTACTGAGTGACATGGTCTACTTGAGTTAATACATGTATAGTGAACTACTGTGCAATATAGGTAAAAGTGATATTGGAAATTCAAATATGTTCATGGCTTGACACAAAAACTACAAAAATCCACAAACTTAAAGGGTATTACAGAACACATGTACATACTGTTGTGTCATTGTAACGTTGTGCAGGTCAATAAGTTTACAAACCAGGTACGTTATGGTATTCTGGCTGCTACTCACAAACTGAGCAACTAATATACAATATTCAAATCGAGTGCTTCAACAATTCAACCACGCAATTTACATAACAAGAAGTGTTCAATATCATTAGGTATTTAGATATTTTGGAATGATAGAAATCAAACCACAGCGAGTCTAAAATTGTGACGGTGTCAAACAGTAAGAATTTTGTGCAAAAACTCTGCTTATGAAGGAATGCAACATCTACACTACTAGTGGACATGGCTGTATGATGTAATCGCCGAGTCATTATGAAAGATGGACTTTTCTATTCATAAAGATTTTCAGGCTTCAATTTTCAGTTTGCACTACACAAAGAATATGCACTCAAACAAAATGGAAGCAATATTGAAACCATTTGCTATTTGCAATGTCCATCACAGTCACCCTACTTTCTTTTCTTAATGATGTAATGGTAGCTGACGATAATATTGTTGTTCAATATTAGTCAAATCTGAAATTCGTAATCATCTATCGCAATTCCAATGCGTTACACTTGATTTTTACTAGGTCACATCACTACGAGCTTCCTACCAATGAAACGCTGACTCGTTCTGTCACTAGTGAGTAGTCCGCACTAGTACAAGCGTCATTCATTTTCAGATCCTAACAACTTTACCTACATGTAGCTCGAGTACAAGGCCCTGCCCAATGAACCAGGGACAATCCACACCTGTGCTCCGCTTCCGCTAACTGCTAGGGGATTGATCGAGCGTCACTAGAACCACCATTTTCATAATAATAATAGTGGCGTGACTCGCGGTAAAACATCTTTCTCGATACATAAATCCGTAGGGCAGACGGCAATGGAAGTTTATTGGCAATCTCCACGAGGTGAGCCCTAGGTGTGATAGATTTCTGGATTGCCTTGCGACAAAGACTCTTCAGCTTTTGGGGCTGGATCACCTGGGTGCGGTACCAGGCCCACATCTCACTGCCATCTTTAAAGTCATCCAGAAGTGCCTTGGTGAGGCCGGAGCCCTTGTGGTGCACCCACTCGACAAAGTTGAGCATGTCAGCGCCTGCTTTCCACAGGGTGATGACGCAGGGCAGCTGGTGGCGGAGGTCCTCCACGTACAGCTTGGTGGACAGCGAGCTCACGCAGATGTAGAGCGGCGTGCGCCCATGCTTGTCCGTCAGGTTCACGTTGGACTTGGACCGAATGAGCAGCGCGAGGATCTCTTGAAGCTTCCAGTGTGCGGCGATGTGGATGGGCGCCTGGCCACTGCGATCGTGCCTGGGTGGCAACAAACAATATTACAGAATTTACATTAATTTGTATGCTTTTTTTTTGTTTGTATTGTAAATAATGTGGATGATGATAAATGTGTTGAAACTAAGTTTTGAAAACAAGTATAGATTTAGTGCTCACTTGTCGACAATGGCGCCTGCACCAAGCAGCTTCTGCACTGCTGCCCGGCCTGCACACGAGTGCACGATGCAGTTGTTAACACACATGTACAGAGGAGTCTTCCCCATGAAATCCGACAGGTTCACATCAGCACCTGAGTGGATAGATCGATAAAACAAAATGTTAATGTTTTATATGGAGTTTATGTCATAAAATTGTCATTTCACATAATGGCAATTATTCATGTGACTGCACAAATTTGACCTTTTCTAATTACTGGAAAGCCATTGCAAACCCATCTAGTAGAGTGATGTTGACCAGTTAGCAACTAAACTTTCTATTCACCTGTCTATGGCTGCCACACATTAATTAAACCATTGTTCATTAAAACTGGGGGTGGTGGGGGTGTTCGTCTATTTTTTGGGGCTCGAAGAAAAAGTTAACCGACCCCCCCATCAACATTTTAAAACCTGACCGCCCCCCACCCCTGGCTAAAGAAAAAGTCCTCTATATAATCATTGCATTTCTGAAAGAAAATATTTGAAAAAGTATACCGTAGTGTGATAAAAAAGTTCAGGGACCCCCACAAAAGGAATCAGAAAAGTTGGCCCCCCCCTATGTTTTTTATAATTGAAATAATCCTCAATTCACGATCACTCCGTGCCACCATTTATATATTGTTAAAAACCATCCTTATGCTGCTATTCTTTGAATTAAAAATCCCAATAAATGAATTTTTTGTCAGTAAAGGGAAATAAAAATTCACTTGCCCAAATCAGTTCTCCACAAACCCCAATCCTTCTTAAAATCATGTATTTTCATGCAAAGTAATTTAAGAAAACTTACCAGCTCTGGAAAGATATTCAATTAACGAGGGTCTGCCATGAAAAGCAGCTTTATATACAGGATGCGGCCAGAATGTTCAAAAAAGTGCCATCCATTCTATCACACTTATTGATGTAGCAATCCCCTTTTTTATAATTATCTATTAAACTCAATTCAATATTTTTTTAAAACACATTTACACATTGTTCAAAATGATTCACACTGCAATTATTAAACTAATGCCTATCAAATAAGTTAACCAATGTTAATTGAGACATACGAGTTCCTTGAAAAATGAGCAATCCATATGGGTACGAATTATCTATTAAACTAGAATTCATATGTACATGATGTACTTACTTCAACTATTTCAATATGATTCAAAGACACTGCAATTATTAGAGGTGTAGAGCCATCTTTCACACTAGGGCTTGTTGGGTTATACCATGGGAAGTTCACATTTACTCCCTCTGAGACAAGGTATTTTACTGCATTATGGTCATTTGTCATCACAGCATAATGAAGCTCCTTAACATGGACGGGCATCTCCCTCAAAATCAGATCATGAGACTTGGAGTTCCCCATATCTGCAAAAGGTAAACAAGTGATCAGGTCAAGAAAGAAAGCTTACTATACATTGAGGTTTAATATTTTTTTTTGGTATCAGCTACATGTATTTGCTGTGAAAATGAAATATTGACAGCCATCTTCATCACTGAAATGAGGCTACAGGGTATACAATTCTCAGAGAAAAATGCATAACGACACTTCAAAAAAGGTTTCAATGCACTATATGCGCTCGCCAATATAGCGATAAGACGTCATACGTATATGGACATTGCAGGTGGCATGACATGTAGACGTGATGTATTCTGATTTATAAATAGTATTAGAATATAAAAACATGCTTTAAAATTAATATCCATATTATCTTTAATGAATTTGTGGACATTCTACAGTCAAACTTTAATCTGAAGTAGTGCACTTGAAAAATGTCTTATAAAACTGTAATTTCTCAATAGAATCATCAGTAAATTGTCAAGGACATGGAGAAATAGATATGGTTTGATTATACAGGCTTAGAATTTTATGTGGTTAGTGCTCGGGGGTTAGTAACTACATATTTCTTTCCTAAAACAGAGCTTGAATTTCTTAAAATAGAGCTTGAATTCAATATTTTTGTTATTAGGACAACCTGCCAATTTGTTTTTACCAACTTCAAAGCTGGATATACTGCTGTATTTTCTTTTAAAAAAATGCTATAAGAACTGATATTTTTTCCAGGTGCTGCCAAATGAATGCTGAATGATTTGACACTGCTACATTTGAAATTTTACATGAGCACTCTTGTGTATTTACACTCGAATCCTTTACTATGTGGTACGTGGATGAACGAGAGTACTATCAAGTGTTTGTGTGTATTTAAACAGTCGTGCAGTAAATATACACGTACTTTAAGATGCTGCTTCCAACATAACTAGGCATGTAAAGGGTGCATAGAGGGTGAGGTTTCAAACAAATGGTATTCCGCAATTACCATGCTCGCTGCTTCACGCTTGACTATAATCTTCGTGTGAGGTTCATCAATAACATGCATGCATTTGATCTTACATGAAAACGTATATGTAGTACTGGGGTTAAATTCATAAACCGTGCAATGGTTAGTCTGTCAACTGTACCCTGTCAACATTCATAATCTGTAATTCCCCTTCGAAAACTTCAGAAATTGCGTATCATAAACCATTCTTATCACTTCCTAACATTGGTGCGGACTAACCTGCTACTTCTATATCAATTGCACACCAATCGAATACTATTTATGAGAACTGTACTTCAAAATATGTGAAATTTTGTTAATTTTCTTATTATGATCGCCATTTTTTTCACAAAGTTCCCGTATTACAAATGCTTAAACATTTGAATTTAAATAAAATACCTTGGCCACATCTAATCTATGCTAAATGTTTGTATGTTTTGGTCACTTCTTCTTCTAAAAACAATGTCTATCTATGAATGTGTTCAACTAGTAATTAAATAAATATGTAATCCAATAATTTTATTTTTAATACAAATATGCTAGAGCAATGAAGCCTCAGTCATCTTTTCTGCCTTTTCCCAGTACAGTTGAAACTTTAATACATAAAGGCTAACATTTTAGCTAGTTCCCATAGTTATGAAATGAAAATAACAATATAAACGCAATTTATTCATTAATCAAAAATTACCTATTACAAAATATATGTGCATGGATAATGGGTAATGCTAGATTGCATTAGATTATCTTCATAATTAAAACCACTTCTCATATTATATGCACACAAAAAACGTAGCTGTGCAAATTACACAAAGACGTTCTGTATATATATCGAAATAACCTGCGAAAGTGGGAAAGTCCATATCCGGGAACATGGCCGTCAAAGTTAGTGGAAATGTTCTTGCGAGCTTATTTTATGACAATTCTAACTGTGACAGGGATCAGGTATGTGAAATATTATACGCAAATAATACTTATCCTCATATGCTAATAATTGTTCCATTTTATTGATAGCTTAATTAATTTTGAGCGTATTTATTTGCACAATTTCCATTGCAAAAGTGTCGCAGTTCTCAGAATCTCACGAATGCAAGCGGGTTCAGGAAGCTGTTTCGCGTTTCGCGTTCGTTTTGTTTTTTTGAGTTGCACATTGTACTCAAATGAATTACGTGGCCACTAGAAATACGCCTCCTTAAAACTACCACGGCCCCCTTTCTAAAATGTCGCCACTAAAACTTTTAGGAACCCCCGCACGTACTTTTACAGGGAAACCGCTATGCCATGGCTATGTCGTCTGTTACTAAGAAAGGGATCACAGTCTACTTCTAACCAACCAATAATCCACGGCAAAAACTGGTGGCTCTAAAGGATGAACTAAACAAGACTGACCAGACAGGAGCGGTGTATTACATGAAGTGTGAATAGTGCCCTGCATCCTATGTCTGTGAGACTGAACAAAAATTCAGTTATAGCTTTGCAGAACATTGCCAACCCAGCTGCACCACATCCCAAGCGGTCCAACACCATCAATCGATAAACCACTCATTTGATCTGGAACAAGTGCAGATTTTGGACAAGGGCGCCAATTGGTTCCAAAGAGGCATAATGGAAGCTATACATATCAGACGATTAAACAGCAGTCTTAACAAGGATGGCGGCCACTATCAGCTGGCCAGAATTGACAACTCCATTGTAAATCCAACATGGTAGCATCAGCTGTGACACCCCCTCCCCAGTTCTTACCATCTGTCATAAGTAGTATTTGTAGAGTAAAATGTGGTCTACGTTAGTGCTTGTGACACCATCATCACCAACAACACCTGGTGTCAAATGGAGTGAACAAGTCTGAGGTTCAGGACAAAAGCTCTCCAAGATTGGGTTTCAAAAATTTGTAGTGTTGTGTAAATGTTTTAAATTCATTATATTAGCCTTGGCTAGTTTTAGATTAATAATTTGTGTTCTTGTTTTTTGTTTTATTAGGAAGGATTCCTTCTGGGGCAAATCCATCACCATAAAACAGACGTCATTAGCGATAGTCAAATAAATTCAACTAAAGAAGTAACAGAAACATGTGAGTTAACTGCGTTGTCATTTGTATTGTTTATGATCATTGTTCACATTATTCTGCAATTTTAACAGATTTAATACTCGTCAATATGAAAGAACGCTAATGTTTTCTTTTTTGTTGGGTGGGTTGAGAGATCTACGGGTTTCGCTTGAGATATGAAAAATATCAGCTTTTGCATTCTTTCATTGCAAAGAAAAATAAAGGCTCCATAGAGAGAGATTGTTAATGGAATACATGATCATGTATATCATTGATGACAAATGTATTATTACTATTACCCTTAATAAAATCATGTCTGTTTGCCTATTACTTTTTAGATATTTATTCCCACCTGGCATGTAAAGGACAGTTTAGCTGGTATGACTATACTGGGAAAATTGTGACGAGTAAATTGAAAACACTATTAGGAAACAACAGAGATAAGGTACTTCATGATTTTCTTGTAACTTTTTTCATTTTTGCCTGACTATATCAGCAAATGATAATAATCATTAACTGATGAACTGGTATCATTTTACATATATTTTCCTATAGAGAACTGAGAGAAAGAATTAGCAAAAGCAACATAAAACTTCAAAGAATGTAAACTTATATTATCCTGGATTCCTTCATTCATGGTTACATACAGAATTTAATTGCTACCTTTAGAAACCATGTACCTGTCATTAAATTCTGCAACATAAAACTTACTAGAAATGTGTCACAGTTGTTACTCGGTTGGCTTTTTTATAATCCCCGACCATTCTCATTTTGAGCTTAATATGTGCTTCTTTTCTTTCTTTTTTTTTTGGTGACAAATCATGCTGTATATAGATATATCAAGCATTCACCCTGAAAGAGCTCTAAATTCTCAATGCTAATTATGAAGTGAGAAATCCAACAATATATTCAACTTGTTACCGCAAAATCTTGAGTTTTGAGTTCCACTAACCATTGTAGGAGGTGGTCGGTTGGTACAAGATGCGGCGAAACAGCAGTAATGCGGTGTCGCTGCGGGAGAGAGCTGTGCACCGGGCCCTTGCAGAGGTGTTCCCCGAGCGGCGCCTGCTGTTTATGCTGTGCACGACTATTTGCACCCCTAACAGCTCTACACATTCATTTGACCACATTGTCATGTCGTGGACAGGAAGGTACATGTATAGTAGACGCCTACACTCCTTGTTTTGTGGGGTTTAACATAAACTGTACCATGTTTCGATTTTTGTGTATATGAGATCTACTCATTGATAGTTGCCACTGCAGCGAACCAGAACAAACAAATAGATTTTCAGTGCTCCATATTTTTTTCCCAATTCTTACGTTGCTCCTTGAAAAGTGCAAATAAAACGATTTTTACTTTGTTAATTTTTCTTATTTTAATACAAAAAAACAAAGCTACATCCTAATGAGTTTCCATAAAATTAGGTTGAGTATGGGTTTTCTTTCAGGCGTTTGATAATCTGTTGGTCACTTGAAGATTTTTTCGTTTTGCTTTAGACAATTTGAAGGCCTTCCCCTGCATGTGGTGAACCTTGGAGCCACGGCACAGTCTCACTACAAAACAACCGCCTCAAATACTGTCAACACAAAAAAAGGCATCTTCGCCCAAGCAGTACAAAAATTTACGTGAGTAATTCTTTTTAATAATGTTTCCTTTTAATGGTTAGAATTTCTTTTTAACAGAGATTTTCAGGATAGCGAGGATAGAATTTAATTTTTTAGGTACTGGCAAAGCTATGCCTGTTGATTGCAATATCGATGTCCGGTCACTAAGTTGATAACATTTTATCTCAAGTGTCACTGTTGGCTTTGGGTATTGGATAACAATGAATCATTTTGCTATAAATAAAATAAAATACTGTCTTTTTTTAAATTTTATTTTTGTAAAAAAAAAAAATATAAGGATATGAATAACAAAATGGGAAGAAGTGCAAGCTGGCAACAAAAAATTCTTAGACTATCCCACAATTTTCCACATGTACTATGTAGAACTTGTGCCGTGCAAATGATTTTTTTTTCCACATTTTGTAATATCCCTTTTTCTAGGCCATGTGGTGTTCAGTAATTACTAATTTCAACAACTGTACAGCTGTATGCCATCCTAACATTTTAGTCTACTGCAATAGAGCTTGTCTCCTGTCTCATGCTCCTTATGAATTTTATGAAACGATGCAATTTTTTTCCAGTTCTGAGTTTTCTGATCAGTCAGGCACCATGAAGTCTGTGTCTGGGATACGCACATTTAATGCCACAATCCACAAGCAGCTATTGGTAATTTCATGTTATTTTCACTCTTTCAAACTTCCAATAATTCATGCCACTTTAATAAGTAATTTTGACATTTTTTTCACATGTGTAAGAGGGAACAACAATAAAAAATATTGGTTGATGCTCTGACTGTTTTTAAATTATTGTCATATCTAAATAAGATTTGAATAGTAAAGTTGGTAAAAAATAGTCATTGCAGGTAATGAGTTTTTTTTTTTTTTTGTATTGTTCTGAAAGAAGGTATTAATTACAACAATTTACACCAAGAGCAATGCTCATTTGAAACTGACAACTGTCAATACTTGAATAGCACAGATTGAAGGAAATGCACATTATGAGCAGTGTAACTGGTGGTGTGTGCCGTTTCAGGACCTGTGCAGTACGGTGGTGGTCAGTGAGCGGCAGCTTGGAGAAATCAGCTGCGAAGTGGCCGCGCTGCAGCAACAGTTGAAAAGCAAGCAAGAGCAACTCGCGCCTCCGACAAAAGCTTCTGCCAGCGCAGCAGCAGCAGCAGCAGCAGAGAAGCACAAGGGTGTAAAGTCTCCGGTGCTGAAGGCTCGCCATATTGTGGAGAACAATGTGCAGAAAGCGAGTAAAGCTCCCGCAGTGTCACCACCAAATCTCATTGACCTTGACCTCGATGAGGATTCATCGTCATCTTCTCCACCACTAAAACCCATAGCCGTCAACAACACAGTCGCTCACAAAACACAGTTAAGCACCAAGATGGCTGCCAATCTTGGTGGTAACAATAATAAGAGTGGATCACATCTCACAGGGACTCAATCTACGAGCGACAAGCCTGTTGCTAGCACAGCAACTGGTGGTTCTGCTGTTAAAGTGCCTGGGTTGTTGATGCCACAGAAGTCCGCGCACGAGCCTATCACGTCCAAATCCAAGTCAAATGAGCCAGGCGCAAGCAGGTCTGGCCCACAACAGCAGCAAAATAAAGCGAAATCCGACAAGTTTGAGTTTGTGGAAGGCATATTGAAGGAACATAAGCAAAAGACAGCTGCTGGCTCAGGTGGTAGGCTGGTCCATCCATCGCACAGCTGCGAGGAGAAGTCAAGTAAGAAGCTTGCGGCTGCTTCTGCTGCGGCCACGGAGAGGTCAAATAGTGTGCCGTATTCTAATAAAATGGACACGATGGAAGGCAAAGTGACGCGTTCGTCAAAAGCACACAAAGACAACACGAGAGCACCGGCTAACAGTTGGCAGCCACCGCCTTCAAATACTGTGCAAGTGGACGATGTTGATGCAATGGATTATGAAACGTCAGATTCGCCAACGTTTTAATAGAAGTGTTTGTATTGGTGTCGGCTACTTCATTCTATTTACAAGAGTATTATTTGAAAGGTATTCCTGAAGCTTGGTAGGAGCTGCATTTCAGCTGTCAATCACCTTATTAAGTTAATATTTTTATTATGCTATGTATGATGAAATTGCAATGGTAGACAGTCATTTGTTAATTTATTGGTTACATCCTATATTCAAGGCTTAAATGAGGAGAAAATGATACGTGCACAAGCTTTATGCCTCTGGTACAATGTACAATTCTTATTGAAGTCCACGATGAGGATTTTATTCAAGCAATTTAAAAGCCAGCTTTGTTAACATCTTGCCAAATGCCAACATATTTAACTTACCGTATAAGACCATCCAAGCGCCAGGGCTGTTAAATTGAAATTTTCTCTAACTTGGGGGTGGACTGTTACACAAGAGTGCAGTTACTACATAATTCTTAAGGACATTTAAGAAAAAGAGGGGGAGGGCTGTTAGACGAGGATGGGTACTTGGATGGTCGTATATGGTAATTAACGACTGAGTATTTTTATAGCAAATGAAAGTTACCCTCCTTCCCCATCCACTCCTATATTCCGGAGGAAGACGTCGTGTGTTTTTTTAAATACAGTCAATTTGTCAGGCATTTTATTGTAAAGAAAATTCATTTACAAATTTGTTTTATATGATGTAAGCTCCATAAATCTTGTTTTAGGTTGTATGCAGAAAATTGTAGCCTAGCCTAGCTATTGAAAACAGAATATGCAAATATGTCTGTTTGCTGATGACATACTTTAAGTTCATGCCAGTACCCATAACTCGATCGTAAAATGCACAATTGTTATGTTTAAATAACTCCATATGAAGTGCACAAATAATTATCTAACCGTAAACTAGCTTTTTAGTGATTGATGAATAGCTACACTTATGTACAAATTATATCTTTTACTGAGATTGGTATTTAATTACATCGTAATTTGAATCAGCAGTATAATTATTGTATATAGACTAAGAAATTCTAGCATGACACAAAAATCTAGGCAATGTACCTGGTATTCACCTTGTGTTTACTTATGTTATGTATAAGGTTAAAGCATTTATAGTAATTTTTGTACCATTTTCTACATATCACAAATGTAAATTGTCAATAAGTGTTCAAGAAAAAAAATTTGTTCATGTTATCAATGAATTTTTGTTATTTTGGTAAATAAAAGTATTATATATATACCAAAGAAATATCTGTTAAATCTGTGAAAAAATCAAAGAGATTTTTGCAAACTTTACACATCCGCACCAAATACTTATACAATATTACATAAAGTCATTTAAATATTGGTCCTAGTACTTAATTTTGGTCTCAATTTTTATACCTTAAAAGTTGTGAAAATGAACCCCAAATTCCGAAAAACCCAGTAGGGTGAACATCATTTATATTTGGAATGTATATATAAAATTGGATTACTTTACTGGCCAATTCAAAAAGAAAAACATCAACCAGCATGAACTACCGTAATTTCGAAGCCCTGAACATGTCACATATTTTACTCACATACTGCATACTGTACATGTATGATTGGAAGAGTACTATTTAGTATGTATGTACCAGCTGGTATGTACACGTCTTGGCGTTATCTTGAAGATGTCATTTATGATTTTTTTAATCATATTTACCAGAAAGCAAAAAGCAGTTTTTCTATGAAATCCAGAACTATTTTACGAGCTCTGTTTTCATAACAAACAGATGCATACTTGTGGTGTCATGAAATGATTTATCGTCAACATTTTAGATAAATACTTTATTTTTTCTTTTCAAATCAATACAAAAAGATAGATTACCCGGTATATTAAATGTTTACTCAGTGACAGTTTAAGTTGTCATACAGTGTAAGCAATAATATGATGACTTTTAAGGGAACGATCATGAATAATGATTCCGGGGGATAGTCCAAAAAGGTGAAGGGGTCGTCCAACTTTTCTGATTCCCTTTGGGGGGGGTCGCCGAACTTTTTTATCATGCAACGGTATATTTTTATCAAATATTTTCTTTTAGCAATGGAATGACTATATAGAGGACTTTTTCTTCCCGCCCTCAAAAATGGACGACCGCCCCGGTATTGTTATTTATGATTGTTACCTAGCATGAAAAGACAGGTGCACGACAAGAAAATCGTGCAATACGATTCCCGTGACGCTAGCTGGCAAAAATAAAAGTTGAATTTAGATCTAAAATCCGTCAAAACCTTGTATTCTCAAAATTTTAGACTAAAATGTAATCAGAGTGCACTGGAGAGAGAGGGTAGCAGTACATGGCATCTTCATTCTTCAAATATGCTACCATTTTGCTTGCACCGCTCATTATGATACTGGGGGGGTTCGTCAAAGAGGTGTGGGGGTCATCCAATTTTTTCTCATTCCTTTGCGGGGGTCGCTGAACTTTTTTATCACGCTACGGTATATTTTTTCAAATATTTTCTTTTAGCAGTTGGCCAGAAATGCAATGACTATGCAGAGGACGTTTACTTCAGCGGGGTGGGGTGGGGGGAGGGGGTGTCACTCAACTTTTTGAAATGTTGATGGGGGTGTCAGTTAACTTTTTCGTCAAGCCCCCCAAAATGGACATCCCCCCCCCCAGTATCGTTATTTATGATCGTTCCCTAAGTAGTAAATCTATCAGGGTCGTGGGTTGGTCAACAGATGTTGATAAGGAGTGATCTGGCGTAGTTAAACATTCCAATATACACAAAATAGCTCAGGTAGCTTGGAAACAATACCTAATGTAATCTCAAACCTCGAGTCTCAAACGTCCCCCACCGTTTACACAAAATTGAACCTCCCAAAATTTCCGTCCTTTGGTGGGATTCAAACCCACGACCTCTGGGTTGAGATGATAACCAAGTATGTAGGCTAGGGGTTACAGAGACAACGGTTGATCTGTGTAACCTTTTAACAGCCCGCTACTTGGGATGATGGTATCATTAATTCGGGACCCATTAATTCTGGTCTCACAACCTTGGTGTCGTGAGTGCGAGTCCTGGGCCACTTGATATGGTCAAATGGAAGCTTAGGGTCAGCTGTGTCAGAATAGTTGTAGTAGCTTGTTGGGCATAGAAAGGAGATAGGGATAGAAGAATATAATTGTATCCACAAGCAAACTGGGAAAAACACTATAGAAAACGTTTACACAAACTTCCCAGGGACTGACCCAGTTCGTGTAGCCAAAAACATTTGAAAAATAAAATTATGGGCGAAAAGATACAGAATATCAGTTTCTTTTTCTGGCGCATGCGCATTTAAATTTTTGAAAATGGAGTTCACTCTGGACATGGATGTGAGTTTCACATTTTCATTATTTATTCTTCATATTTTGTTTTAATGCAGTTATTGATAACAAACTCTCTTTTTCAGGCATGTGGGGAGGTTAATCCGCGCACATTGTAAGTACACCGCTTTTTATTGTGCATAATAAGGCAAATATTGTCAAAATTTAAAAACAATATGCCAACTTCCGCTTTGTCAGTTTTTATAATTTGCTTCCAAAATATTGTTAATTAATAACCTTGTGAAGATGTAATTCAGATGTATAATTCTAAGTAAGCAATAATTACATTTTTACTGTCAGGTATGTTGGAAACCTCGAGGTGTCAGTCACTGAAGATCTCTTGTTGGCACTGTTTGGACAGATTGGACCATGCAAAGGGTGCAAAATAATTTGTGAGGTATGCCTATTTCAGTATTGTGACTTAAATACATCATCCGCGAAATTAATGAATTCATTTATTTACTCTTTAGCATGTCAGAGTGTTGTTAGTTGTAGCAATCACGGATTATATATTATGCAGTCCGATTATCTGGCTGTATTATCCAGGCCTCCTGGTCCCATTTTTGTAATGGACTCTAGTGTGTCTCTTTTTTGCTCTTATACCTTTTGTTCACAGTTTTTTATTTCGATATATATAAGAACACAGTTAACCTAGCTCTGTCTCATAACATGTGAGGTTAATACAAAACTTTCTACAACATTTAAAAAAGCTATATAGTTGTTGGACAGGAAACAAATGTAGCATTCTACCATCCAAACTAAACTCTTGTGCTGTATTGTATGATACTTGTATCTCTTCCCATCAAAATATTTGTTGGTGAACATTTGCTTATCTGAGCCCTCACGAAGTGTGGATCTGCATCAATGTCCCATGGCGTCCGAATAAAGAGGCCTGTACTTTACCTCATGCATTGTCAGTGTGCCTCTAACTTTTAGGTAATTGATTATAACAGGCGCATACATACACAGGAATAATTTTGGGCTCTGCTATTGCACCATAGGCACACTTTTTTCCATTTGGTACAGTAGATCATGTTACACGAGACACCTCAGTACTTGGACGTATACATGTGTGGCTTAAGATTTCTCATCTTCTCATCTTTCTCATGTTGAATTATGCTACTTTATGACATAATTCCTTGGGTATTATTCCCAATTCATCTGTAAGTGTAAGAACATGGGTAAATACTAATATTTGAAGATAAATACACTCATTCGTTTGAAATTTGGCACATCATCTTGCAGAATGGCATACTTTTTGTTGAACAAATGTGTCAAAATGACACACAAATGTGTCAAAATGACACAAAGTGCATTTCACCCATAGTTATACCTGCAGGCATTATTAATACAACATGCAATAAATTATTATTTAGTGCTACTTAAACAAAGGGTAATATAAGGTTTGAGAGATTAAATGGTAATGGCAAGTGATTTCTTTTCAAAACTTTTCTTTGTAACTATCGAACAAATGTATGAATTTACCTAACAAGAAAATAGAACTGCATATGTACAAACATACACAAACAGTATTCATTAAGGGCAAAAATCTAAGTGTTATGGGTGTTTTTCAGCCCGGAAATGACCCTTATGCATTTGTGGAGTTTGCTGACCACGGCGCGGCACAGGCAGCTCTGATGGCCATGAACAAGCGCATGTGCATGGGCAGGGTAAGTACTGCTGTGGTGGAGGCTGCTTTCGTAAGTATGGTGTGCTGTGTGTTGAACGTTTCAGAGTGTGGAATGAATGATTAATGTGTAACTGTTGTATGTAATCAGGCTATAGTTTCAAGGTTAGGTCATGCAAACTGTCAGATGTTCGCATACAAATCATGCTCTCATCATCTTGACAGTTGGGTTCTGAGTTCTGAGTTGGTTCAAACACCAAAAAACAAATTGCAACAATGTAACGGTTTGGTAAATTTGATTATCTTTCCATGTAGATTTTTATCTTTTATTATCAAAGCATAGTGTAAGAGGTTGACACAGTATTTGAAGTATATTGTAAGTTATATATTAGTGTAGATAACAGCGTTCCAAGGGCAAAGGTATCGTTAATAGGTATACATTTTGTTATTTTCGAAGCATATTTTGGCCAATACTCGGCTTTCGCTGGTGAGACCCTTTTCTTTTTATCTTAAGTCAAAAACAACAGGCTTTTAATTCAGATGATCAGGGTAAGCCGTTTCAAAATTCTTCATTTTCTTACTAAGTGAGAGATTAATGTAATAGCACTTGGTAGGTACAAATATTTTTGTATTTGTTCTTTTTGTGATACGACCGCCCGGTGGACAAGACACACAAACCAGCGTACTAATACCCTAATGTTCTTTTTCCAGCTTTCTTATTTTTCTATTACATGTTTGTCTTCTTGGAGTTTGACATTTTAGCTATAAATAGTGTTAACTGGTAGACGAGGGTTAGATCAAGTGCTAGCGGAGTGTGGCCAGTGGGCTCCAGAGGGCAGCATCAACGTCGGAGGCAGGCAGTTTCTTCTTATTATTCTCCCATGGTAAGCAGCAGTCCCTGGGTGGATCGAGGCTGGGGGAAAGGGCATGACCCCATCATGGATGCCAAACAATGCACAATCAAATTGAAACTTCATACAGAATGTTGAATGCTATTTGTTTTTTAATTGTAATTTGGCGTTGTGAGCATTTAACTGTAAGCCTGAATAAATGTGATATTTCTATTTGGAATTGAATATGTTCATACCCACGATGTGAGAATGATTGTTTTATTGATATCCATCAAGTGTCATGCTCGTCTCCCTTACAAGCCAACGCGTTGCGAAAACACATAGTAAGATAATTTTTATTATTTCACAAGGCCAACAGACCATTCTTCTTTGCCATAAGTTGTAAGTAAAGCCCATTTTATACTTTTCTTATGGCTTTACTGTAAGTTATGGCCATTTCTTATTTGTGCATGGCCTGCTATTTCCAGATTTGGCCATTTTTTTGTCCCCATATGGCCTAAGTAAGTTATGGCCATTTCTTATATTATTTGGTCTGGCCTAGAGTAAGTAAAGGCCATTTTTTATTTCTTCCAAATTGCTTTACGTTTGTAAAAAATGTGTAGTATTTGATATTGTATAGTTGTTTATAGTTGTGTGTGCGGCTAAATTATAGAATTCACCATCAAAAGTAGTTCTGCAATATAATAGATGAAAACGGATGTCCACAGATTTAACTCCTACAAAAGTTAGATGACGGGATTTACATACATGCTTCAATATGTTATGTATTATGCTGGGTTCCTATACCACAGAAGTATTTATGATTTTAAAACAATTAGAGAAACTCCATTGAGTGGTATTGGATATTTGGTGTGGGGAAGAGACTGGCGATTGTTCCAAGCGAGTTACACTACCAGTTAGAGACAAGCATGATCTAGAGTATAATGCTGGAATAATTCAGTGTTTTATACCGAAGATCTTTTCCGTATATTCTCTATTCTGTTTATAATATGAATAGTATTTTTAACAACGTTTCGTTCATATGAATGGGACATTCCTTGACGTCTGTGACATAGTAACACGTGGTTTCGGCAGTTAATGCCTCTGTCATTATTAGTCCCAATTACTTAGGAATTACTATTTAAAGCTCTCTCTTCATAGATGCAATTTTGGTCCTTACGCATTCAGAACCGTACGTTTAAAGGTCTCCTTTTGGCATTTTCCAGCAACCTGTTAACGTGACGACCTAATACTCAATAGATTTCCTTTCACGCTGCATCATTCCGACACAAGCTATTACCAAGCACACTTACATAAATTAGCCCTTGTCTTATAACTGAAGCAAAACATTCAGCCTCATCTCTTGAAAAAATATATGAATACATTTGATAGTGAATTTTATTATTCTTGTTCCGTGTGCGAAGCGAATTGTTATTGTAGGAACATCGCGATGATTATCATCATCACGGAATTCTTATAATATAATAGAACTTACCAAATCTATTTTTTGCCCAAGGCAAGGATTTTACTTTAAAAGCATATCCAGGGGATTATTCAGTGCACCATAGTGATAGATTTCTTTGGGAACAAGCATTTTTTTTCGAACAAGCAATAATACTATTTAGTTGCAATATCTTGTTGAGCATAGGTCTTCTTTAGTTCCCTGTGGGGGTATTACTTGTTACTGGCTGCTCGCAATGTTTCTCACCAAGCATCTTCTTCCATATTGAAGTTCAAATTCCAGGTCATTAAAATATGAATATTCCTTGATACTTTTCCAAAACTTTCTGCCGACGTAATTGTCTTTTAATCACTATGTAATCATATGCAATTCTTTTGTTGCTATGCATTATTATGAGTTTTTTTTTAGATGTATTGGTACCTTATTGGATGCACAAAGTTCTTAACCCATACTCTATCAGCCATTTCATTGGTTTAGAAGAAAAAAAAACGTCCACAAAAATCAACATTTTTATGATTTAAAGTCCAAGATAAACCTTTTCCTGTAGCCTTTATAAATTTGTATTTCTTAACAGAAAATTGACTTATGTATTCAGATTGCACCGACATTCATATTTATAAATATGAAATTAGAAAATATATATATTTTTTTCTGCGTATGAAATGAAAGAATGAAATACATTATATGTCTCATCAATCAATAATTTTTTTTTTCTAATATGAAATCTCATAATTCTTAGAAAACCTATTGGTACAACCACAAAATAACGTGATTTGATAAAACCAATCACACCAAGTTGTTGCAAAGAGTAAGCAAGTAATTGCTAGAGCTGATTTCTTGAATGGACGCTAAATCAGTGTAAATTGTGCATCAATAGTAGCACTTCATGCCTGAGTCTGCGTGGCACATTGGTACAGCGAGCAGGCTGCCGCGTTAATCATGTTAGGATAAAGCATTATTTCTGCGTGCAGGCTTTAGTCCCATTTGCTTTATCATTTGTCGATTAATGACAGTTCCTGCATTTCACTGTCGCTGCGTTTTCTACGGACTCCTGTAAGTGAGGGTCATTTTATGATGTGCCGGGTACCTATGAAATACAATGTCCAATTGCAGCGAATCATTTAGAAGATATATGATGATTATACCGTGCACAACTTTCAACCAAAATAAATACATCTGAACATTGGAATGAAGTAAGACTTAAGCACAAATCTGATCAATAGGATGTCAATTGGTACTACAATGGTATTCTGGCTGTCGTTGCTATTTGCATTTTATATGACTGCTGTGGCGATCATTTTAGGCAGCTAGGATTGAAGTGGTGCTGCAGCATTTGCTACTCGGTAGTACGGAGGGTTCCATGTGTCCATAGTAGAGGACGAGCAGCGCCTATTATACCACTAGGCCGCCGCCGCAGCTTCTTTTCCTTCGTAACCCTGTAAAGCACAATGAATACTGCAGCAATTGCTGCGACAGCAGTTATGTTGTCCATAGAGCACATGGGATAATAATTGTACATCTGGTATACAGCAACAGACACAGGGCTGAGGATTACCACCAACCACCACAGGGGCCAGTGGTGCACAAAACCTCGCGGGAGACTGTTCCTATTGAGCAGAATAATTTAGACTCAATGCTGGCTTATTTGGTGGCTGTGATATGGCTACTTGGGTTGCGGTGAGGCGTCTACACACATCTCTGTCTTAAGGTAATGGCTTTTGCTGTTTGTCTCACGAACTCTGTAACTGCTACTTTGCAGTTATCTTTTCCCTAATGCGCTACTTTGCAGACGATTTTTCTTGTTATAAGTGTAATACTTTAAGTTGGATTATGATTTTAGGTAATCAGTTATCCGTATTTTGCATGTATTGGTTTTGAAAATTTGAGTGAGTAAGATAAAAAGAGAAACTTTGTGAAGATCTGCTGTGGAGAACTACAGCGAGCAAGTCAAATAAGCTGCTATTACTACCGCAAAATGATGGCAATATGTAACAACGTGATGTATGTTAGATAGAGATATAGATGCTTCGTTGTTTTTTTTTTGACAAATTTTGGTTTGTTAATATATTCAATATATACATTGTCCAAGAGTTACAATAAAGGTCAATAATATACTGTTGTGGTTCAAGCAAACTGATACAGTCTAAGTGTCCATTGCTCGTTAATAGGTTGTTACTTGGTGATAGGAGAAAATGACATCTTGATGTGCGTATCCCCATCATTTGTAATCTTGTTCGCTTCACAAATTATCAAGACACACAAAGAATGACTTGAAAAGCAAGAATTTTAAATTTGTTTTCACAATTGTATTTATCAACAATGATGAACATTTCATTTGGGGTCATTTTAGTCATATTAGCTTTTTAAAGTACCTCATGATATAACCGGCATCAGCTTTTACTGAAGCGAAAACTTTCCATGAGATAAATGTTTTTGCTGCATATTGATGTTAGCCCTGTTAGGAAGAGGCGTTTGTGTTGCATTGTAATAGATCCAAAAGTAGTCATGGCACATGCGGCTGATGTCTGCAGGGACCAATGCTTTACTGAGCCTGCCCCAACACACACTACAACGTAATAGATCCTGCTAATGCTGCTAAATTGAAAGCACAACTGTAGATAACAGAAAAGAGGCGTGGAAAATGAGCAGAAAGTCATTTCTAAACAAGAACCGATTACTTCTAATGGGAGGATATATTTTCGTTGACCTGTCATTTACGTGTATGTATTATGAAATAGTGGATTGTATGTTTCCATAGCGTGGTAGTGACTGAGCAGAGCTCTGTTGTAATCCTTCTTGTGTAGTAACAGTTCAGTCTGTCATGTTGCTCTCCAAAGATTCATGTGTTAATTAATTAAAAAGTAGGTGAGGTCGTGGCCCAGTATCAATGTGTCAACCTTAACCTGATTAAAATGGCCTTCTGTGCCATCAGGTCTGCTAGCATCCATCAAGAACTGCCTCGTCATCATCACCGTTATCACACGAGTTACATGGATATGGTGCAGTTCTGCTCTTTTCAATAGTATGAAATAGAATAGCCACGCTTGCAATAATCACTCGGTGATTAATCTAGATGCGAATCCCGAGTCCAGGACTCATTATTTTTCAAGAAGATGCAAAGAATTAAAAATTGCATTCCACGAAACCCATAAAATATTTATACTTTGTTATGATTATGTATATGTATGCCAGGACTCATTGTATTGGCCCTCGAACCCATTGTTTAAAAATATGCGAGTCCTTAGGGACTCATTGTTGACAATTTCTAGATCAATTACTGTTAACCACCCTAAACAAGCAAGGTGTGTCATACAATGAAGTAATAGTGCATTGTTACATACGGACACTCAAATAAACACTCATTGCAACAACTGTATTTTTTCTCTACTTTTTTTTTCTGTGTGTGTTGTAAATATTCATTTGAAAAGGCAACTGCTATTTGAATGTGTATAGCCAAATGTGGTTGTTGAACATTAAAAAGACTATTTTTACATGCAACATGATTCATTTACTTGTGCATGCAGTGTATTTTTTTCAATATTGCTCTGAAAAGCTGACTATCACGTGTAAGTAGGTATCCACTCCCTTGTTCCCGCCCCAGTGCTGACGAATAGTGTTGCCGGGGGCTGCTGTGTCAGTCCTGACAAGCCACCAGTGCTTTGTCGCCCTGTGCCAGATTAAAATGGCCTCTGCCCATTCTTCACTCACATGCTATTGGTCACAAAGTGTAGCTTATTAAAGTTCTTTAAATACATGCATGGTATAGATCATGGAAAAAACAATGTCGTGAAGTCGTCCATTAACGTTCTCCCTGTGTGTTGGTTATGAAGTTGTTTGTAGGAAATGTTAGTTTGAAAAGCTGTTGTTTTGTAAAAGTTATATTCATTCGAAATGAATTGCTTATGTGCTGTTGCATAAATTTGCTAAGAGCCCATCATTGTGTGATTTGCCAGTGAAGAAGCCTGTTCACTCCAGCACCATTATAAGCTTTACATGTTTGACAGGCTAAATGAGCACCTTTTAAATTCTCAAAGCAGATTGTATAGTCATAGGACTTTACCTGTACCAGGCAGTAGACACAATTTTACAACCATAATGTGATCCATTTAATTCCTCAGCTATGCTGCATAACATTGGTGCCTTTCTAACACTGTGAAATCTGACAGTAGTGTTGTATCAAGCTGTAATGTTGACTTTAAGGACTTTAGGCTTAGGGATGTAAAAATAGTTCAAAGCTTCGCTGTAATAACAGAAGCTTTCAAATAATGAAACTAGATTTGAATTCTTCATTTTGGACATACTTGCCAGTGATATGTGTGTTTATGAGGCACCATGGTTAAGTACTGGATAAACCGCTGACATAAAAAAAAAAAAGAAACGTTTGGGAGCCCTGGTGTATTTACATGGTTTTTGATAATTCAGGCATGTTTGACAGTAGACTGTTGCCCTACAACCGTCTAGCCTTTTTCATGTTATAACTAGCATATGACACACCTGGAGAGGTTCAAAATGACAGCGAAACCACCATAGTCAGACTTCCTGTAGGAGCTGTTGATTGAGCCAGATAGACTGACAACCAGGTTGGGTTCAACTTCTCTATTTGACAAGAACTGTCGTGCACATGGTCTACAGACAAGCTATATGTCAATGTTTATGGAAGTGGATACAACATCTGCTTGTCAAAATCGTTCTCTTGGCCTGTAATAGAGATTTTACTGGTCGATAAAAGTTGAGGAATCTATAGATCAAGATTTAACACACACTCGTGATTTTAATGGCAAAGCACTGAAGCTTTGAAAGTCAGATTTGTGAATAATTACATTGCTTGACAAGTATTGTAAAGCCTTGAAGCTGTGGCTGTCTAGACATCATGCTCTGATCATGTTGCTAAAAGGTCTCAACATCGTCAAGCATGTATATAGTCCCTTGGTGGCGCTCAATCTAAACCCACTGACCTCATCCTTGCAAGGATCAATCTTAACTCTTTGATCATTTATTACATTGACATTGTGACTGCATGTAACTTATGTTGTCAATGAAATATAGTACACAGATTGTTCAGGGTTGCCGATTCTGAAATTGTAATTGTCTGCAGGAAAGGTATTTTAAAAAATATACCTGTTCAAAGATTATTTATCCCATCCCATTCTATACATGATGTAAGCGCACTGGTTGTTAAATTTTAAGTGAAAGAGAACCACCCATCTTTGGGCCAGAAAACTGACTGCATAGTCCATGCCTCCAGATTGTAAGTAAAACATTCCAAAGTCAAATTGACTGTTCATTTTTATGTCTTGATTGGTTCAGAGATGCATGAAGATACCTAATTAGCTAAATCTATTCTTACTAGAGATTTCATGGGCCCACAACTCTATATTTGCATATTTTTTCTATGAACAGTTCTAGCAGGTTTGCTTTTAGGGCTTAAAACAGTCCAGAATACAGTCTTGACCAAGTGATGTATTCACACATCAGACACTGTAAGACACAGCTGTAGGTTCAGCCACAATTAATTTATGACTTGTTTTTCTGTGGCCCACTTTTCTATAATACATTTTTCATTTCATAGTGTTCATATGAATGGGAAGACTGAGCAAATTGAGTGGATATCATAAAGCTACAGACTTGATATGTTCACTTATAAGTCTATTTCATTTGTTAAAGTTTTAGGTTGGCAAATGAATCTACCAAGGTATGTTTATCAACTAATGTTTTTGTCTCATAATCTCAGTCATTTGAGAATTTTTATGAATTCTGTAACAGTATGTATGATTAATTTGTTTTTACCTATTGTGTAAATGATGTAAAGCCAAGCTAATTTTCACGGTTTTATTGGAGTCAATTATAAAGAAGTGTGTTGACCATATCCATGGTCTTCTGTGTTAATGCTGTGTGCGCTTTTCTTGTGGGTTTGACTTTTATGCTATTTTCGCATTGTACGTGAATCTGTATATATGATGTACGGCGGCGAGGGTAATACAATTATACTGCTATAAAATGATGTGTTCAGACAGAAAATCCATGAGCCTACATTGATACGATGGAGGTGGGGGATATGTAATAGTTAAAGTCCCGCAAGAGGTCATTTGGTGAAATAAGGACCTCTAAAGAATGGACCGAGCCCCGCAGGGGCGAGGTCCATTTGAAGAGGTGGGACTTTGGACTTAATTTATGCTACTATGGAAGTCATTATTTTTCACAAATTATTATATTATCTTTGATTTAATATTTTTTAAACATGATGAAACGCATGCTGTGTCACTATTTCATTAAAAATGGAATAGCCTACGCCAGTGCTGTGTTGTGCGTTAGACATCTTGTCTCTACTCGGTCGTGAAACAATACAATGAATTATTGATGATTTTGATATTTTATTGATATTATTAATGATTATTGATAAAAACGTTCAGATAGATCTATATTTACGTTGTTCAATACTGTGTTAGATACTGATGTGTCTCTTGTCTATGTGATACCAGTCTGGCAGTCAGTCATTCTAAGCTGAGCATCACATCTACACGTAGTACATGTTCGTGACAAATATTAGCTTTTCTTTAGTCAAAATGGATGATGATTACGATACGGACGATGCATTGTCTCAATATTTGGATATAATAGAAAATTATGGCGGTTCCGTTAGTCCCAAGTCTAACGACAGTGATGATAATGACATTTTTTTGAGTCAAGTTTATGATTCTATAATGCAGGATATGGAAATGAGAGATGATAAACCATCTTTAAAAAATGATCATGCTATAGGTATGTATCATAAACAAATTATGATTTACTATTGTGTTAATGAGGTGTAATCATTGTACATTTTTAATGTTTTTAATTAGTAGCAAGTGATGTTTTGATACAACGTTAAGTGATTTTTTAAAAGTGGTATAGATTTTGTCATATGATATTTCAAAGTTATAACAATACATTATTACTATTGACATTAGCAGCAGTTTGTAAGTAAAGTGCGGTCTTTTTTAAAATTCAGATAACCAGCGATTTGAAAATACCACGCCTATGTCGCAAATGCAGCTGGCTAGGGCCGTGATACCCAAAAACACAATCCTAAAAGCAGAATGGGCCAACCGAATTTACAATAATTGGAGGGAATGGAAAAGAAGGTGCACTGGGCAACTTATACCCCCAATTGATAACTCACAAGAAAATCTTCACGATACACTTGCTATTTTTATTCGTGAGGCAAGAAAACAGGATGGATCAAGGTATCCTGGCAACACACTGCATGAAATTGTAACGAGTTTGCAAAAATACTTAGAATTATGTGGAAAACAAGTCCATCTCCTGAATGAATCCAACACACTTAAGTTTGCATTCGATTTTGAAATGAAAGATCCACGAGTGAAGGACTAGGGCTTATTGAAAAGAGAGCACAAGAGATCAGTGTTGAGCATGAAAACCTGCTATGGGAAAAAGAAATTTTGGGCACAAAGGATGCACACACTACTTTACAGACTCTTTTTTATTTAATTGGCACTCATTTTGGGATTCGTGGCGGTCAAGAACACAGAGACCTGACAATTCTGAATTTCTGTGTACATGAAGGTGTTGATGGAAGGAAATATATAGATTACATGGAAAAGGTTACTAAAACCTTCAAAGGTGGTATCAAGGATAAGGGCAAGCAGCCAAGACAAGCTCGCGCATATGCAAATGAGTCGAATCAAAATAAGTGCATAGTGTCAGTTTTTGAAAAGTATGTGCAATCCTGCCCACAAGACGGCCTCAAGAAGGCGTTGTATTTGCAGCCAAAACGTGTTGTTCGTGATGCACAGTTATTTACCGCTAATCCAATAGGGCACAACACATTAAAAAACATGGTGAAATCCATTATGAGCCAGGCCAATATCAAAGGCAATTTTACGAATCACTCGTTGCGAGTGACGACAGCCACACGGCTGTACCAGGCGGGCGTTTCAGAACAACTTATCAGCAATCAAACTGGGCATAGGTCCGATGCTGTGACCAAATATAAGCGCCCTAGTCTTGATCAAATCCAGAATATCTCTGACGTCCTACAAGGAAATACAAAAAAGATTAAATTAGACACTGCCGCCCAAGTTTTGCCTACTTCTTCCAGTACCCCTATAAGTGTGCCTACTTGTTCCAGTAGCCCTATGATTATAAATGTTAATGGTGGAAACGTCACCTTTAATATTACAAAGTAAACTTGTTGTTTGATTATTATCTACACGTATGTTCACATTTTCACTTCTTTGAATACGTGCACAGTTTCAGTTAGTGTTGTAATGATTTACACTTTCTTACAACTATTGTTGATTTAAATTGCATTTACTTTCTGTGTCCCATATGTTTGTATTTGTAGATATGTTATTTGTTTCAATAAAATTGTACATTTGATATGTCTTATCTTTTCAGGACTAATCCACTTCCTAGCTGGCTGCCACCTGCAAACCACATGGTGTGTAAACAAACATACAAACTGCAATAAGCGGGGAATAATTGGCTCGAACAAAGAAATACGATAACAAAGGAAGCGAAATAAGGTTAATTCCGTTGTTTGTCACCCAAAATGCCTTCCGTTGTTCGTTGCTTAAGACATTCCGTTGATTACTCCAAGTTTTACTTATCTATATAAGGGAAAATGTTAATGCACAGCAATTCCTTCCGTTGCTAGAATTTTCCGTTGAACACTGCTCCGTTGTTGGGGACTTTTACTGTACACGTGTTTGTATGTTTGTTTACACACCACGTGGTTTTAGGTGCCCAGATGTCTGTTGAAAATAAGGACCTCTTACCGGTCCATTCTGAAAAATAATGACTTCCACACACAATAGTAGCATACATTAAAATTTTTTAAAGTCTCAGCATTTACAATCAGGATCCATGCAGCGGAAAATAATATCCTGAAAGAGTGTAATCCATGCAATGCACTATTTAGGTTAACAATGAGCATAGGAGTAATAAATTTATGTAAACGAAAGAAATGTTATTCAGGGTTCTTTGAAATATTACTACATGGGGGAGAGTGTAGGGCTGAGGTTTCCAGTCCTTCCCGAAATCACTAGATCAGGTTGAAACATTGCGTAGGGTCAATAGGATCACGTCACTTATTTGTGTACTGCATGAAGACAGCAACAGTGTATTTTTTGTCTGGTACTTGGAAACAATGACAAAGTGTTGTAAGGCAGCAAAACCGGTGATTGCGAGCGGCTGCGGAGGCAGCGAGCCCCCATGGAGCTGGTGCTAATGGACACAGAGACAGGAGAGCATCACTGTAATGGCATATATTATGTTTCATAGCCCACTGTATGGTGCATGGAAATTGTCACTTACGTAAGACTTCAACATGAAAGCTCTCATGCCTTTATAGGGACATGTACAGCTGAAATTTTAAATCATGTGTATTTTTCATACAGCATATTAGGTGCCGTTTTGAACTATTTAATCGAATACATATATTTTTTTCCATATACAGCATTAATTTCTTTGTAGTTAACCATTTTCTTCTTGATGATTTACATCTTGGGGACCCTGAGTGAAGTCTTGCATCGAAGCGAATAAACTATGAGGAATTTCCAATTTTGATATCAGCTTTAATATTAAAGATATTTTCTGTGTCATGATTTATGTCAGCGTTGCATGATTGATAAAGGCTAACAGGTTCATTGTTTGAGCGGGAGATGTGGAATTGGCGCATATTTTCTTGGGAGAGGATTATTTTGTATGCAGTTTTTAATAATTTTTGTTATAATTTTTTAGACTTATATTTTATAACCGCAAATGTATTTGTAATTAGAAACCACATAGAATTAAAAAACATTTCTTAATGACATTGTTTGTGGAGGCATTTATTATCCATGTTCCATTGACAGACAGCATTTTTTAATCTTACTCATAACAGCTTGGTTTATGTGTATTTATCGTGGATTATAAATTCTTGAATGGTTAATATTGGCGCAAGTTTGATTTGGTAACAGCATAGTGTTCAATTTTGCGTGTATGAAAGAGACTGTGGGCTCCAGTTGACTGGTGCATTTTATTGTCTGCATATAGTGCTGGGTGCATTATGACACAGACTGAAGCATTCAAATGAGGGTTCACAGCTTTTACTCTACTGTCTCTTCAGCTGTAATTACTTCTTTGAAATTGTACCATGGGAGGATTTGTGAATACTAATGCTTTATTAGTAATGAAAGAACATTTACGCTGGTTAAGGTTACAATACATGATTGGCATTTATCATCTTTTTGAACCATATTGACAAATCTTTTTTCCCCCATAATATTAAAGCAAAGCAGAACTTTTAACTGCACATGTTTTGTCAGAATGTTTACTGCTTTATTTTAGAATTTTCATAGAAATTTTGACAACTAATAAAGCAGTTCTTTTTATGCCAACTGGCAGATTAATGCGTTTTCTTTGTAGGAAAGAGTTGGTCATTGGGTGCACGAGATGGCAGACAGTGGCCATGGTAGATGCCGGCAGAAGATCGCAATGATGGATTTTGCAGTGACCACTCACCAGCCAATAGATGATTAATCGGTGTGTTACGACAGTGACAAGTCTATTCCTCGGGTCCCACCCACAGATCAGCAGCGTGCAGTTTTGATGTTCTGCCGCGTTTTTTCCATTGGTCAGGGACCGGCAGAGTTTTATGCTTCGATTGCTTTCATTGGTTGAAATGAAATGCAGGGTTGTGGTTTTTGTGTTCATCTGAGTGGTCACACAATCGAGCAATAAGCGCGCCGTATTTGATGGCTGCGTGCCATTATAGGCGCGGAACGTGGGGGAATACACGTAATCATCGGCTGATTACCCACTTGCATGGCCGCAGCAAATCATCGCATTTGCCGCAACAATGAAAACGTGCTTTGTTTTATAGCCAACAATCTATGCGCAAAATGAACTGACTTGATGTGTCTTACACCAGATTCATTGGTACATTCGTTTTCTCTTCTCCCTTGAAACTCACAGTTGAGATTACATTGTCTCAGACGTTAATTTTCATCGTGTGACCAGTATTCACCGTGGTGATAATAATGCAGACTCTCTCTGCTGGCTTTTACAGCTTTGAAAGAAAGTGTTCTTTATGTCATCTGTCTTGAGACACCCTAATGTGATGAAATATTCACCAACACATTACGATATTTCCTTCATCCTAAATGTTAATGGTGGTCTGCGCGGCGGCGTCAACTTGTCTCCCTCACAACAGGTCTGCACAGCAGTCGTATGTCAGCGCCAACATGACAGCAGCAAAAGAGCCGCTCGACAACACACTATTGTTTGTTGGTAACAAGGCTGATATCGTCGTCGAGGTCAGAGCCCAATATCCTTGAGAAAACATGAGCCTTTGGTGACCATTCACTTTCTAGTGCTGCTCTTATCTTCAGTAATTAATGCATCGTTTCAGGAATATGCACATTATCTTGACACGAAAACGTGTAATGGCTCTTTCGGGTATTATCCAGCCATTTGCATATACGGTCCCATATTGCCAAAAAAAGGGGGGGAATTTATTGTCGTTGGTTTTTACAATTCTTATTTATTGATTTTACAAATTGGGCTCTTTTACAGGACAACTGTTGTAAACGAAGTTTAAACTCTGCTATTATTTTGTGATCTAAAACTTGTTTAGTGTCCTTCGTGAACAAAATGATTTTTGTGTGTGCGAATCTTATCATTAAATGCTCTGTCAGCCAGCCAAGCTGAGTCAGAAATGTCTGTGCGGCGCTGCCGACTGCTAATGCCGCATGTTCAGCTGATGATGATCCGTAACGTTGATCGACAATGACGTCTCTCAACGAGCGTCTTGTTCGGCGTGTTCTGTCCAATCATAAGCTCTTGCCGTACAAATGATATAGCCGCATATGAAGCAGCGACCATATGTTCTCTGCCAGCAAAAAGCGTCCTCTCGAGGACTGTATTATACCCCGTTGTATTGCAATGCTCGAGCCAAGAAGAGGAATGAAGACGCATCATTATGTTGGCCGCGTCTGGTGGGTTATCCCGCACCAGCCCCCGACCTACTTATATTCATATTAGGCTTTATATGAACATCCCACGTTAATAGAAAAAGTGATGGGAGTGATGGTGCCGGGGCCATGAAATTTTTATGCCAACCGCTGCTGTATTTCTCATGCAAGTTGCAGTAAATACGTAAGCTGTGTGCTTTATTGAATGACATGGCATTGTATCATGATGCGTTTGCTGGAGATCATAATTTAATGGAGGGGCTTGTGGCTGAATGCTTGGGACAACTTTTTGTAGCTGTCTATTATATTAGTGAAGTTTCAAAATTTTCATTGTTTCCATATTGGAATGAAATACTGTTATTGTCTATAGCTTCGATGCAGTTCAATTCTGCTTCGTATAGTACTGTCTCCTGTAATAAAAATGTGGATCAGATGCACTGGAGTAGTGAACATCCTTCTGCAGAAGCAATCAAGTGAATCAGAATGGGCACTTTCATTTGTACTTATTGGCCTGTCGTACTCATCACAGGGAACAATAGCACTTGGGTCTGCTACAATAACTATTAGCCGTGTATGGAGGCATCTGGAAGACATTGTGCAAATACGCCTCCGTTGATAAGTGTGGTGGCAAGCTGGGAAATTACCATTCAGAGTTATTGTGGCCATTAACACTTTGTTAACAAATTGAAGTGAAGTCTGTGTATATGACTCCATTTATAGCTTTAAATGTGAAATTTACAGCCCATTGGCGTTCTGGACTCAGCCTATTATAGCACTGGTATTTGAACCCTGACTATGAATATTAGAATATTCTATATAATGGCGCTTATTGAAGTATCTTTCAAAAAAAGCATATAGGGCGTGGGATCAGAGTATAACATATGCCTGTTTTCATGTTGTCAATGCACATCGTGTAATTTACAAAGAAAGATGGATGCAATCAGAGTGAGAATTCTCAGTGTAATTGCAACGAACATCTGACAATTAGTTGCATTGGAATAAGCAAACTTGAAAATTTCAGTTTAGTTTAGTTTAGTTTAATCATAAATTTCCATTTTAATCATGATTAGTTTTGATTAAAAAAATCTGCCAAAATGTGTTATCATATATAACTTTTACAGAGAGCTTAATTTATAGTCAACTGCTTGCTTATCAGTGAAAATTTGTCTAAAAGTGACCACTATGATGTAATTGGGTTAATGGCTTGCAAGCTTTCTTTGTGTTCAGCTATAGAAAAATTTCCTGTGACCTTTAATTCCAATGGCTTTAGTTAAGATAAGATAATTAGTTTCTATTGACCATACAGTTAGCAGTTTCTTTGATTCTGCCTTTAAATAGATTGCTTACCATTCTTGATTTAGTAAAAGGATGGTAGATTGTGTGTTTTCATTTATGATGTATTGGTTATCAAAGAGATATTGCCTACTTCAGACAGTAGGAAATTTCAGAGTGTTGTTTTCTTCTATTCTATGGTGTATAAAATGTTGTTTGATAAATTTAAAACTATGCTTCAGAAACAAAGTCTTTGTTTAATCTGTATGTCACCATCATATAAAATGCGGAACGCCTGATTTGGTATCCATTTGAATGTTCACACTTGTTGTTAAGAGTTGGGACTAACAAATACATTTGAAAATTGATAGATCGATAACATTTAGTCAATTTTCTGAAATACCGTAAATCCTTCATTTGCAAAATTTAGTTTAGTTTTAGTTAATCAAGCGATCATTTAGTTTAGTCTAGTTTAATCATAACATTTGCCCGAGTCACTTTAGTTTAGTTTAGTTTAATCATGAAAATCGTCATTTAGTTTAGTTTAACACACAGAAACACAACGGGATTGGAAAAAAAGCTACAATTAGTTTTGGGAGCGGGAGATTTGTCAGATGTTGAAACAACGTGCATGGCTGATTACTGGCAACGGGGAGAAATGTACACGAACAGTGAGCAAACAGCAGTAATTGGCGACTTATTGCGCCTAACGACACGGGACTAGTGGGGACGCCTCGCATGCAATTACTTCATTTGCAGCTACCCACATCAAGATGTGTTTGTGATTAACAGATATCAGCTAGATAAGGAGCATCACGCACATACGAAGCAGAATTCCTTACGGCACGCAACATGCAAGCCCAAAACACTGTGTAATTGAATTAGTCGATTGTTCTTTCAATCCTAATAGGACGATATCGTTCTTCTTCCGAGATAAATCATGAAATCTGATTGGTGAAGAAAGTTGCTTTACTATATATATTATCCTCTTTGTCTTGCAAATGGCTAGTTAATCTGTCTAATAGGATTGTCCTGTATGAAAGCATAATGTTCTCAAGACTGCCAAGCTGATATCCTTCATTTTGCTTTGTGAAAGGCGTGGGGATACAACCTGTTATTATTGACCATTATTATCTATAGTGTAGCCACCATTCACTTTGTTCATATAGTGCTAAGCATTGGACACTGGACAGCAAGGAATCCAGATAATAGATTTTATGAACAAAGTGGTTCCATGGTGAAATTGATAAAGCGATCCAGTATTGATAGCAGAGTGACACTAATTTAAAAACTTCTGATAAAATGTTATTGTTACATGTGCCTCATTATTTTTGGTTTTAGTAAACGAACAGACTGTATGATCAGCATCATGTAAGTGATCACCAAGATTTGAAATTTGGAACCTTTTTTCACAAAAATTGCACATTTGACATATGGAACGAAAAACGAGAAAAAAATTACCCAATTTCTTTTAATAGATATTAGATGAAAACCTACTCAAAAAGAAAAATGACCTCTACAAAGTTGAAAATTTATGGCAATATGCAGATAGGGTGGCCACGGATTTTGTAAAGCAAAGAAAACAGATGTCAAAGCAAATTTTTGCACTAGAAAAAATAAAAAAATTACATAGTTATCAATTATTTGATTCAAATTATATCTGAAACACCCCCATACTAAGACTTAAAATATTGATTTTTTAAACAATTTCTGGAGTAGAGATCCCAAACATCCTCTTTACTTCTTATAAATTATTGTAAGTTGTGCTTTTGAAGTAAAAATTTCTTTGTACAGTAAGTAATTTGTGCTATAATTGTCTGGAAAAAAGGTATATGGCGTCTGGAAAAAAATTTGGGAAAATAAAGAGAATTTCAATTTCTCAATCACATATGGCCACCGATTACTAGTAGCCTATTTTAAACCCATTTAACGTGACCTTACACATAAGAGACTCGTACAACGTAGTCACACGAATTGTTGCTTGGGTGAACTGGGACGACATTTAACGCAGAAAATAGTATGTTAGATTGAGTTGCTAAGTCAAACAAACTGTTACATATATAAGCGAATGGTCTGGCGCAACTAGGCTTAACAAAGCTGTTTGTAACCAAGTGTAAGCAAAATTAAAAAAATTCGCCAATGCACGTAGGCAGAATTCGCTGACGTGTAAGGCAGGCTTTATGCGTGGGCTGCCGGTGGTTTGGCATCAGAGTAGGCATCAGGTGGGCCATCACTGTGGGCGTTGCCGGGGTCAGCTCACGTCGCACTCACCTGTCACTCACTCACCTCCACCCCGGGGACACGACCCGGGCTGCCGGCTCACATAAGATCATGTTGGCCAAGTCTCGTTGCTTTTAGTAGACACACTTGAGTTTGGGGTGGAAGGTTTCGGCTCACAAGACTGGTTATCATGGTGAATGAGTGTTAATTCGGGTATTAGTGGGTCTTTGCCTGTCATATTATTGGGTCTCTTGAACGCGACTTTTCTTCTGACCTGTGGTCTGTGACCTCTTCAATTGAATGTGCTGACAGTATCAATAAGTAGACAAAGTATGAAAGTAACAAGCTTCTGTGGAAAGCACAATTTGTATTAGTCCAAAATTGGCTGAATATCTGGTGATGGCTCCAGCAGGTGCATTGAAAACAAGGCTAGACAGTCACTCAGTTTTTCATTATTTCAGTTTGCGCTATCTTCATAAAACATAGATGAACCCTAGTAGTTTGGATATATTTGTAGACCTCTCTATGCTTAAATCTTTTGAATGTCCACTAACAATTTGCAATATCGCACGGAATTTGAACCTGTAATAGAAAACTCATAAGTCTACGTTGCTGTATCAGCTTTATAATGGGAAGCTGTCCATGGTCCTGTCCATTACGCGGCGGTGACCCCTTGGTGGTTATTGCCCCTCTGGGGCCGCCCGGGCAGCGACGCTGGATCCACTGCCGCAGGATCCATTGATTCATGACAACTGCAGATACTATCTCATCGCTCCCCTCCACCAGCCAGCGCAGGCAGAGATGACTTCAGCATCCATCAAAATGGGCACAGCGATAGGAATTTACAACCTTCCACCTTCCATGCAGTAATCAAACTCGCGTTTGTCCTCATAATCTCGAAACGTCCAACTTTAATTGAATTGCTGCTCCCTGCTATTGTTTTCGCCATTCACAGCCAAAAGTTGCAAACTTGCCGAAAATCTCTGGGGCAACATGGGGCTCATGGTTTAGAGGCTGAAATCAATGCTGAGATTAGAGCAATATGAGAAAGTCACAAGTCGCGGCCCTCTGATCATATCTAATGCAGTACTGGTGGGCCGAGGTTATTGAGTTTGGGTCTCATGGGCATTATGCGATCAAGGCTAAGCTTGTAAAAAAAATTAGCACAAAAGTCATTTCTAGTATTGGTTGGAATTTATTGTGAACTAGTTTCAAGTGTAGAAACATTGAAGATTATATCCATTCTAAAATCAGATTTCACTTTTATGGCTAACAGTCAACTCGCTTGTATTTGAGAAACTTTAGTTGCTTATATTCTGTTGTAGGTGTCGTTTTTTTCCACAAGAGAAAAAGCCCATAGCGTTCCTCTCATTTTGGGAGAGGAGAGCATGAGTAATTTGCGCTAATTATGTTTGAAAGGTTTTGTGTGTTGCCTTAAATTGGTGCTTTATGAGGAACGCAAAAAGCGGCCCATTTATTGTGCGAAACCATCATTTGCATTCATTGCAGGTGGAGCGTTTTCACACAGCCGGAGGGTGTATGGGGTTTGAAATTATGACCCAGACCATGTGAAAAAATGAGCAACAGTTTGTTTCAAGGTGACAGAAAAGATGCTTACATTCATATATGACTCAGGTCATCATTTGGACATCTATGTCAGTCTGTCTAAAAAATTCCAAAAGGGAACCCTGGAAATGGCGAGGAAATGATTTTTGCATTTTAGTTGGGAAAAAATTATAAAAGCCATTTGATTTGATTTATTGAATTGAAAATGTCACCTTGATTTCTATATCCCCTGTTGCTCTTTTGTCATTTTTAGCTGTGATGTTTGTTTAACCGGAGTGCAAATCAGTCGGGTTTAGGGCAGATAAACAGCAAAAATAATTCACTTCAGATTACTGAATGTTTCTTGCATACATGCACGTATGTCAGCAAATATAACCACAACTGACAATTGTTTACATTATGTTCAATACGTAAATGTAGGTCTCTACATACTTTTTGACAGAATGCTTAAAGAATGAAAAGTCCAACAAAAAAAAAGATTTATGCATAAGAACACAACAAAAAACACCAAATACAAAACCGAAAACTATACCAAAACAACAATCACAAAACCCAGAAATGCCCAATAAGTAACAAAAAAAACAACAAACAAAAAAACAAAACAAAACAGAAATGCCCAACAAGTGAAAATTACCAATGTTTGCGGCTGAGCATAAATGTGGTAAGCACACTGCAATGGTTTGTTTTGTAACCATAGAATCATGTGTGTAATCACCTTACAATGCACATTAGCGTCATCCTGGGTGTTTTGCAACAAGACACTGAGTACATCTTACTATTGATCCCGTAGTCACCATTGATCTCGTCGTATCCACCCGCAGCTTCACACACTCAACTTTCTGCCCTCGCATAGAATTTTTTCATCCCCAAAACATGTCCTTAAACACGTCACTAAATTGGTGAGAAAGTGTCAAGTGGGCAGTTCTTTTTTCTGGATGAAAAGTAAGATGGATGAAAATAGCCATTGTTGATTAGCCAAAGCGTACCAAGGAATCTCTTCGTTTTGTTGACAAGTGGGTGCAGCAAGAGGTCTCGATGGATTTTGGACAAAGGATCAATGGATATGATGAAAAAGGAGAATGAAGACATTTATAGTCATGATCTCAACAGTGATGTCCATTTATACATAGCCTACTGTATTTTATTTTATAACCGTAGCTGTCATAGTCTTATGTATTTATTGCATAATTTGAACCACAGACTTTTGTACATTGAAGACAAAAATGGATATTGAACATGTATTTCACTTTTCATTCAGAGCAGATAAAGTCCTATATTATAATAATCAATCAAATGACACACCATTTATCTTGTGACTTATATTCAAGTTACCACCGGCTGACATAGCTGCCTTCCCGCGGGCATCTTTTGCACTCAAATCAGCTGCTACAGAGGTCTTATGATGATACGCTCTAATAGAAGATACTGTTTGTGCATATTGGCCTATAAATACTCTGGTATTTGCCAGGTGGTGGTTGTCCCACGTATTGGACCGGACAGGCAACAAGGCTCCCCCAAACCACAACAAGCATCAGCATCACCACACCTGTATCGGCGCTTGCATCTTACTTTTTCTCGTCCCCCCAGGCTACACTTTCTTCATTGGCTTCCTTTCTCCTTGTCACCACCACTGAAAGTCTTGGTTTGTCTTTTGGCAGCCACTCGGAATCGTCATTATTATGACACGCAGTACATTTGGCCTGTTTTGTTTCGCAGTTTATAGTGCTATGAAGTTGTCTTGTTGCTCTGCAGTTTACTACTGTCGTTATTGAACGTTACGTCAAGCAAGAGTTAATTGCTATCGGCGCGATTCGCTTTCGAGAGCATGGCGATCATTACCGACTGATTTGCTTACGCATAGAAGATTTCATATAGAACTGATTTACAAAGGATTAAGCATAACTAGTGTTGCACATAAACAGGATAAACCACTGGCCAATCGGATTATAACAGGTTATATAGTGTTCATAGCTTACAAGTGTGCGTGACCATTACCGGCAAGTGGTGATGGAATAACACATATAGTCCTTAAACGGTAAGACAGCACTGTTAGGCTGCAACCAATTTATTTATTATGTTGATAGTTGTCATAATAATTGTGTGTGTGGAGAGGGTATTATCAGAGAGTTGTTGTTAATGGTATAATGATCAGTCTGTGCTTCATATGGACATGCTGCTTGTTTACTGGCTCCTTCACTGATAACCCCCACTCAAGTCAATTGGCCTCTCTCATTGATGAACAATCATGCGTTATGCAGCGTAGCCAAAAAGTGAGAGTATCTTTATCCATGATTACGGAAATGTACTTGAAAATAGAAAGTTTATTGGTCTTTTATATGCGTCGTAATCGGTGATAAATTAAATAGGTGTTAGATTAATGTTACAGATGTAGAGTGGAACATACTATCAATTTCACATTATATTTGTGCCTATTACATATTACATAAGTGATTTACATGGCAGAACAAAATATGTTATAAGTAGTACAGTACATGAGTCATGTACATGTTGACATAAGTGACGATTAAAGTTGACAATTTTTCAAAGCCACACCCTTATGACGTTCCTCTGTAATCAATCTTTTAAGCCCACAATTTTATTTCTGCACTATCAAATGACGCTAGACTAACCGGTATAATTTGTTCATTTAATTTGCTGTTGGTTTTATTTATGACAGGATCTTTGCGATATGATACAAGCATACTGCATTATGATGAATATCACAATAATTATAAGTATGGCCGTTTTCTCATTTTACAAGTATATGCTCTTTGATTACAAAGTTAGAACACCATTTTATTTTTCTTATTATAACATAAAAATCTCACACAATGTTTGACATCATATAACACTACAAATAAATATACAGGAGAGCCTCATTATTGTGATATTGTGGGTCTGAAATTTTCTCTTAACTCGAAATTGATTTAATTTCCATTCCACACCATTGTGAACACACATCAGTTGTAAATTATCTTGAATGTTCGCTATCTCAAACATTTTACTGTTGTTATTCCTGCAGATTGAAGATAGTGAGTTTCTACTGTATGTACGTTTATGCTATGAACAATGGCAATGTTCAGCGCTGTCACTGCAGCACAGTCTCTTGGTGTAGCTGATAGTGTCGCTGATAAGGCTAATAGAAGCTGATAATGACTTGCCAGCACAATGATGGCCTGTTGAAGGCCATAAAATGGAGGGCATATGGTCCGCTCAGCCACTTGATTGACAGCTCTGTACGAGAGGTTATCAAAACATTATTGCAAAGTCAATATCCAGTGCTAATATTATACATTAGCAAGTCCAAACAAGGAGTGGCTTGTTTAGCAGCTTTGTTTAAAAAAAATAGAAATGCAGAAAAACAAAGAGATATTGTTTTGAAATGGTTATGAAATGTTCTGTAAGTTGATGGATTAGGGAATGATATTGCAGAATGATGGTTGAAGGCTATCTGGTTAAATCCATCTGAAAATGGAAGCTTTGTGAAATCCATGAAGAATTGGTCCTGTTGCATTCCAAAATTTCACATTAAAAATATGTCATATGGCACATGTCTCATTATTAGTGCAGAGAAAAAATATTTCATAACCTATTAAATGATATGTTAGATTACAATCTCTGGGTAGAAATATTCAATGATCACTGGTATATGAATCTTAACGACAGAACTAACAACTATATCTGATGGACATGAACTGATTGCTCATTCACTAAAATGTTAAGAGGTGTTAATGTCAGTGTCTTTGGCTTCATAGTCATCAATGACCTGTGTTGATCCTTATGGGTACCTGGGAACTAATGGCTAGAACTAGGCTGTTGATGGAAACTTGATGATGATACCTCTTCCGCTTACACTCCACAAAATGTTAGGGATTGTAGAGGTGTCCTCCAAACTGCGCACTCAACATCTCAGATGGTATGGACATGTGAAACGATTCTTCTTTTGCATCAATTCTGTCACGGACAAGAAGAACCCTTGTCATCGGGTACAGGGCAGACAGAGGAAGACTTGGTTGGGATGTGTGATATCGTTAGGTAGAGAAGTGTGGAGAGCTGGTGAGGCAGCCATCTGCTAACTGGGACACCTGCAGCAGTTGACAAATAAACCTTCAGATGTAGAAGTAGTACTAGTAGAACTAGACTGCTAATACCTGGAGCACCAGTGACCTGGCTGTGCATGTAAGACTGAGTTCCTGCTCCTCCGTTGTGTCCTCGGCTGTAAGTGTCTGACCCTCTGGCTCATCTAAGACCTGCGTTGATTCTTATGGCTATTGGGAACTAATGGCGAGAACTAGCCTGATAAAGTTACACCCGTGGCAGGTTATTCAGAGCACCACCATGAATACAGTGGCGTGTAAGAGTGAGTTCTTGCTGCTCTGTTGTGCACGGCGGATATTGATACGTGGCGCATCGATCGTCACCGGCTGTAAACACCCCTTTTCATGCTGTAATGTGCGCAGTTACTCAAGTAAAACACACTTGTCATGGAGGAAATGGCAATAAAATTGCCGACGCATCAGTGGGTTTGTTCATTGATCCGGCCGCCTCTTATAGACTAATTGATCTCGCCACTTGTGTTAGTATTTCAATATCCAGCTGGAAGAATGCGAAAACGATCTGCTTTTGTTGATGTGTACATATGATATCGATTATACAATGGCCGAGTTCCATGCTGAATATCTATTTGACCGCGGTTGTGCGGCGGCTGCGGCGCGCTGCATCATTTGGCTCTGGCTGTGAGTGGGCGCTCTCCATTGTCGCTCCATCACCATAAAGAGCTGAATTAATCACTCCATTGTGCTTATTAGCACTTTTGTCACCATCAATACTGCCTGGTGCTGGCGACCTTATGCTGCCGGCATTGGCAGTGGTGGCGGAAGCAGCGTGGATTTACAAAACCCACCTTCACAACGTCACTGTTGCTGCTAGCGGCTGAACCTGGGCACTGGAGGGTCACTGTAGTATTTGGCTACGTCAGAACTAAGTCATTAAGATTGCGCCACCTAAATTGTGGAACAGGCTTCCTCTTTCCATGATGCAGTTCAGCCAATTGTAAATCTAAAGTGAAGCATTATTTGTCGAGGAGGTGTACAAGCACACGTGAACATTTTATGGAGTATGCGCTAAATATAAATCAAAATTTTATTCTAATCTAATATCTTGATTAACTTACATATATACTCTACATGTGGTGTCAGAAAAGCATAGCTTCAGTATAGGTATATATCTTCAGTTGGTAGCTAGTGGGTGTGCATGTGTTTTTGTGTGCGTGCGTTCGTGTGCGCACGTGCGTGTGTGTGTTTGCGTGTGTGTGTGTGTATGTGTGCGCACGTGCGTGCATGTGTGTGTGTGTGCTCTATGCTCTTTGTTAAGTGTGAATACTCCTTAGTGATCAATTGCTGATGATTGTTGCAGGGCACTTTATATAAATGTTTAAATGGAGTGATTGAATTGAACACATATATATGAGTGCTGTGATATGACAGATCGTACACGTAATGTTAATCCATGGTCTGTGGTGATGCTAACTGCTGTTGTCTAGTACCTTGCTAAATCAAAATGTGAAAGCATTGTATATTTGTATATACCAGTATACTTACATTCACAGATTTGGAAATTGATTATATCTTTTTTTGTAAAAATTATCTAAAATAAAGCATTTTCTATTGAATGATTAATTATCAAAATCACTCTCAAAAGAGCAGTATTAAATTGAGACAGAAGACATGAAAATCATTTGCTTTCTTTGTATTTTAAAATCATCAAAGATGAACATTTGACATACATAAGCAGGTCCTTAAATACTAGCACAAAACATGAAACATTTTCACCAGTTTGACATTTGTAAAGCACAAAAGTGTAAAAAAAGTGAAATATTAGGTTTATTTCCTTATAAATTTCCCTGTCTTCTTTTAGTCTCCTTTTGGAGCAGACAAATATATCACATTTAGTGAACTCTCCTTTTTCGAATTAATGATAAAACTGCTTCAGTATCCTACTCAAATAATAGCAGACTATATTTTGGCTATCTCAAGACACTCATGACGTTGATGTCTTAAGTACTTATCAGTTATGTTATCACAGCCAGAAGCATATCGAACTCCTTCACCATAGGCAGAAGTATAGGATGACAAAGTCCAAGTACATAACGATTGTCCGAAAATGGCAGTTTTGATTAACATGTGCTAAATCACACAGTGAATTATTGCCCAAAACAAAGCGGCGAGGGATAATAATAATGTGAAAACCCATCTGTTTGTTGCCCACCAACGAAAAGCAAGGATACTCTCATCAGTGTGGTGCCTTTCTTGCTGCAGCAGAACAACGACGGATTTCTAAAGAAGCGATAAAACTTACGAGGTAGTTTCATTAAAACGTTGTTTATTCTGATTTTAATAGTGGATTCGTTGAAGCGTTGCCATGTGTGATGTATGCAAGTTAATTAGATGGCGGCGGTGGCGGCAAAAAGCCAGCCGTTACGCTGGCTCACCTACCATGGGATTCTCAAGATTAATTAGCTGTTGATAATTACCCAGATGTGAGGGCATTGATATTATAATGTGGGGCTCATAAGCTGAGGGCATTAATCATGCAAAGATGAAAGTGTAACCCGCACAAGTCGGTAATTTGCCAAGCGGCATTGTTGATTATGCTGCAGTATGTCGCTAATTGCTGTCGTCGCCGCAGCCTCAGTCTTGAGTGTTTCTAAGAGAGCATGAAATGAATGCAAAGAACAGCGCGGTGATGTATGTCTTGTCAAAATCCACATTTGTGTGGTTAAGTTTTGTGGCCATTCCAACGTGATGTCACGTTGCAAAATTCAGCTGGCTACAATGCAGTTACCTTATATTGCTCTGCTGAAAGTGTGAACTGTACAAACGGCATTTGGTTGTTTGAAGATCAGCTTATTCGTACTCATAGATCAGCATATTTTTGATAACAAATAACTGAAATACTATTTTGAGACTTAATTGTCTGATAAAGTATCATCTTACCGTAATCACTAGGCTGTCATTTATTAACAGTATCTTTCCTTTTAATGGAACTTTGGGGTATTTTTAACACTTTAAAAATGTTTGTGATTGTCTGATACACTTTCTTATTGCATTGTCAAGTTGTCTAATCATTGATATCACCTACAAGAATACAGTATCAATTCTGAGAGCATTCAAATATTGCTGTTGGTTCTTTTACTCGCAATTTCATTGACCAACAAGTCCTCATCTCATGTTAGCTCAACTGTAGAAACCCCTCATCAAGTGTTTGTGTCTCCACAATCTAGTGTCCCAAAACAGAAGCCCACGCACGGATGACAGAGTGTGGGCTGCTAGGGACCGATCCATGGTAGTTGGTCCGCGTGGCGAGGGCCTCTGATGAATGGTGTTTAATTAGTGTACGAGAGAGGCGGCCGAGGGGCTAATTTGGTCAGCGGCGTGTGAAGAGTCAGCCGCGCATGAGCGTAGGGCCATTAATTAACAAAGTCGGAGTTTGATGACCATAGCTTGAGCTAAATATACGTCATCACACTTTTTGTTGCTTGTGGTTTGAGATTTTTTGTGAGTGGTCTTGAAGCGATTGTTAATGATTCGTACGACAATTGTTTTAGTATTTATGTTTTGGTTGGTTATTATATTGATATTGGCCAAATCTCATCCTTTCTTCACACCGCGAAAATAAAGTTTTATTTTATAACTTTTTATATTATAAACAAATTGTGAAGCTTCTGATTTACTGATAGTTTTATATAATTTATATTGGACTGACTTATTATTTGATAATTGAATGATATAACAGTTTGTCTATCATTGTATCTTATCAACGCTGAGAAGTGACAGACACTAATAGACTTCTATTTGTGCATATAGCAAAAGGAGAGCTACATATCATTAATGCAGAAGCGTGTAGGCTCATAGAGTCAACATAAGTCAATTTTTAGTGGTTAATATTTGATTCAATCCATATTTACTTGTGAGCCTTTGCAGGAGTTCTGGTCCCTGAAACTACAAGCTGTACCTTATAATTTATATGTAGTCTAAGTCAAGTTATATATTACAATGACGTGTCACATTGAGCCCTGTATTCTGAACGACGTGTGAACTTGTATTATATGTTTGATGTTAAGGACAATGCATCCTGTCGATAATGTGAAAGGTCTCACAAATATTTTGCTTTTTCACTGTGCTTGGTGCTTGGGGATATATGCAACTTTTCAATTCATCTTGTGAACTTTTGACCAGCATGTTAAAGGTTGTGACTTTTGCTTCATAGTACAACTATTGTGTGAATCACATAGGGCCGCTGGGGTGCTGCATTAATTACTGATCTCTTTGTGAATTCAATTGTAACTAGAAGCTAAACATATAACCTAGTGTCACTTGGTCTTAGTCTTCAGTAAAAAAGTCGCTTTTCATTATTACGTATAAAAAAACCAAGCCTACAATAATTATGAATAAATAAATATATATAATTATACCTTACATAAGTATGTAAATATTATTAAAATATTCATGTCATATTGTCAGTTTCTAAATTACCCCAGCTGTAACTACATTTCTAATATACCTATTTACATGTATTTGAAAATGTCAAATTTAAATTTTAAATGTTAGTTATAATGTTGTTGGGGCCAATGTTGTTGGGTGCGTGCCGACCGTGTGATCTGTTTGCGTATGTCAGCAGGTTCATGCAGATCAGATCCATACGAACACACATGGAAAGAGCGGCGGCGCATTAATAATGTACGACTTCATTCGACGGCTCTACAACATTTAGGCTGGACTTTCCACGCTATTGAATTGTAAATAATTGAGACCTCTTTAAATGAAGTGAGCAAAAGACAAATGTCCTATTATTAAAACTAATGAACTTCCCAGAATTCATAACGTTGCTTGCACATCTATTTTTCATGCTACCCATTTGTTTTGGATTGTCATACATTTCAGAATTCTGGCATTAGAAACTATTATTATTGTAATATTGTATGAAAAACCAAATGAATTTTAATGATTGATACTAACTAGACATATTGCTCATCAAATATGAAATTTCTACGAAGAGGTAGGCTTTACTGAATTCGTCACATGTGAAATTCACTAACAAATTACTGGTACGTACGTATGAACATTATAGCTGTATTCTGTGGAGGCAAAATTTATGCATTTCGAGTGTGTGTTGATCAGTTGAGTTATCTTGGGTTTGCAGATTGCTGACAAAGTCGGTGTTGAAAGGAGCTGTCCGTGTAGCATTCAGTGTGTCCGTGTAGCATTCACGGCAGCAGCCCGCCTGCATTATTACACACACCACACGTGAATTGTAAGGGGGCAGGCTGCTTTGAAATGCGTGGAAAGCCCAATAAACTCTTGCCATTCAGGGGATTATTTCTTATTCCGTATTTTCGCTGTCATTTTCCATCATTGCACTTTCTTCTCTATTTTGACAGCTTCATTATTGAAACTTTGCAAAGATTGTGAAACTAAAATAAAAAGATAACAGCATGGAGGTAAATGAGTGAGGCAGTGAACAGAAAGTCTAAACCCCTCGAAACTGATTAAAGTAAACAAGCATAGTAAAACATGCAAATTTGGAGATGTCTGAAAGAATTAAGATAGCATTTTTAAAATCAAGCATTAGTATGTTGACATTGAATGCCTAGAATGACTTACAATATATATTACGTGCTAAAAAAATACCATTCAGAATGTAGAATTCTGTTGAAGCAGAAGGTTTTACTGTACGATGCTCAAAAGAACAGCGCAATCGGTAGCTGAGGGATTAACATTGAGGATTCAAACGGCACAAGTGGTGTGCCTGCTTCATGTGATGTGATCCCAGCAGGATCAGACAGTGCCTGGTACCTCATAATTAATACAAAAGCAACAATAAAGCTAAGATTTTAAGGCATTTCAAGCATCGTTCGACATAGTTTTCTTACAACTTTGTGTTGGATTATTGCTTCAATGCAGTGTCGTTCTGCATTCACTTCTACAGAATATCATTTGTGCCCAGTGACTGTATCGCATTTCAAGACATGCAATCAGAAAATGTGCATGCGCAAACATTGCAAGTAGTGAAATGCAAACAAAATTTATATCATTTGTAACTGATCAATGAAAAAGGACTGGGCGGCTACACAGGCAGCCAGCAGTATATGAAATGATCAAATTTGATTGAGTAATATCTGTGGCTCGGCGGCGGCGGTGGCAGCGGTGGTTCCGCGGGTGATGATTTATGGATGTGGTAGCGGGGTTGTTGTGTTTTGAGCGGCGTGCGTGTGTTGTAGCGCTTGATTGACTCTGACATGCCGACTTTACCTGGTATAACAGGTAGTGCGTGAATTAGTGATGAGCTCCACCCGGCAGCCGCCACTGCTCGACTACAGCAGACATGATCAGTCGGCTGCATCATAACTCAGTGTGCTACCGCCGGCAGACGCGCCACGACCGCTGCCATTACCCCGCTGCCGTCGTCACTACCGTGTAAGGACTTTGTGGATACCCCCCAAGTGACAACGACGAGGAAGAGACATTGCCGCAGCAGCAGCCACGAGTGCTTGAATTTATCTGTTCTTGATTTTTTTTTCAAGGTACGTACTTGGATTTGTGTGGTGGTCATGTCAGAGGTTGATGAATGGTTTGTTTGCGAGGTGTACGCTGAATGGAGTATTCAATTTTGATGACTTATTCATTTTGTTAGATTTGTTTGTGTAGGAGATACACATTTATCTGTAGTGTGTTAAATTACTGTATGATTTTGAAGTTGATATTTTAAATGTTTTGGCTCATATGTGCATTAGCCTTTAATTACATGTGCAATTCTATTGCCTGTTAGATATGACATGGAAATCTAAGCATTAAAGCCGATTTTACTGACAAATGAAATAGTATATAAATAGTATAAAACAAAAATTGAAACAACACCGAAACAGCTGGCAATAGACGGCTTGTTTATGCTCAGATTGAATTAAAGTTGAATTTTCATGAGAACAATGAAAGAGGAAGTTTTGTGTTGCCACCGCTGCCGCCTTCTGTTGAGCTCTGGTTCCGTTTGGATGCAGCAAACTTGGTGCCCGCTCAATTTGTACGGCTAATGCAACAAAATGTGGCTTTTCACCAGAGCAAACATTATCAAATTTGCTTGTGATAGAGTTGTACAAATTAATACAATACATATAGCTTGTTTGTCTACCGTGGGCTCGCATCGTTCGTTAGGGTGGTCTCTATGTATTCTGACATCTAGAGTTGCTTGGCAGACGTGAGGTGTTAAACGTACATGTATCTAGTCTGTATTGGTAGTAGCGTATAAAGTTAGTTAAGTAAAAAGATCTATTAGAGGTAATCGACAATGTTATTTTGGTCTGATGTTTGATGATGAGTCAATGACAAACAAAAACAAAGTTTTATAGATTTTATGCATTACTTCCACTACATTTCCATTTAAATTATATTGACTTTCCAGGCAAACACCTGTATGTCAGTGTATGATGTTGGGCTGATTTAATTTTGATAACATATTGGTGTAAGTGTCAGAATATTCACAAGTATGTCTTCTTGACAATGTTTTGATGCACTGACTGTTAACAAGAAGGTGGTTAGTTTGATTCCTAATTTGAGCAATTCTTTGGGCTAACATTTTGTATTGTAATTGCAAATTGTAAATTTCAATAGTCCAGATTTAATTGATTCAAATTTGGGGGTGGGCTGTTACATGGGCTTTTGTATGATTCTATATATATAAAAATAAAAATATGATGCTCTATGGTTTGCCTAAACTACACTGTAACATTTTGGATTGTGCTTGTTGCTGTTTATTCAGCTATTTAGATGTAAATGTCAAAGGTTTATAGTCTACTATCCAGGGGCTGTACTGCTGAGTCAACTCATTTACACCAAGTCATTGGCGTCTGTCACTCAACGTTTTACCTTTCTCAACTCCCTTGAGAGCATACAACACTGGCTGCATACAGCATTTGCTGCTGTAGCGCACAGTGCTAATTACTCACCTACCTGTACCTATTTTACACGGAATCGAACCCACGACCTTCTGGTCATGAATCCAACTCCCTATCCATTCGGCCACTGAAGCACAATTTACATTGTACATGTTGAAAGGGTCCAAATCCATACAATGATATAAACGAATGAAAAATCAAGTTACTCCAAAGTGAGCATCATATGTTATCTTGTAGGATAACTGATTCATTCAGACAGCATCTAGAGAGTTGTACCAGAAATTAGCTGGTTAAATGTGACACGTACAAAGCTATGCTAAGTTTGGCTTTTTTGTTTTGTGCTCAATGCCATTCCATTGATAGTGTAATGCACATAGGCGCAAATACTAAAATATCTAAAAAAATCATTCTCATCTATTATCGACTTTGTCAATTCACTATATAAAAAATATAGTTAATAATGTAGCACTGTTTATACATGTACATTATGTGCAGTCTCACAGTGTAAAAAGAGATCCCTGTAGGCCGACGATGCTAAATACAATACTCAACTCCATGTCATATATATGAAGTGATAGATGGTGATAGTGAAAAGTGTAGGCATGTGGCAAGTGGTCAGGATATTGAGGTGTTGACAATGACAGGTTCCACAGCCTGCGGTGCTATGTTGACTTTTCCAAGTGATTGGATAATACAAGTTGTCAGGTGCTGCTGATTCTGATGCTAATGCAGTTATACTTATTCATAATAAAGCTCAAGATTTGACTTACAGATAATTACTTGTTCATGTAGATTGATGTCAGGTATATAGTGTATATAAGAATATATTGTTTCATCTATAATAGTCGATTCGGAAAATCAAGGTTGGAATTTCTTTTCTAACTGAAAGTTTCATGATCAATTGAATGTCATTACTGCAGATAATATGGTGATGTTCATCTATTCTAAGATATGATGAAAATGATGAAAATGCTTCTTACCACAGTCTAATATTTCAAAACTAGAAGTTATGATGTTTATCTAGTACGTAAATGTGTTATGCCATGTTGTTAGTTTCCTTTGAAATTGCAGTGGCTTCATGAGTACATTATGTCATAGGTAGAAGCGTCGAAGCGTGTTTTTCATGTGTTTTATCTTCTTTGTAGTTTTATTTTACTGTTCCGAAAAAGTCATTCACTTGCAATAATCACTTGCAAATTGAAAACTGACTAGCTAGATATATGAAACGTTGATAACACAAAGTTCATCAACATGTGTCTAAGAAATATTCCTTGCAATTAAATATGCTAACAGATACCACCTCCATTCTAAAAGTTCATAACGATGAAAGCCAAATTTACTACGGCAGGCTAACAAAAAACAAAAGACAAACCATCACAGATTTTAATCTCCAAGGTGTAGTAACAAACTTGAGCGAATTAGGGTGTACATAAAAAACTTGTGCTTCAATGCATTCTTTTTAATACTGGCCAACAGGAACTGATTTGCTTACTTTTGAACAAAAGTTTTGAAGAAAGAAATTTTTTTTTCAAGATGAAAATTGCATCACATATGGTTAGTGTAAGGGCATTGTCACATTAAGTCTATGGTTACATAATGTGTGAAACATGATTAGGTTGGTAGCATTGGAGTAGGCGTTTGTCACAGCCAATCAGTTTCAATGAAAGACTAGATGATCGTAATGTAGACTGTCCTGAAGTAGGAACTGTTATATAGACTGTCCAGGTGTAGTTGTTCTGTTTCAAGATGTGCGAAAAATAAAAATTCAGTACAAATATAGCCTCATCCAAACGGTGCAATTATCTCTGATGATCAGCTTATCAATTTCAATTTAAACATTCATACTGTCAACTGATTTGCTCCTACTCATTCATAGAGATCACCTTTTTTTTTCTTGAACGCCTTCACATATGGTACAATTAGTAATCCGAAGAAGAGGTAATGTGATCAATGCAAGTATGATTTAGACATTTAAAACATCATCACAAAAGTTAAGATGTATAGTATATCCTGTGGTGGGGTACTAGCATTTACAACCTGGTTATGGGTAATAAGTTCACGATTTCATCAAGCTACCTAGTATAGCACCCATTTTCAGTTGTTAATCAAAAAAGTTCACACATATTATTTTGTTGTTTTTAGAAGAATGTGATGAGACAGGGCATCCAATATTTCAATTGGAAATATCTGTATACACCCATAGACTTGCTTAAAATAAGTTGGCATCTACAGAACTATATTAACCCCATTGTTTTGTCGATTATGGCCCAGTATTGTATGTCTCCGGGTGTACATTGAGTGACTGGTGCAGCTGCCCTCACGACATACGTCACTGTAATGTATTGATGCTAATTGCTGACACACGGAAGTGTTTCATGTACGATCGGCGCGGGTGATTAAGCCCTCGTTGATCACGCACCTACGATACGTAAACCTAGCAGCAGCTATCTGCACCTCCAGTACACATTCATTATACAATTTATTGTCATGTATAGATGGACTATGCTTGTTGTGGCCCCCACATATGGCATTTTGAGAAATATAAGAAAATGTGAATGACGGCCTCAAAGGGTCTGTTTAGATTACGAATACATGTATGATATTTAGTTTATAATCAAAACAATCGATTATGGCGCTGTGTCCCAGATTGATGTTTGGTGATTTTTAAGAGGCTGGGGTGATTCTTGACAACCAATCTGTTGTTACAAGTGCAATGGCCTTAAGATAAACTTTTAGATAACACCAAGAACCTCTTTAGCAAGTAATCACCAGGAACACCTGCTTAAGATTTCCCATGGTTGGAGTGAAGTACGACAATCCAAAATGCACCCAATCTATAACATTTATAAAGATTTCGTTCATCATCAAAGTGGCTGGTTACGTGCATATTTTTGCAAGCTGTCTCAAGATGCAGAGACTGACTGTCAAAACTTGATCTTGGAGGTATAAGTGCAAGCACCAAAAATTGGACCTATCTATGCGCGATGATAGACGGTAGCCATCCGTCTCTCGTCTTTGGTGAAAGCCTAATGAGAGGTGACTGATAATTATGAAGCTCCCCATAATGGATCAACCTGTGTGAATGTAAGTGATGACGAGATCATTGTGGCTGATGCAGTCGGCTCCACACCACTCGCATTTTGACGTGTTTCTCACCGTAGACATGAGAAAACACGCAGCTGTTATTGTGGTTATTACAGCTGTCCGCCTGACTGATGCTGCCTTGTCATTTATTATTTACTTTTCAATTTGCTGAGTGTGTATCTGGGTGCTAATTGATGTGGTGCTGGAAGCGGTGGCAGTAAAAAGGCAGGTGCCCGCTGCGGAGGGATACGATGACGGGGGAGTAGTCCCTGTTATATAATTTGTTGCCGGTGGCGATTGGGTCGGTGGGACTGTGATGTCCTCATCAGCATGATGATTATCTACTTTCAACTTTAAATGCATTGAAACTTGTCATTAATTTTGAAACGTCCGTTGGCGAACGCACTCATTTCTCTTATTTGGTCAGTAGATGTCAGTAGATGAGATATATATCGATTCTTTATGCTCATAATGCAATTACAATGTATATGTATATTGTATTTTGATCACTTTGGGTGTGAGCAATGATATGATAGTACAGTAGAACCTTCCATAAGACGACCAGATCTATAATATGACCATTTTTTGCTGTCCCAAGCCTTCATAAAGAGACCACCGCGAACTTCCATGAAGAGACCACCTTCCTATTGAAACCATTAAGCTAGTCCCGTGGGTGGTCTTACTAGAGTGGCGTAGGCCTACCGGGTATTACAATGGGGTACCATTTCTACACGTACCAGTGGCTGCAGTGCAGTGGCGGCACCGCCAGCCGGCTCGTGTGACGAACCACTTCAGGTAGCTGTTCTGTGGCTGAGCCGTCTGCCTGCAGCTAAGTGAGGGTGGCACAGCCTGAACCACTTTACATTACTTTAAGTTATAATGTGGGGCATTATCCTTTAACAGTGCGGCTCTACGATAGTACTATAGAGTAGCTGAATGTCAGATTTGGAACAGCTTTGCGGCAGTAAGAAATGTATGGATTTACAACAGCCACTAGCGTCCTGCTACTGCTACCCCTCAAGTATGGTTAATGGGCCTTATAGGGCTCCATTTCATAGCCATTAGTTGGATTCGAACTCAGACCACTACCAATCACCAAGCACTTAAGACACAACCATCCTGACAGAACTGCGTCTGTAGAATCCTCAGACCTAATTATTGTTATAATGTTGGTGCTGATGAGAAGGGAAACAAATAAAAGTTATCGCTGCAACTTACCATAACAGTGCGAAGAGAAAGAATGAGCTGGTGATTGAAGCACCAAGGTGTTGCATGTCGCGTGCCCATCGCTGTCCCTATTGCACTAAATCACTGCTTGTTTGTCATAACACACTTTATATGTCATTGTAAGCATTTACTCATCCTGCATTTGATTAATGATATATGGTTACTCTGTTTGATAAAGATATCGATCTTAAACATTTTGAAAAGATCTTTGCACAAATGACAAATGATGGATCAATATATGCATTATCATTTGGCACTTCTGAAGAGTTGAACATGGCATGAAATAACTAATTGAAACGTGCTTGTAACAGTTTGTATTTCAGTGGGATAAAGATAAAGCTAATATCAATAGTTGATGACCAATTTGTATGTTCAGTGTTGCTGACTTTGTGTGCAGCAGCAGTAAAAAAGCTGCTGTAACAGCTGGTGCTGCAGATCAATTCAAGTACATTGTCAAATGAGATGTTTCCCCCAATAATTGTTCAAGTGCTTTGTTTGGTCAGAGGCATATTGATGTAATGATAGGCACAGCCTGGGGCTGATATTTGAGATTCTTTCAGTATGGTTTTTGTATACATCTACAGCAATTCGGTTGAAAGGCTCTGTGATCACTAGTTATATAGTTCGAATCCAACTGCCCAGTACCAAAGAGGGAGTCCTTCAATTGCATGTAGGTGTAAATCGCTGTACATTAAGTAATGCATCTTGCCATTGAGTGGCATACATGTAGTTTTGCACTAATGCATTGTAGAATGATAAGTATAAATGATATTGCGTGAAGCATCACTGAATCTGCAGGCGGTTCGTGCTATGGAATCATCAGTCCAGGTAGGTCATGTTACAGAGATGGACAAATTAGGAGGGGAGCGTTGTACCGAAATAGAATGCAATGTACACCAGCAGATGGCTCAATGGTCAGTGGACAAGTCAATGCTGGCACAAGTGCTTTTTGCAGCATAACGTGTAATTAAGACCAACTTTGTAACGAGAGTACCTGTACAATACGGACATTTTCTGTAGTTCCACACCTCTGTAAAGAGATGGCCATAAACTGCCGTACATAGACCACCAATCGACTGAGACTACTTCGGGCCAGCCGGGCTATCGTAATAGTGAGGCTTTACTTTACTGTATTGGTTGATTCAATCCATTTTTAATGTTTGACCGTCTTTTCCATGGCATGTAGGCCAGGAGCGGTTTGTTCGCGGCTGTGTGACATAAACTGGGTCCGTAGGTGGCTGCAATCAGCTGGACATGGCTTAGCGTAATTTGGCAAAATTTCTGCTGCAAAATGCATCTTTACATGCTTAATTTGCTCATTGCTTAGCCGACTCGCGCCAATTTCCCTTAATTACTATTATGTGGAGGCAAGAAACGCGTTATGGATGCTGGTGTTTTTTATTGTAATGCTCCGCGATTCATTGTAGACCGGATAAGAGTAGTAATGGCGATCTTGTTCTGGAATGTGCCAGCAGTTCTTTTAAGTGCAAATTGGAAGGCTTTGTCTTGCCATTGTCTGGAATTATACATGCATGCGTCAAGCAACAAATGTTAAGCTCGTTTACTGAGTTCATCTGTCATTTTAATTTTGCATTTCTTATGATTTTTTGGCAATATTTGTGTTTTTAAATGTTAAATACCCAGTACAAGCTACCATTCTTCGTGTAAAATTCACTAATTCTTATAGATAAATTACTTATAGTCTGTGCCTACACACAGTGGGTTTTAGTCTTGCCCATAAAACAGCAAACTAAATCTAACGTAGAGAAAAGAAAACCTTGTTGATTTCATTTTACCAAATCAGATTTGAATTCCAATAAAATATATTGTGAAATCTTGTGAAAGAGGCTATTTGGAGGGAGCGATAAAAGGCCATTAGATTGACACCTATTGCTCCATACACCACGAAAATAGGCCGGGAAATACTGGCAAAGACGGCGTACCGTAGAACAGACGCGCTTTGCTGGCTGAGGGTACCAACGTTGGGGTGCTAATAAGCAGTAAAGCGTGATTTGTGGCGACAATGTGATGACTTGTTGGTAGCCTCTTTACCAGCCTCACCATCCACTTGCCCTGCTGGCTTAATGAATTTGCCGCTGGTGATTTTCTTGGTGGTAATATCTATCAGATTATTAATATTTTGTGATATTCAGGTTGTAAAGTATGAAGTAGCTTTTGATGACATTTATTGAAATGGACTTCTTGTGATTTATGCATATGTGATTTTTAAAATCAAATTTTTCGTATCTATTCAATAAGGGGCAAAGATGAGGCAATAGGAATGAGAAAAAGTTGGTGAAATTTGTTCATAAAAAGCATTTCAATGACATAACAGTGGCTCTCTAATACTTGTACGACACTTTAGGGCAGGTTTTTTTGGTGGCTATAAATCCATGCAAATACAAATTGCATACGCACTGCCTTGTCACACAATAAAACTTGTAAACTATGAATATTGAAGACTGAGCACGCAAGACGTACAATTTATTGATGATGTTTCATTCAAGTATACAACTCTTCTCTGAACATATTGAAAATTGAGCTATTAGAAATTATCTAAATAGGAATATGATTAGTTTGAAAGTGCCTCTGACGATTGGCAGTTGCCTCCGCGTGTGCTGCCGGCGTTACAGTCTGTGTCAGTCTGAGGTTATCAGCGCACCAGCAGTACTGGCCTCACCACCCTACCTACAAACCTCACAACCCAGCTTTTTTTTCCCATCATTTCAAGCAGCAACCGCCATAGTTGATGGGAATCTGTAGGTCTATTAAGATAATCTCAATATTAATTTTCAATACTCTTGTCTCTTGCTTGTCAAATTACTGTGTAATGTATCTCTTATTAGAACTTGTAAGCTTGAAACTTTATGATAGAACGTTGCACAACATATAAACATTATGATAGAACATTGCACAACATATTTTTGAGGTGATAGGTTCCATTTATATATTATTTGTTACATGACAGGAACCCCAGAACTAACTATTCACGTCAAGCCAACGGCAATCTACGCAGAAATCTTGCATCGTAAATGCATATTCACAGCTGCTCTGACTTGTGAGCCGGCCCCATGACTCTGGGGGACTCGCCGCCCTCGAATACAACATGGCCACAACCATTGCATTATGGATCGCCGCCTACTTGAAAATGCGCGCTATGAATTGGGAGTGGTTGTAAACCGTGTATCATACAGTCGTCAGTGGAAAATGTCAGTTTATTCAAATTTTAGTGGCAGACCCACTCTGTTTCGTATTTTTCTAATAGAATAGACCAAGTCACTTTGCATAAATATGTGCTGTTTCGTCGCGGAAATGATGTTTATGCTGGGCGGCGTGGACATTTTGATGAGGTTTTCATTTAAATCTACATCCATTAGCTGTCGCTGGTGATTACGTGTGCGGTGTGCAAACTGGCGGAAAATGACTGCATAAACACACGTGTTATTCCACAATCATCACCCAATAGACTTGTGGCCTTTCGTTGAAATTGAAAACAAACACATTGCAGCGTCCGTGTGGAGGTTTGCAACAGTGTTCCATGACAGGCAAGCATCTCTGGGTGCTTAGCTTCAAACAGGCATATTTTTAGTGGCTTTGTTTCTATTCACCACTGATCATGGCTATTTAATCTACAAAGAGGCAGCCTAGCTCCGAGGCTGCGGCTGACTGGGGCAGCACAAACGGACGCAGCGACAGCAAAACGCAGCAGCCGATGAACTATGCTGCCACCATGTTAAACATAACCAATTGTTCGGCTGGCATATACATTCATATCATATCCCAGGGGCCTTTAGTGAAATTGCATACAAGTCTTGGTGGGCAATACATCGTGGCATTTATGACCAAGATCTCTATCTCTATTCCTGGTCTGGACACGAGGCATTCAAAAAAGTGTGCGCTGGGACTCCGCGGGAAAAATACAGTGATAAAAGAGACGTTGGCTGCCGCGACCGCGATGCCTCTCAACCGCCGATTACAGTGATTACCAACTATACAAGGATCATCAGTAAAATGGCATTTAGAAATGTATAGTTGAAGATTTGCTTTTGTCAGGATAGTTTCCGTTTGGGTACATATGAATCATATTTGACTTGTAAATGATATTTGACAATGTTCAATGTTTTCTCTCAATTTGCAACAAGTTCTAAAATTCTGTCGAAGACATTTTTAACCTTGTAGCTTTTGTAGCAAGTGGCAAATATTGCTTATAGCCATGACACAAAGATCCTTGGACTTCTCATATCGTTCATTAATATCTTTGTGGTCAATCCATTAAGATCACGACGAGCACTAAATCAGGCGTCAATATGGGGCTGCAATGATTTATATGGGCCTGTGTTTCTCATTCACTACTGTGGCCCTATATATTGGGTGGGGGGGCGATCCATCTGCTAAATTGTGGCAGCCGTGATAGACGCAGAAATCTCTTCTGCCTTATGAAATGTGTGTCAAGTGCGTGTGACATTGTCTTCATATTGAGCATGTCCTTCTTGATTTGAGGAATGTAAATATTTGGCGAGTGCAGGGATACTAGTGAGACTCATCAGCTTGGTGGTCATCTTACTGACCAGGTCAAGCAAGATGACCCATATGGGCTCAGAAATTGGGTCGGGCATTTGTCTTGAGGGCCTGTTAATTGATGCCGCTGCGTTATGATTTCCATATTGGAGGGCACAGGGAGAATTAGGCAGCAAACAGGAGGGATAGAGCTCGGGGCCGGAGAGGATTTATACTTGTGCAGGAACGAGGGGGCTGGGACCCGATTAGCAAGTCATAAGCCTGATTGAAATTCAGATTGGCTAAGTGGTGAGTATTAACGAGCGCTCCCTCCTGATGACAGCGGCCATTGGAGACTTGCCCCGCCAACTTTGATAATAGAGGCGATGAAAACTAGATAAACTCAACATAATTAGCCACTTAGTCTATGATGTTTAGTGCGCAGTTGAATTAGAAAGTGATGACCACTGCAAAGTGTTGGTCCATTGCCTACACTAGTCATAGTGGTGGAGGTTGTGTTTGCCACGGGGAGCAGATGAAAGTGTATCATATGGCAGCAGTTCAGAGGGCGAGCGATGATAGAGGCTCAACGAGGACGTCATCGCTGCGGCTCAGCACAGTCTGAGCGCCACCTCTCAGGTGTCCCGCTAAATCGCTAAATTAATAAGTGCCATTTCTACTGGCATGTTTGTGAGTCAATTACAGGTCTAGGCGGCATCGGTGGGGTAGTGGTGTAATTAGGCTGGAAATGAGTGCTGATGAAAAGTGGTCGGCCACTTGTGCTAATGACTGACCGGTGTCCAGTTGTCATCGTCATCATCAGCGTGTTGGTAGTGTCATTACTTCATTTAGCCCATCAACTCATTAGGCATTCAGCAGAGGTGACAAATTTGCATTTTGTTCAATTTGCCGGTGGTGAGACCTCCTGCAGTGAGTGCGTAATAAATTAGTGGTCAATCTACAGCTGACCATTTGCAGGATTGACGGCTGGTGCTTTGGGTTGTCAGCTGGGCTCCAAATACCCCCCCCATTCCACATGGCTGCACTAATGGGGAACAAGCAATAATGCCACTATTGTGGACTTCATACACTGATAATATTTATAATCCAAGGCATTTTCTGATGGAAATGCAACCTTATCTGCAAAATGTTGCCATGGTCATGCCCTTTTATGTTTGTGCTCAGCGATAACGAGTAATCCACCATTGTAAAGGAATAGTTGAGAATGGGACGAGTGACCACTGTAGCCAGTGGTCAGCCATTATGCTGGGTCTGTCAGCTGTGACGACAGCTTTAATTGGACATGCTCTTGGCCGGTGAAGCGTGGCGAGATATGATTGCTCCTGGACCTGGCATAATCTCACCAGTAATGCTCGGGTAATGTGGCATCAGTTCCACACAGTCACAACTCTTGGCATCTGGATACGTCTTGATGACGTTGATTAAACATGACCATGACCTGGATGCGTTAAATGCGTGGTCACCAACTTTGAATCACAGTGACAATTGCATGCATTAATATGACTGACTTGTTAGATGTGAGTATTTAGGCTCTGAGTATTTTTACTCATCATAAGTTCAATTAAGCCTAGATTCCAAGGAGGATATGAACCAATGTATACAATTATACCCATTTAATGGTCAAGATCATGATTTGACAAGCAGTCTTTGATGATAGTTTGTGCACAAGAACTTGATGATGATCATCGCAGGAAAAAAATCATTACCCATCTATTCAATTCACAATTCTCTGCTTGATTCAAAGAAAAGCAGCAATTGTGACAATGAGTATGTGCAATATGCTCACATTGAGGTGACTTGATGAGGCCTAATGAAGCCCTGACCGCGGCTGCCGCCTCCCCGAGTCTCAGTGGACCAGTCTCTGACTCTGGACGCAGTCACGAGAAAGGTGGGCAAGATTGAAGTTATTAATACTTCATCTGACAGTGCCAAGGCTGAATGCTGACAAAGACGCACAATTTGCAAGATATCATATTTAAAGCATTTTTACTTGAACTTTTGTGTACATCAAATACACACTGTCTTATTGATTGAAATCAGTGTTTTTGATGCTTCAAGTTTGTTTTCTACAATAGTGAACAGGTTGAGGATGAACAAAACTAGCTACGCCCATGTCTGGTGTATGCGGGTTTAGGCCTCTGAGTGAGGAGAACATAGATTGTGTTTATCATTGTGGAGACTGATGCAGAGTGTGATGCATGTGTGATTCTGCTCACCATGAATCATGTCACAAATACGGCCGCTTTGTATAATAAAGACAGAGGAGCACTAATTATTGGTGTAGCTTATTGTGATAAGAAGATGACTGAGGCATCAACTCAGTCTTTCATGGTATCTGCATCACTTACCAATTGATTGTTGTGTTTCTATTGTGCACGCAAGTTCACTGGCACTGGACACAATACGCAGAGTTAGCAGTTGAATTTGGTGACTATTTGTTCTGATATCGCATTTTAGCTATTACCTAATTCATGGTATACACAATGTACATGTACATTCTAATAAAATACGATTAAACCAACATATATGTTTTTGGTATCAAAGTGTGCTGCTTACATAGACCCTCTGTCCTGAGTACTCAAAACACACACTAGTTGCCAAGTGCTTCTCTGCTAGAGGAATCATGTCAATTCCTTGGTAATTGCCTATGTAACAGCTGGCATTTTAAATAGTAGCTGGTTCAGTGACAGATCCAGTTAACACCAGACCCTTCTGGTCCCCTATCAGCACATGGATCTTTCTGACTGAATATCAGACCATTTGCGTCAGCACGTCCATGACTGGTCTTTACAACATACTGGATTGCAATAATTAAGCTGTATAAACAATGACACTCATAGACCTGGTCATTGTCTATCGACAAAACCCTGGCGATGTACCTTTGATTAATGCAGCCAGTTTTTGTTTTTTTATTAGTACCCCGCAGGTGTATTTATATGGGATGAAAAGTCATTGATTCCAACCTTCTATAAACTGTGTGACCCAAGCGGTTTGAATTGTAGTTATCCAATAAAAGGAAATGTATTGATTGTGCTGTGTATTTGATAAAACGCTATAGATTGGCAGCGGTCGGTAACAGGTGATGGTAGGGGATGTAACAGTACCGCGCTACGACTTCCCTCAATAGCTCTTCACTGTCAATTAGACAGTTGACCATGCCATATTAACAGTGTGGTCGCAGTGCTCGGATAGTCTTACTTTGTGGAATACCATCTCTTGATCAATCCTCTTGGGCGTGCGAGCTGCTACTGCTTGTGCTGTTTATACCGTAAGCTTTTTCTATGGTTTAGTCATGATTATTTTCATCGATTACTTCAGCCATCATTGTGTGTGTATGCTGTATGTATACATTGTTCATAATAGGTGTATGTTTTCAAAAGAAAATTTCATTATGAATGGCATTTGTCACTGCGCGTTGGCGGAGGAGAGTTGATGCTCCTTGCTTGGTGTTCAGTAAACTGGACGCGCTTTCATCATCTGGTAATGGATTGTAATTAATGTCACATGGAGAATTTGTAATTCCAGAGCCATGTCATTTGTAGCACACAAGACAAATTAAAGCATTTGTATCCTTTCATAGAGTTCCACGACGGAAAAGATTTATTCGCTAAAACGTATTCCCTCATGTTTGAGAGAAGAATGCATCGTTAATCTTGTTAAAAGACAAACGAGCCTTTCAGATTGCATAAGACCTGTGCATTTCTGTGTTTTGAATATGAAAAATACGTCTGCTGGTGGCGAGGGACGACTTGAGCTACGAGGAGGGAACCTGTTAAAAGAAATACTTACGCTTTTGTAGCGACAGTGAAATATGTGGGGAGGGAGCTTATAGCGGCTATTATATGCTAATTTGTGGCTAGTTCACTGGAGCATGGTGCTCGTTTGTTAGCCTCGATTGTCTTGGTGCGAGCCCGTGAGATGGTCATAGCTCATCGAAACACTCCTGGAATGAATCCGTCTTCGCTGCTCAGCTTGAAATATTTCACCGAATAACTCAAGAAACTTTTTATATTTCATGACTGTATATTATTATAAGATTCTAGAAAAAAATGTGTCAATGTTTTGTAAGTTTAACACTTAGACAAAAATATGAAATAGAATTCAACATGTTTTAGTTATTGTTTTTTTTACTTGTCTTTTATTGATTTTGGTAGATGTTAGTAAGCTCTAGGTTCGTGTATAAGTAAGATGTCACATAATGGTAATGATGTATTGGTAATTTTAATTAAGAATACAAAATGAAGTTTAAAGTTCAAGGGTATTGTATTTGCATGAGCAACATTAAATCTTCTTTATAGTGACACGTAGAATCAGGAGGCTTCATTACAGGTCTTTTTTTGTGATGAAACTTATTGTGTTGGGTGAAATCTTTTAAAGTGAAGTCAAAGAGATTCCAGCTGGATGTCAAAAAGTCAGAGGTCGTGTTCTTTAACTTTTCAGCTTCCTTATTGCCTGGAGTCTCATCTTAAAACATCAAGTGTTGTGACTGAATAAAGAAAACCCAATTGCTGCTAACCAAGCTTTACATGCTAAAGACAAAACACTCAATGCACAAACCCTCGGCTCACACATCTTCTATCAGCGCCAGTTTTGTGGGCCAATCAAAAGCTAACACAACTATTGGTTAAATGCAACTAGATAAGACTGCACCCAAATGGCCAAAACTTATTAGTCATTGAAAGTAGAAGTATAGGTTGCACTGAATAATTTGATATCCTGCTTTCGCTACCGTTCGGCAACATGAAAACACGAACTGTAGTAAATTGATCAGTAAAATTTTCTTCACTCCCTGTACGGTCAACAATCTAAAGACAACAACCTACAAACAATTTAAACGACAAAATCTTTAACGCCGTAACTTTCCGCTTGGTCTTCAAATGCATAGTAACCAAGATTGTCACAATCCCATTCAACATCACCACTACTATTTTCAAGTGTCTATAGTCTAAAAATGTGCATGTGGAATGTGAAATCCACGTCTAGCGCGGTCTGACCGGCCTGTTGTGTGCTTGCAGTGAGGGGTTGCCACGCCGACGACGCTGCCGACGCCAGCGATGAGTTACTACTGGGTGAGCCTGGGCCCCGGCGGAGGCGGTGGGGGTGACGCCGCAGCCATGCAGTCCGCCATGCTCCAGCCCACCGGGGCGCTCCCACTGGTGAGTTCCTCTATCAACTTGGGCGCCGGTGCCAGCAGCTTGTTCACATGAATGCCATCTACAGTTCTGACGTTTAGTTGATCGTATTTTATTTGTTTGTCACGTCACAAATTTTTATTTCGTGCAGGTCACATGACTAACTCGGGTCACATGACCGGATCTAATGGATAGTTCACATGACAGCATACAAATGGTCAGTTGTCTAGTCGCATAACTGGATCTACATAAAGTAGATCATGTGACCTCATCGAAATAGCCAATTACGTGACCACATTTAAATCGAAAGTCACATGACCATCTGAATCAGGTGTTATCCACTTAAATATTGAGCATTTTGGGCTGCGAAGTACTTTTTTTGTGCTTTTTGCGAGAGGTACCTTTTTTCTGTAAACATGACCATACATGTACATGAATATTGATGTATGTGATTTTCTTTCCAATGCCTTCGAGTCTGCACATTTTCTTAACAATATGGTATCTACTTCCTTTGGAGAAAGCTCTTCATAATATACTATCAGATTTCACCGTACAATGATGATACTAAAATGTAACAATATATAGACTAAATAATATATTTATCATGTTCGCATATCTAAGATATATTAGTTGATGGCAGTTTTTATGTCCTGAATGCCTATTTGATAAATGTACATTTATGTAGTGAATTGTATGCCATTCATGTGAGCAAGCAAGCAATTTGTAGATAGTTCAACGAAAGAATTTCAAGATTATTTCATTGATTGCACTGGGATAGGTTTATAGATAGGCTTTTCTATTGGATCGTTAAACTTTTTGTACTTGTTTTATTGCTCTTTTGAAATAATAATTTTTTACATTGTTTTTTTTCATATTTGGTGGTTTGTTACAATTATTATGATTATTTTCACTTTTGCATGTTAACATTGTATACATTATGTGCACATGAATGCCATTATTTTTAGTCCTCATTTAATCTAATGTTCTTTGTTGAATGATGAAATGTACAGTGGCTGTAAATAAACGCCAATTTTAATGTCACATGATTTTGAAATTTTTTGCCTCTTGCTAATGTCCTGAGAAACATAAGCTCTGACAGTAAGTTGTCTCTGGATTGACAAAAAACAACAGACTTCTGGTATAAGATTATGTATATCATTTAACATGTGAATACTCCAAAAACTGATAAACAGATGTTAACAGATAAAGATTGAAAAGAAAGTTAGAAATTATGATTCAATTAAATCGTCCAACACGGGGTGGGGTGGGGGCTGGGGTAGCGGGTATCAAGCCTATCTTCCATAAAATATAGCTTTTTTGGAAGGGCAATTCTCAAAATCTGGTCACAGGTAGAAAAGAAAAAAATTCTTGTCTGTTGTGTTTTGTTACATGCGGAATCACGCACATGTAATGACTTTGTACATGTTGTACATGTACAAGTGACATGTAAGATTTTCCTGCTTTTCTGGAGAACACCATCATTTTACATATTAAATGTATACCTGCTATTATTTTGACTTCAAATCACGAATTTCCAAATTCAGAATCAACAGAAAGTGAAAGTATAAAGCTTTAATTGATTCGAGTATTTTAGTGAACAAAAAATATATCCACCAACAGTCCAACACCAACCTATGGGTGTTGAAGCATAATAGAAAATTGTCATATTGAGAAGATTAAGAAAACTTTATGTAGCTACAGTAAGGTAATTACTTTTCTGTAGTTACTGTTGTCTAAAGAAATTCTAGTCGATTTCTATATTCAGTTTCTCATTTCAATTTCGAAGTCAAAGCTGAATGAAAATGAGCATTAGTAATATATTTTGGACGTCGGAAAATGAACGTTTTATATCATCAATTTGTTATCATAAACCACCTCATCAATGCCAATCACTTTTATGACAACACATAACATAGAATCAATGAATCAGTGATCTATGTTTTCCTTTTGTATAATCGATAAAATGTAAAAGAGAAAGACCATTTCATGGTTTCCTGGGATGTTTTAAAAATCACTTTTCTTTTGGACATGAAAAAATAATAGTGCCAATCTACCTAATAAATCGCCCATTAGTAACTGAAGATAAAAAAAACATGGTCAACAACTGTTGACATGAATTTATGTGTTTTTTGTTTTTTAAATTTCACTTATTTATTCTTTAAATTAAAAAAATACTGTATTAATTGCATTTCAAGGCACCTGGTTTACATTTAGTGGTGTAGTTTGGATCTGGTTAGTGGTAATAAATTAACAAACGGGCAATGTTGGATCTGATCATATGTAGTCTCTCTCTCAAGTCCAATGTAATAATATTTAAACCTCTTTTGAGATAAATGCTGGCCAATTTTCTGAAATCCGCAAACCATGTTTTGCATAGACTTGTTTGACTCTCAAATATTAGAGTACAATCATAGGACCATTTTCGCTGCTATATGGCATATATCAAAATAGTTAAAAAAAATGTTAGTACCATTTACACCATGAAAAATGGACATTGTTGAGTTACAGTATTCGCCCCTCCCCTATACTGTAACTCAACCATGTCCATTTTTCTTGTAGTAAATTCCGTTTCTCTCGCCATTCACACAAGAGTCTTACTTGGCATTGTAGATGTTGTCAAAATCTGGGTAGGCTTTAGTTTTAACAATAATCATGTCCAAATAGAACCATACTCAAGAGGGGCTCTAAATGTTTGTGCACTCTTGTGTGAGCGTGCTATTAACTGACAGAGACTATATCAGTAAAGCAGGTGTCTTGTGAGATTGACAGCAGCAGTAGTAGCATCAATGCAGCATTGGAACAGGGCAGCAGACATGGACACTTGACCAGCGTATACATACACACTACCTCATGCTGTTATACTCATTCAGCTTAATACTGCCATGTTTGACTCTAGAATCCTGGGTTGCGTCCTTTTTATCTCTACGTTTTGTACTTTGGGTTTTCTTTGGCTTGTGTGACTTAACATTTTTAATTCCTTTTCTGTGTACATTTTCACTTTTACATATATATGTGTGTTGCGCTTTTTTTTTCATTCTTTATTCAAAATGGGCATGGCACCAACTATTACATACATTGTTGGCTTCTTAATGCATACAGTTTTTTTATTCTCTAATATTTACTCACTTTCAAAACCCTATAATTATTTGTTGTTACTTCTTACATGCACACCTTTTTAAGCGTACAACATGATTAATCAGTCCCATGTCTTGGTTTGCTTAAAAATGTCTCACACATATGTAGCTTTACAGGTTAAAATTAAATGTGGGAAAATCGAACATCTCCTATTCTGTTATTGTTTTTCGTCAAAGAAACTACAAAATAGTTCAAGAGCAATAATTGTTTTTTGAGACTTGGCTTCTGGAAGTTGATTGCGATTTGTGAGTTTGATATTCAGGATTCTTGGCTTCTGTTTTAAGAGCTTGTCATCCATGGTTCTAATGCTAAGTCTGAATGAGAATAACAGGTGTGAAGGCAAATATTACAGTACCAGAAACACTGGCACGTTAAACCACCTGAGGTAAACTTGTTTTATACCAGCATCAGATGACCAGGTACACACAATTTTAAACTTTCTCTTAACAAATCAGGATCAAGCATTAATCCTAGTGTTTATTCATTTTGTGTCAGTTATTAGCGACTACCAAACATACAAATGTCCAGTTCACAAAAAACATTCTTCACATAAACCAACCTCCAGCCAACATACAATAATGTAGCCAGTGTAGGTTACACAAACAATTCTAGACCACTAGGTAAACCCGTCTAAAGAGAACCACACCAACCAGTTACTAGACCAGACAAACCAGACACGCCCATTCATTCTCCACGTCTGCTGCTGCTGCTGCTGCTGCTGCTGCTGCTGCTGCTTCTGCTGCTGCTGCTGCTGTGATTACCATGACAACGACACACCCGCGCCCCCTGTTGCAGCAGCCTGGAGGCCACAGTGGTGACCCGGCAGCCATGCTTGACCTGCCGCTAACCTCGACGGCGGCGGCTGGGGGCAAGATGGCGGTGAAATTGGCTGCGACAAGCCGTGCATCGCCGTACCCGCTCTCCCTCCCAGCAGACATCCTCACCATGAAGAACCAGACTCTCCTGCCAGTCTCCGCCCTGCAAGTACGTCACCCCCTGACCCCCCCGACCCCCCCACATGCTGGTTAACACAACACGCTCATAGGTTCGCTACAGCCAACTAGACGGTTTGGCGTTAGCTTGATGAAAAAGAATCCCTTCAATATAGTGACTGAAAGTGTTTAAGTATGTTTTTACCAAGAGTTTTTTGTGTTACTGTTCTGCGCAGATATCGTAAGGTTGCTTTGGCGTTTGTATGTAAATATCTTTGTACATTGATGTCCATTTAAAGCCAATCTGCGGTACTCTGTAGGAGCTCTGTTTTCAGATTATCAAGTCAGAAATGCAATTGTGTTATATTTTCTACATGGGAAAATGCGTCTTGTTGGTTAAAATTTTTAAGTTTCATAGTGATCATGACATATGAATGTAGTTTAGTGTGTTCGTTTGGATATGAAATGGTACATATATATTGATTTCTTTCTTAAAAGGTGTTGTACTCAAACATGTTTCCTGGTTCATAACAGTGTATTTTGTTTTTCGTATTGAGAAAGACAAAGGGTGTTTTTTCCTTGTGAATGTTGTAAATAACAAACTGTATCCTGCGATTTGGCGGTATCAGGCTGTTTGTGGCTGCGGCTTTGAGCTCGTTAGCATCATTAGGGCTCAGTGGCCAAAGATAACTTTTGAAGGTAGTGTCATTAGAAATACACACATACTAACTACCAAAGTGCAGAATAGTTGCTCTCGGTTGTCAATCTAGCCATTAGAAATACACCCGTGCTGCAAGGTTTGATGTACAGTACAATTTCCTTTAACCGGACACGGGAAGTTGGATGGACATTGAGAAAATCGTTATGTCCAGATAAGCAAGTGGGCGGCGTGGGTGAATGTAAGAAACCACGTGTATTCGGATGTTTGGGACCATGTACGATAATAGAAGATATTCACGAAATACCTTGTAGACAAACTCTTTCATCTCTTTGGGTTAGAGTTGTATATCATAAACCAGCCTGTGCATCAGATATAGGGCTGTATTTTGCAATAATATTCATTAAACGTGCTTCAGTTCATTGTCCTTAGGAACTCATTGTTACAAATTTCTAGATTAATCACTGATTAGATCGATCTAGTTGAAGAATTTGGTTATGATTCAACATAATGAAGTAAAAGCGGGAACATTCAAACGAGAATGTGCACGTACCTACTCTAGTCGATCATGAGGGGTAAAAATATGGACGTCGCAATGGTGTCTGGTCTGTTGTCGATCTATAGACGCAGTATGATTACAACAATTGTGGACCACCTGCTGCGGTGTCGCACACAAACGACCAGAATAGTTTCCTCATCCATATTTGATCGTGGGTCACACGAGCACCCACCAACGAGAAAAAGATGGTGCCACTGCCGCTGGCCCACTTATTTCCTTCTGTCACTCCTCTACTATGACATTTGAACAAGACTGTTAAAGTGTATGGTAGGTTCGTATACTTTACAGAAAATCTGCTTACCTAGGTGTATGTATTTAGACCAAATAAGGCTTTCAGGTGCTATGGCTAGAAAATCATGTATTTGTCAGGAGGACTTATAACAGAAATCGGTTCTTGAGAATTATCAATCCGTTTCATAAATGCAATGTAGTAGATACCATTGTTACTTAAATTTCAATTGATTGCTGATACTTTTCTGAAGGATAAGACTTCATCAATAGATTATGAGATGGCTATAGTCAATATGAAACAAGTCTAGGTACTATACTCTGATATCTCACTGTAGCATATGTAGTATTTCAAAATATATATGTACGTGTACACAAGAATGGCAGGGGGGAACAATTGACGCCAACCCTGAAGGGGGGATGCGTAAATAAAAAATATGCTTTGGGATATCATCAAAAGTTGACAAAAAATTGACAGGGGGGCACCAGAAAAGTTGACTGATGACGTGGGAGGAGGGGTTGGCAAGTTGACACCAACTTTGTATATTAAACTAACTTAAATTTGTATCTTAACTTCTGTAGTTAAGTTACCAATTTAGGACTAAATTTATACTTGACCAGTAACACTGGCAACATTTGTAGAAGAATAGAATGAGAATATTGTGATATCATAAATCAAAGGGAGTATAGCTTGAATCGGTGATTTAAGCCAGTTTGGTCATCTTAGTTAGCACAGATATGAAAGAAACTTTGTGGCTCATAATGGTTCACATATATAAATTTTCATTCAAAACAAATTAGCAAAATATTTTTAAAGTAATGAAGAGCTCAACTGTTTCTTATGTGATTTGCTGACCTATTTCAAATGCCATCTGCTTTTTAATGATTCAGTGTAATAATACGTATCATAATGGATAAAAATGAAAAAAATTTAAACATTATATCAGCATTTAAAAAGTATATCCACAAAATCACAAAAGCGACATCCAGAAGAACGCTGTTGAGTTGTGGAAGAAGGTAAAAAGTAGTGAGAAGGAAAAGGGGGGGGGGTCATTAAGTTGACAAAAGTTGACGCGGGGGGGGGGGGTCTCATGAAGTTGACGAAAGTTGACGAGGGGGAGGGGGGTGAAAGTGCCAAAATGTGGTTACGTGACGCTCCCCAGGTAATGAGTATACTCTGTTGTTTAGAACCATGCTTTCTAAGATCAGTGGGAGAGAGTTAAGAAGTCCAAACCTTAATGCTTTGACTATTCATTATGGTAATTGAAATTGGTGGGAAATAATTAAAGTCCACCCACGAACATGTTGACTCTATATGTCATATGCCCTGTATTGGGAACGAATTGATTATTAAATTATATTCCAACCCAGAAATCTAATAGGGAAAACTGTGCATCCTTCAGAAAGCAAAACTGAAAACAGTTGGGTATCAAAAAGTCGATTTCATTTTCAATGCCAATACACAATAACGCTTTAAGCTGACCAAGGATTTTACATGATTGAAAATTTCCAGCAATGGCATTGCAAAGTTTTGCCGCTAGCAGCCAAGTTACATTTGAATGTGATCATGTTTTGTAAGTTATACCCTGAAATGATCATATTGGGCTCAACCGTCTATAATTCATCAACATTTGCCTAGCGACAGGTGTGAAATATTAATGATGGGGTGATTATGAACAGATACTTCAATAAAGCCGCCGTCGACCGGGAACAGAGGGAACAGTGGAGGATGAATAATGTAGTGATATCGATCAAAGCGTTGTATTTACACGGACTGGTGTATTATTCATCGTCCATATGCTGCCGCGGTCCATCATGTGAGAAACACGCTGGCGGCCAGTACTCGAACGCTTGAATTACACAATTATTGGCTATACGGTTTTATTGGTACTATCATCGATGAAGATAGGTCTTTCAAATTGTTGGATTATCCGATATTTAATTTCTAAAAAAATTCAAAGCAAGATTTTGCAGTGATCTTATACTATAATACTACAACTAAAAATATCCTATAATGTTCCATCAGAAAGTTGAAATATTTATCTTGATTTTATCAGTAGATCTAAGTGTGCACATAATGTCTACACATTGATATGATGGCAATCAGGGGTTGCGTCTGAATAAAACTGCTGTTATGGTATTTATAATCATTTTCATGAGTAAACAAGTTGCAAAATAGCCCAGCATTTATTTGTGTATGTGCTCTAGCATGTCCTATATATAGCTTCAATGCTGTGACAAGCCGTTTATTTTTGTTAGTGAAGAACTTCCCATGCTAGATGTGACAAGTGTTTGGTTGCATATTGTGCAACTAGTAAATATCAAGCGTGCACTAGTTCTTGTAGTGCCATTAGTAGTGCCCTTAGATGTTGAAATTGTGCTATTGAAGAAAATGGCTGCTGTATGCAAAATTGAGTTGTGATTGTGCCCAGCGTGGCCCGACAAAGATCCTGCATTAACGCTTCAAAGCGGCGCGGCTTTATGAGTAAAAAGCTTTATAACGAGAAGTCAGACCTTGACATCTGATCGTAATCCTCAGTGGCGACGACTACGAGTGTGGACAGCATCAGCAACCGTTATCAGACGACACACCCACTCTTACCCACTGTGGGCCATTAATTGCATAACATCCTGCCATGAGAATTTTATGTGATTAGACAATATATGCAACTGTCAGGATGGATCATTTGCTAATTAAGAAGTGCTTTTATAGTCTTTATACAATAAAGCAATATATATATATATAGCTATCAGATAAGCAATTAAGGGATATTGCCTGCATACATGTACAGTTGTCTTTTTTGTGTGTCAGTGCTGCTAATACTTTTAGGGAAAGAAAATTGCATAGGGGAGAACTAGGAACCAATTATTTTTTGCTTTGGTAGGAAACCCTCTAGATCACAATGGCCAGCTGTAGTCTTGTTTGGTTTTGATACTGTTTTCTAGTGCGTTTTGTGAGTGCAGAAAAGTTGTTATTAGCATGTGCTTGGACAACCTTGCCCTTGACATTAGACTAGGCGGCGTAGGTCACCAGGGATCTGGGCTTTTAAACCATCCCGAATTGAAACAATCATGACTAATGCATGTTCCTCGGTGGGAGCTGAGGCGGCAAATTCCTGCACAACAGTATAAGTGTCCATAACATGTTGGGGGCTTCGGCGGGATTCCCTGGGGGGGCAAGATGTCCAGCGTAAGACACAACAACGACTGGAGCCTCAGGTGGCTACCAACAGCAGCAACAACAACAGACAATGCACAAATAATGCCTGATTTCCATGCTCCGCTGACTCCGGTGGGCTCAGATGGTGGGCAGCCTTTAAGCTGTTGACTCGTGTATACATCCCCAGTTTGTATGCCCCAAGGCTTACACTGTAGTCACTGTGGGCACCACTTGTTGAGCACAAAACCATATATGTGGAGTTGGTTAAGTGTTGGCATATGTAGGTCACTATGAGTCATGTTTGTTTCACTGAAGAACATTGTGCACAGTTATATTGTAGTTGAAGGCACTGAGGTTCTACCTTGTATGTGTCATGAATTGGCAAACATATGAATTGAAATGAAATAAGTTTGCATGATTCAAAAAAAGAATTGCCATTACTCTGATCGATTATGAACGAGAACAATTGGTTGACTGCTTTATTTGCTCGTGGATCCCACACTTAGTGTGATTCGTATTTCTTTTATTATGATGGCATTATAAATAAAAACATAGATAATGCCAATAGGAGGACTTGGCCATCAATATTCAGACCAGGTAAATGGTACAGATTAGCTGGAGATGCCATCACCCATCTATTTCTGATAATGTCCTCAATGAAAACAAAGAATATCATTTGTATAAGCGATGCTGTGTGCATTGAATGCTGATGCTGACTATATATCTGCTGGCTCGGCCCGTACTTTATAATTCATGTGCACGAGTTGGACAAATTCAGATGGACACATTACAATAAAAAACGCCTCATTTAGATGCACAAAATGGAGGTAGATACTCAGGAAATAGTAAAAGTGGCTCGCTAAAAAGCACCATAAACAAACAAGGCAGCAGATGGCCATTGTGATGACTGGACCTCGAATAACTCCAAATAATGCCAATCGTAACAAAACGCGGGTCAGCTGATGGCCAATGAAAACAGCGGTGATGCGGGGTTGTTTAGTTTTACTGGATCGTGCTAATGAATGTCGATGACTCCTGATGCTGGCACAAGTAAGAGTTTGCGTCGTTGAAAGATACGACGACATTCTGTTATTGGGAATGCATACTGAAGTTGATGCATAATGACACAAATGTGAAATAATGGTCATTCTCACTCATATTTACCGATAACTTCTTCCTTGATGAGCGAACACTGTAAACTTGTCGTTGTACTAAGTAGCGCAAAGTGGCTTGAACATATAACCACTGAACTCATATATGGTCTAAAAAAATGTGAGCATAGATAAAATTGACAGTTAAGTTATATGCTGCAGCTGAGGTTGGATGGCAGCGATCCATTGTGGCGGCTGGTGTGCATGGTAAGTAGGCGGGCTGCTCCGGCTGGGGCTGGCGATGGGTCACTGTCACCACACCGCACAGCCGGGGACAGCCAGCCACCACCACCAGCACGTATTATCCCAGCTGCTTGTATATACAGTCCATGTTTTCTGATGGTCGTATTTGGAGCTGATAAACTTTCGTTTGAGCAGCGAAGGCGACGAATTAGAGTTTGTGAGGTGGATTTTGACGTGGGTTTTAAATTTTAACGTGCGGCAGACGTGATGAGATACTGACTCGTCGTCGAGCCGTTGATGCTTATTTACAGAACACAAGAATGTCAGAGATGGCTTGTAGAGTAGAGCATGGTGTGTCGCATGATCATTTGTTGTCTCCATTATTTACAACGTCCGCACGTTTTTAACCTTGAGTGCGAGTGACATTCCAAGTGAGGTAAAGTCCGGCTTGGACGTAAGTAACTGTCGCGCTGGCAGTGCAAATGCACAAGCCACTATGATGTATGCGTTTGTAAGTGGGCTGCCATTTGTTGCCGGCGCTCCACTAGATCTCTCTCAGCCTGCTCCACGCGAGCCGGCCACCTGAGCCCACAACCTGTCTTCATAACCCACCGCAAACCTAATGCGCCACGCTCATGCATATTCATGAGCCACCTCCCGAGATGCGGCGACAGTTATGAGCCAACGTTTGTTCTACATCTATCTTGCATATTGTCTCCAGCTCATGCATATTCACCGGCCATAAACGGTGGAGGGGAGCCGAAGCAGAAAAGGTAGCGGGCGGCGGTGCATTGTGGCAATCAAGAAACAATAAGAGGCGACTTGTCGTCATTCATCACTGATGATAATAAGGTGGCAGTATCGTTTGTCATGTGCCACCTTATTGCCTGCATAAAACCACAATGTCACTCCATAACCAGCCGGCTTCACAGGGAGTTTTATGGTCAGCATTTTCAGCTTTTTATATAGGATGACGATTATGGAAGAGGTAATCACATAGATGGGTTTTTTAGATGGCTGAAAATGAAAGGGCTCAGAACACAGTTTGACAAAATTGCAGATTATGCAATAGAGTATTAAATGGAAATATGTATGTTTATTTATAAATTAGTATATCTATATTGATGGGAACTTCTGATAGATTGTAATATTTAAACCTTCATAGAAACTAAGCATCTTATTGCTGAATTTTAGTAGCAAAGTTTTTAATTTGAATGGAAGGAAAATAAATGTGGCGTTTCTTTGAGGCTGTCAGCCATGTCACGAGACTTCCCACAATGCCCTGCCACTGTGAAGGTATTCACAATGAGGCGCGTCTCCAGGGACACATCTATCGCCATGGAGACACCAGAACCAGACTGTTTTTGTCGTCCATTTTACCCTGTTCATTCCACTGCCAATGTGAATGAAATGAACACAGTCTTGGGAAAGATTAGACAAGAGACAGGCCAGTGTAAAGTAAGATGGCTCGCTTTTAAATATGTATTTGGAGATGAATGTCACATCTCCTTGGAGCGCAGTTTAATGACCTCTGTTGGTGTATAATATCATATAGAGCTGTTTCTTCGGACTTGCTTTTTGGTCTTTTTGGTGGTTGTGTGGAATTAGTGGGATTTGAGCTGGTTAAAATTGCATTGTATCTCTTTCTACATCCTTTCTGGTGTAATCTTACACCTGTGGGTCTGAGCACCCAATGCATGCTTATCAATATTGGAACAACGTAACGATGGTGGGCGCTTTCTAAATGATATATTTGCTTGGCTCATTCTGCGACTAATTGATGGAACATTACGGTTGTGAATGAAGCTCATGTGATATTCATTGCAACTTGATTCCGTTGCTTTGTTACTGTACACTGGAGCACCCATCTTAAAAAGACATATGATGCATTACATTTTCTAATACACTTTGAATATTTCATACGGTCGACACTCAAGATAATAGTTGTAAACTTTATCAGCAAGATCATGAGCTGGAAAAGTTTCATGCATGGTATACCCATGTATATGGTCTGTTGCTTTATAATTTACACCATAAAAATAGCAGTTTTCAAGAGCATGTAAGCCTAAACTCTGGAGGGCAAGACAGCCATTGAATGTATCAATATGCCCCTTGACCAGCTTAAGAAATGTTATGTAAGTGAGACACGTTAAGAACATACATATTGCATGAAATTTAGTAGGGTTATAGTGTCGATTTAACATGCATGGTACTTTTTTAGTACATTCAGAACCAAGTAGGCTCCATCAGATACATATTGCATACCACTAAATGGTAAAGTACTTCAGTCTGTATACAGAAATTGGATTATTACATATCAAACACATGATTCTGAGTCATTATGTCAATTTCTAACTACCCTCACACATTAAGCACCAAACAATGTCACTTTTATCACCTGAATTGGAATGTACAAGTTCCATTTATCAGTCAGTAACAGAGTGCAAACATTTGTAATAGGATTTAAATGACAAATATGATTTTTTTCTTTCTCGTTTTAATGATGATGCGCAGCATTTCCTTATGGTAACACTGATGGAGTAGAGATGGAAATCTAACAAACGCCCGAGTTATTGCTTTGTTTGTAGCGCTAATCATGGCAAACGTATCGTTGTTGCGATATCCGTTAACCATTATTATGCAAGATTAATCCATGATAAAGCAGACTGGCAGAATGAAAAATTCCGCAAAACGCTTGGCAGAGGTATAGTGATGTATGGCTTGTTGGATAAGTAGTTGAAGATACAGCCTATTTGTGCCGGCTCAATTACAGGAGGTTAATAATTGTAATAAGCAGATAAAACCACGACTATAGGGATGGGCTTTGGCAAGAGTGAGGACGATGTGGAGAGGGAAAGTACGTGGCAAGCAGCTACATCACTGGGGGGAAAACGGTTGATTTGTGCTTTTTGTATCATGGAGCTCAGGTATTCTTATCTCGACTGCCCATTAGCAGTGGCTATCATTGTTCTGTGATGCCCACTGTGGTTTTTGTGGGGAGAATCACTGTTTTTGGGTTGGGATTACACAGCCGAGATGAGGGGAGACAAACGGCAGCCACTTGCGGAATTGACAAACGTTATAGCTGGTGAAATGGCTGCTTTGGGCTCCTGATATTTCTAGATGTGTTGTATTAGTAATGTTTGCCATTTCTTTGCGGTTTTTAAAGGTCTAGTTTTCTTATTTATCAGTATTTGGATACCATGTTTGGAAAGACCACAACACTAGGTTCTAATGTCTTAATGTTTTTCCAAAATAAGTGACTGTGTAGATTTGTTATTTTGGTATGAAGTTTGTGTTTCTTTCATGTGGAGTCTTATGGTCATTCGTAAACTGTTGTTTAACACTGTCTTTTTTACACTTTAAACTGTTTCAATGTATTTTAACTTAAATTTAACATATTTAACATATTTAACATATCTGCTTTCAATGTCCCCTTTCTATTTATTGTACTATAATTTGTTTAACCTTACAATCTTTAATTTTGAAGAGCTATTTTTACTTTTTACATAAAAATCTTACTTGTAATAATAGGGTTTTGATATATAGTTGCTATGGTAAGTGAATGATCAGTATGTGACATATAATGCTAATTTGTGTGTATTTTTCTTGCAGACTCCCACACTCCTCCAGCCCTCACTGATACTCAATGGAAAGGTAAAGTTCCACCAATATCTGCTTATACATTGTTGCAATTTCTCTTTGGTGTTTGAACTTTCGTAGCTGGTTGTGTGATTCTTGTCCCCACCTCCACAAGTATATGCCAATCAATGATTGTTAACAATTAGACCCCCATAAAAAAATACCTTTACCCTTGGGTCCTCTGAATTCTGTTGTGAATATTATGGTACACATTCTCTATGAACTCCACATAGCCCTCAGCATCATTAGATGGAGGGTTTTATATGCTATATTTAGTATGTAGTCTTTGTATAATAAACATAGTATATATACTTATCCCACCCACCCCATCTAACGATGCTGAGCCCATGGCTCTCCATATCCTATATGGTGCCCGGCAGCCGGGTAAACTATTGGCGGCTGCGTATTGTCGTACATGCGCTACCCATAAGATTGTCTCATCGTCGTGGAAATCACAACAATCGGTGTGGCGGCGATAAAGCATGCAGTAGGTACCCAGCCGTTTCCGCGCTGACGGTCGCAAATCATTCTCAGCTGATGAGAAGGCACAAAAACGTTGGAGGCTGCTTGAAGTATTGAGTCTGTGTGTAGATGTGTTGGACATGCAATCCGGCCATCCCGCCATCTATTTCATTGCGTCAGAATTAACGGTAATGGGCCTCAACATCTCAATAGTGTGTGCGGCTGCCGTCGCTCGCCTCACGTATGTTTTATTGACACTTGCAACAGCCGGCTTTGTAATTGCTCTGTTAGCCGACTTTATACTGTCCTTCTGTTGGACACTGGAGTGTGGCTGGCTTATCATCATAGTCCCTTTAAGAAGACACGTCCTCACCACATTTCTCTACAACCTTGATAGTAATCTAAAGGTTTTTAGCTCGCCTCACCATGTGGTATTTTAAGGCGGTTACATGGTTGTGATCTATGCTAAAGTGAGGTGCGTGCTAAACGATGGATTATGTAACATGAGAATTTTCAGCATGTTTAAAGGTCTTTTTTATGACGTTCAATAATCTAAATTGTGGAGAACATGTGTTTAGTTTTTATTGAACATTTGCTAATTACGTGGGCTGCAGTAGCAGATTATGCAATTGTCATCTCGTAGAAATTATTGATGTTCAAAGCAACAGTCGGCTCCGTGCATAATTATGTAGGTTGCGAATGGAGCACGAGGTTGTAATAGTTGCTGTTAGCGAGCATTAAGAGTTTTAATTGCTGTTGTAATGGGGAATTGGGCCGCGCTGTTGGTCACAGCTGACTCAGGAACAGTGTAGCAGGTGCCCTCAATCATACCAACACCAGCTTATGATTGCGGTTTTGGCTTTAATCCTCACTTTAAGTAGGAAAATTGTTGGTAATTGGTGAAATTTAGTGGCAAATGTTTGTTAAGTATCTATCGCCCCAGATATGTCCTTGTCTTCTAGTCGGAGACGAGTATTGAACTAACAGTACGAATAAGAATTATAACTTACTTGTCCTCCAGACGATCATCTTTCTCTTTTGTTTGTGTGGTGGAAGAAAAGTGTGTAGAACTTGTTGGACGAAAAACATTTTTGGAAGATAGTTAAGTAACCTGTTTGCCATACTATTCCTATAGACTAGCAAGCATTAACTGTTATCTGGGCATGGGTATCTATTTGTGTACTTTAAACCTAAGTTCATTGGACTGACTGAAGAATGATTTAAAAACTTAGCATGTAAGTATATGCTGTCCACTATAATAGCTGTTTGCTCTCAGCTCCAGCACAAATGTGATGTGCAATGTGTAGTTGTAGTGCACTAATTCCTTCTCATGGTTATAAGTGATGCCCCCCAACAACGATTGTTGTGGTCGCTGTTTAAGATGCATGTCCACGGCGTACGGTTTAGTCTCTGCTGCAGGGTGGATTTGCATTTAAACAATGCTCACCAGTGTCCATGTAGGCTGCATAAAATGACGATCCCCGCCGCCAACATCCCTCAGATAACTGGCGAGGGCCTAAAAAACGCCTCCTAGTTTGGTGGTGGCGACGACGGCAGCAGCAGCAGCCGGGGCTATTCCATGTCGTGGCCCACTTGAGTGTGCTGATTTGGCATGTATCAGGCTGGCTCAGGCCAATTGAGTTGAATCAGGGAGGATTACGCGAGAGCACCTCTGATGCCGGGCGGCCTCGCAGGTGCACCCAAAACACAGAGCGCAATTGTCATTTCAATTCATGGCCATTAAAATACAGAGACGAGAGCTCAGTTTGTGGGCCCCCGTTGGCTGCACGATAACGCAGCAACGCCGACCGACCGACAACGCGACGCTGAACCGACGCCGACGCCGCAGTTTAGGAGTTGATGATTTTTTGCGTTTTGAAGGTTGAGTGACCGGGTGGCTGGCTCTGTGCAACGCCTCGTGGGGGAGAGAGGCAGATTGCTGCCATCGCTGGGAGATGGCCGTATGATGGGGTAGATTATAGTGGCGGCAGCTATCTCTATTCTCGACACTTATCTTGCCCTGTTTCGCCCACTCTGGATGTGAATTACAAGCGCAAGATCATGTTCAGATAGGCTAATAGCCTATTGTCTCAGTGCTTATTTTCAACTATGATTCATGTAAGGCGAGATAGTCAAATAGAGTCTCAAAAGATTTGAAAATATATTGGATTGTGTTTCATCATTTGTTAGCGACAGAGTTGGTGTATTTTTTTGTAGTTTTCATGTAAAATTAAGTTGACATTGACAGTTGTTGAATCAAAAATGAGCAAAGATCATGTAACGAAAACTCAATCAGTAATTTTGTTTGAATAGTAATTCTACAATTGATGTTTAAAACCATTAATATTTCATGAAACACCCGCATGACTTAGTTACCTTTTACCCAAATATCAACATGTTATTCTCTTTAATGAATCAAATGACAGATTTGGACAGATTCCACGTGTCTGAAGGTGGTCATCAATAGTTATAATATGTAGCCGATTATTTTCTATATCTTATGAATATGTCATTGAATTCGATTACATCAAGTGCCAAGTCGTCAGCTTACATGGTATACAATTTCAGATGCCATCCAAGATTAGAGATTTGTGATCTGCCTTTAGTCTAAATTCATCACTGTTCACCTTTAGTTTGTGCTATTCTGCTTGGTGTAGTAAATTTGTCATCAAGTCTCCACACTTAAAAACCCACATACCGGTAGACAACTAGGGAAAGGCTGTATTTGATTGTTTTTAACGTCGTCATTATTTACAGTCTCCCATTTAGTCACTATTCCAGTCGTCCTGACTAGTAGAAGTTGGGGACGTTTAGTGCTGAATTCAATTCACTCGTCCTACATACGATTTGCTGCTAAGCGAAAAGATGTTTAGCAACTTGTCAGGACGAGCAACTTCTTAAGTTTTCTGTCCTGCTGAAGAGTAACTATTGAGGCCTTAACTGAGATACTGATTTGTTTGCTCCTGATAGATGACTGCACAGTCATTCAGAATTTCCATGGTGAATCTTGGTTCGCCAATGTGATGCAAAATGCTACCTTCCACCTGCTACCTGCAACCTTTACAGGAGAACAGCAAAGTCTGGATTTTGTCACCACGATGCACTATAAATGGAAGGTGCCATTAATATTGGGTCATGATATTCCCCAGAACTCTGACTTTCGTTATGTGTGGGAGCCTTTTAGGGCTTTTATATAGATTGAATGCAGACATGCTTTTTCATATATACTGCATGTAGAGTCAGTACGAATAATTAGCCTCAATTTGATAGTAAATGGGTCACTTTAGATTCGTGATTTTGATTTGGACAACTGAAGGATGAACTATGTCAAGCTAACGCAAGTAATCCCTCGGACCTGATCCTATAAAAGTGGAAACCTTGAGTAGAAATTCTACCATCATTTACTCCACAATGAAGCCGGCATTGTGGTGCTGGTGTAGAAGTCTCGGGAGACGCACCCATCCTCATTATGTTGGCCGCAGCCGCCAGCAGCGTATTGTCCCTGTGATGACCACCACCAGCACCAGCACCAGGTGCTGCCTTATTGTGAGCATTTGCGATGTCCAGAACAATTGGAAGCTATATTATCATATACATTTGTAGAAGGTGGGCTGTTCAGCATGTGTTATAGGAAGTCATGATATGAGTCTCATGTGTCTGCTTCAATAGTGCAAATGTTGGTGGCTATTTCACCAGACCGTAAGAGGATCCATTTATTTCCTAAATATGCATGTTGGATGTGAATATCTCTGTCACCTCTTGTATTGCTCAAAAGCTGGGAAGAACCAAGAAAAAAAAAGACAGCTGAATCCAATGATTTCTGTGCAAATACGCATGTAGTGATTGATCTAAGCTAAAAACAATAGTGCAAATTGTTTGCTTTTTTTGTGTCTTATTTGCCGACATCGTGTCATTTGGTTCCCATGTTGTTCAGGTGTATTGTATGTCAGTGTATTTAATGCTATAATGTTGACAGATCAATGCTGCCAGGTATTCAACATACGTTCTAATAACCCTACAATGTCCACTACGACCTATGGTCTACATGTCAAACCAACCAAGCCCGCTGCAATTGGCGCGGGTCACGATATAGGCCATATAAACGGCCCTCATATCACAATTGTCGCTTAAATATTCATAATAAAGCATGTCTGACCGCGTGGTGTTTGGCATAAAACAGACACTGTACACCGAGTCACCGTCCGCGCGGGCCGCGCCGGGCCGCTAACCTGTCCCCCGCCGGCCCTAACCCGCCCCCCACACACCGCCGCCTCGCGACGCGTTGCCCCCAAACAATCCCCACCGCCCCCATTTCACCACTAACCACAGTGTTACATAATTTCCCCGATGGTTTGCGCATGCTAATTATTAATTGCCGCGCCCCGTTTCCCGTTTCATAAGCTCGTTGTGTTTTTGTGGGCACAGATCTCCAGAGAAATTGGCAACATGTGCCAAATCTTGTTTCTACATATGTTTTCATAATTGCTTTTTACAACCCGGTGTTGGTCGGAACAATGGCAGATACAGAGATGGTATGTTAGGGCTGTGGAAGGCTCTATATCATTTGTAAGGTAATGTTTCAGACAGTCTTCTCTTGCATAGACTTTAAGTGTTTCAGCGTATGTTCTTTTCACTGCAATTTTGACTGTTATAGAAAAATAAATGCCGTGTCCATAAACTTCTCTCTGTATGATTATATTAGGTTTGCAGAGGAGGTTGCTAAATTGCTAATCGCATCCTTATCCCTTGACCTATTACAAATACAGGCGTCACAATTTGGGAAATTTGCTGAGCTATTGCGATTGTCAATCCATAATTTCCAACACAGTAAATTGTCACTGCTGGATTGTGCAATTCCCTGTGGCTGGCGTGGCTATAATTGTTATTGAGCGCAGAAGGCTGTGACTGTACAGAGTCCTTGGGTCCTCGTGCCGGCCAGCAGGCACCACTCACAGCTAGACACAATGCCCTCACACATCTGAACATACAATGTCCTCTTGCCAGCTACCCATACAGCTGGACACCAGGCGTGAACCTGTATCTGTTTCCAAAACCAGCTGGATCCTTTCCGTCACTGATTATCATATAGTTGTTGCGTGTAATCATTCTGTAACACCACGCCAGTTTACCATTCTTTATATCCTGCAACTGATTGTGAGGATGTTCCATGTAAAATGGCCTTTAGATGAGTGTTTATACAGTCTCACAGCCAGTAGAAGTAACGAGGCGGGTGTGCTGCGCTGAGGCCTGCCTTTGATTTAGCCCGTGTTGAGGTAAGAGTGGCCTATAAATGAGCGCGCCCATGACCCCTCACCGGGGACAAACATGCAGCGTCCGCTATAAAGTTGTGGTGTCAATAATGCATGTGGACAAAGAGGCTGGCTATATTATTGCTGCCACGCCGCATCCAGATTTGACACCTCAAATGTCGTCCCGGCGGGAGTCAGGCCACTTACGCACCCATGTAATATTTATACCCACGGCTTTAGCTGCTCGCTAGTGGAGGCTGTAGTTAAACTACGTTATGTTTGTGCCAGTCAACAACGCTTTTCGTCGTGACGACCACGGAATGTCATGATGATATGGGATGATGTTTGTTCGCGAGACGTGTCCGCGAATGTGACTGCACCCCTCTACACTTAAAAGCTCCGTTGAACTCATCACTCAATAATCGTGATCTACCGGGCATGTGGCCTCGCTGAATAAATGATAACAGTCGGTGCCTCATGTTAGATACTCGTGGGTGAATATGGAGACGGAAGAGGATGAGGGAGGAGTAGAGATGCGTTTCACAACTAAATAAGGTACTTCATAGTCACAAGTCACTCCTTCATCAATAATCATCATGCAATTATTTTCTATATCCAATGAATAGATGGTCGAATTCATTCAATGTAAGATGAGGTGATCATGTCAAGTGCCAAGTCTTCACTTACAATACATGATGATTTCTTTCTCTATAAGTAGAACAATGTGTTATCCATTCCTGGTTTTCAGGTATCCCTTGTCAAAGACTTTCAACTTTTTTTCCCGCTTGGTGTTAGAAAAAAATCTTTTGTGCTGATGGATTCATTAGAGTTGTAGCTTAGGGCAGCTGGGAGATATTGTTTCTAGCCCATTCCTTGTTTGTGTGATGTCATAATCAGACTGTCCAAGTGAATTTGAAAGTCTTAAAAGTGTGGCATAAGAATGAGGCTGGGCAATGTGGTAGACTTGCACTGAGCGTGCGTCAGCAAAGAGTGATGTGAGATGCCAGACACTGGCTCTATTTAGTAACAACTGTTCTACACAAACACCATTTTATTTTCAACTTTCTGTAGTTTTTTTCTGTCTTCAAACAAGTGCTTATCTAGTTGTACCGTAATACGGACATGCATACAAATAAAAACATGTGTTTAATAATACTGTATAGTAAATTACCAGCTAACTTAGATGTTGTGATATACATTTACAGCTGTAGTATAGTAATGTAACTGCAGCTACAGCATAGATTCTGATAGGCTTCCAGTAATGCATAGGGCACATTACCCCGCAAGGGCGGACTACAGCCAGTCTACGACCAAAAAAAAATGCACGGTGATCGTAAAGATCCGTGAGTGTTAAGTGCGATAAATGCAGCGTTTTTAAGGCCGTATGGTGGCCGCAGAAGAAGTTTGGCATGCATAAACTTTAATCGATGAACTAAACATCGATGGTTCACCATGATGAGAAAAAAATACTGTATTATAGATAGATAGATATCATACTTTGAAATATTGTGAGGCAGTATGAGGCAACAACCTGGTGCAACCTAGATGAGTTTGATCATTGTGCTTCACCAATGTATGGAAGCTGTACAATGCAATGTGCTTTACCATTTTATTCTATAATGGCTCCTAGCTGTTTCAACTACATTTGATCAATCTAAATGGATGTAGTATTTAAGTAAAAACTCCCCCAAAACGTATATCATCTGTTACTGTTCATGTTCGTTTTTGGATTTGTCAGTTTGAAATAATTGTTTGTCAGGGAACTGGTTTTACTAACCTTTCAAGGCATTAAATTTTTGCCGTTGGACAGAAATATATTTGCATTAGAATGCTTGAAAGAAATCATTTCATCTGTATCTTTTAGCTGACATCTCATTGTTTGTTCTTTGAACTCATTGTTTGCCAAATCTGAATTTTTCATGGCTTCTTGAGTCAGAAGTTATCAGATATAAAACGAATGAGCCATCATGGGAAATCGCGTCTCGGATATGTTACTATACGCGTGGGCCTGACCAATGGCTGCTGGTCCAAGGACCCAACGAATAGTTTGATGTATGTGTAGATCACATTGGGCTCCACGAGCCATGAAATGGTGTTGGACGTGATAGTCGGTGCCGATATACGACTTGGCCTTGGAGGCGGGGAGTCAGGGTGAGACGGGTCCCGAGGGGGGTGGGGGCCTGTCTCACCCGCACAGACCTTGTCTCCAGCCAATTAACATTGGCGATGGTGGTGAGATCCGAATGGAAAGCAATTTATTGCTTGACCTTGTATGTAGTTTATGATGAGGGGTGAAATATGCTGCTCCATGTATTATTTCTTCTGATTGCTGCGGCGGTGATTGATCAGTACAAAAAAAAAAGAACATCTGTGTCATGGTCATTGGTGACCAGACAGTTCAATCTAAAATCAATCAAATCCTAAACATTTTTGAGCAAGCCCTCATTATTCCTCATTCAGAGCGTGTGGCCTGGTTGCCCAGTCTACATCTCAACCGTCCTCACCAAGCCTTTCAGTCACCAGGATCCAACAGATCCATGTGCAAATGTGCCTCATCTTTCTGCACAACCGCGTCCCAAGTCTGTTTTGGTCAGTTGCACCTAATAAAGTGTGTTTTGTCGTTGAAATAGGCGCAGATCAGCGTAAAGCATCATCCTGTGAGGAGCCGATGTGAGCGCGGTGGCATGCTCTATAAACAGCACACAATGACGCTTGGTCATTTTGATTGTGCGCCGTCGTATTTTTGCACGGCTGTCACAGACGCGGTGCTTTATCCGCCCCAAGACTCCTGTAAAGTGTGAGTGGTCGGTGCGCCTCGTATCATATTCATTGTGAATAAGGCGTAGATTTGGATGGAATGCCCGGGCTGTCAGGGCCGCTGCTCTCTTTATGCCACGCCGCTTGATTGTCGCTAGCTGCTACCTTTGGTGGTGGGAAACAGTGATATTATTTCTTGTCTGTTTTTAAATGTAAACGGATGAAACCAAATGCTTTCTTAATTGCCTTAAACATCATCACTGTGTTTTTTGTTTTTAAATGATGAGAAATTGGATAGTGCTGCCTATGTCCCTGGTGTATGTTTTATGATTAATTGTGATCTACATGCAAATTATATTTTCACTTTAACCCCTGTTATATGTTGATAGTCTTTCGTATTGTATTTGGAATCATTCGTGAATTTATTAGTGGAAGAAACCAATCACTTTCACATCTTCAAAAATCATTCATGTTTTTATTTAAGCAATGCATGTTTTTAACCGATGACATTGAAATTAGACTGTATTTATTTTTTTCTGGTTCATAATCATGCTTAATATTGTGATTAATGGACATATTGCATCAGTAATTCAACTGAGTATTATGTATCATAGTGTAATTGCTAATAATTGTATTCCATTTTGAATTATTGACAAGTCCCCGTGTATTTGGTGCAAGCTCAGGCATGATCAGTAGCATTTTGCTCTAAACATCACTCATTTAGTTGAAAAAGAGCAACTTTTGAAATATTTATCACGGCAATGTTTTTTACGGCTCTGTTGTTGTTGCCTGAGCGGCCCTATTCACTGTGGCAGTCGTGCATAATTAACATAGCACTGGGGCAGGCAGTCCACAAATGACAAGTTGTCATTATGGAAAATCCCTCCCTGGGCCACGAGGGACCAGCCATTGTAAATGGCAGGCTCTTATCACTTATCTCTAGTCTTTGACATTTGCATACAATGAATGGCTTGTAAATAATGGAATAAACATCTGAAACTTCCTCCCCGTGAACGACTTTATTTTGTGTGTTGTAATTGATGATGATTATCTCCGTTGGAGTGCAAGGCACTGTCAAAACATGACCGGCCGTCCACGGCAGTCGGCAGCAGGCGGTTACTTGACCATATGTGCTGTCTATTGTGACTGACCACCGCACTAGCTTTTGTCAGAGATGACCAGCTTGCCAGTCGATCAAACATCTATAGAATCAAATCAGAAAGTTGCAAGTTACACAATAGAATTTTCATTTTCCATTTACATATCTAGATAAATGCAAGGGGTAAAGTAGATTAAGTCATACTGTGCATCATAACTAGATGTTAATAGCTTTGGACAGAGTTAAACGTCGTTCGGAGAAGATAATCAATATTGATATGAAACCAGCTCCATTCTTAAAGCGCACATGATGAAAATAATGCTAATGAGGCACTGAGATAATCAATTGACCCCTCGGAATGGTGCCATATTGCACATTTTTGGAAGTTGATCCTTAAAGAGATGGCGGATGCGGCACTTGAGTGGTTACTGGGGTAACTGGGGTAATGGGCAACAACAGCAGTGGCAGAACAATTAGCCTGGGACAATTAAAACTGACCACTTCTGGTCAGCGGTGTTGGTGGCCCCATGGAGGTGAAACGCCATCTGTAGCTGTGGTCAACGCGCCGCCGTGCGCTAATCAAGTTAAAACTACAAATGTGTCCATCTGTAATTACATGAAAACTGTTTACGTGCTGTTTATTTGATCATAAAGCTCGCGAGAAATTCAATTGAATTAATACATTGCGGTGTGTGGTGGTTATTTGCCACTGGAGTGGGACTTTGTGCTGACGCCTCTGAGGCAGTGAGGCGGGTGTTTACAGCAACTAATTTATGATGGCCTATTGTTGTTGGTTTCTGTGAGGTTTTGTTCCCTACTTCAAAGCACGCTTGAAAGTGATGATTGGAACATGAAAGCACCTGTTTATTGATGCCGGCAGCAGCATATGTAACGACAGTGGGCTGAGGAGTTCTATACACTTTACTAACATAACATGCAGCTCGAAAAAGTCTGCAAGTTGATAAAACTTGCCGTTTGGTGACAACAGTGTGCAATGCTTTGTTAACAAATCGTGGCTTTTAATAGTTTTTGGTTCAAGATTATAATGTAGATTGGTTCCAATTCAGTGCTTTTTATGACTTCTGCTTGACAATTGGCATGGAACTTGTGAAAGCTGCAAAACTTTTACCATGCTTAGACTGATGTGAATGCATAGTCGACTGAAGGGAGTTTATTGCGTGGGGATGTTTGATGTTATTGTTGGCGAGCCTAATATCCCCGAGTCACTTCATCCCGTCTCCTCATCGTGTGTACACCTGTGGTCCTGTCACAGCCTCGCTGCCATGGCTGCAGCCTGCTGCTGCTCATGTGATGACTTTGGGCTGACTGAGGCTGCATTAGTGATGAGGAAGGGCTGGTCAATACAGCGGGTGGTGCCGGGTGGCCGTAGACTGAGTCTAGGCTGCTGCTGCTGCTCACGGTCCTTACATGGATATAACCTGCACGCTTGCCGCTCACCAGCCACAGACTACCACCGGATACACACGACATAGACAGGAGGAATGTGTGCAGCAGCAGCCAAACTCTCGTCGTCTATCTCTGCCACAGCCACAGCCGTATGAGGATACTGTCACTGTAGTGGACTAACGTTATAAGCAGCATTGTCGTCGTCGTCGTCGTTGTCGTCGTCGGTGCCTGCACGTCATTCCTCCTGCTGCTGCTGCCGCCGCCGCTGCTGAGAACACTCCTTGTTGCTGCTGCTGTTGGCGTGAGCTCCCCGTCGTCGGCTACAGGGCTGTTCCAGTCTCCCTCCTCCACCAGCACCAGCAGCAGCCCCACACGGCACAGCTGTGTATTGGATGTTGGGGAAGACCCTGGTGTCGCCGCCGCCTGCGACGTCGTTCTCTACGCCACCGGGAGGAGGCTGCAGCATGGCCAACGTGATCCTGCCCGCGGGCCCCACGGGCCACGAGCCCCTCGTCTTCTACACGGTGTCGCCGCCGCCCACGGCCGCGGTCATCACAGCCTCCCTGCCCCCGCCCTGCCCGCCAGTCATTCCCATCATGACCGCCACGCAGGGAGGAGCCACGCAGGTGTGTCGTAGCGCTACCGGCGCCTACCATCCGCAGCACGCGGCAGGCCAACACCTCATGGATCTGCAGGCTTTCGCCACGCTCGGTGGGGGCACCACCGGCGGAGTGCACGTGGGGGGAAAAGGCGCCTTCGACGCCACGGCCGCCATCATGGAAAGTACCGCTCTTCTTCTAACCTCCTCCTCGTCACTAGTGCAGCTTGTTGCCAGCATCCTCTCTGTAGTCATCGTCCACTTTGGGGTCTCCACTTTAGTCGGGGTAGTTGTTTTGTTTATGTTTGTTGTCAAAATTTGATGCGAAATTTGCTGTTTTATGGTAGGGGGAGGACGATATAGCTGTTGTCAGTAAATGGTGTAGTTGTACATCACATTGAAAGGTAATGTGTTTGCCTTATAGATTGAAGTTTACTGAAACTCATAGTAGAAGGTGCGATTCAATACCATGAAAATATCAAATCAACGTCCAAACATATTTTCGTTGGGGTTGGATAAATGAAGTTATTTGTTTGTTTATTTATGTTGTTTTGTTATTTAGAGTAGGCGCTTTTGTTGTGTAGTGGTAATCATTGTGCATGAATCAAGCCGAGTACCTCAGAGCTAAAACATGGTAGCTGCTTTTCAGCAGCAAAGAAAAAAATTGCAACAGCTTGAAATAAAACGAAATGAGGAGAAGGGTGGATTGTTTAATATAAAAGTGAGATATATGAGAATGTCATTTAGAAGCCTGCAGGTTCATGATAAATGGTTCCCTGGTGAAAAGCCACACAAATAATGGATACTGCTGCCTCAGCAGCAGCAGAATAGTCTCCTTGAATCAGGAAGACTAACATTTTGTTTCCATGTTTTATGTTTCAGTTTCAATTGTTGTGGGTTGCTGATGATTCTGGTCTATTTGTGTGGAAAGCTTTTTGTAGATGTTGAACTATTGCAAAAGCAAGGATATGTAGTAGTGGATACAGCAGCCGGATAATTGTGCTTGTTCAGTGTTTGTGCTAGATGATAATGTATTAGGTGTGGATATGTTAGTGGGCCACGGTGGTATGCTTGTGTAGGTTGTTGTATGCTTGTTGTCTAGTTGCATTGTGTTGTGTGATGCAGTTACAGTGCCACCTCCTCAATGTGCCTCAATTAAAAACAGCCTATTGAATTAATGTGGATGAAAAATTGTTGCAGGGAAAAGTAGTTAACCCATAGTAATAATATCGGACATTTTGAGAAATTGAGTTAGCGTGATTGAGCGAGGGGGACGGGGTTATAAAAGCAGCAGCCACCGCAGTAGACCCGACTGAGGAGGCTGATTCATTGGTAGGCAGTGGCGTGAAACGAGCTCGGGCTCAAGTGAAGCCACCAATGCATAAATTGTGAGCATTGGAGGGGCCCACCATCTCCACAGGGCAGCAGCAGCAGCCATTGCTGCTACTGCTTTTGAAAATATAGGCCATATTTCGGACACCTCATTGAAAAAGGCGAATGAACCCGGGCGGATAAGGGTAACTTTTATTGAGATTGCATTTGCGAAGCAAAATATTGGGCGGAAGAATGCAAAGGCGACGGTGGTCAGAACAAAGCAGAGGTCGTGTGACTACAAGGTTGCTGATTAGCTGATGGATACAGTCCTTGTGGGTAACGCATGGACAATAACAGTTGGCAGCCGCCGTACTGCCGTAGCAATTAGCCGCACCTAATATGCTGAATGCCACTTTAGCGGCTGAAGTGCTTCCACCACGGCACAACTATTGAGCCGCTAATGTATTAGATTAGGTCTGATCATCTCACTACCTTGTGAGTAGCTGTGAAAATTCACGTTTCTTCCACCGATTAAATGCGGCTATTGGTGCTGTCACATCATGACATAAAGTACTATCTTACAGTGTCACTAAATGCAACATTCGATTTTTGACACTGTGTGATTTGATGAGCTTCATATTGCTTTAGTAGATGCGTTTTCCAACTAAATGTATGGCTGTATATTATCATTAAACTGTCAAAAGCAAAGATTTTGTTTTACAAGTGATCTAGTGTCACCGAGTTATGTTGACCTTATAATTTAATAAACTTTGAAGTTACATTAATACCATTCAAAGATTATTCTACTATTGCTTTGAACACTGAAATATAGTAAGATTTTAAAATGATAAAAAAATTGAATTGCCCACCTGCAGTGCACAACTTCTTTCCACGTTTGCTTTGCAATTCTGAAGCAAAACATAGTGTAAACATTATGACTACATTTGCACTTGTCATTCTGCACCGCAAATTTCCCCTGCGATTAGATAATGTTCATTGAAACACTTTAACATGGCCATCTATCAGCAGCCGCCGCGGATGCTCAAGGACAATGCCGGCTTTTTGTTGCTGCAGAGCAACGCACCCTTAACGTGATCTATCCCCCTGATTTGGCCATCCTGCTATTAGTAGATTGTGTATCATTTACAGGAGGACTTCCTTGGGTTAGGTCCCAGCACATGCTATCACTAATAATAGTTATTTGAATTAAGTTTAAGATTTTTATGATTTTTAGGGTGGAGTCCGGTCTGTTGGGGGAAGTAAAGGGGGTGTTGAATGATTGTATTGACCATTTATGTGTAATCTACAATACATTGTATTTGCCATGTAACCTTCAAACTATAGCCTGAGTTGTGTGAATGTTTGTGTATCGTATGCTGTATAAGTGTGTGTGTGTGAATCATTAATTTATTGCAGCAGGGCGTCTACAGAGTAGCAGAGGATCAGCACAGTCAGGTAGGTGAAGTTTACCTCTGTATCATAGTACTGATGATGAGACCAGCAGAGAGTCTGAACTTTAATCAAACGTGTGCCCTTTAAGCCACAAATAACAACTTGGTATGGCCTTTACCATGTAGATGTACAGAGGCTGGCGATGGATGGACGAGACACAAGCAGCCACCTTTGTTCTGTGTCCAACTCGCACAAAAGGCAAATCCCGGCTTCACTATAAATGCCATTCCAGTAACAAACATTGCCATGTGCACAGTATTTTCATATAGCCCAAGATGTGTTAGACTTACTGTGATATTGGTTGGATTGTTTATGAATAGTCTTCATACAATGTTGAAATAGTGTATTGAATTGAATGTATGTTATAGAAGCCTGGGAACAGCTGAACACTTGTTAATGTTTGTTTTTTCGTAGATACAAAATGCTATGTACAGGTGGAAAGTGCATCCCCCATACTATAGAGTGCTGGCTCCAGTAGAGGTGTTGGTTTGAGGAGGCAGAGATATTACACCTATAAATTCTGCTCTCTACTGGGTGCCAACATCACTCTCTCAAAGGTTACACAAACTGGGAAAGCAGAAAACAGCCCCATCCTTATTCTCTGTTCAGCTTGTAAAAATCTGAGTGTAGCAGTACAATTTGACACTAAGAGAATGCAAATATCACAGAGACAACTGCAAGATTCTACTTGATTTGCGGAAATTTAACAGAAAAAAAATTCAATGAGATTCATGCTTGTTAAGTTTCATCGCTATTTTCATATTCTTCATCCATGTTGTATAAAGAAGAGCAAAGTAAGAAGTAAGGAAAAGAATTGCGAAGGTCAAGTGTACAAGGATATATTGCTACACACTGATGATATTAGCATAAACACGTACAAGCAGGCAGCGTAAGCTTTGTGCCCAGGTGTGGCTGGTAAGGACTACAGCCCCAGCCACCTGAGGCCGGGTGGCATCTGACTCAATTACCCCGGCCTCGTCTAATGCTTGGCTGGCAATTTGCTGTAATGAGCTTTATGTGTGATGGTGGTGGACAAATGTCATAAAATAAGTGTTTAATGACGGTTACATAAGCTGAGGCCATTTATTATGCAACCCTCTCATGCTGGGCGCTGCTGCTTCCTCTGTGAACAGTAGGGGGCTGGAGTGTGGTAGGGATGGCTGGGGCAGGATTTAGGAAAAGAAAAGGGGGGGGGGGGGGCACAAATCCACTAGCGGGGTCCTGGGGCATGCCCACCCCCATAGCCACCCGGATTTTTTTTTTTGTAAGATTGCCATTTGGTGCAATCTGGGGCATCTTTACTAACTATGTTAAGAGGGTGCCCAAACACATGATTGTGGTGGAAAGCGGGGCATGTAATACTATTAACTTTATCTTCGGTTACTGATGTATCATTAAAGCAGGAGCACTTAGAATTCTTGAAATGTTACAGATCATTGGGAACTATAGAATGGGCTAAATGGAAGTGCTGATTGATTATTGTGACATGGTATTATGTTAATTCATCAGCCGATTATGAGGTCACACGCTGCTGTGCTTGCCTAGATGGCACGCTGTCCCACTATATCATAAACATATTGATCAGTTCAAATTACTGATGATAAAATCTATATTCCCTCTTTGAGTTGGTAACATGTGTCGTGGTACATTCCATACTGTAGTAGCCTCTGGCGGAGGCTGCATTAGATAGGCGTGCTGAGGTCTCATGAACAAGGCAGCGTTCCCCAGCACACACCCATCCAATCCTTTCATACATTGTTCACTGCTTACTACATTTACCTGTTAAATGTGATTTCCGGTGATCTTGTACAATGTTGCGGTGAGCAAGCAGTTCTTTGCAACCTTTGCTTTCCATTGTTTTCAATAGGTGTCCCTAGGTCAAAGCAATAAAATAAGTGTCAGAGAAGACATGAAAAAACTGTTCATCTTCAGTATATCATGTTGTGGCCAGATGATGGGACTGTACTTTACTGTACTTTTATGTGCTTTACACAAGGTTGTCTGATGTGTGTTTCACTGATGTGCTGTTGTAGTTCCAGATGCCACGGGGTCAGTTGCAGATGCCATGGGGTCAGTTGCACTTCACTTGCACACATTCATTTCCTCTATTTACCGAAGGTACAGCGGAGATTTACGTGCATTTTTCTGTGCTTGTTTGGCATATTTACGTCTCCTCAGAGACTCACAACTTCTCCAGAAACATGCTTAAAATATAAGGTCTGCTCTTGGTTGAGAATCTGAGCAATTACAAGGAACTATGTGTAATCTGCTTTGTAATTTTGGTCTTGTCATAAGAAGGTTAGTGTATTGGTGTTGATCTTATTGGATTTGCACCAAGTTAGAGGCCTGCCCTTAAGGTAATTACCTTGGCTTTTTGAGCAAACGCAAATTCTCAGGTAAAAACTGTGCAGTATGATCATTAGTACCTCATGGAGCACACATGGAAAATATCATTATTCAGGTCACATCAAAACTAACTGGTGATTGAGTTATTCTTAAATAATGTCCCCATTATAGCAGTGATTGGGTAATCATAATTACTTTAGAAAGCATTGAAGGGGTAAAGCCATGTAGACTTGAGCATTGATGAATGCTGCCTAAGCTGTGAGAGCGGTGGATCTGTGATGTTTTTGTTTTGTGAGGGTGAGATGTTGCGGGCCCATCCATCAGGACTCACTCCGGTGGCTGCCGGGTGTCAGTCAGCGCCAGTGATGGATCAGACAACAATAAGCAACTCAAACTGCTGCCACCCATGTATGTAATTTTCAGCTTGGCAATGTATACATGCTGAAACAGTAGTTATCTATAGAAGAAATATGATCCTCATAAATCATCTGGCATTAGGTAGGGGGTTAGATGGCTTGCTTTGAAGATCTTTATGAGGTCTTTCAAATGTTATTTTGGCTTTTCAATAGGGTTTTGAGTCTCTCAGTATGTCAACTTCATGTTAATTGTAATAATGAACAAAGTTATACTCAGAAGTTGATGTTCAATGATCGCTGAGGATTATTCCAAAACAGGAGCGATTGTCTTCAGTCTTAGTGTATGTGTGCGTGTCAAACTGGCCATGCCAAGTGGGCAGCAGCACCACCACGCCTCTGACCCACTTCTCCACGATGAGCTATGATGTGCAGGCCGATTCAAGGACCTTCAAGAGCCCTCCTCTCCACCCCACTCATTCTGCCTGCCTTAAGTCTCGTGCCGGTCAATACTCGAGTTTCTTGATAGCTCGTTAAGATTCGGTCTTTTTACTTCACCGCTATTTTGATAATTCATGTTCACTGGTATCAGGATATCAATGCAGTGAATCGTGAGCACGATGATATTTGTTACCAGTAGATAGTAGTGCGATTCTATGATTAATTAATACCCCAATTAGCCTTTCATTTTCGTAAAAGAGGCAGAAATCTACATTTTTCAATGCCATTGAGGGAAAGTGAGTAAAATAGTGAAAAGTGATAGAGCAGACTGACATTGAAGCTGCGTGCACAAAAGGTGAGGCTCAAATTGAAATAGGCTCTATTTGCAAACTGAAATGTATGAAGCATATCCTTCTCTGCCAATTACATATAGTGATGGTCTTAATGAACTTGAGAGGCCCAGATCCGCAACATATGTATCATGTTTATGTCATAATAAAAGTTGCTTCAAATTTGGGCAAAACATTGCAGCATGCATGTGTCGTATTTGAGTTAGGTATAAGATTACTACAAATTGAAGGACCTATAACTCTCAAACTTCGAAAGCCAAAATTTATAGAGAATTTGAGCAAATGCGAGGTTCCTTTAAATTACTGTACGCACAAAATCATTCTGACAGCTCCAAATTTCAGCAGTAGTTGTAGAATACTCTTAATGCAGGCTCTCAAAGTAGGTGGAAAAAAAGACAGTTAGGTTTTGTAATTGCACTACGCTATTTATCAACTGACACAACAGCCAAAGAGTTTTTCTCCTTCCCATAGAAACCATACTAGACGAAAGGGGAAAAGCGGGCTGGTTACACTGGAGGGTGTGTTTATGGTGGTGAGCTATGAGGCTGCTGCGGCACTGACCGGCCTGATGAGAGGCATGTAATTACAGGCCAACGCCGCCACCAGAGGAACACAGCGCCAAGTGATAATGACCAGTAGATTGAGTAAAAACATTCTATCACTCTTCACCCATATCACTTGGTTTAAGTTAACGACAAGTCAGGTTAGGCCTATATCACATAGTCTCTGGTGGGATCATTCAAACCAATGACCATGCTGCACCAAACCTTGACTACATTTAACTACATTTGTTTGAAAGAAATTGAGCTTGCTCTTGTGTATTATTTTAAGATACTTAGCTATGATAGTGTTAAAGCAAGCGCACACAACCACAATGCCAGTCACATCATAAGGGAATGTTTTACGCGAAATGAAATAACCATAGCAAGCAAAGAACATGTACTCAGTTCGAGACATTAAGTCAACAAGCCATCATTCAATTGAAGAAAGTCCGCAGGTTTTTTTGAGCGGTGGGTGAGTTATACAGAGAGCACACTTTGTGAGGGCTCCGCAGCGGTTCGCCTCAATGTTGCTGGAAATAAACACCAACAAAGTGGCAAAGTGGCTGCTATTCAGTGGTCATGCCAGAACCGCCTATTGTGGCGCGCCTGATTGAAGCAGGTCATCAGCGTTGTGGCAGAGGCTCTGTAATTTGCAGCTTACAAACAACAGGCTTGTGCAATTCGGGTGGCAGAAGCAATCTTTGGGTAGTGGGCAGCAGCAGCAAATTCCCCTTCCTTGCCTGGGGCATGGTTATGGGGGCGGCGGCAGCGGGCCTATGATTTGATTTTTGGATATTGGGTGTTGAGATAGTGGTGTGTAGGGATGGCGGCTCAGCTTTATTGGTCAGCCACGCGTGAAATATTGTGTACACTAGCAGCAGCTCGGCAAACACTTGACTCGCTTACGTCACTTACGACGTTCATTAGCTCGTTTGTTCTCGTGGAAGGCGTAGTTTTTGGTGAAGAGCGTAAAAAAGTACTGAATATTCTTATACCATCATCTTATCAAATTAGCGTAATCTAGATCATGAATAAAACGGGGAAAAAATGGTAATGAAGTTACACTTGCCATGGAAATTAGTCAGTGCATGTAAGTCAACATTTGCGTTGGAAGACAATATCACAGCAGCACGACTGAATAGTGTTGACTTTTCATGCAGCAGCAGCACCAGCCATCAATACTGTGTAATATAAGGTGAAGGGCTGACCAGGCATTCATTATTGACTGGGGAGGTCTGTAATGTTGGGGCATTACGCGGCCCGGCCACGTCTCCTGAGGCCTGTAAGTGCCTCCCGCCGTAATTGTCTCGGGCTCCCCCATTGAGGAGGCAGCAGCGTACCTTCTGTGCTGCCCCCTCACATTAATTAAGCCCCGTGAACAGAAGTGCAACTCGTGCGTGCATATAGGTTGAGGTTTTAAATATCCATGCTGGCTATTTTATTAGGTGATCTAGTAACCTCTTCAAGTACAGGCACACGTTTAGAATTAGACACAAACCTAATGACTTTTTGTGTAATTGATAGTTTCCACCTCACCTGAACAGACACATTGTCGACAAGTGGCTTGCGAGATCAACCTTAAAGCCTGCAGTGACCACTCCTGCGGCCGCCTACTATCATTGATGCAGCATCACAAGCACCAATATACGATCACAGTCATTTGTTTTCCCAATGTTTGCCCCTGCCTATTGAAGTCGCCATTGTTGGCTGGCTGCTGTTGACTCTGTCAACAGTTTGTTATTATCAAGCAAATCTTGGCTTCCCATTGTGTTACTACTGTGTGTTGGTGTTGATAAAGACCCGTATTTGTGATGTGTTGATGTGACATTGATTATTTGGCTGGCGGCAGAGGCTGGCATAGTAATCTAAGCGCCCTTTCACGGGGAAGTTGGGTAGCGATAATGACAACTTGGTGTTTGTTGTGTCTGTTAGTTTACGCTAATGCACCGATCTCGTGCCGTCTCGCTGTTGCCATGATTTCCATTTTATTGTGCATCAGTCCGCGGACGATTTGAAATGAGAGCGGAGAGTACACACTATAAATTGATTTGTTTGGCTGCAGCGGCAGAACTAATGTGTGTTTATGGCCTAATTACATGTGTGCAGCAGTGACAAGGAACCAGTATCTAACGTGTGTTACCGTAATCACGCTCAACAATCGAGCCAGTATCTAACGTGTATTACCGTAATCATGCTTAACAATCCAGGTATCTAACGTGTGTTACGGTAATCACGCTGAAGGATTAAGTCAAAACGTTGCGTACATTTTTATCGTCGTGCATTTGCATTGAGGCTTCATCAACGCATAACTAGACTATTTAGGCTTTCATTTCCAGCTTCTGATTGTAATTTCATTGCTTATTGATATCAATATTAGACACGAAATCGTAGAGAAAGTAATAGGATGTACTTAAATGCTCATCTATTGCTGATTTTAAAGCTCTTTTTGCCTCTCACAAAATATATTGAACCATATAGGTAGGCAGTTGAGTGAGGTGCAGTGGGTTTGATGATGATGGTGTGTTTATTAGTGCCGTTTGACCACCTGTTACCGGCTGTATACACGATTATGTCGGTCCAACCTGTTGTATTGATGATGGAAGGTGGAAAAACTACATGGCAGTAACCTAACTCAAAGTGCATTCTTTATCTGCATGCTTCATGAAATTTCAACCTTCAGTTTGATAGTTTCCTTAATGTACTTGATTGATTGCAGTCAAGTTCCTTTTTTAATAAAGCACTTAACAGCGTGGCAGCGTATCATACAGTTTATAACCTGCAACCTGTGAAATGATGATGTAACATAGCGGTAGTAATTGCCATTTTATGCTGTAGTGAAAGTTCAACGCGTGGGCTTATGTTACAAGAACGTGCTATTGTAGATGTTGTGGGGTGTGCTTGGTGGGTGCTGGATGATGACAGGGTTGTTGCTCTGTTACTTTCACCACCACCGGCTATTGCTGCATTATGCATGCTGCCCTCTGTTTTTAGATAGTGCAGCCCCTGTTCCTTGCCACATGTACTGTTGCCGCTGCTACCGGCCCACATAACTTACCTCGCTACTTTCGGCCATTTGTCTCCAGCCCTGCGCTTCCTGTCCCTCTCCACCTCCACTGCGATATTGTTATGAGCAATTCCATCAATTTGGTACATGATGATGTTTTGCCATTTAAGGTGTAAATGTCACCTTCTGTGTGTGATAACGTCGTTAGGTTAAGGACATTATCTCGTCATGTGCCAGTTTAATGCACATGATCGTATTATGCCCATCCATATTTAATATCACGAGGCTGTTAGCAAGCTTGTAAAAGATGACTTTAAGACCCGACAAGCAGCAATGTTTGAATTTAGCAGTAAAATATTCTTATTATGGGGAGAGTGCTTTGTTACTGTACGCTATATGAGCCTGACTCTAGTCCACAAATGTAGCTAGCGGCCAGTCTGCCACTTCCCAGTCATACACAATTTATTCTCCCTGTCTCCACACTGCCGCAGGAGGCACATACAGCGACTTACGCAAGTTTCTGCTCTGTCCCTGGAGCAATTGAGCCACACAGGCCCCCAACCAATTGTAGAAACACCTGTTGTAACGTAGGGGATAGCTAGCTGCTGGGGTGATCAATATGCAGCATCAATAACTACAACAGGTCTTCCCTACTCACTTATTTACTTTGTTTTGTCCAATCAGTCTTAGTCTCGTTTAAATATTTTCGTGTCGCTAACTCTTACCGTGTGATTTTCCTTTGTAGGATACCATTGAACATTTGACAGTTGCTGTGATAGATATCTAAGAGCGTAATATTATTCATGAACATTTTAAGCACATCGCTGTATTAGCGCACACTGTAAGCCAGTGGAACTGACATTCAGACGTCAATGTGTTACTGAGAATCCTCGCTTTGAGTGTCTCAGCAGGCAGGAGATACATGATTGTAATCTGGATTTCTTAGTCAGTGGACCATTGACCTGTCACACAGCGCCCGATGTGCCTCTTGAGCCTGGGTGATCAGCCCATCTTATCAAACCACGCCAAGCTGGGTATTAGAGGCAATTGCTTGAATTAGGGTCCTTAAAGTTGACGTGTGCACAACTTGCCGCCACAATATTCACCCTGCATAAGTATGTGAGTTTCACAGGCTACTCATGTGCAAAACTATGGGTTGTTTGTTTTTCATCTGGAAAATAGTCAGTTTTTTTAGGATTCTGTCATTTTTTCATCATTTTCAATTCACTTTTAGAAGGCACTTGATAATGTGTTGAAGCCTGACACATACTATTATCTATGCACACAATGGCCGGATACTGGAGCGGCGGCCAGTAGGCGGAAGTGGTTATTAGCCAGATTAGATCGTCCACTGGGCCAGGAGTAGGTCACACTGCAGGGCACGTATTGCACGAGACTTTGCCGATTATTGATTTACTGATTGAAGGCTCAGATTGATTGCGTGCAAGCAGCAGCTGAGATTACTTACTAGTCTGCGCAGCCCTATGTCTCTGAAATTCACCACTTTCTTCGTCGTCCTCTGCTTTCTGTAGTTGAGCTGATTGTATTGTTGCCAGCACAGGCAGCAGCAGAGGACACCAGTGTTTTACAAATCCCAACACAATCTGCTGAAAATAAAGCAACATGTGTTGTGAAATGAAGATAGATTTGTACACAAATCACATGCCTCCTTTTGCAGCTGATTGTGTTGATGCTTCTATTGTTTACCGGGTTCCTTTTCTTGTCCTACGCTAAATGCCACATTCTTCAGCTGTAGCACAATTTCCCGCAGCAAGTATTAATTAGCAAATGCTACAGCATTACAATGGATGCAAATGACAATACTGATGAGTGATTATGTCGCAAATGGCCGGGGCGGTCGACAGAATGGACAGAGATGGGGCTTCACCAGGGTTTTAACACAGCTGCCTTGCTTTCTCAACATGAATGGCGCTTTATCTAATAATGAGATCCTATGATCTTGGCCTGTGGATATTGCATTGCTTATGTGCAGTTTAGAAGTTTGTTAAAGATGCTTTCCCAGTCTATTGTAAAGATTTGTGGTTCATTGTGGACTTAGTTTGTAATAGAATTCATTCATAGTATATTTTATGACTTCTAGGATTGAAAGACATCTATTTTAGTATTTTGCTCTATCTTTCGATATACTTGCAGTCATATACATCAGATATAGGGGTACTTTGTAACACTGAAAAATCATTGCTTTTATCTATGCTTCCCATAATGCTTCTTATGCTACATTTCTTCCGAAAGGAATCTTCAAGCGAAGAAGAAAGTCCAATATTTACTCCAACCTATTGGCCATTAAACAAATAGTAAATGGTGCACTGTACCCACTAGCCTCTGTGCTATGGAGATGATGACAATCAATCTACTTTCTCTGTAAAACAACAGACACTGGTGACTGAGTCATCAGCGTAACATTGCAAACAGCCGTGTAAAAACTGGTATGCTCACCCACGGGCGGTTATCTGTACATGGTTCTGCAGGGGGAATGTCATTATTGAAGATGTTTATCTCTTGTTTCTGCTATTGCCCAGATAACAGAATGAATTTTACATTGGTGTGTAATCCTTTGTGAATGTTAATGGTCATGATTATCAATAATATCATATCTTGTCAAAACTTGTCAAATTTGATAGTTGTGCTCAATTCCCAATTAGGATTGGCATGCATCTTACCACAAAAGTGCTCAGAGCGCAGCATAGATGCCATGACTTTGGCCAATCAGAGATGACCTTGCCCTTGGACAGCGATCTATATACAAACTTTCAAGATTCTATCCTTAAGAAGTAGGCAGCATTGATGGAAATATAATTAGTCTACAATGTTCTGGTTCTGAAATGTCTCATTTTCTTGAAAAATCAGTGCAAAGTTTGGTATAAATTCTTTTATAGCAATTTGTTCATACTGATGCGAGAACGATAGACTGTATAATCAGCAAATTATTTTTTCATGTATTCAATTTAATTTTGCATTTACAAAAGTGTATGCTCAGACTTGGATGAATAGATCTATGGTGTATGTCCTTAGATTTGCATGGTAGTAGTATTTTACCAAACATATTTTGAAGGCTGCAGATCAATGTCATGTTTATAAATCCAGTGAGCCAGTAGTAGACTGTTAAAATTGTCATGTTTTATGGAGTATGATGCAAACGCTGCATGAAAAATGAGTTCTTATTACATGGTATTAATAGCATGATTGATCAGCACCTACGCAAGTATTAAACTTGTGTATCCTACACTATTGACAGCGCCATATAAATGCAATACTGTTGCATATAAGCTACAGACCGTAATACTGCGATGTTTGTTGGTAACATGTAGCCTCCGGTAGCAGCAGCAGCAGAACATGGCCACAGCCTCATTGTAATAGAGCCAGGGATTTCATGATCATCTTGCGCCCATCAATATTTAATGCCTAATGACTTAACTGTATTTTGGCTGACATGGCTGTGCATGAGAAGAAGCCTCTGCAGCGGCTCGCTTTTTCTCAGCAGCAGCGTCGTTGTGGTCCTGGCCGATGCCTGTCTTTGTGAGGAGCAGGCTTAAGTGCTTGACGAATGGTTCTCCAGCCTAAACATTGTAATTTTCCATGTGCCTAATCAGCTGAAATATAGCAGCCAATCGTAAATAACCGTATGTTCGTGCTGCCTGACGTAATGACGTGCAGTGTTATTGGGCCCTAATTTCATGATCTCTTTCTAGTTTGTTTTAGAAGACTCATGAATGGTAATCATGTATTATGTAGTATGTGGTTAATGTACCATGAAGCACGGCATCTTGATGCTAGTATGGTCATTTATCCTAAATAGAAGAGTAACGTGATGCGCTATAGAGAGCAGCACTAGAGGAAAGACATGGCCAAAAGCAGTGACATCTTGCTCTATTTGTACTACTACATTGCTATTTTAATGGCTTCTATGTTACAGAATAACATGCTCATGTGGTTGTTATAGAATGTATCAGAAAAAGCTGCTTGTGTTGTCCTTGGCCATGGCCTTATAGCAGCTCCTCAACAGCTAAAGTGGTCGGCGCATGATGATTTATGGCAAACGTTGTCAATATACATGTTGCATGTCCACGACGGTGCCACACAAAAGCATCTTATTTTCTCTGCCAATGTGAGTGAAGCCTATTTTTGTTGTGCTCTTAATGTCAAAGTTGCTGACCTACTGTTTCCACCTTAATCTAAAAGTGAGGGGTAAAAAACCCTAACATTGTAGGCGAAACGTTACATGGCTGTTCTAATTGAGGACTGCTGAGGAGAGAAAAGTAACCAGCTTGGGGCATTCATCTTTCTATTTAAAACTCCCAAGTTTTTCTCCAACCATTCTAGTGTTCTCTTGAAAATTGGGTGACCTATAACAAAAATGACTGAACTTTGCGTATAAGTGCACTCATTACTCTCAAAGGTCACAAACGCTTGAATTTCAAGTCTATAATAGACGCTTGTCCATGTTCTTTGCAACAGTAGAAAGAATCTAGCTGGAAGAAATTGCCTTCAATGTTTCTCCGATCTCCGAATATTTTCCTCTCGAGTAGCACGATGCTGGTGAGAATTCTCATCAATAGTATTTGCATGTTGCCAATATGAGCATCTTCAGAGGTGACTGTTGTCTGCCGCGGCTGCCGGCACCCTGGGACCTGACCCAGTCTCCACTTGATGTATGCAGACACCACCAAGTGAGCCGGCTCCAGCATCGTAATGTACAGCGCTCCCACAATCTTTTACGCAACATTATCCCCCTTCAAGATTATTTCCATAATGCTGCATTGTTCACTGATTATTGGCATTACTTTATCATACCATTGTTAGGTGGCGGTGGGCAGTGAATAATTCATAAAATGAAGCTGATCTTTGCAGGAAGATTTACTGTAAATTGGCAAGAATCTAATATTGTTTAGTGTGCACCTGCAACAGCTAGGAGGGTGAAAAAAGGAACGTGTTTCTACTTGAGATTCACGTCAGCGAGTGATGCTTGAAATTGATACAGAAATCTCGTGGCAGCCTCTTTTAGACTCCGCCGAGTGACACACATTGGCCTCGCTGGCTATTAACAGAAATGGCTGCAACGACAATTTATAGCGGTGCATTGACACCGAATCCCATGGGCTTGCGCAGTCATGTGGAAAACGTATAAACAACATAATCAGATGTTGTAGACTTGCGATTCCAAGGACGTCTGGTCAGTTTTATTTGATATTGGCTTTTACTGGACTGCGCCATTGCAGTTTGTGTTGTTATGTAACGACCAGCTTGTTTGCAGTGAATCATGAACAATTTCGTAATGGCTCAGTTGCGCGTTTTATTACAATATTCCGGTGTGTACTTCCTCGACCTTTACATTAACCACATCACCCTTGAAACATATGCGTCTATTTGTTATTGATTATTGATTGTAAAAATAATGGAAAATATCGACCATGATACCTATTCTGTAACCATCTTAAAATGCAATTTGAAGCTCTGGATAGTTATCTAATGATTGTAGACATGCAGTGAGGTGTAAGATGACGTCAAAGTAATGCTGTACCTAAAAGTGCTCACAAACATTAAGGTTCTTTCTTGGTCCAAATTTAGAACAAAAACACATTTCAAAGACATTTGAAATGCGTTTGAAGGTGTTGAATTTGCTCGTTTATGATTCAATTTGAAACGCATACTTTTTTTTTGCTATTGGTACATATTTTGTAGCCCAAGGATTATGATCAATGTCATCACAAAAAAAAAGAATGCAGTTCGATTGCTTTTATCATCAGCACTGCACATTGTTTCAGAAAACCAATCGCAATAAGTATCGCATTCCATCAGACTTTGCCACAAAGCACCCAATTGGTGTGTTGTTTTTTAGTAGTAGACGTCGTGCCCTACATCACATTGAACGAGATAAATACGGAGACAATGGTGCTGTTAATCCGGGACTGCTGTCCAGTGGGTGGAAATCCGCATTCACGCCTCACCGAACGCCAGGGCTCGGCAGCCGTATACTGTTTGTTTGCCACACACAACATGTGCACTGTCCTGATCAATAGGCAAACGCTTTGTTAGCAAAAAAAGGTTATGTTTGTACATTTGCAATTGTAAAATGGCTGGCTTTGGAGCATCTTGTGGGGAAAGGCTGTACATTGCTGTCTCAGTATCACGTGTCATGATGGATGACGGCTCTTTGCCAAGACACTTTGCCCTGACCAACATAGTTTCCATCATTGAGAGCTTGTGTTTTATCATTGGGGGCAAAATATTAAAGAAAACACGCACTATGGAAAAAAGCACAGCAACAATTCGTCGACGAAGATTGCCAAAAGATGCCAGCTCAAGTCTGTAAGCATAATTTCCAGGGATCTGAGACTCGGTTTGTGAGGTCAATTGCGTTTATGGTGATATGATCCTGCATTTCTGGGCCGTATTACCGGGGTTGGTAGGCAAGGAAAACAATGGCTGCAATAAGCTGGGAGCGGCAGTGATGTCTGCCTTACAGATGGGAGCTGAGGGATTCCCACCAGCGCCAGTGTTGCCGCCCGCGAGAAATTGCATTGGCTTTGGCCTGCTGATTCTATGTCTGATGCAAGAATTTAGATCTCAGTGAAAAGAATATGAACAACCGTGTAGTATTTTTGCTGCAACAAAAAAAGCCGATTTGGGGCAATATTTTAGGATTAGTTTTTGTTGCATGGGGCTGAAACTTATTTATAACTTGCGTAATTAAATTTCGTGAGGCTTTTGTCAATTTCCTGTACATTTGACTGATACCAGATGTTGGTAATTCTCCAAAGACACTAACACTATCCTGTAGAATTTCAGCAGTAAGTCAATGATGGTGTAGTCATTTGAAACTATGACTGCTGCATGAAAAGAATACCTAGCTGGTGGGTGTGATGCTTAGTTTATTGGTGTGACAGGGTGAGGATTAGGATGAATAACTACCCATCCTCCAAAAAAGGTCCTCTTTGCATAAACCATACTTATATGCAAAATAAACCCAAATTTGCTTCTTGTCAAGAGGATGAGTTGCCAAAACTTTTCAATCGTCCTCAACAAGATGTTTACTCGTCATTACGAGCGGACGAGTAGCTAATCCTGACACTGTGTGAGGACGTAGTGCTATACGTTGGGGCTGTATCTATGTAGTTATCGGTGTAGCGGCTGTATCGGTATAGTTATGACCCTCGGCGCGGGACAGCACCACCTAATGTGCTAGATCATGATTAACACGCCCCGTTGTTGCCACTCGCTCCCTGTAAAACCAGCAGATAGGTGCCAATGAGCTTTGTATAGAGACGTATGGTGAGAGTGGCAGCCCCTGTCACCTGGGCCTCAACAGCACAAATGCGGCCATAATGCAGTGGCTACCAAGGATGAAGAAAGAGTTGTAAAATTTGACATTGATCATATTTTCCGATGCCAGCTTAGATGGGGAGAATTTTGAAAATGCCTTTAGTTTTTCTCCTCAGATTAGCCCTTATGACTTTATTCCGCATACTGTGAGTTTGTAAATGGATTTATGCACATATAAATGGGTATTTACTGAAATATTACATAAAACGACAACTTCACATGTAATTTTTTAAATTCCTGAATGTTGAGAACATGAGCTACAAGTCAAACACGTCATACATGTAATAGGACTTGGAGTTGCACTTGGTTGCTCTAGTGTATTACAAGGACACTTTTGGGAAATCTACATCACTCTAGTATCGTAAATCATGCGTGGCAGCATTTTTTCATTGTAGTACAGCACATGGGCCCAGCATCATGGGAGGTGTGTGTGGTATGTATACTACAATGACTTACAAACACTATACCATCCATATTACTGCTATTACATGTATATAGACGGTATAGTGTTTGTAAATCATAGTAGTATACGTATACCACACACCCCTCCCATGGTGCCATCATTGTAGTTCACGGCACATCAGCCCGAGTATTGCGCTACTTTACTACTCCCTATCACACTTACCCAGCACCAGCAACGACGGCGACGAGAAAAAGCTGTAACACGGCAACAAATGAAAACAAATGAGGTGTTTATTCCATAAAGGCGGGGCAGTAATTCACGAGGACGTGCTCTCGGAGCTCGGCGGCGCTATGTCGTCCTAACTAATGACAACGGCGGCCACTTTGAGGGTACTATACACGGGAGTGGGGTACGCAGCAGTATAACATTTGAAGAAACAAAGAGAGAGAGAGGGGAAGGGGTAAGTGTGTGATAGCTCATGTCATGCATTATTTAGTCATCTAAAAGTGGACATTTTAAGGGATGAAGTTTGAATGTCACTGGGAATAAGCAAACATCTAAGATATGAGAAAGGGCAAAGAATAAGGACATGTTGTTGTTGTTGTTGCTGTTGGTGTGTTATTATTAGAAGTAAGTGGCGCCAGAATGATCTGGGGTCAGAGGTGGCAAAAGGGCCCGTAAGTTAGCATGATCTGACAGAGGACAGGCCTTGAACAGGCAGAAACATGCAGCCAGAAACAGCCGTTATTGTGTCACCAGTAGACTTAAGTATGCTTTACTGCAGAAAGGGGTGCAATAAAATACTTCTCAAGAAGAACATTTAAATAATGCTGTGCAAATATGGTGGGAGCTATTGCAGCCTTATTCAGCTTCCTTTATTGCTCCACTTGATACAGCAGATGTGGTGAGGTGGAGAGAAGATAGCATGTTATCACAATAGACGCCCGTCATGCTTTTAATTATTCACAGCCCATGTATGCAAAGTGGGCTTCATAGTAGCAAGGCAGAATGGTAAATATTATTCATTTGAGTTATGAGCGAGGAAACTAGCAATGGCACAGGAAGAAAAGGTATGTAAGAAAGTGTGTATGTGTTGATGTCTTATGCATAATTGAAATTGCGTGTCAGTACGTTTGAATTGTGACGTTATTTTTAGCATGTTTTCAGCAGTGGTTCAAATGACAATTGAACGTCATTTCACCATGTATTTTGCTTTATCATGTGCCAAAACATCCACTTTATTTCAGAAATTTTATGCAGTATTGGACTTGGATAGTAGTATCTAAGAATGAACACAAAATATGCGACTGACTTTTTTCTGTCTCGATTTTCACATCTTTTGCCAAACAAAGGCGACTGATTACATCTTACTCAATAATATGGAGGATATAAGCAGATTGGAGTTGGGTGCGAAAAGAGAATGATTGACTTTTTCCACAAGTGATTCCCTGCGTACCAAGTCATTTGCAATGCTATGCGACAATATCTCCATCTATGTGATTATAGAAGCTATGCATGATTACTTCTTTACAGTGTAACTCTATTATACCGGGCATTCTCAGTGACAGTTGATAGGAATAAGTATCTAAGTTTCCTCTGCCTTTCTTAGACCATGAACAAATATTTGTCTGGGGAAAGAAAATCATGCAAAGCACAGCCTGACTTTTTTAAGAATACAAATTCATGAAAAGCAAAGTTCAAATGATGTTGGATAAAATTGCGGCTTGTTCGACATAGAAATCCATTTTGTTCATACTGAATAAAGGATCAAACGTCGGTGGAAACAAATCCCTCAAACTTGTCCTTATTCCTCAGAAATATTCCTGTAAATATATACAATTGTTTTGTCGTATGTGTATTATTGAGTTAGTTTATCTTGTATTGGAATCAATGTTTTCATATCAATTTCATCAAACAAGAATTTAGCATGGCTGGTATTATTTGTATGAACGGCAACTGTTTGTGTTATGTCCAACACAATACAATAGATGTTTTCAATCGGTGGCTTAAAAGTAAGGCCTTTGTTGAGAAAAATCAGATTTCTTTTATTTGCCGTGATGCTAAAAGAGATCATCGTCGTCGTTGTCGTGAAGCAAAGTAGGATTAAGAATAGGGCAATATTGGGGTAGCGGCAGCAATGTAGATTGAATACGCTAGATTGGCCACAGTCAATAGTACGAATCCCATCTCCACGCGCAGTAGCCAAAATATTGATGCTGCAAAGATTCGGTCAATGCAGTCACTTCGAACAAAAAGGCCATATTCATGCACATAAACTGTATTCATTACCTAGTCGGACAGAAAGGTGTGGCATATTTTGTGTTTATATTTGCCTATAAAGAAATGCTTTATGCAGAATTAAGTGTATAGAGGGATGATTCTCATCTTTTTATTTTTTCAATTCTTCACTCAGCTTGTGAGGTTTGGATTCCATGGTAACAGCAGGTGCCTCGATAGTATCTACTACGATGGAAAATGTTGAATATTAAATTGTATGCTATTAGAATCAAATTTGAACCTATCTTTTTTTGTGGAGGCATTTATTGATGAATGATGTTGACCGCGTGTTGTTTTTTGCAGGAAATGAAGGTGAACTGGGCCACGTCTCCGGGGAACCAGCCCAAACAGGACACAAGCAGTGAGTAGCCAGACGCATTACACATTTCTCTAAATCATGTAGAACTTCTTTTAGCAATTGTTTGCAATTATGATCAGGGTCAAGATAAAGTACCAGTTTTCTTTAATCGATTAACAGAAATCTGTCAATTCTTTTGAGAATTCATACATTTTGGGGTATCTCAATACTTGTTGAAAAAATCTTCGTACTGACCCTGATTATATTTAATAGAACAATAATTTTTGAATTTTTAGATGTTAACTTGAGTACAGGAGGGATATTTGACTTGTGGATTTCAAAAAACTTGTATATATAACTCATGATAATCTACAGTTGTTAAAATTAAATGTAATGAACATAATCTTGAAAAGAAAGAAAAAACTTGGGAGATTTATGTGTAGACTTCAGCTTTGTAAACTGCATATCAATTTGAGTTTGATTCCCCTTTATTAGCCTTTAAGCACAGTGAGCCTCAATTTCTTAGTTCTCATGTGCAAGTGCACTAGCTGACCGTTGGTGGTCATCAAGAGGACAAACCCCACGCCTCAGTGACCCGTGTGTCTGGTGCCTAATGCAGCCGGATCAATGTATCAATGTGCTACTGCTTCCCCCAGTAATGGTCAGCACTAAATTAACAAATGCAGACCTCTCAATGCACAACATTACGAGGTGGTTTTAAGAGTAGTGCGGATGAGACTGAAGGTCTTTGATGTATGATTATTTTGTTTTTTGTTTTTGGCTAATATCAATAACAGCAGTGAACTTGAAACTTTATTTTTGTGTTGATCTCGTTTATTTTGCTGTAAGCGGCTCGATGGTTGTCTGTACAAAGCAGACTGAATAATTTAGAAATCACTTTTTTCAATGTTCATAATTTAAAAGTTAACCCCCTTTCTCTGGCCATTTGATAACGGCGTGCTGCAGATTTCACGCATCTTTTATGGCAGATTGACTTGTTAATTCCCAATCACATTTCATTGAATGCCTCTGAACACTGACGAGTAATGGGCTTAATTTCATAGCATTAGTGCTTCGAGTGGAAGTGTGTCCTCTGTGAGTTTTCAGATGTGCTCTTGCCTGTTTGCTTTTGTTTTACTCAACCATTAAACTGTGTGTAGAGAAAATTAGATTTTTGCTTTACTCATTCAGATTGTTATGTCCGATAACGGCTTCTTGCCTCGTGGTATCACGTGTTTGGCTTTTTTCTCCTCAATGAACATTTCCAATAGAATTTTTATGCTTTTTCTTAAAATTTGGAGGAATTATTTATCAACTGAAAGCATTTCATATCATTTTAGTTGCATCGTTTTGATTTTGAATCATATTTTTAAAAAGAAACTTATTCTTCATTGAAATTTGTTAGCCAGGGTGATGCTTCTTTTTCTCTGATTCGACTTTCTGGAAATTTGCATTTTTTATTTTTTGTGCTTTGCTGTGTGAGCATAAATGTAGAAGGATCTATTTGCCATGAGTGGCATCCAAAGCTAATGCCAGCCCAGAAGAAAACATTTCACCCATGATGGCATCTTTGGCCTCTTTTGACAGTTGAAGTGATGGATGAAGTAGGTGGAAAGACATCAAGTGAGAGAAATATCGTCGTAGCATTCAGACTCAATGCAATTTGCTCAGTTTTACATGTTGCAATTTGAAAACGACCACGCAAGACAATTTTCCTAAGCATTGTATGTATACTGATGGATAAACATTTAAACCCCTATAATGTAAAATTCTCTTTGAAATGATAACTGAATGCTACTTTTGCTAAAAATAAACTTAAGAAATGCCATTAATTAGGGAAACTTTTGTGTTATTTGTTTACAAAGATGCCTGTTACTTGGTTGGGGTTGAATGGTGGTAGTTTGCAGCATGTGTGAGTGGCAGTAGAGTGGGGCACGAGGGTCGCAGGGTTAAATGGAACGACGACCTCTGTAAACTGCAATGGCAATCACGTTCTTCCCTTTCTCTGCTAAACCGTGTTATAAATAGCTTCCATTGGATATTGTTACATGCAATTAATTTCTTGCCAGTTTGCGTCCAGAATTGGTTTGGGATGTTGGATATGTTGAGCCCTGTTTTCTTCATGCCTAATCCTGCTGGTTTTCAAGTAAAAGAATTTGGCAGGAATAAAACTTACACTTCAGCCGTTTAAACAAATGATTTTGGATCCAATTGAATTTGATTGTGCTCTTGATTTCAAAGAAAAAGAATCGCAGATAGAGTTGCTTTTTTTTAAGCATCGTAGTTAGGAAATAAAATGTAAGCTGAAAATCCATGGCTAGGTTATGATTCTATTCTCAGATACTTTATTGCCTGAGTTCCTGGCTTGTTTTTAACTAGATCAACTTTCTAACAAAGCCATGTAACCCACAAGGCCACAGATAAGTACCTGTCCTATTGTCAGAGACAGGTATCTGCGTTGTCAGGACGGGTAAATTTTTTGAGTTACTTGTTTCATGGACGAGTATTCTCAAGTCATCCCAGACATCAGTTTCAATAGCATTTACATGGAGTTTGTTGATTTGGACGTGTAAATCATACTTAGAAAAGATATACTTTTGAGGATATCCGTCCCATGGACAAGTATGATTTCTCCTATTCATGGCCTTGCTGAGGCTGAGTCACTCCAAAGCATTGGTGACATTAACATTGGCTTCAAAGTACCAACACTACAGTGAGTGCACTGCCGTCATGGTTCCTCACGGGCTCCGTGGCATCTCGGGCTTCTGGCTGATTACCCAGATAGCAGTCTCTCTTGGCCCGGCTACGGAGTCCGCTCCTCACGGCCTCGTCAATGCTCTCACCTCATTAGTCACAGGTAGTCACAGGTGTAAACAATGTGGAAGCAACTCGGGCATAGATCGCCTTTATTACAGCACTTTCTGCGTTCAATTTATCAATGGCTCTACAACTGTGTACTTTGGATACACACACGCATGCATTCTATTAATCACATTCTTGCCATTATTAGGGACACTAACCTGTGGATTTGCTCGTTATTAATCATGTAAACGCCGGCATTGGAACAAAGTAGCAAGAGCGCCTGGCACAATATGACAAAGGTCTCATTCATTAAGTAATATCAGCAGTGTTGTTGCTAAATGATCTGCAAATCCACATGTATTGTGGGCATATTGCTGCTAGGTAATGTTAGCAGGGTTAAGTGCTCTCTCCTGTCGACAACAACAGCGCCGCCCAGCCATTTTTACGTACTGCACAATTGCCATTATGCAGAAACGAGCGCTCAAGTCAACTAATAAAATGTGCATCATTCATAACGACGATCAGCATTTGTAATGGACGCCATAACGCTGCCGGTACTTTATAACAGAAGGACAAACCCAGCTGCAGCGTAATACAGCCACAACAGGCGAATTTGTCATCTGGCTGGAGGTGCGCATATTGTTGGTGTGCACACTGCATGATGTGAACTGTATGATGGTGGTGAGGCCCATTGCATCAGTCATCAATCACCACTGGCTGCTGCGAGGTGCCTCCTCGTCAGGTGCAGCTTTAGCCACTAGCAGCTAGCGCCACCTGTGGCCTTTTCATTGTGTGAAAGATGGCCATACGTCATTTAAATTATGGACGCAAACGCATCTTTGTAGGTGTGCGTTTCCCTTTAGAAAGTTGTTTTCACTAGAAGGCTTGCCTATACAACAATAAGTTGACGTAGTAGTGCCATTTACAAGAGAGATGATTGTTTATGAGATAGATGTGAACTTGGTCGTCGTCGATCCAGACTTGTAGTAGAGTCGTCGGCTTCGTTCAAAGCCGGGAGGATTTGTGGCCGTGAGCCGTGATGAAGCCGTGCCGCGTGCAGCTACAATGGGAGTGGCTGTGTCCGCCGTGTGGCGGCGACCACGCGTAATGCCGCCATTTACATGCCAGCACACGAGGCGGCACCGGCACTTTATATGCTGATTGTGGACTGATGGTGAAGGTGTGCACCAGATTAGGGCCATTACGCCACAAACACAACACCTGACACCCGCCGCAGCAGCAGCCGGACCAGTCACCGGGAACCAGCTGATCATGCCCTGGCTAAGATGCTCATGAATGAGTCGCAAAATATCGCTGAAACGGTATCTGTTAATCATCCAATTTGAAAGATCATGCACATGATTGTTATAAATGTGATACTCAGTCAAATTGTTTGCTATCTAGTGTATTTGTCAAGTGTATGTGTAACAACTATTTTTCTTTGGTCAATTTGTTCACGTCTCGCCATGAAAAGCAGATCAATCGATAGATCGCTAGTGATGCTTACTACAGTTGTCAACCCTACATCTAGTGAAGATCAAGACCTGCCACTGCTATAAGCCTTGCACACACAATTCTTGCTATTAAAAAGCAATTTTTGTTGGTGAACGTGAAGATCAAGACCTTCCACTGCTATAAGCCATACACACACAATTCTTGCTATTAAATAGCGATTTTTGCTGCTGTTGAACAAGAGCGATGTTGGTTTGATCAGGTCAGCGACTGTCCATTAATTAGTGGTGAGCATGCGAGTGGCCGCTCCCCTGATGTATCCCAGGGGATGACAACCCCAGCCCGGCCCCACCTAGGGATTAATTACACCCAATGCTTCATGATCCGTGCTCCAGCGCTCCATCACCGCCATCTCTCCATCCCCCCTCCCAGCCACCGACGCCACTGCATTGTGTCTCGTCACTGGGTCGGAAGGCCTGTAAATTCTACTTGAGGACCAAGTACAACGGACGATATAAAGGATCAGGTGTTGTTTATTGTGTGATTACACAACATGTTATCTGCGTGGCTCACGCGCAGACCGGCTATTACAAGTATTGTTTATAGTTTCATTGCTTGTCCCAGCTGTAGCGTTAATAGCATAACTGTCATGGGCCGAACGTTTTTTGTCTTCGCCTATTGCGCTTATATTTTAGTCCACATAGAAATTCATAGTGATAAACGTGCTGACGACAAAGTGCGGCGGCAAGCCCATTGTTTCTCACCTAATTAAGTGAGTGTGCATCATCGATGGACTGCTTTATAATTGATGGCCGCCCAATAAGACCATTCTGTGGTATAATGGTATAATGGCGTGCCGGCTGCCACTATCTGTACATCACCTCCACCATAACAATAACACGACGCCGCCGCCGCAGCCGCCCACTTTATTACGTGTCTCCGATGCATCTTGTACAGTGGCGCTGGCACCTTGGACAGTACTGGTTGCCAAGTCGGCTCCTCCGGTGGCGCTGTCTGAGCATGAAATTCAAGTGCGATAGATAGGAGGTCTCGCAGGGGGTCTGTGTGTGTGTGTGCTGCTGCTGTAGGGGTGAAGAATCCCCCTGTCTGCTGTGTGTGATGGGCTGGGGCTGTAAACAGATGCACACATAAAGCTGGCGCGTGGTGCTGGCCGCATACAGAGCGCCTCATCATCATTAACCTGCCACCGCTTTATCCGCCACGACACGCAGCATGCAAACACGCGGCGACCATCATCCACAGTCATCCCCACCCCACTGGCAGTGTGAACTGTATAGCATTCAATAGCTGTCAAGGGGAGATTGGTCTCCTTTCAGATGATTCTGCATGTTCTGTGGATATTATCGCACCATTCTGTTTTGCAATAGCCAATTGACATAAGCAGTAGTATGGAAGGCCACTACTCCACTACTCAGCCTAATTAGACCAGTATAAATCAGTAATAACCAAGCCAATATATGGACATCGCAGCAGCATAACTAGAAGACCAGCATTAATCACTGCGACAAGTCTACCTGTGAAGCTTGAGGAAGCCTTTTCTTGTAGAGTCCAGTGTGTAGTCATTGTAGGTCTAGTTCAGTGCAGTCATTGGTGGTTCGAGCAAAGAAGATGTAAGTCTAAGGAGCAGCCTTGTAAGCAACCTCATCTCCGGCTCCGGTGGGTTATGACCCAATTCTCTCGTCCATTATTTATGCAGTATTTACACTAAGCCACGAGGGGCATCCGTTGCCAGTGATAAGCACTTTGTTGAAGGCACAGGTTTACAGTGTCTCCGTTATCTTTGATGTCACAATGCACAATGGTTGTTCAGTCAAACAGTCCGTTCTGCATGTGAGGGGCCCAGTCAATAATAACGAGAGCTTCTCAACACCGTACATGAAAGCCATCTTTGTGCACCTCCATTTGCTTTGAGCAAATTACACATAAGGATTATTTTTAACCAAACAGTTTGACAGATTTCCTCCTTCCATTCAGCTGCGTAGTTCTCTGTTTGCAACTGCTCTGGCTTTTGTTTTACATACGGCTGTGTCTGGTGAATGCTGCTGTTATGCTCAGGGTTTTGTGCATGGAAGGCCTGACTGTGTTGACAGCGGAGGAGACAATTAAAACTCTCATCATCGGCCGTACACCAGAGGGAGCACCTGGGTAATGGAGATAGCGGCTCAACCTGTGTGCAGCATCCTATATGAGGCTTGGTTGCTGCAGCACTGAAATCAAGCAGCTTATTATTTGGCAAAGTTCTGCACTTTGTAATATCGCATCTGCATTTTGAACTGTGAACATTGGCTTTATCAACTGTTTGATTGCTTGTGTCATTATTGGGCTATTCTCTACATGCTTCTAAACTTAACAATAAAATTCTGAACACAGCCCAGAAGAGCCATGTTCAATTGAGGATGTAGGGGCTATGGTCACAGCTGGCTCAGACATTTAGGAGGCCCCAGATTTTTCCTGACATTTTTAACGTGCAAAATCAAAAAACACAAAACGCCAAATAACAAGGAACTCCAGATTTCACGTAAAAATTTACATGTATGTGCAAATTATTTTTACATAAAAGCATCATATAATGAGCCCTCCAATTTGCAATGATTATTAATTAATTCAAACCAAAATATGCTCAAAGGTACAACTTCAGCGGGCCCCAAATCATCATGAAGTACAGCATGATAAAAGATTGCATACATTAGGTGCACATTATGCATGCTTGTATTATGACGTTGCCATTTGCAATGAAGAGTCAAACATCATCAACCCAAAGCACATTATGGCGCAATTCAGATTATATTTAATTTGGACATATGCATTTGGTCAATTGCAAATCGCCATACAATTTAAAGTTTTAACCATGAAAATCCATTGTTGATTACACTAGAGATTTGGTTCTATTGTCCAAATGGGAGTTTAAAAAAGAAGAATCCAAAATGTCGATGTCTACTATAAATTTTTGACATGCTCCCTTGATGTTTCTTTCTAGGGGCAAGCACAGACTGTGTTCTCAATACATTGCACTATTCCTTCAAAATCATTAATGGACCTAAAAATCACGCCAATCAAGATTTCTATTATCTAGAGGGCTCCACAGTCTGATGACAGTTTCAGGCAGAAGAGAACAAAAATTATTGAAGTAAAAATTATCCTGTGGCTAAAAGCTTTGGACGATGAAGATTTTGAATGGTATCAATTGACATCCATTCTGTTTAAGCATGAAAAATAAAAGAAGCAGAGTCCAGCTCTTGCTAATGTGATGGATATTGGGGTTGAGACTGTAACTGGCCCCAAGTTTAATTAATCCCGTCACTGCTGTCTTCACTATTACCACCGTTACTATAAATGGAAATAGCCAAGAAAGTCTTTTTCCTCAGAAAGTCGACTTTAAGCGTTTCAAAGTGGCAATCTATAAAGATAGATGTGAGTAATCCATAAAGACATGTCATATCTTTTAGATAGAAGTTTCAGATTATGAAAAAAGCAAGTGCTATTGCGATATTCTGAAACTACTGTTTCCTGTTCTTTTGGTACTTGACATCTTCACTTTTTTCGTGAATCAAATCAAACAGTCGATATTTTAAAAGATGTTGGAAGATGGCGCTGGTTTTTCTTATTTTGGTTTTGCGTATTTTCAATACAATCTAGGGACGAGAAATCTGCTTTATGTAGAATCAGAAGCCGTCTGCGACTGTCTGGGACCTGTCAATTTGGGCAGGTTTTTCCACTATGAACGATATCTGCTGCTGTTGTGATGACACAAAAATATGTCTTTGTTATAATTGACACCTTTTCACACTATTAATGATGTTCAAAAAGATTGTGAAGAAGAAACCAGCTGATATCTTAGCTCTCCAATCCATGAAACAGCAGAGACTTTATATGAAACCAGTTGAATTATATCGTCATCTGAGACTTTGTTTGTGTGGGGGGTAAGTAAATTTATGGTTACGACCCTACTTTGCATTGTGATTCTTGTCACAGCCGGCTTTTATCAGCGTCATGAGAGAGCACTCAATATACACAAATAAAGCTTATCTCGGCCCCAACAAACTCACTATTTACCCAGCAGATAGAAGGTGCTAAACTGGAGCATGCCTCAGCCTTTTTTAGGTGAATCTCTGATGATACAATTATTATCAAACTGTTCATTTTAAAGTAGTCCTTATAATGTTTCATAAGGTTAGTTCATAATGATAAATATGTGTTTAATATGTGGCGAGTGGATAGGAAATTGGATTTGTGACCAGAGTGTCATGAGTTCAATTCCCAGTCGATTTTTAGTCGGGTCTGGTGGTTAGTGTTGACCAAACTCATCCTTAAAGAGTTGTACACTGCTCTGTGGTACCTAAACGTTAAATACATATAGGTACAGGTCAGGCAAGTGAACGCTAATGTAGATTGATAAGCACGTCTGTGCTATGGTTGCGATGAACTGTATGCTCTCCGGGGAGTTGAGAAACATATAATGTGACAAGGATGCCAATGACCTGGTGTGGATATAGAGTCATCTGATCCTCTGAGAAAGAAAACCTTAAACCAAACATTTACATTTACATTTACATTCAGTACTAGAGCACTTCTATACACATTGTAATTAATGACTTGCAGTGACCTTTTAAAAAACAAGGTTAATTGCCGGTTTTCTGCTGCCTTGTCTAACAAGCTGAACTTTGAACTTGAGGGTATAGGTTCAATTCTTAGTGTGAAGAAACTAAGTAACATTTCGTATAAACATCCTCTAATGGTGATGATCTTGAACTTGTCAAATATTCATAGGCCAGTGCATATAATTCTGTGGAAATGAAATTGAAAAAATAAAATAAAAGTCAAACAAACAGACTGTTCAAATTCAAGTTGTGTTCAATTAGATGATGGTGGTTTTAGTGGAGACTTTGTGGCACAGCGTCTCTACCATGAGATCTCAGTATCCGGCAGCCACAGCAGCCTTGAAAGCTACAAAAAGGCACTTACAGCGGGTCAGCATCACCACTTGGGCGGCATTAATGGACCTGATTGTGTTACCGCTTTTCTGTGTACACAACATAGCGCTAGGGTGGCACTGCCGCTGTCCAGTTATGGTTGAGTACTGTGTGTCACGCAAACGCCATGTAGTCCATAGTTCTTCTCGCACTAATAATAAGTCAAGTTATATATTCTTTTTTCATGTAGGTGCTTCTTCTTTGTTACATCTGCAGCAGTCTCGTGTTTAAGATATTGTAATGCTGAGCTTGAAGCACATAACATTCTTGTCTGTTGCTGCAATAGCGGTAATTCACATGTTGCTGTTAAAACACTGCGCCGTCATCAATAGCACACACAATGGCGCTCAATACGGCCATGTGTTCATTGTATTGAAGGTGTCCTGTTAAGCATGCATATAGTTATTGGTAATCCGGCGCCGGTAAGGAAGCTCTTAGTTAGACTGATTTACACCAACAGCCAGGGCCTTAAGCCTGGTCATTGTGGCTAGGTCCTGATAAAGTTCATCTTATTGTATTATTTACGGTGACTGCTCAATGCCCTTTATAAGGGAATTTATCACGTGCAGTTAACCATATGCATGTCTGACATTAGAGCTATATGAAATATGGAGATGTGATGTATGAAGCAGCGGCCGGCTTTAGACTCGGCGGCATCTTGTCGGCTCGGGAAGACTGACAGCTTGTTCGTCTGAGGAGGAGAAATGTTACGAATTAGGTGGTTTTATGCCTGAAGTATTATCCATACTATTGATGCTGCTTTTTTAAGCACTTCCTGTTGAGCACCTCAAGTACTTCCTGCTGGGCTCTTGTCATGTTACTTCATCTCGCCGCCACTGCCTGCTATAGTAGCAGCTGTGCAGGGTCGTTTTTCAATTACCCCAGTCTGCTGCCGCCGGTTCCTTCTGTTGGCGGATAGAAAGTGTAGTGTTATGACATTGTGACTGGCAAATAGCGTAATTTACGCTATTGATTGTACGCGTGAAAAGAAAGATGGCATGTGCTATAATCTGGCGCACTTACCTGTGACGGTGATTATTGTTTATGGTGATTTCCCGACAGAGTTGTTAGATTAAGGATGATGACAAAGAGGTCTCTTTTTTGTGCACTGCGTGGAATGTCTCTTGTCGTGTGCATCTGTAAACGAATTAGGTGAAGATTCAACCTTGGGAGGAACAGTCACAACAAATCTCTATCTTAAAACAAGGCATTGCTCAGCATATTCAATTCAAATGCTGGATACTTTGTATTTTGTGATTAGCTCACCTTGGCTGAAGGCCATGTGAGCTTTTACCATCACTGGCCATCCGGCGTCGTTAACATTTTTTAAAACAGGCTCTGACGCTCAATCAATTTGGATGATACTTGGTCAGATAGTTCCTTATGATATTATCCATGAATGTTGTGTTTCAATGTTCATTGGAAGAACATGGTTGTAACTATATATTTTTTATATCTGTCATGAGTCACAATGACTTCATTGTAGTAAGAGCATGATTTTGTATTACTGAACTCCACTGACGGATCCGGGATTCACGCATCCCATTGGCTGAAAGGTGATCGTGTCTGTTACACGGACGGGCCTTTGTCAAGGGCAATTTTCTCCACTCCTGGACAATATATTTGAGTATTTCAAAATTCCAATCCCAAGTACATACTGTTAGTCAGAAGCAGGGAGCTATTAGTCACGTCAGTCGCGTTGGCCGATTTGGGGCTTAAATAATAGGTCTACAGGCTTTGCATGATAGTTCCTGAGGGTATTATGCGTAAAGTTTATGTTTCGATTTTTGATCCGTTGAACATCATGACTGTTGTTACTAAAAATAGAACAGGGCCTGGTGATTCAGGCTCCAGAGGCTGTATTTTCTGTGTCCCACTACCTCCTGTATGTTTTGGTCTATTTATTTTTTTTACACCTAATAATAGACCAATTCACTCTAGTGAATAGATGGTGTGATTATAATTTTCGAGTGAACCCTTTTGCCATCTTAACAGTCAGAAGTGAAATCATCGCACGAATGACAATAGTTTCTGCTATTGAATATAAACCATTATTACGTTATGAGTAGAAATATATTATGCATTGTAGAATTGATTCAGTGATGTACATCTAACCACCATTGTCGATATACAACACTCATGGTTCTTACAGCTCCCGGATTTCGGGAATACACCTTAAATTTGTAAATAGCTTCCCGGATACGGGAATAAGCCGGGAAATTGATAAAACTCGTCAAAATCGGGCTGACAATAAACAACAAAGTGAAACCTGATCAGCCAATGGATGATCACCTTTTAGAATGTCAGATCTACTATCTTGGCGCTGATTGGCTGGTTACAACATGGCCTGATTTCTTTGCAGCTGGTTCACTTGCATAATTAGGGCACCCCATTACAGTGTTGCGTATTGTATTGCACTGCGCCTTTTTGTCAACTGTGAACCAGTTCCTAAACTTCCTCATGGTGGAAACTTTGAATTTTATGGATGCCTGAAAACTGATCATTGTGCAATTATCAAGGTAATGTCACACCCATCGAATATGTATAGTGATAAACAAATATATGCTCAAACTTTTGGTTAGCATTTAAGGGATGCCTTACTCTTTATCATTAAATTAGTCTTTTGTTGAGACTTTGCTGAATCGTTTCTGGAAATGATTGTCTAATGTTTGCTATGTATAGTAGATTAAGGTGATATTCTCTGGTTTGTTCAGTATTAGAGTGTGATGTATTGTTCGCAGATTTACCAGTATTACAGCACAATTTTTTGTTTCATTTTTGAGACTAGAGTGTAGTCATTGGGTTGAACTGGCTAAAAGTCAGTATGATTTAAGCTTTGTTAAACAAAGTGAACTTTTTGTTGACATAAATCATTCCTTTTTAAATGATCAGTCACCATGTATGTTATAATGATGTGATTGAATAAAATTTCAGTTGAATTCCAGTGTTTTATTTCATGATTAATTAAAATTTACATCAATAGATAGATATCGCCAACCATGGAAATGACCTTGAATTTTTATCTGAAAACCTTGTAAGAACCAGGAATTTGGGGTCCCAAAAGCTGTAAGAACCATGACACTGCACTGTCATTGTCTATGCTGTCAAGTTACTCAGGGTGTCACTATCTTTGCCATACTCGTGGCACCCTCCGTGTCTGACCTCTGGTCACTATCTTCAAGGGAAACTATCCTACCAGTGTCACCATCTGTGTCTGATCTGCCCTGCGTATCTCCCTGTGGCGACCCTGAGTGCAACCGATCCTCGACGACGGCGTGAGATGGAGCGAGGCTGACATGTCTATCACACCGAGCGATCAGCCGGAAGAATGCTGTGATCAGCAGCAAACAACGCAGCAAAACAGCTCAGCTTCTTTACAGCGTACATGATCAGAGCTGGTATTGTGAGGGGGAGCGGGTAGTTTATGGTGTTCGTTGTTCGGAGGTCTCCTGGCTTCTAACAGTGCAGCATGTGGCTTCTGAACAGGCTGCTTAGTTGTAGGATTAACTTGTGCATGTTTTACTGCGCGAACCATCTGTAATATATTATGTAAGGAGATAGTGGATGGAGAAGTGTATGTTGCACAATGATGATAATCTAAAGATGAAATGAATGGTAGACTGCAGAAAAAATGTTTCTTTTGGGTTAACAGTAGACATCATGGTGATATTGTTGTTTGCCCCTGTGTTATTTACTGAAATCCACGGCGGCAGTAATACGCCTGTTACTACAGGCCATGATGGATGCCACAGGGAGTTGGTCGGACTTTCAGTTAAGAAAGACAAATCTGGCCGTGGCCTGAGTGCCGCCGGGTCATTGCTATGAGTGTGCAGCATTTTCCTCCACCCGTATTTCATGAGCTCGGCCCCTTTTATGCTGGTCATTTCTCAATGCAGCTTAAGTACAGCGCAGCAGGAGCCGCCTTTTATTGGTGGATTGATCCACTCCCTCACTTCATCTGCTACAGCCTCCTCCTCACCTGCTATTAACTTGTGCAATGGGGCGAGTAGCACGAGTTTGGCGCGTGCTGTCAATCAAGGACGGAGTGGTGGTGCCGTGGGTGCTCATGCGTGACACAGTGAATGGCCGTGTCAAATCGATTACTGCAAACATCTTATACTCAAAGATTATTTACATTGGATTTGGTTTGTTGCAGGATTTCTTTGATATAGTAACATAGGTCTTGGATTAGCTCACTTTGTCGACTACAATAACAGTATCCACCAATGTATGAGTATCGTTTATATGGCGAGACAGCGCCATTAGAGCTGGTTTCCGAATATGTGAGTACAGAAAAGCTGCAGACTTCCATCCAACCTTGCATTGTCCGATAGAATCTTAAATCATCTGACTTGAGAACTTAGAATGTGTTTGAAGTATTTAGTCATGAAGTCATTGTTTACTCATGAATAAAAGTGATGTTTGCTCCACTTTTCTGCACATGCCATCAATTATTCAGAGGTAGAATAGTCAGCTCTTCAAATTAAGTTAGTAATGTCACAACTGTAGTGTTTAGTTCATTTGTCATAACACAAAAGCATCATTACGTAGATGTATTGTACTTTTTGTATGTACTGAAATGTGTTCTTCATGCATATGGAAGTACAGTAGCTGAAAATAGTGCACAACAAATTCATACGAATACAAAAACGTTTTGACTCAACATTTGGAAATAGCTTGAGGTACGACAAAATGATTAATCGTTTTGTTGTTATAATAACTTTAGTACATCTTATGCTTTGTTATTCGATGAACTCTATGTTTTTGACGGGGGCAGCTTCTTTTGTTGTTGTTTTTAGTAGTTTTAGTTGAAGCTTCTCACATGGCAAGTTTTTCCATGAATGTATTCATCTTGTCAGTCTTTAAATATTTTGAGTCAAGATATCTCAAACTTATGATAAAAGCTATACTTATAAAATAATTCATAGATGGGCAACAAACATTTACTTTCAGTAAGGCTGTTTTGAGCCATTGATATAAGAAATCTAATCACAATTTAATAAAGCTGGCAGCAAAGTTGAAGTAATGTACAGAGTAGCTTGTCACAATCATGCTTGTTTGGATATGTTATTCCATTCGACATCCATTGCTCTTGTTCCAAAAAGATAATTTAATGACATGGCCACAGACAACCTTGTGTGACATTACTTATGCTACTTTAATGTGTGTATTCCCTGAAGAATGAAACGGCACACTTTTATCCTCTAATTCTGCAATAAACCCAAATTGAATTCATTGCCATATACATCAGAGTGCCATGTCTTGTTTCCGGCTGCCATTTCAAACTACTCTCAATCCAAAGCGGCTTGTGCATGTTAATACACAAATGCACTTGATTTCTGTTTATGGCCTGAAAAGATACGATGAGCTTGGATTAACTTTATTGGTAAGAACTATATTCAAAACATATGTCCAATACATCCATGTGCAATAACATTCAGTTTGCAACAAATTAGAATGTTTACTAAAACACCTAGAACCCCAAGAAGCTTCATTGCTAAAGGTTTCCAATGGGTAGAACCATAGTTTAAAAGATAGCACCGGTAACAAAAGTGATGCACGTTTATTTTTTTACGAGACCTTGGGAAATATCGAAAAGAGATTTGTACCCAAGTAGCGTAGTCTCCCTGGTGAATCCCGTAGTGCGACGGCCATCATTCAGCCGACCCCCATGACCTTGCCAGTGACCTTGATAAGCAGGGTGCATCATGAGTAACAAACAGCGTCAACAGCCGACTTCCTCCTGCCCGCTGTGGGGGCTTTGTCCAGCTGACCCACATATCCATCACCACGGCGACCGGCCATTTGATGTTATCAGACGCGGAGAGAGACTGTGCTGCTGCCGTAAAACAGAGACCACCACTCCTTCCAAATTGTCTTTTTCCAGGGGTGCTTCAGTGCATATTGCCCATTGCGCCTCACATTTGTAACGGTTTTATGCGAGAATGCAAAGTTTGTTAAAACTGGTTATGTCGCAAATTCATTGAAAGTCATTGGCACTAAGTACATGATTTTGTTTTGTCAGCGTTCATGTGTAACGCATCAGTGACTTTAACAGCTGTACAGTATGTGCATTTGTATCGATCCTCAAATCCCACATTTGTGGGTTGCTGTTTTTTCTACGGCCATCAATTTGTATGATCATCATTGTTTTCACCAATTTTTTCCAATAACATGATCAATACAATAGAGAACAATCACTGAAGCAAAATGCTTGAAACAGTAGCGGCGGCATCGGCAGTCAAAAACCTCCATCATAATAAAACATCTGTAGGCATTCAAGGTCTATTAGGCGCACATCTTAGCATCAATTTGGGGCGTGATGGGGGATATAGGGCGCTGCGGAGGCTGAGAACGGCGTTACATTGAGACGTGTAAGCCGGGAGGCGGCGGCAGCGGCGTGTGGGCAAGCTTCCCCGTCAAGCGGCAGCCTCTTGACATGCGTGCTCCGGCTGCTGTAGCCTTGATCAATATGGCCGCCGCCGCTTCACACACCAGTAGCTCTCTGCCTCCTCTTCAGCTAGCATAAAGTTCATCTTCATCATAAAACACCTCCTACCCTTTTGATTTTCTCTTCTGAGAGTTGTTGCCGCTCTAAATTTACACTGCAAGAGATGGAACACCTAAGCTAGGTGCCAACGGATGCGCCGCGTTAACATTGAGCAAATATGCTGTCGCTGTCGACTGTATACTCTCAATGTTAATTTGCTGGAAAATGTGTCCCTCGAAAGAGTATATACCCGCGGGATGGGCGGCCGGTGTACGGTGCATCGCAAGTAGCATGGCGCCAAGAAATTGTCTTGTATTGTGACATGCATGAAAACGGTTAGGGCATTCTGCATCATGTCATTTGCTAGGTAATGGGCACAGGAATTGTCTGGCTGTAGCCCTCTCCTAGCCCATTTAGCGCAAGTAATTTGAACAGCATGTGATCTTTGGATCACATTGACGATGTAAATTGCCTAATTAAATGATGTTGTTTTATTCCCGTGGTAAATTTATAATTTAACACTTACAAAGAAGGTTGAAGGGTTACTGTTTTTTAAAGACTTCAGTCTTCACAAGCTAATTGCATGAAGATTTGCTGAGCTAGTTTTACTCAGAGGCTTGGAGCGGAGACATGGATGAGTGATCTCTTATTGATCGACACTTTTCTGGGTTACAATTAAGATGGATCTTTCCCGATTTGGGTCACGAGAACATGGGATTCACTAATGCTGGTCATTCATTGCAGTCTTTACATGGCTCAAGGCAAAAGTATTTTTGACCCTCGAAGGTAATCCACATGGGACATGTAATCTATTTGTTTATGAATTGGCCAATCATCAGAAGTGAACGACATCCACTACACTAGAGACAGAATAAGAGCTTTATTGAAGTGAAATAAATAAAGGGGCCTTGGGACTTTACAGTTTTCCATTTCTTGAATCTGCTTGTCAAATCGTGCTCTTGGGATTGCAATTAATGTGGAAAAGATAGCTTGTCAGGGTCGTTTGTTTACCTTTTTAATCATGGGGGGAGTAATTTGGTATTTGGTGTATAAGCAGTCCTGTATTAAAGTTACATTGTGCTTCCGGTTGTATATTTGAAAGCTTTTTAAATTAAATTTATTGTCTTATACATTCATATATCACCTTGCAATTGTTCCATAATATAGTTTAATTGTCGAATTTGCATGTTGTCATGGATTGTAAAAGTCTGAGTAAGAGAAATAGGCGTTAGTATTTATTTTTAGGGCTCGACATTTGGTGGTAATGCTGTTGTTAAATGCATTTAGGTATATCAGAGGTCAGAGCTTTTGTGAGTTATTAGTATTTCATGTGTAAGTAACTATCCTGAGCTCAAGTGGATGTCATCTTTTGAATATTTTATGTTGTGAAAGTTCATTTGTTGTACCTTGCCTTAGAAAGCAGCATATGTTTAATGATGCAATTATGTTTATTTTCAGGTATGTATTCTCTGTTTTGGTTCAAGCTTCATTGGTAAGTCACAATTTTTGTAAATGGAAGGATTTTAAAATGCAGAGTAAGACCTAAAAATGGGTGCCTAGATATGAGCGAAGCAACATGGTGCCGCCCAGTGAAGAGAGAATGAACAATTGGCTCCCTTTGTTTTCATTATGCGCATGTAAGTACTCTCCTGGTGGTGCGCACATATTAGTCGGCCGCGCCTATAGGGGGCACCCAACAAGATATGCCGCTCTTACTGCTTTGTGTGGTAGTTAGTGTATACTCACGGTCATAGCAACTCCACTACAGCATTTCTATATCTGCATTCATATCTGCATACGTACACTGGGGTATACTCTTGGAATATCGCTGCATATCTACATTATTTGCTAGTTTTCCATATTTATAGCAGACACAGAGGTAATGTTATGTCCTATAGTGCTGTAAAGTTGTAAAAGGTCAGCAACAATAAAAGGATCACGGAAATTGTCTGCTCGTAGATTTCGAATGAAGCTGATTTTGAATTGCCTTCGTCCAAATATATAAATAGCAATATCAGGAAGAGGCCATAACATGCTAAAAACAGAACAGGAACATAATAAGGTTAAACGAATGAATGCTCAGTACAAAAAAAGAAGAAACATTGCTTGTGATTCATTGAATTTCATTGAGAATGGGCTAAAAGTGATCATTTATTATTGAGCGGGTGGTGTGTGGTGAGATGGATCACCTCTGTGTAGGCAGCATCAGGCCTTCTGCCTGTCTCGCCCTGTTCACGCCTCTACTCGAGGCTGCTTGCACCACCCCACCAATATACACCGCAGTGCTGGGCTACAGATGTTTACTTTTTAAACAGCAGCAGCTATTTACAGCAATCAGATTCATAGTGTCTGTCAATGGACATCAAGTTGTTTGTAAATAGTAAAGCTGCAATAAGATCAACATTTTGTAAATATAATTTAAATAGATTAGTTTCGATTCTATCAGAATTATAGAACCATTGTAAAAAGAAGGCTATGTAGATGAGTTTATTTTGCTTTAGCAAGTAACAGTTTTTCATAATGAGCCATAAGGCTGTTGTCACAGACAGTATCAGTGATGGTTTAATGTTATCCCAACATTGCCGCCGCCGCAGCATCCGCCGCTATTTGACTGCCTCAAATTGCTCTATAAATACGCCACCAACATAGCATTTTGCCCATTTCTTTCTTGCTGCCAATGACAATTTGAGACAGAAACGGGCATGGAAATTGCAGGTCGTCAGGAGGAGACAAACACACGGCTGCTGTGGCAGCAGCGGCAATGGAAGCTGCCATTATAACAATAGCCGGTAATCAAACGATATGCTCTTATAGATGGTGCCACGCGCCTGCCGCCGCTGGTATTGTCTTTTATGGTGTAACGCAATGAGTGTGCGTCGGTTGCAGTGGCGGCAGCCTTCACGTAGATCCCCTTGATCTTAACAGCTTGTTCCTCCTCCTCTGCTGCTGCTACGTAGTAAGAGTGACGCACAAATACTGTTGCAGTTGGATTACAAAAACCAATATTGATCCTTATCATTGTCATCCAATAAATGAAAGTGATGGATATTGTCCATTAGGCTGGGGCGGCTAAGACGCGGGCTGCGGCGGCGGTGATGAGTTGGGTGAGCGATGGCGAGGGTGTGGTGATGGCGACGCGAGGACACTTCATTTCCGTGTCCCACTCTATGCCATTTATGGCCACATGTGCAAATTGACTGCCCATTGGAGGCACAATATTGCTGTTTTAAGTTTTTTTGTTGTTGCAGTATTTGGGAACTTCTCATCATGGGCTTTTTGCATTCTTATGCACTTTCAATTGGTGAGTGCTTGTGGAAAAAAACTGTCGTGTTTCATTGTTCTGCAGATAAACATGCCATTTTCATTAAGATTTTTCTGCTATGCATATTTTATTGCATATATGGATTGGAATGATTGATTCAGTTCCTCAATATTCAGTGGTATTTCTTTATCAACTTAGGCAATCAAATTGATATGAATTTTCAAGTATGAATCGATTCTTATTTCACTTGCTATGTAAAGTATATCCATGATACGATCAACTTTACTGTAATCTTTACTGATCTCAGGTGAAACCTCCGTAATGACTTATTAATCTCCAAACTACGGGCCTGATTTGCTAATTCACCTCATAATAGTTTTAGTGGAAATTCAATGTAAGCAAACTTCACTTTCTCCTCGGCAGTGTGCTGTATGTTTCAGTGATAAGAGGCTATTTACTTGCCAGTAATTGAGTATCAATTGGCAATAAAGGACCAATATTTCACTTTTGATATGCAAAAAATAACCAATTAGGGTATGATACCAATTATACATACCAGAGCAAGGGAGGACTTGTCAAATACTGTAGTGTTTTTGGTGACTGGACTTAGTAAGAAAAAAGTAAGCATCCGTAGCTGGTGCACGTTCATTCATCCAATCTTGTAAAGGACTAAAGCTCCTGTATGCCTTAAACCTCAGCGTGTAAATCACGCGTTTGCCGTGCACTTATAGACTGGCGGCGGGACCATCTGGCTATAGAGATGACCGTGCTGGTATTTGCCTCCCACAAGTGTGTTTGCACTGACTGTTTGCTCGCGCCACCATCCATGCACCTTTCAAGTGGAATCGTCGAGCGCAATTCCAACAGAATAACACTCGTGACACAGTCAGACTCTCACTGTCCACAGGCACTGTTATGTCTGGCTGTCAGATTCTACACAGTTGCTGTCTCTGTTAGTGGGGACTGCACACTTGTTTGTTGAGTCTGATACTTAGTTTACATCACTTAGTTGGTGTACACAATTTAAATTAAAGCAGATGTTACATGCCAGTGCAACATTTAAATGTTTCATGTTAGGCAGTGTCTTAGTCGTCTGTCAGAATCCTTTGGTGACCTGATATTCACGACTGAATGCAACGTTATTTATTAATGCCCCACATTACTTATAGACAGAATGTTCTGTGCACACATGGTGATTGCAGGTGATGGAAAAAAGTAACAGTTTAAGCATCCCATGGAAGGTTTATTCATTGTTTCGGCAGTGATGCCAGATTTAGCTCGAGTAAGTAAGTAATGTCACGTCACTACCTTCAGACAATCGGGTACTGCCATGTGTGCCATACGACATTGGTCCACATTACCACCCCCATCTGACCTCTCGGATCATCATGAACAGCCGTGGAGTTTAGCTCTGTAGACCTAAGTTGGGCGTCATTGTATGACTGGTAAAGAAGTGTAAAGTGAGTAAATTCCATCAGTTGGCCGCCGCAGGTTGCAAAGCCTCATTGTCGGCTGCTACAGCCGCCTGTATTGTCCCACTCAGAGGCTACGCTGCCAATCTGAGTTTGTGTCACACGGCTTAATACGCACGATGATAAAGTGAAACGAGGCCTGGGTCGTCGTGTTAGTCATGTGGGGCAATGTTCTAACTGCTTTTTCAATTTTGAATTATAAAGGTGTGACTTGTCATCTTTTCTAGATAATGGTCAAAACGTGTATGTTGATAATTCAATGTGATACATTGTATTTTACATTTAGCAGAATATAGAGGAAGAAGAGAATTGGTTTTGTAGTTTTGCACTGGCTCTAGCACTTGAACTAAGGCTATTGAGAATGGGCTGTATTGCAACTTGAGCATGTGGTTACTCTTCTGCACTGACACAACGACTTCAGCTGACAGACAGAAACTAATTCACTGTAGGCTGCTCTATCACTTCAGTTTTATTTGTGAGGCATTTCGCACTGGTCAACCCACTTAAGCCTGTCTGCTGGCATGAAATGTGCTGGCGAGATATTCTCACTTTGAACAAGTTTTTGAAGCAGAAACTTGCCCACAAGCAGCAATATCATCAACTCATTGTCTGTCCCAGCAAGCAATACTCCTCTCAACAAAATTTGATTTGCTGAAAGTGTCATTTGTGCATTTGTTTGGTCAGTTGTAATTGATGTATTGTGGGTCATAACACTGCCACATCCACGTCATGTTGATGTGCATGTGCAGAAATTGCTTATTGTTTCCACTCTCTCCGGGTCAAAGGATCGTGGTCTTTCGTTTTGTTTTTCTTGAGTATTGGTAGATGAGTAGTCATGGTACTGAGTGTGTGCATATTGAAACACAGATGCAATTTTGTTGTTACATTTTCTGCATACGTTGAAGCTATTTTTAGACATATCATTGTAAAAAAAAAATGCTACAGTAAAAGTTGAAGTCTATATTGAGGTGTAAAGAGCAGTGTTTTTACATACGCATTGTACACAAGCAGCCATTAAGTTGTGTGTATAGTGGACAAGATGATGCATTTAACACATTAATGCTCGCCAGCTCCACTAACTGTGATCCATTAATCCACGCGACCTTCAAACTGACGCTCAACGTGTCAACCAAGGTGAAATTTGGAAACAAATAGAACTACTTCTGATGCTCCTTTTAGCATGGACAAGACAAGAGTCTAGGTTTATGTCATAAGACAGAATGTATGCGCTACAGACAGCATGGACTGGAAGGCCTTGACTGTTAGCACAAGAGGGTGGTTGTTTTGGGGGTCATGGTGTCATGGAGCTAAGTGAAGTGGCTGGGGTACTGTTTGTCAGTGTGACTCAAGTCTCCAGGTGACTTTTATCATGGCTAAACATATATCAATTCCATGGCCGACGTGTATTATGATCACTTTTAATGATCTCAGCTCTATTAGTCAATATTGTATAAGCACTAGTCAGGCTATGCAAACAATAGTCAACTTTTTACATGCAATATGATATGGCATTGACTGTATGATTGTAAGCTGGATGATCGATATATATTGTTTGTGCAGGTGAATCGATTAGGTCAGTTGGTGGACAGTCAATTTGTACAGTGCACACACACTGTTGCAATTATTGTGTGCAACAGCTTATATCAGTGATCAATGGTCAGGAATCGGTGGTCAATGTTACCCAGTGGTTAGCTCCACAGGTGGGCAAATCATCATCTTGCGGTTCTTGTGATTCTAAAGATCTCCAATTCATAGATTACTGTCTGACCAAATCTACAGTTTTGGACTCGGTAATATGTGATGATAAATTGTGTAATTTGTTCACCTAATTCACAATGTAACACATAATTTCATAAATCAAGCTTTTCAAATGGGATTACTTTCCAAGATGGTGTTCACTATTGAGAATAGAAAAAAAAAATCACACAGTTTATGAACTAACAATACAGAGAAAGCTTGTCTGGGGGGAGACTGCAAATAGTGACCTGTGATTGTGTGTAACTTATAGGACAAGCACTTGATTTTAATGTGTGGACGGAGCCTCCCCAGGCCGTACAGTAACCACAGTCAGGCGCGCTTCACAGATCGTAACATACACGCCACTGTAATGCCTATTTGCCAAATGGCAGCATTACTAAATCATCCGTGCCTTTTCTGTACTCAGAGTGATAAATCGTCCTTTAAGGTATGAAGAGCAAGTGCTGTATTGTATGGAACATATCTGTCTGTTAGCTAGTCCAGCACATTTAAATTTGCAGTACTGTGCGTTGTCACAACAACCAGTTGACAAGATGCTATTCAGAAATGATATAGCACCTGCAATTAAAACATTCATTGGAAATTGACTGACGCAGATAGCAATAAAAGAAGACCAGAATTGATCTTAAATTGGTGGAAGCATTCATGCAAAGTACGTTTATTTTGAACGTAACTCAATATCACCTGAGCACGCAAAGTAGCGATTTTGAAACGTGAGTCTTGCTTGCGGAGCAGATTGCATGAAAGCGCACAATGATGTGCGTAATGGGCGTGCAGCATTTGCGCATCGTGTTTTACCACCGTGTATCTGTAGCACACTGAGGATGAGGCAAACATGACTGCACATTGTTTAATGCAATAACATCCAGTGGGAAATAGAGGGAAACGTTCAGGTTTCAGACGTTCTAATTAAGACGCTGTTTACCACCACCAGCAGTCCATTGACTGCTTGCGTTTGACTTTGATGTGCCTGGAACTAGGGGGAAGTGTGAGGAGCTGAGAAGCTTTGAATGATTGGAAAAAGATGCATCGCTCCTGAGTATGGCAGCCATTGCACGGGATGATTTACAGCTACTCGTTGAGGTACTCGGTGTTACAGTATGAGACAAGAGGCTGGTGATGAAATGCGTAGTAGTCCATTCACAAATCCCATGGTTTAAGTGCTGCTTTAGTTGGGGATCGCGTGCAAGTCCACAGCTGCCGCGGCAACAGTAGCACATTACACTGTTTCTGGAGACTGCGCCTCTTAGTCTAATGTCAACCATCGAAGCTCAATTACCACTGTGACTTTCGGCCTATTTTAATGGCTGATGAGTTTCCTGGCATGCATGTTAATTCGCCACAATGTGCCATATAATTTTCATAAAGCGTGCGGCGGTTGTTGTCTCTTATCAGCTGCCGCCAGGCTCCTTGCCGGGAACGACGCTCGGTTCTATTGTCGCCCACGGTGTAATGATGCTGCACACGTTTTAGCAGCAATAATCACATTGTGATGCTGCAGGTCGGACGCACTGAGACGGGATGATATTCCCTCTGCTTGCTAGATCCCCCCGCCATGGAGACAGAGGCGGTGACGACGTTTGTCGGCGGTAATGCGCCTGTTCGTATGTGCAGGCAGGTGCAGGTGCAGCTCAAACGGCCGACCTCACCAGACCCGTGTGCCTCGTATCTCCCCGTTAGACGCTATCATTAACACACTGATATACGCAGGCTTCTAGGTCCATATACGGTTGGCTTGCTTGCCAGGGTGATATTGTTCTCTGAGTTTCTTTCCCGTGATTGCAATGCATTTTACTTATATAATTGCACTGCTATTTATATCTTTGGGTTACGATGAATTGTAACATGCTGACATTTCTAGATTTCAAATGCCAATGCCGATCATGGTGTTTAAAGTTGTTTGGTTTTATATTGGCATGTTGACAGCTTGAAGACGTAGTATGTTGGCAGATGGCATTAGTCTTTTACTGTCATCGATGGAGAGACTTTTAGGTAAAAATCCATGAGTAAAAAAGCATTTGAGTAGGGAAAAAAACATTTGTTGCAAAAAATTAGCTTCAAGTTACTAGTGATTAATGATGACATTGTGGTGGTCTAAGTATCATAGTAAAATACTACTCACCATCTCAACAGCTAGCCTACCTCAACTTATTATAATATTAACACGTCCAACTATCATGCATATTGTGCTTAGTGTTTTCTATGCATATTGTGATCTTAACCTAAGCTGTACAGTTTCATATCCAGACAAAAATGATATAAAATTTCATATTTCATTTCATATCATACTTCTTCATCACTGTAGTCTGTAGCCGGTACCCTTACCATTGTTTTTGCTGAGACTGCTCAGAAAAGGGACCCACATTCCACAGATCCATGTGTCAGACTAAATACGAAGGAATGGCCAGTCCCTTTTATAACTTGCTTGCCAATCTCATAAGGAAATTCTTTACTGCTCTTGCGCTTGGTAACAGAAAGCTGGTGCTTTTTTTCTGTAGCTGCTCCTTGAATTAGACTATCAGGATAAATGCGTAGTCACTCGATTGTCACCTTATTGCATGGCAAAGTAGGACCGTGATAAATCAAACACATTAGTCATCACAGCAGTCTAGCAAACAAAGTTAATGTCTTTTGACAAAAAAAAAAATTGTTACCCTGACAAGTTAGCAGTTACAATAGGAGCGTTATGCAATAACTACAAACAAGTTGAATACTTGCATATAATAAAATGCGCTTAAATGTATCATGATTTTGATGTAGTCCTCATCAGGACGCTGTGTTGTTTTGTTCTGAGCTAACCCGGAAGTGCCAGTTTTAAGTAGCCTCGTTAACATTTAAGCTGTCCTCTGATGGTATGCTGTGGCTATGATTTCTTCCACACCAGACACAGACGACGTCTTGACTCATGTACTATATTTAGATTGTGTCATACACTATTCGTACTGCGGTTTTAGAATATTCTTTCGCCATGAGACGACAGTTGTTTTGAGGCGTGCTGGACATCTGAAGGAATTTCCTGATGTAAATTCATGAGTAGTGTAACTATTTTCATGAGCAAGATCTCATGCATGCAATTTCTAATATATGCAATCATATCACACTATCGTTGATAGAATCAACTGAGGTTCATTATCGCTCTAGTCTTTGCAATTAGGTACATCAGGAACAGAACAATTGTGAAATGTTGAGAGATCTTAGAACAACTCTTGTAACTAATCGAAGTGTCATCACCTTTGAACCATGTTCATATTAAAAATGTAGCACAATACTCATGTTATTACAATTGACTTACTAATGTAAGGTAAAGCTACTAGTAAGGGCTTTGACTTTGTTGTGAGAAGTGTTGTGGCTCAATCATTAGAGGCGACACGAGCTTCCAGTGTGGAGTCACGCAACATGGCGTGAGGCGTGCTGACGGCCAGTATTGTCCACCGCTAAAAGAGTTATGCTGATTCCGCTCTCATTATGAGGTGCTAATTAAATCACAGATTGAAACCTATCGCGACTGGCCTTGTTTGTATGCACACTGACCTCGTGCCGCGCTCCTCCGATCCCAGACCAGCATCATCTCATTGATCTCACGCGGCGCACTGTGTAAATTCCATCCACGATGCAACCATTAGCCCTCAAGTGCATTATGTGAAGGTATAAACCAGAAGAGGCACTTGAGCTACATTGATTTGTAAATAACACCGTCAGAAGTAGTGTTCTCAAGACGCTAATTGAGTATTATCACAAGTGCTGGATGCTGCCACCGAGCCATTCTCTGTTTGTTTGTGCCAATTGTATGTGTTTTGGGCGTTTTTTGCACTGCAGTATAATTACGACTATTTGAACAAGCCAAATTGATAAAAGCGCATCACATGGCGAGATGCTAATTCAATAGAGAACGCGGTGGATGCGTTGTACACGGCGGTCATTGGTCAGCACCAGTGGCTGTCACGCTCCCCAAATGAGGACGTATTGATTGCGGCGTGATTTGTGCATGTCATGTGTGGCTGCCGCCGCCGCCGCGGGTCTGATTGAAACTCGACCCGCTTTGTCGGCCGAATCAATACGACCCACTTCCAGCGCTACAACACACTTATCCACACACTCTCAATTTAATATGCTTAATGTCAGGCTCACAATCAATGGTTCATTGAAAACGGTTACCGCAGCCACCGCCAGACTAGAACAAGTACTGTTTTTATGACTGCGGCAAATGATGGTTATTGTTGGTTTGTTACTGAACAGGATGGGGTCACCGGGTCAAACTGTAGTATGCAGATGCAGTACCTGTACTATAGTAGAAGCAAAGCATGTAACCAGCTGTACATAGGTATTATGTACATACAAAACTGGCAGTCAGTATTTTTGATATGTAGTAAACAAAGTGTGAATACTCACTAAATGACTTGGCTAGTTTATCATGTATATAAAGAACGTGAAAGTTTAAGTATTTAATAAGCATTGTTTATAGGAAAAAGTAGAGACATGAAGAGAAGCCGCAACATTGTATTGGACAAGCTGATGTCATCGTGTTCACTTAGATTGATTGCAATGCTGTTTTTCCGCCTGAATTAAGTGCTTCATTGATACTGTGTCACACGCTCATTTCATCATCAATGTAAATAGAAACGATGAGTTTTTAAGCCATGATTCCAATACCATCTAAAACACCCGAGAAACCATAGTGTGAGGATTCAAATGAATGTGTCCTGAAAATTCTTAGAAAAACTTGAACTTGAAATTTGTAAAATAAAATGAACCCTTAGAATGATATTGTTAAACAAGCTATAGAAAAAGGATGAAAGAGCAATTGTGAGAAAACAGTGTTACTCAGCCAGAGAAGAATTAAGTAAATCATCCAGCTCAATGAAATAGATATAAGAGTTGAATGAAGATTGCCAAACCTGTGGAAATTGAATATTATGCCATCGATTGTCTGTACATAGGTCGTGCCGTCTTCATAAATCGAATGACGCTGCTGTCATAATTTAGTGTAGCAGCCTTAGACAATGTCTCGGTGGACATGGTAAAGATCCAGCAGTAGAGACTGGCTGCCGTGGCTTCTGACATTTGCTCTGCTTTGTGCTTATTTAGATGTTTACAGCAACAGTCAGCCCCTAAATCCTCCACTGGGCGAGCCATATTTCACAAGCAGCTTTCTTGGAAAGTTTGCCATTTACTTAGCAAAATTACTGCCAAGATAGGAAGCCTTAGCGTGTATTGTATACTCGACAGTGGATAGAGGTGAGATTTACTGTGAATTCTATGGGGGTGGAAGTGCGCGTTGTGTATGGACACGTGAACCAGTGTTTTGTTAGACAGACCAGCTACTCTATTACCTATGCACATGTGTATAGTGCTAACTGAGCATATTAGTAGTACTTTGGTATTCATAAATTGAATTGACAAATTTACATGTTAAATTTGTAGTGCTACAAATCCATGACTTGAGATTGCTCAAAAAAATTATCACCAATGTTGTCATTGTTGTGATTCTAGCTGTGTGGTCCTGGGGGCCAGTGTGACAAGACACTCCCTGAAATGGATAAAGTGTTCACAACTAATGAAATATGTATGCTCACTGCCATATGAGGAATGTCCCCAGAGAGTTACTTTACCTCCAGACTAGTCGGCTTATGGAGCATATGGCATTTGGTCAATGCATTATTAGTGTATCCCGTATTCAAAGGAATATCACATTAATGTTTTCATGTTAACATTGCAAACTTGATATTCCAGGAAGTTTGCATTCAAAGATTAAAAAAAAAAAAAAATAAGACATTGAATAGCCAACATGTTTTGTATTGTTTAAGAGCAAAAAGAAAAAACTCATTTTGAGATGGAGGAATTTGTGCTGCTGCTGCGTTTGCCGTGGCAGGTTCATTGTCACTGTCACTGCTGTTTGAACATGACTAAAAGATGTGTTTGCTGTGCGATTCTCCAGGGACACACACACTTATTTCCTCCTTGTTCACAGGCGTCCTCGTGGAAATAGGTACATGCGCCGCTGTTTCTTGCCTAAGCGAACATTGCTCTCATAGGAATCTTTTGTTCTTTACAGACATTAAATTCGGAAACGTGGCTGTTTATTTGCTTTTTTATGTTGCCTGTTGCGTTAAGTATTAATTGTAATTAGCATTCAGCTAGTGCAAATTACACCAAGCTAGTGAAGCGTGATCTAAAGCACATTGCCATCAATGTTTCACGACAACCTGTCACTTTGTTCATAAATACTCAAATGTTGGCAGATATTGGCAGAAATTGCATTATTTAATGGCCTGCCTGCTGTATAGGGCACCATCATTGTGACAGTGGCATGGATTATTCAGCGCGCGTTTTTAGCCTGGTTCAAACGGGTTGCATATTTCATGGCGCATATAACGGTGGTAATACGTGGCCGCCGCGGCCATAACGGTGAAATATGAATGAGGATGGTGAGGACGAGCCATTTACATAATGACATAACAATGAGTGCAGTTTCCACCTGATCGTTATTGATTGCAACACAACAGCAGCACGGTAGCACGAGCTAAACAGCAGTCCTCGTTGGCAGGAGCAACTGTGTCTTGAGAATTACACTTTCTCCTACGTTTGCTGAAAATACTCTATTCTGATTGGCTGAGAGGCGTTGCGGAAAAATCAATATATCCTACCCTACAAAATTTAAGACCTGAATTAATAGATAAACATGTGAGAAAAAGGTCATTAATAACCTATTAGTATCCACGCGATGGTGTAAAGCTGCAACGCGCATTGAAAAGCTTATCAAGTTGTAGTATTTTATGTTGCTGCGGCGCGGCGGCGGTGGATGGCTGTCTGATTTCCCCCAGGATTGCTGTGCACCTTGATTAAGGTGTTTACGTGCGTGGCCCGCGCTGCCCCGAGCCTCTGCATTAGTGAATTACAGCCGTGTCCCCCGCTGTCCATTGTCATAGTGACGTGACAGGCCCGCCGCCGCTGCCCGAGCCGCCACTCAAAATGCCGCACCCTTCAAAACGCACACACAAGCCACGTCCCCCTAGAAATCTACTGGCCTGATGTTTTTGTCAAAACGGACAAGTTTTCACTTAGATATGGGACTCGTTCACTGCATGACATTTGCACTGCAGTCGTTATCTAATGATAGACATTTATATCCCTTAAGAAAATGCACTTTCGTCCTCTCCTTGTAGCCTTCGTTTGAAATTTGATGAGTGTTTGCATGCTCGGATATTAGCTTTCCAGCGCTTGTCTGTTTTGGGTTTTTACTTGGTAAAAGCTAATGTTGTGTGACCCACACGGCAAGACATGGAAACTGCAATTTAACACTGGTGGGGGAGGTTTAAATGGATAATGGAAATTCTTTGATGTTGTATTTGAGTGCTAGACTCAAAATTACATGGCAGGTGCTGCTTGACGTGAAAACGACGCGGCAACCCGATGACAAATTCGCCGATTTATGCCCATGTACGAAATGTGAGGAGTGAGTATGTGTAAAGATGCAGCTGCTATTGCTCATAACAGGCTTTGTAACTGCTGTATAAATAACCAACTTGGCTTTTGATGCAGCAACTAGTTGCACCTCATCGTGATCAATTGTAATAACAGCAGCCGGCAGCCATTTGCCAGCGTATTTGCCCACCTTCACCAGCTCGTGGCAAGTAATCAAACATTTCCACATTAAAACACGTATGACAGCAACGAGATGTATTTGTTGTCAGGGGCAAGTTTTACCCTATTTATTAGGGCTGTCACTGAATTTGTGTAATCATGTTTACATGTTCTTTTCTTAGCCATGCTTTTTGTGGGTTTTACATTTTGGGTTGTTCTGTTTGGAGGCTTACAAATGCTGGTTTTTGCTTTATGTGCCGACCAATTAGTGTGAATTGTGTGAAACGTTTGCTGCTGCTGTGCTATTTAAATTTGTAAGTTACGAACTCAATATACTAATTTGTATTATGTCATTAATGTTCATCATCATATTGGTATCACAGGTGTGTTCATTCCTTTCTGATCTGTTGAACTGTTCTAAGTGATTGAGCAATTTTATATTGACATTGAACACGGGGAGCAATGTGACGAGAATGCTGAAGTCAATTGGATGCTCCGTGTAACCATAATGAATAAGCAGACATTGACATGGGCCTCCTTCCCATTAGTATACAGTATAATAGCCAGCATGGGCTCTACTATGAGAGTACAAGAAAAGACGAGCATGCAGCAGCAGGCGGCGTTGATAAGCTGTGTTCATTACAGCGCGCTGCGTCCAAAGTAAGGTCGGGGTGTGCACTGCCTTTGTGGGGGGCTTTGGTGGTGAATAGCAGGGCTTTGTTGGCCATACATCAGCCCGCGCCATAATACACGCATTTGTAAAGCACTTTGTGCCACCTTGTGTCTGAGTCTCACAATATGACCAACACATCATATTTGGCGTAGAAATTGCCATCAACTCAAAAGACCCACAATAACTATCAATTGCTACACATACGTCTGTTAAAGTTTAATAGAACCTTCCATTTGCAAAATTGTGACATTTTCATTATTCGGTTTATGCTGGTTGTAAATGCATGCGTGTTTTTGTTTCTACTCACCTGATGCATGTTTCTTGTGTGTTTCAGAACATTTCCACATATTCGTTGGTGACCTCAGTCCAGACATCGAGGCGCACCAGCTCCGAGAGGCCTTCGCACCCTTCGGCCAGATATCGTAAGTACCACAAGCACAACGTAGTGTAGTATCTCCTCCTCAGCATCAGCACAAGAGGACGACGACGCAAATCTAGTTACTCTCACAATGGTGCACAAAATAACATTTGCTACAAATAATGAACAAAAATTTAAACTCTATTAGTGTAAGTGACAGTCTGGTTGGCAGACGGTCTTCTCTAACAAAGCGTTACTATGGAAACTAAGCGTCTTGGTGACAAAAGTTCTGATAGATTCACGAAGATTGTGGATCACAAGGAGGCCGCTGTGAAATTAGGCGAGCTTCTTTGGCTTTTGGGATGTTTGTGAGCAGAAGATTACTTTTAAAGCTCAACTAAACAAGACTTGTAAGGTTATGCCCGTACACTTTGTTAACTAGAAAATGATCTCAATGCCTGAAAATATTATAGTGTGAGAAATATAAATTGAGAAAATGAAGTAAACCTGTTCTATCGCGATTGACGCGATTTATATCTTCTATGAATTTGATTAAAATATGAATGGGAAAGATGCCATTTAGTATACTTTTCAATTCTATATCTTTATAATCGTGTCATCTTTCTATGAAAAGCATGTCCGATTGATAATTTTACAAATGATTGGTGCTAAGCAAAATCTGTCATTAATACTGAACTGAAAAATTTTATGTGTGGCTAAGCGCATCATGAATTGTCAAGCCTGACAATCTGTGCAATGAACCAAGCTGATCATTTTCAGTCAAACTGACATTCAATTTGTGCACGTGACATCTTACAACTTTATACACACTAATGCCCTAGCCAAGTGTCACAGTGATATAGATGTAATGACAGTAGCCGTGTGACACTCGGATGCAGAATGGTGTTTCTTATCAGAAGGAAGTTTTCCCTGCATAGCTATGTTCACAATGAGCAACATACCATTCTATACGCATTTAATGCACTAGCCAAGTGTCACACAGATGTCAATGTAATTACTCTAGGCGTGTGACACAATGATATAGATCAGAAGTGTTTTTCCCTACACCTCTGTTCCGGTGCTGCTGACAGTGAGCTGTGTCCACCCACCGTCTTGGCTCCCACAGCCATTGAACCAGCACTCATAAAAGAAGTGCAAGATTTGTAGAGCGTGTTGATCCGTGCTGATACGCAGCGCCCGCTGTACTGTTAGACACCAAACCGTGCCCCCATAAAGGGACCCGTCCAGACTGACTGGAGTCGGTGGCTGCGAAGTCACCACTCCATTGTTCGTGTTGTTGTTATTGGTGCCACAGTGATCACGTCCATGAATGCTGGGTCGCGCCTTTTACAGCACGACGTACAGCGGGTTTGATGCAGGAAGCAGCCCGATAAGACTGTAGAGTCCCCGCGGCGCTCGTACCCGGCAGCCAAGTGACACATTATTGCAGCTGCAAGCAGCCATCTCTATTCACCTATAGCCTGATGCCGGCGCCTCACAATAAAGTGAGATGGTGCAGTGTCTATGGCCCGGTTCAGCCCCGCCACCGCCTCATATTGAGCTCTTACTTACCACACATGACGTGTTTTATGCGTCCAATGCTTGGGGAGCTGCTGCCCGGAATATCACAAGTAAGGCAGAACACGAGATACGAGGCGAGGCGGCAGTTACTGGCTGGAAGAAGGCGCCAGCTTAACCACCGTGTCCACTGGCACCCGTGAATGGCCACTACAAATGAGCTGCCACCATTACACCTTGATGTGTGCTGCCGGCACTAATTACCTTCTATTCACGTCTTTTGACAAGCAACCTATTTGTATTGCATGGCGACGTTTTTTGTTTAAAAAGTGGCCGCCGTGGGAGCAGTTAGCATAAATATGATGCGGGGGCAGTCCATTACGCTTTATTAACACATAAATTGTGGTCGTCAAGCAGAACGAGAGGGTCTTGTGGCCGCACACAATGAGACATGTAAGTGACGCGGCTATCAGCGCACTACAGCTGGTCATGTCTAATGGCAACTAACGGTGACCAAGTGGACCTTGGTCACTGGTAATGGCTGCAGCTGTCCTCATACATTGTTACCACCTCAACATCATCTTCATTTCCCGTTCAAGTTAGTCTTAATTGAAAATGACTGAAATGCATTTAAAGCATTTAGTATTCAGTGAGCGCAACATCGGCCTATTAGATTAGATGTGCTGTGTATGCAGCGTGGTCTTGCAGTTATTGTACGCAGTCATTGATGTCAGCAAAGATTATCTCTCAACCGAGAGAGTCAAATAGGAAGGGAAAATAGGCAAGTCTAAATGGGTCTCAGGGGCTGCTCTCCTCCCTAAAAACAACACATTACTGAGAAGAATTGCATTTTCTCTCATTTTTGGAAAATGTAGGACCCCATAACCAAATTAGCAGTTTTGTTCCTTAGTTTAACAATAGATCTGTTAGATACCACATGTCGTTTATCTTGTGGGTAATATAACAAGCTAGTCGTCTTCATTCAAGATGCAAAAAGGCTTTCTGTAGCTCACTTTACATGCATGGAAACCATTTTAGTCTATGTGTAGATGTTAAAGAAACCATGTTGTGTCTCAATGTTTACAGCAAGTAATTAGGAGAATGTGTGAGTCGTCGGCAGAAATGAAAACTTTGGTCGGGTTAAGCCCCTAAAAACATCAGTCAACCTGGTGCAAGGCTGGTATTTTTCCTAAATTAGAACAGTGAAATACCTACTGTAATTTAATCACCTTTAATACCAGTCACTGTGTAAAGGATGAAATACAATAGATGAGAATAAAAACGTCACCAGAACAATAATTCCCCTACAGTCACAAAAAAGTGAAATGTTAAAAATTCACAAACATAAAAGCAAGATAATAATACAGAATTGCTAATTCATGTAATGAATTTAGTTTACATGATTCAAAATGGATAGGGTGAAATGAGCTTTGTTTGCGGTATGTCATAATGTCCGTGCCCAGCGACGACCAAGGCTGGTTGTGGGTAGCATCAGTCACTGTCGCGCGACGCCCCTTGAACTGTAATTATGGACCGGTGGCGTCGTCGGCGTGGCAATATTTGGCATCGTTAATGCGCGCCATCCATCAGTGTGTGGACCCGGCAGACTCGGCTCATTGTAACACTCACTCCAACGCAAGCTTGATGTCGCAGATTATTTTAAACTCGTTAAAATTTGCTGACATGTTGAATATATATGTCTAATTCACCAGGTGGAATTGAATTTGAGACTATTTTTTTTTTCTATTTCGTTATGTGTTAAGAAGAGTGCTTTGATGCATTTTTTGACAATCACTAAGGCATTATTGATGTTATTGACGGCGACCATCGCGTGGTGTATTAGCGCTGACACCGTTGCCTTGCCGGCATGCCAAGGCATTGTCTCACCCGTCTCCAACGCGGCCCATTAATGCCCATCTCGGCAGCGGCGCATTGTGTTTAATGATGAAACACGACGCCGCTGTCGACAGCGTTATCCTCACTCAGTGGTGTGACGCCGCATACGCTACTCGCCAATATACGGATTACGCGACGATGACACATCCACCCACAGCTACTGCTGGCTGCCTGATGAAAAACCTCTATGGACTTCTTTTTGGGGGTTCTTTACATTCTGTTTTGTCCCCAGTGCTGTGAATTAAGAACACTGTGGAACACTGATATTACTGTATTGTTATATCAGGGATTTGTTATCATTTTTTCTGAGTGCCATATTAAGTGAAAGATAATCTTGTAATATTCCCTTGATCACAAGAGCCCAGTTTACATTAAAGGCATTGTAAATCAACAACTGATATGGTATTAGCCAAAGAATATTGAAACAGTAATATAAAACTAGAGCCCAACATAGTACCACTAGCGTTTGTGTGACCCTGTATGCCGACTACCGGGCCGACCCCCACCCACCCCCCGTGGGGATTACGTGTGCGTCACTGATCCGTGACTACGTGTTGTGTGTTGTTGTCGTCCACAGGTAGCCACGTCTACTAGGCCTCGCACCTGCGTGCTCCATCAAATAAACTGCATTGCCAACCACAGCTATGTATACATCCATTTCCTCATTAGTTTCACTTCTTACATTTTATTCTTATTTTTTACTACTACATATATCCGACTACTTCTCAATGTTATTTGCATTTTCTCACTTGTTCTGTATTTTGTAATCTCCCGTTTATTGGGCTTCGTCGTCGTCGTCAGCGACGACTGCCTCAGGGCGGGAGCGGAGGCGGCGGCGATGGCGGCCTCGTAAACCAAACAAAATTACTACTACTTGTGCCAATATTCTTGTACTATATTATATTTTGTGCTACTTGTACAGTAGTTAAGGTTATAACTTCTAGTGCTATTATTATTCTGATCTAACCCTTATTTTGAGAATAACACCTCACTTTTGCTAATAAGAGAGGAGGTTTTTGATCCAGATTTTACCTGTCTTTTATTATTATTATTAAATGCCCCGTTTTTCTTATTTCCCTTTTTTCTCATTTGATACCTATGAATATGCAATGCTTTTATTTACTGGCAGCATAAGGGTTGTGGCCGCCGTATTAACACTCAGTGCTTTTGAAAGTTTGTCTCGATTTTCTCCCTTAGACCTTAACATTATATATATGAACTTCATCCATTGTCAATTTTTTTTTTTTTTTTTGTAAGCACCTACAAAGTCCTGTTCACCAAATATCAGCTAGTGTAATGTAAGTCCATGTTACTGATGATATCGTAAGGTTGTACACTTTTCTGATGCAACAAAAACTCATGTCGATCAGCGCGAAAATCTTGTCTGATAGGCATACTGTTGCAGAAAAAATTCCGAATTTGAAGACATTCTTTCAAAGCTTTCCGGAAAGCGTCCGCAAGGAAGAGAGCTTACAATTGCTTTTATATTCCAGGAGAAATCAGCACTGGAAGATCATCAGTTTTATTTACAAAAATTAACTCTTAGAACCCAGAGAAGGCATTGCATGTACTAATATGAAACGATATGCGAAATTGCACCCTCCCCATTGCCGTGAAAAGTTATATCTAGTATATATCTTTACCCGTTTTATTCGATCTACTAATCGTTGTTTTAAACATTTCTATTGTTGCAGTGGTCACTGCTGAGTATGTACAGGCATGCAATTCCTTTAACTTTGCTCTTCACAATTTTAGATTTTATATTATTGTGCTAAGCATTTGCTACTAAATGGGATGATTCAATTGTATTGTTCCTTCAGTTGCAACATTACACTATACAATGAAATTTTAAAATTCTATCAAATAACAGATAGTTCTGAAAACAAAATAATGTTTACAAGTGTTACAAGTTATTTCATTGAATAACATTGTTGGACTTTTCATGTTAAATTATGCATTTACAAAGAGTATTCAATTTTTCAGAGACTGTAAAATCATCCGAGATCCACAGACCCTTAAATCCAAAGGCTATGGCTTTGTGTCGTTCGTCAAAAAAGAGGTATGTTTTCTTTCAACTATACATGGATATTGTTTCATAAATTATCAGGCAGCATATTTGATGTCACCAATCAATCGCTATCTGTATAAATGCAAGTTGACACAGCCAGCATTCACCAATGAACTCTGAGCAGTGTCCAGTTCTATTCACATTGCTCAGGTCTCGGGGGAATCGTTGTTTGACAGATTACAAAATTCCTGGCACTCTGACAGCTCTGCTTATTTCCTCTGCTCCAAAGTGTGTAATAAAAAAATGACGTTGAGATTTATTTTTCTAACCGAGCTATCACATTAGGCCGTCGCTGCTCGTGCATGCACTGTTACTGCTGCGTCAAAAATCTACGTCTGCTGTGACCCGGCGGGGCTTGGCCAGTAGCGAGATACTGGCCAGGGCCACCTGTGCCCAGATCGGCAGCCAACAGCCCCACAGTGGCTGATAGCATGAGTGTGGGGCCCCAGAGGCAGCAGACCCCAGGGGAACCAGGCCATCCTGGGACCCCAGAGCGCAGGTGCAGCTTCTGTTGTGCGCATAGTGCCTTGGGCTGAGGGGTTACCACAGTGATAGGATCCGTGCCAGCCGGGGAGACTCGGACGGCCAGATTCCAATCTCGGATGGGTCAGGCGGCCAATTTCCTGCAAATTGCCTCGGTGCTACGAAAACTGACTCTCCAGTTGGTGATGGTGTCTGATTAGGTTTTGTTGCTGTTCAGGGATCGAAGCGCTAGATTGCGTTCATCAAGTCTGCGCTCTTTTTCAACAGCTCCTAATTGATAAGGTGTGTTTCAATGGTTAGATCTGTTGGTGATGTGATTGGGTGAGTTTTTCTTCTCCAAGATGTCTGTGGTGTAGAATAGATTTACACTGAGGTGTGTACAGCAGCATGAGGGCAAGCAGAGATGCAGCTCGGTTGTACTGCTGACAATTGATAGGGGATCTGCAGCAAACTGAGTGATTGTGATGAAATAGGCCCTGTTGTGTTAGAGAAGTCCGTACCCTAACAAAGCCAGCCGAACCCGAGGCAGCAGCCGATGAAGATGAAACACCTGATACCTCCCTCAGGTGCACTCAAAATAGCTCGTCGTCGCCAAGCATTAAACATTGCCGCGTCTCTACCTGCTACAGCAGCCGTAAGCCTGCTACATACAAATGGATTATTTATCAGGACATTGCCATTGAAAATGCAAAGCGACAAAATGACTAATCACAGCTACAGCGAAAGTCTTCAACTTCCCTCATGCATTGCACGCAATTTAGGCAGCAATAAATGTCAATGTTGTATGTATATTGCAGAGCTGTCAGAAGTGTCTGAGGGGCTGTAGGATAAAACGGGTTCAATTTGAGTCAACAGAATTCCTTCACGCACCTTCAGCTGGCACCTGGTGTTAGCACTGACAAAGGTGCAGGTGCGTGGTGCGGGCAGGAGGCAGGTGCCTGCTCATGAATGACATTTGTTTTGTCATGGAAAAACTCATCAATCTTGAGCTGTTTCGCTGAGCCTTTCTACACTTGATAAATACCCGCAAGTAGAGATTCTGCTGTGGTAGAGATTTTCTATTGAAATGCTTGCAACAATGCGACTTGCAAGCAATTTGGGCAACACTTGATTAATGACTTTCTTCATTTGAATGATTCGCGTGAAAAACATTTGAGTATGTTAATTTTTTCTAATTAAAATAATCCAAGAAAAAACTGGTGATTTTATCGCTTGTTTGGTACATTTATAATTCTCATATTTATAAATCTCATATTGTGCTAAGTTCAACTTTATTGCCTGTTTATGAATATTTTTCTGTAAATACATATCAATTTGAAACTCAATTTATGAAACCTATTTTCGCATAAAATACAAGTTTCTTTCAATCTAGCATCTATATATATTTGTTTTAACATTACCACAAATAATTTAATCATAACTAAAAGGATTTGAATTAAATGAGATTATGTTAAAAACAATATACAAGGTGTGGTGTAATCATTTCTGAAATTCCAAGGACAAGCATACAACATTCGCACACATATTCAGATTACTTTGCATTCGAATAGCCATTTCACCACATTGCTCTTACATAATGCTGTTTGTTATTAACGGTGTCTCACGAGTGCTAGTAATTTTCATTGATGTTTATCAATATATGTACATGTGAACAAATTGAAACAAATAATTGAAACAAATAATATTACTATCCTATTGATGTGAATTGTTCATTTCCAGGATGCAGAGACGGCAATTGGCGCAATGAACGGCCAATGGATTGGCTCGCGCGCCATACGTACAAATTGGGCCACGCGCAAACCACCAGCACCCAATCAGAAGGAAGGTAAGAGCTGGGAAAAGGCAGGTAAGAGGCAGCTCAACCAATCGGCTGGCCTGTCTCAAAATATCTGTCTTTGTATTGGCATGTGTTTCTTTTGCTTGTTTTCGATCCTTACTTTCACATTGTATAGCTTGATTTTTATTATCTCCTTATCCCATTTAAGTTGAAGTCCTTTTTTAGTATATTTTTTTGATGTTGCTACCTACACCTCATATTTGTCTACGTGGAGCTGACATAATGCATTCCCCAATGATTGTGCATGATGCCATCTGTAGTTTGCATTGTGTTTTGCATGTTCATATCACTATCATGAACTATGTAACATCCCGGCTCGTCAAGAGGATGAATCATCCTATCTTGGTCTCAGCTTTGGACATTATAAGGTAAATTCCATCAGTCAAATTTAAATGTTTAGAAATAAGTGAAAATGACAACAAAGTCATCGGTGCATGAATTTGATTTTAATTATTGCATACTATGTACTCGGCCCTTATCATGAACTTGAAGCAAATCAAGCAGTTGGTTATAAATATTCAATACAAAACACAGGCAATATAGAGAGATATTTTGATGCACAGCTTGTCATTATTTGTTTTTTTCAATTTATCTTTTGTTTTTATGTAAATTATCATTATTGTCCTTAGCTATTGGGCAACAGATTTGTTTTATGTGAAGTGATATGTTCAAAATATTTGCTTTATTGCTTTCAAACATCAAATGCAAATAAGTTTTATCTATTTAGTCTATTTATTAGCATGCTTTACAGTGTGTTTCATTGTGTTCTTAATTTCATATTTTTTTAATTCACTATTATGTCTGTACATAGCATGATTAATTCAGGCTTTTATATTCCTCGCTCAGTATTAAAAATAAGATTAATTGACTACATGTTCCTTTAATGCATGTTATTAAAACATTTGTTTAGTAATTGTATACAAATGTAATGTATATAGAGTAAACGTATACAGATAAATGTTTGGACAACAATTAGATTTACTAGGATTACTTTCTCAATAAGTCGTGAACCTAGATGCTGAACTTTAGTAGTATACAATTGTTGACATAGTTACAAATTGCAGAAAATTGTAATCTTAATCTTCAACGTATAACATTTGTTAGTTGACTGTTCATATGCAGATTTTGAACAAAGCTAATTGCATCAATGGATTTGATCTTCTTTTGAAAGTGGCTTCGAAAAGATTATTAATTTATTAGAATTTCATATCAATTTTCTCAAAGCTCCTTTCAAAAGATATGTTTTTAACTCCCATCCATGGATGCAGTTGCCTTTGATTTTGAGGATTGGCAATTGTTCAGTAAGCATCACCAAGCTGTTGCTGTGTGTGTAGCTGAGTGTGTCTGTTGTAGCTGCCCCCAAGCCGCTGAACTACGACGACGTTTACGGCCAGTCTAGTCCCACCAACTGCACTGTGTACTGCGGCGGCGTGCTCAGCGGACTCACAGGTACTGCAGTATAAGCAGTATCACCTGCACCAATCATTGCCTACGCAGATTATGCGTGACTTTTTGTATAGCTACACTCTTTGCAAGGGAGGTCAGGTTTTGTAGAGCAGGGATTCTTGTTGGGTACCCGGTATGGGCTTAAACAAGCTAGTATTTATGAACCTCTGAGTACCCAAGTTAAGAGGCATGTTAAGTGGCAGTTAAGTGGTGTATGATTCTCTAGGTTATGTAATGCATATTTCTGCTTGCAACAAGTAGCGTTCACTGGACATTCAAGAAAAAATGCTTTGAATTATCTAATTGAGAGAATCTCTGAATAATCATATGATATCCACAAAATAATGCCTACGTGGCAGTCACCTTCCCTGTACTGTGTTACCATGGTTATGGGATGCACTCGGCTGGCCCAAGTAATCAGCGTCTACAGCCCAGCACGGGCCCATCACCTCGCATGTAGACCTGTTTCATGTGACCGCGGCCGCCTTTACGCCCCACGAGGGACTCATGACCAAGTGGACATAAGGGCCCGGCTCACATCTAATTAGCTTGCCAAACAGGCTTAACCTTTCCCTGCCAATGATGCTCCGCGGTGGAAATAACCATTTCCATGGTAAAACGCAGACTTAAAGCTTTGTTGCAGTGCTGTTTAGATTCAAAGCAGTACTTTAGATGGGTTTTGTTGTACGTTACTTTGTATTGAATCTTTACTGGACCTCATTTGTGGATAGTGTTGGTTAAGAGAAATGAACTAGAGTACAAAATAGGTGATTTATTTGTATTTATTAACATTATTTTGCCGCACACAGAAGGACAAACTATGCCCCCAAAATAAGAAATTTGATATTACTGTTTTTTTCTTGGTTCTTTGTATGCAAGCAATTGGCAATTAAAATGTAACCATCCAATTTCAGATGAGCTTATGCAGAAGACTTTTGGTACATATGGCTCAATTCAGGAAATTAGAGTATTTAAAGACAAAGGCTATGCTTTTGTGAGGTGAGTGAAATTGTTTTTCTATAATATGAAATAATAGTTTTTAGTGTTCTACGTCTACACAACCAATAAGTTTGAAAAGCGATTCTTGATTTTAGCTAGTACATTTTATGGCATTGATTTAGTTTTTACTTTGAATTAAGATGAGTGTGAGTTCAGATGAAATAAAATTATAAATGAAAAACAAGTATTGAAAAATTCAGGAATGATCTACGTGAACAAAAGGACAGGAATGTGTGTTGCTGGAGAGATGTCCATTAAAGCCTAGGGCACAACTGGCCATGTGGATATTTTTACAAATGAAGTTAAATCTGGCGGACCCTATATTATAACTGGCATGACTAAGGAAAATATCTGCTACCACATTTTTTCGGCCAACTTTTTCAGCCCAATTTTGGGGCTATTAGGAACAGAAACATTTTGACACTGTTATATTCTCATAAGTCTTCAAGAAGCTTTGTCCACTGAGGTAACATTAATGCAACAAAATGGACGGTGTTATTTGCGTTCTGCCGTTGCAGGTTTGATAACAAGGACACTGTTTTATTCCCACTTGTGTTCAAGAGTTTTTTTTTACTGAGGTTACATTAAAGCCTAGGGCACATTTGGTAGATGGCTTCCGCTATATAAAGTAATGCAGCCTATTCAGCAGTGGCCTGGCCAGTATGTTAGGCAGTACATTATCACCTGCCTAAGACACCGCACACACAGAAAAAACTGGCTGGTTGTGCCCCTAGCTTAATGCCAACTTATGATGATGTTGCAGGTTTGGTAACAAGGAGGACGCGACGCAGGCGATCGTGTCTGTGCACGGCACCGAGATCGGCGGCCACACAGTCAAGTGCTCATGGGGCAAGGAGTCGAGTGACCCCAGCGGCCCCCCGGTCACTGCACAGGCCACCTCGGCCACACAGGTACGCACACACACGCAGACACACACACAGGCATGCAAGCGCGCAGACACAGACATGCAGGCATGCAGATACAGGCATAATAGCTCCGATGTCCTTTATTATTTCCATTAACCGACTGCCTAAATGCATCCTAGCACAACGAGATGGATGAAACAAGACGTGTAGATTCCAAATCACCCCAAGCTTGTTGCCGATTCCTGTTTCGTATGAAGTGGAAAATGGCTAGTAATTAAATGTGAAGTTTGAAATTTGCTTTGAAAGCAAGTGGCAAGTGAGAAATTTGCAAAAATATCTTCAAGTGTTCAATGGGAAAAGAGCTAAAATTGAAGCGTGAAGCAGGAAGAGGACCCCCCATCTAGACCCTCATGTTTTAAAGATATTGCTCAGTCAAAAATATATGTGTTCTGTAAAATCCAGGATCAATAAACGGTCTTTTCCATTGGAAGTATAAGGGAAATAAGATTCATATTTTTCACGTTTAGTGTTTATTACATCTGTAAAAATACTGTTATATATTGTCAGCTTAAACACAAGGTCACGTGATGTTGCATAATCGAATGATTTTCGCCAGACGTACCGTGAATTTCCAATGACAGACGTGACAATTAACATATCAGATATAGGCTACTTCTTATGTGCACCGTGCAAGTTACGTCTGACGAAAATCATTCGGTTAACATTTGTTGCGCTCATGTGTTTTGATTGGGTTATACTGGTTCCTATTGCGTAGTATTTAAAGTGCTCTAAATACTTTAATAGGCTGCTTGAAAGAATGAAACTTTCAGAATACACAGAACATATAGTATTGCTTCTATACAAGCATATTTGTTTGGCCACTGAGCATAACCTTTAAGTCCTCTCCATCCTTGACGGCGCCGTGCTTGTTTTAGTTGGCGGGCGGCCAGGCGTCGGCGCAACAAGGCTACTACAACCAGATGGCGGCGGCGGCGGGTTACTGGGGCTACCCGGCGACGGCGGCAGCAGCCACGGGCCAGGCTGCCGGGTACCAGGGCGTGCCGGCCGGGTACGGGGCCATGCAGCCCTACACCGCCGCGGCCATGACACAGGCCGCCGGATACGCAGCCGGATACCCCATGCAGGTACACACAACACCACGCTAGTTCTCAGGTGGGACGTAGTGAGCACAAATGTAATATTTGATTTATTATATACATTCTATTGTGTTTGAACAGCAAATTAACTATTATTAGCGTGTTATTTGATGAATAAAGACACAAATATATATTGTTGACACAAAGCATATGAGTTCCGACATCTACAGCAAAACCTCCTTTCTAAGTAACTTCGTAAAAAAATCAATAAATAAATCCTGGCATCAAAGGGATATGATGATAAAGGAGCATGATACCAGGGTCCAGGTTATCACACAGCAGTGTAGCGTGCGTGATAACCCGTGAAATTACAAGATGCATGACGCTCACGTTGCCTCTTGCAGTGGCCGGCGGCCGCGATGGCCAGCCAGATGAGCCAGCACTCGGCTGCGGCCGCAGCAGCCGCGGCCGCGGGGCAGCAGGCAGCAGCAGCCGCGCAGTATAACGGCAGCGCCGCAGCCACCGCCGCAGGCATGATGGGATATCCTATGCAGCAGGGATCATAAAAAGCCGCCCTTATTCTCAAGGTGAGCGGACTAGTGTCCTGCACGATTCTAGCATGTCTCATTGAAATGTCTCTTTATTAGATGAGAAGGATGCGTTTTAAGTATGCTTATATATGGTGTTTGTCGCTATTGTAAAGTGTTTGTAATGGACGACTTGGTATTTAATACACGTTTGTCTTTTGCAGGGTTTTTAGATGCTCAATGTAATCGGGGGAGGAGAAGTCCACAGACAGTAGACGCGGGCGGGGGGAGGAAGCTTCATAAGCACTACAATTGACTACGAGTGGCTGTTCCATGGAGGGCTGGCACCCCCTTCACAGGAAGGGGGTGTTTGTAGATAGTGGGGGTAGGGGGGAGGCAACAAAAAAAGACTGATAATAAACATTTGTACAAAATATGAATATATATATATCTATATATCTATATATCGCTGTCATGTATAGCCGCCTTGGTTTGTATCATTGAATGTGCGAAGGAGGAGGAGGAGTAAGCAGGAGGAGGAGCTTACTCCTGTAGTGTTCTATGGTAGGTTTAGTTTGTATGCAAGGGGGTCACCGTGTCTCTGACGGCACGGGGCTCGTTATGTTAGTGTCACTGCGGCTGCGGCTGTTGTTTGTTTGTGTGGCGATGCGTTGTTGTGGACGACGCTGTTGTCAAGGCGACCGCGGCACAAACAGTGACAGACGCGGCGGCAGCAGGCGCATGTTGTTGAAATATGACGACGATAAAACCCTGAATTCCATTGTGTATGCAACTCACCAAGCTTCCTATGGGTGTGAGGGGCAGTTTTTTGTTTTGTTTGTACATTATATGACGGTATCCATGATAATCATGATGATGATGATGATGATGATGATAGTAATAATGATGCAACTCTTTGAGTCAGAAGTTGTCTTGTACGATGTGTGTGACAATTGTGATATAACTATGTATATCATCATAGCCTTTGTTAGTTTACCCAATAAGGACTAAAGGTCTGCTGTTAGGAAACTTGTAAATGTAACCATTTTTTCTAGGGCAATTAAAATTGTAGACGGGACTGTCCCGATCATGATGTTATGTTTTAACCCCTGTTGTTACAAAAAAGAAGTCAGGTGATTCGAAGCCCTGTTGATCTCAAACCAGCTGTGTAAAGCTATTTATTTTCAAGGGCGATTTTGTTAACTTTTAGCTGTTATTTTTAGTGATAATTGCAGCAATTAGTGAAGTGTGAGGTTTTTCAGTGGACTTGCCATGTGCATGTGACTTTTTCCAAATTTGTACAGGTTTTGTATGGGCTGTAGCAGCAGTGTGCGGCGAGGGACGATCATACGTGGTTGTCCCGGTCACTATCAGCCAGTGGACACGACTGCTGTCGCTGCTGCTGCCGCCGCGTAATCAACACGTTTTCTACCGGAAAGCTGCAACACATATCTACTACCAGTCGGACTAGCTCATGTACAGATGTCAGTTAGGATGCATCATTTGAAATCAGCCAACCAGCTTTTGTATTTGCTGTCGTCTCCACCGCGGATACAGCGGCAGCAGTGGGCAGGCAACCCATTTTTTGCTTCCAAGTGTTTTTATACGAGAAGCCAGTTGTTACGACAATTTTGTATCTTTAGAAACCAAACATCTGTCCATTATGTAGTTACAATGTCCTCTAATTTAAAAGTAGTCCAAGCACATGATATGACGTAGTCGTAGTTTATATAAGGTAGTGATCAGTAGCCATGATAACCATTGCTTTAGATAGAACGTGGCTTGTGTAAAAGTGTGTGTCCCATAAATACTCGAGGCTGAAGTATAATGTTAGCGATGTAACTATGTAAGAGTGAAACTTTGGGATATGGCTTATTGTAAACAAATGATGTATTGTAAATAGAGAACCCTGTCAACCACCCTTTGTTGTATGTTGTAGTTGCCATGGAAAATGTGTTGTCACTGGGAACTAGTCGTGGTTGTGTGACTAGATCTACTCTTACTATGTTTACCTGGCAACCAGAATTTGTAGAGGCTCTGAAATGCTGAAATAAATACCAAATAAACAAAAATATGATTTGTATATATAATCTTTGTTCTTTTTTATTTAGCAAACATATTCCCGCATGCAAAGTGAGATATCTTTAAAGATTGCTAACATGTCCCCACGCCATGATGCATTTGTATGTAATTAGTATTACTTTGTACAATGACCATCAATATATTACTTCATAGGCTGACAAGTAACAACCAACAAGTTACATTGCATTTATAAATTCAGGGCTGCCAACCCCTCAATAGCCATTTCTGTACTCCGATGCACAAAATTAGTATTTTAGGGGTATTCCTTGGTGGAACGGCAAACGGTCTACAAAAATACTGGGTGTTAAAAGAAAGCCATAAGCGCAGAACTGATATGTATGTATTTCTGGTGTAATGTAACCAATATTCAGGGCTTTTAACACCAATCACAAGCACACGTCTATGTTGAGATGCATTTCCTGTGCTTTTTACTTCATAAAAAGTAATTATTAATGAAAAATACACAAAGTGGAATTAGTATTTGGGTATTTTGGGTCGGAAATCTGTATTATACCCAACTTATCTTTGGCAGCCCTGTAAATTAATTTCCTATCCTATTCATAAATATATGTATGAAATTAAGAATTTTACCCCCCACCCCCACCCCACAAAAAAAAAAAAAAAAAAAAGCCAAAATAATAAGATAATCTCCAAATGTGCACACACATTATTTAAAAGGTGGGCCAATGGTTATATTATGGAACTACACACACAAAAAAAAAACCACACACCTGAAAAATCATCTTTTTGCACTCTGAGTATCAGACGTCAAGCATAAAATACTCCGTGTCTTTTAGGGACATGGTATCATATGGTATATAACGCTTGCTGCCCTGATTGCATTATGATTAGGCAACATAGTCGACATACTGGGTAAAGGGGGAGGGGGCGCAACCATGGCAACAGTGCACCCCATCAAACATTAATAATCAAGTAATGTAAATAAGAATAAGAATATTTTATTTCAGCATATATCGTCATGTTGATAATTTATATGGGGAGGGACACTAGCAAGGCTTGTCAAGGTATGCGAATTTTATTCCTGTCGGCTCCAGGTAGTTCCTCTGTAGGTAACTTTTATCAGGCTGAATCAGGAATGAGTATATTGTTGTGTGTTTGTGGTGTTGCTATTTGTGCCTCTGTCAGCACCTGGTAGTTTCCATTTAGGTAACTTTCATCAGGCTGACAGAGACGGAGTATTTTGAACGTGTGTGTTTGGGTGATGATATTTTAAGTAAAAAATGGTATGGTCTGGATCTGGTTGTGTGCATTACGGTTGATGGTGCGTGCTGAGCCGACTCTTGAATGATGCAGTGATGCTGCAGTCAGCTGAAGCTGACGTAGATCTAATGGATTCGGGGGTACTGTTCCACTCGACGACTGTGCGAAACGCGAATGATGGTTACTGCTGAGCGTTGTACTGCTACTTTCTCAAGTTTACGTACGTGTAAATTTAAAAAAAGGGGGTGGGGGGCCTCACCTTACTAGCAGAGTAAAATCAGTAAAATTCAGCTCGCTGTACGTTGGTCTGTGTTGCCCGAGACTAGTCGCATTGCGGACAAGCACGTTATTTTCCTTAACGTATGACGTATTTACGCCAAATTGCATTAACGTAAGTCTAAACCACTACGTCCCACGTTTCTATATCAGATGTCTAATATCGTCTGGGATAAGGAATGAATATTTAATCCGAGATATCATATAGACAAGTTAATATTCACAACATGTACATATGTGTGTGTGTGTGTGCGTGCGTGTGTAAAACGTTTACTAACACAATAGTAATAGCAGCTTTAAAATTGTCATTTGGAGAATATGCTCTCTGCCAAGAATCTTCGCCACATTATAGATATTAAATACAAAAAAATGCATCGGATGTTTCATAAAGGTAATAAAATAAATTAGCTTGTTAGCTTTTGAGTTTTAAAGAATTTGAGAGTAGGTCCTACTTCAAAATGAAGAGTAAATAACTAAATTGTGTTTTAAGTCAGCTCTAGCAAAAACTTTGCATCGATAATATACATCCAGAATGGTCAAGTGATAAGAAGCTATTTATGAAACCTTTGTCCAAGGGGAGTGACAAGCAAACACGTTATTATAGATAAGTTCTGATTTCATTTCTTGAATTAGTGTCACTCGTTTTATTGCATATGGCTTATTGCATTTGGACTTAGGATAGAATGCAGCAGCTGGAATTAATTAGGGAATAACAATGCCAAGTTCCTCCGATTACACGTAGAACAAACTTTCATTGCAATAATAAAAGTTTGTGACATATGTCAAGAGCAATATACCATGTCATAAAAACTATGCCAATCATATGAATGGCAAAACTAGTGACGGGATATATGGTATGTTTTTAAACAAATATACTGGTCAAGACCACATCTTTCTTAATAGTCACAAATTGACTAAAACCACGAGTCGCATGACAAGCTCTTGCAGCGGATAAGCAGTTCGTTGGAGCAATGCCATTCTCGCAAGAAGAAAGAGCCTTGCTCTCTCAACTCTCCGCCAGCCTAGAAGACAGGCAACCACTTGCCCAGAGGCCACCACTGGTCCCCCAGTTGGTCGCTGTGTGCATCAGCTGCCTGGCTTCCGTCCTGCTTGGCCTGTCCATTGGCTACCCTTCACCAGCAATCCCAGACCTTGTCAAGATAGGCATCCTTAGTACAGCACAACAACAGTCATGGTTTGGTTCACTGCTCACAGTGGGGGCTATTGGAGGCGTGCTGGTCTCAGGCATGCTCATGGACACACTGGGTAGAAAAAGTACCATTATGGCTGCAGCATTGCCCTTTTCACTGGGTTGGCTCCTTACGACTATTCCAACAAGTTATATTGTGCTATATGTGGGCAGATGCTTAACCGGTGTCGGGGCAGGGATGGCATCAATGGTGGTGCCTATTTATGTTGGGGAAATAGCAAGTAAGGAGTATAGAGGAGCATTGGAAACTCTGGTACAGCTATCTGGCATGACTGGCACATTGTTGGTGTATGGACTAGGTGTGGTGTTAAACTGGCAGTGGCTCGCTTTGGTTGGATCTGCTCTGTCTGCATTGCTTGCTATATTAATGCTTCTAGTACCAGAAACACCACGCTGGTACCTAAAAGTAAATGATTTTAGTGAAGCTTTGAAGACTTTGAAATGGCTAAGAGGAGCCAACCTCAATGTGGAAAAGGAGTGTCAAGAAGCCACTTTACACATGGACAGGGCTGTTTCCGTTAGAGAGTTGTTCTCGAGAGGTAATCTAATCAAATTTAATCTAATTACATATGTATAATAAGTATTACTGTTCTATAAATATCAACACACATTTTGCATACTTACACAAGACACTAATCATAGGCCAGATACAGACGCAATGTAGATACTTTAAACACTATAGTAGAACCTCTTCATTAAGACCACCCAAGAGCTGGCTTCAAGTGGTCTTAATAAGGAGGTGGTCCCTTTTTATAGAATCACATACTCCAAGAGATCTACGGCCCAGGCATTTGCGGTTGCCATGATCCTTAATTGCTTTGCATCATTTACTTGGGATTAAACTTCAGTATTAAGGTCTGTGACTACGTAATGACGAAGCCAATTGACGCCACACTTAAGGGGATTGACGCCAATATGTCTACCATTGTCTGCAATATTTGCTGTCAAATTGCCAAATAAACATCAAATAGCACCACTTTGACGATGAGAAACATAAATTTGCAATACTGCTACCCGGTATCATGAACAATCTCCCGTAGTCAGGTGGGGTCTAACTGGTCACGTTTGAGAGGAGTTCGCCGGACAACGCACCAAAATTAATGCGAACTAAACTTCTACGATACAATGAGGCCATATTACCATGCCAAACAGAAGAACATAGACTATGCCATTTATATTCTGTCCTGGGGCAATGACTCTTTCATGTCAACTCAAGCTCCCCCTCCCTCTCTTGCAAAACCCTGGATCCATCCTTTCACAATAATATTATATATTATACGTGTACAAAGGTATATGTATTTTGTTTCTGCTTTTCACAGGTGCAGTGAAATCGCTGTTCATAAGCCTGGGTCTGATGTTTTTCCAGGTGAGGTATTTCAACCTAGAATACAAGATAGAAAGTATTATACTTGGATTAAACCTTTGCAACTAAGTGTACTTACGAAACCATAAACTAATTGAGTATATTCTCAAGAGTAAACCAATCGATAACAAATTGCACCAGCAATATTTAATTGTGTTTAAATGTCTGTATAATCATTGCTTTCCATGGCTCCTTATAGGTGATGAGTGGTATCACTGCTGTGTTGATGTATGCAGAGAGCATCCTTTTAAAAGCTGGCTTTGCTGGTAATGACCCCGGGTTGGCCGCACTGAGCATCCCATTTGTACAGGTATTAGCCCTGCTGGTAGCCTGTTATCTGATGGACAGAGTGGGCAGGAAACGACTGTTGATGGTAACCAGCATCTGCATGGGACTCAGCAATATCATCATCGGGGCATGCTGGAACAGTGACAACACGAGGACGTGGCTAGTGGTCAGCTGCATGGTCGTGTATGTATCAGGATATTCAATTGGATGGGCAGTTATTCCATGGTTGGCCATTGGAGAAATGTTCCCCATTCGGACTAAAGCAGTGGGAAGCACCCTGACAGCTACATTCTATTGGGTGATGACGTTTGTTATCACAAAAGAGTTCATGAATCTACAGGACATCAGTCAGTATGGAACGTTTTGTTTCTTTGGAGCATGGTGTTTACTGGGGTCTGCATTTGTTTACTTTGCAATGCCTGAAACTAAGGGGAAGACACTGGAAGAAATACATGACCATTTTCAGAGTGGATGCTGTATGAAAGAAGATCAAGGTGAAGAAAATGTCGCTCTACATAGATAATCCTCCAATGTCACGCCCATATGTGCTAAGAAGCTATAATTATTTATTACATGCTCAAGATTACACAACACAATTATATATGGAAACATTACTGAATTGTTCTGATTTATTTCTTCAAGCTATTGCATGGCACAATATCTACTTTAACAGCAGGACACATGGAGTGGGACATCCAATGGTCCTCAATTCACTTGAACTGAGATACAATACTTATATAATTACTGACCTTGCTTCGAAAGCGGCGCCCCCGTAGTGAATCTCGAATTTCGGACATTTTTTACCCACCAGTGCCGTTTTGCGCTTCAAACCTAGACGCGTTCCCTGCCTTACTACTATTTCAATGTTCCCATAATCACTGTGCGTTTCAATCTCTCTTAATTTACGAGAAAACTGGTTCATAAATGTCGAGTCGACAACGGGTTGCGCCGCCATATTTCCGGGTGTCTGCGTAGCGTTCGTAAAAACGACTGTCCCGATAATAGTTTCACAACGTCCCCGCCTACTCGACACGACTGTTGAGATTAATCGTCGTGCTGTTATAAATTGATGGACTATCCATTTGCGTCCGTAGGACGCGGGCCGCTAGTTCTATTAATTAAGGAGGTGGTTGCCAAATAAAGTATACAACTCCAAAATATTATTTTCTTGTTTTTTGATCAAATACAGCACTGGAATGATATTAAGTAAAGCAAACATTGTTTTAGCATGTAGATTTGGGTGTAAACAGGTTCTTGCAAGCTCATTATCCTGCACATGGCTTTAGCTACAAACTGATAGGTGTGTGAAACGTTTTAAAATGAAGTTGAACTTTATGAAAGACGAAATACAAATGCATCGAACTATATATGTACACCGTTATAGCGGTGTAGAGTCTTGATGAAATATTTTACCAAATATAGAAAGAAAAAGTTAAAAAAAGAAACAAAAAATCATTTTTTACATAAATAATTTACATTAGACGAGGTAAAGTTGAGAGATGTGGCAATATTGATTGTTTGATTGACAGGCGGTCGTGGATCACATGGATGACGTGCCCAGGTCCTGGATGACCATAATAATTAATGTGATTTGCATGGTGTTATTATTTTAATTACAATTAGATCTATCATACTGATTCATAACCAAACGTATTTGGCCGAAACGCGAAGCGTCTCGATGCTCGGGCCAAATACGTTTGGTTAACTGATTCATAGATATATTGACATATTTTTTAATAAATTGTCTTATAATTGTATGTGTTGATGTAAGCTTGCTGTAAAATATTTCGTCTTGTTAACTAGTCTTCTTCGGTTCCTACCCTGTGGTGTTGACACACGTACAATTTGACAGGATGTGATGTACTAGTACCAATAATATAGTGGCCAGTGGCCTGGGTGTAGGGGGCATAATATAATATTCATGTTAGCTACTAGATGATATAGACTGCCAGCTATGTACCTAGCCGTATAATGTACAGTGTATGTTCGTTCCTGGGTCTCTCACAGAGATATACAGGGTATTAACTCAGCTCTACGTGTAGGGCTACTATGTACCATGTCGTGGGCATTTTGAAAATGAAACAATGACAATTAATATACAACATTATGATTGTCAATTTGCTCACCTCGCTAAATAGATGGACAGGTTGATACATGGTACGTAGATGCGGGCACCGTCATTCTGATATGTCACAACATTACTACATGGGTGTCAGTTTAAGAATGTGTGTCTGAACGAGGGCAACCGCATCTACATGTTAAAAGGGAATAGAATGGAACTTACAAGTTGTCAACTGGTTTTCATAGTAGTTACTACATTACTAGAATGCACCATTTGTCCATGTCTGTGGTCTCTATCTTTTTCAAGTTTTTTTCCAGGCATGTGTTGACAATGTAGGAAGTAAGAAGAAAACTAATGGGCGACGGAACTCGAACCATGTCAGCAGTTGTAAACAAACCACCACCAGCTGCAGTTGAGAATGAGAATGTCACTGGAGTGGTCGATATAGATACACTTATCAGGGACATGCATAAACTCCAAGTGCTTCTTCAACCGCTTCTAAGATTTCAAAATTTTATGTTTAAAGTGAGAAGGTAAGTTTGGTTCACTGAATGGTTCAATTTATTGCGATTACATCTTGCATACACCTGCTATTTAAAGCTTTGAATTTCCTTATTGATGTAGTAAAAAAAGAAAGAACTATACATAAAAGCTCTGTTTAATTGACCTACAATGCTTTCAGTAGCATTGTTTTATGGCATTTATTGGTAACAACACATATCTATCAAATGAATATCCGTATTACCTTATTTTGGAGTTTCATATTTTACAGTTTTGATACCAGCAAGGACTCCCCTGTGCAAATTATTCTCATAAATGTTATTGTGATTGCTAAAGTTGCATTTGCAGGTGGGATTCACCAGCTCTTTGTGTCGTAATTCTGATAGCTGTGAATGGAGCTTGCATACTTTTCCCAACAAGTAACTACATTTTTTTCACTGTCTTTCTTTACATTCACAGCACTTTCGAAGAGTCTGGCATTGGTGTGGTCCGTTTCTGAGTAAATTAGAGAAATTAAGTGGGCAGCCAGACCACACACTCAAAACGAGGAATAATTAGGGCCTGTCAAAATAAATGTAGCAATTGCTTGATTGATTGATTGATTGAAGAAACATTGAGATCTAAGCAGCAGTAGTAGTAGTATAACAGGGTGTCTGCATATCCTTAAAAAGTCTTAGAATATCTTATTTTGTTTTTATAGAGAATAATAGCTATTAAAAAGTCTTTTTTGCTTGAAGTAGTCTTAAAAGGTCTCAACTTCTCTTTTTCATTGATCATACTTATTGTAAATTTTTCTTATTTTTAAGCATGTTTATATTGCCTTTGACAAAAAACATTTATGGGGCAATATACATGCACTTGGAGCCTGCATGATTTAATTTTAGTAAAAGGTCTTATTTTGCTTCCCGGGAGGTCTTAAATATGTCTTTAAAAGGTCTTATTTTGCTTGCCTGAAAAGCTCCAGACACCCTGTTAAAGTAGTAGAGATTGAATCATAATATTGATAAACCTCAATATAAATGTCTACTCTTCATAAATGCTCCTTTCCCATGAGGTTACTACCTGCTGGTGCTGCTGTGCATAGTGGGCGCCGTGGCGAGCCTCGGACTGTCCCACATTAAGTACCGTCTGCTCACGCGCCTCCTGCCCAACCCCTACCTGGCCGGCGCCGCTGCCGGTGACAGTGGCGCCGCCTACACGCATGCGGAACTCATGGATGAGTTCAAACAGCTGTGAGTACAATGCAGCACACCATCGTTTAGCTTTCGTTAGCCTTTCGCGCTTTCAACGCAGAGCAGTAGGTAGCTGCTGCACATTTTAAGATAAATAACAGTATTTGTTAATGCAACTGCAGGAAACTGTATAGTGATAGTTTAGTATGCAAAAGTGTGTGCTGAGCATCTAGCCTTAAGCTATGTAGTCACGTCATGTTGTTAGATTCTTATGATCATAAATACTGCAACAGTGCACCAGGGAGGTGTTAAATAGTTTGAATTGCGTTTACACACATTGGAATTATCATATATGTTATCCATGCTACTTAATGAAATTTGCATTGATCTATTGTTCGCTCACACATTTGAATATACAAATAAATGGCATGAATGCAATTCCTAGCGCGTTGCAGGGAACATGTTTGAGTAGATAATATTATGATACATTTTTAACAACACTTTCATAAAAGTATAATTATATGCAACTTTGATAATTGTTAATTATTTGAGGGAGAATGTATTTCAGTGTATTTTGTATGTATTATTATTGTTGCAATGGATGTGATATTTTTTGTAGATTGTGTCATGTGGACAGGATATTGAAAAAACTCAACAGCTTTTTCATAAATTTCTACCAATTTTTGAAATGGGATGACCACATATTTTCCTTGAGGTAAAAACTTTCAATACTAACCGAGGTTTGAAAAATTATAGATGAATATTCTTTCAAGTAATATTGGGATGTGTTTCTTAAAAATTGTTTCCACAAAAATCAAACATGTATAAATAAGTGTATACTAGTGCTATGGATAACGATGTTTGTTCAATCTTAATCCACCCTTTCCCAATCCGCCTTTCCATCGCCAACCCTCACCCCTCTCCCCCCTCCCCCCCCCAACAACCCCACAACCAAAAACCTGAGATGTTATTTAGTTGAAGATTATATATTCCTACCTTTAATTTAGATTTTTTTTTTCCAGATGCTACATTGTGATCTCATTTGTTGTGATAACTCTAAACCTTTTTCCATTGCGTTGGAATCTGAGTCTAGCTGTGAACATATTTTTTCTGCATCTACCTCTTAAAACATGTAAGTAGCACATAGATTCGTTGAGTATTATCCCAACACATATCCATTGTATATAGAATTGACAAGTAAATGCAGATCTCAACTTTTGAGTTTAACGTTTTTTTAATTTTCTTCATGTCAAAAAGTTTCAGAATATAAACTTATTGTAAGAATTCTGCAGTTAGCTTTTCACCGTTGTAAAATGACAGAATTATTCTTTATCACTAATGCACAGTGCTGAATTATTTCGTCAGAACATTGACTGTTAATGCTTTATTCACAATCATATAGAACAAACGGTGGTTCTATCTGCAGGGGTTAACATAATGATAAGGCAGTAGACATCAGGGCTACTAAGTTTGAAAATCAGGAAACCCAGGTCAAAATCAGGTGGCCCAACATTTGAAGGGCAGATAACTCAAACTGTCATTCTATCATTCCGTTCAAAAATCACCGCCAATAACCCACGCTGATTGGTCAATCAGCGTGCTAAATTATGCGATGAAATGAACGCTCCAGAGCGCGCGGAGACCACTACTACGGTCTACGGCGCTAGTCTAAACTCGTCACATTATCAATACAGCCGCTGACGTCGCAAGGCATGTCCTGTGTAGTGGAGAGCAAAAGTTTAGACTAGTGCCGTAGTAGTGGTCTCCGCGCGCTCTTTTTTGGCAAAATTGACTTGCAATGAGGATGTTATAATATGATTTATTTTAAAATAAAATGGATTTTAGTCATGATAGAATGGTGATTGACCACGAGATTGTCGTGTCAATCGCAAAATTGAGCATGCTCAATTTTGCGATTGACACTCCAATCTCGTGGTCAATTCCTACAATGGCACCTGCCAAAAGCTGATGGCCCATGAGCCACCTATAGGGAAAATCCGGTAGCTCGGCCTGTTTCCTTGTAGTCTCAGGCTACAGGGCTACCACTAATGCATTACATCAAATCCTGTTATCGGGTAAAATTACTATTTACAAATATTTACATGTAGTATATATTAATTTCTTTACCATGAAATAGATTTGGAGAAGAAGAATGAAAAGAAAATTATGGTGAACGACCCAGTTTCCTTAAGTAAAGACCAAGAAAAAATTGAATCTCCAGGGAAAGGATTAATCCCAGAAAACATTCCAAGTGTTGTTCCACCACAGTCTGAAACCTCGGATTCATGCAGTGTTTCTCAGGTTAGTTTTCTTATTGAATTTAGATTGCTTTTGAATTGGGATTGATATTTATGCATATTATAATCATTGTTTTATTTTTCTAATTTTTTAAAATAACTATAGAAACTTGAAAGTGCTCATTTTCAATTCAATATACTGTAATATATACACAATACTTAGAAAGGTCTTATACCATGTGGTTAATGTTTATCATGTTCATTTGATTCCAGGTTGAGTTTTGACCATTTAATTTGCATGTACTATTTTGCAAACTATTGAAACCTTCAAAAGAAAGGATTAAAACATAATGTATGTCATAGTGTTAATGTTGGCATCATGTGTGTATATCAATCTTTTGGCATCTATCTGGATTTAAACCCATGACCACAACCTCTGTCACAGTAATGAATGACGACCACAAACATAATTGTGTTTGAATCCCAGCAGAAGTGATGAATGCGATATTTTATTCTATAATGTACTATATAGACTTGAAGAAATAGACCCCTATGTTTCTGCTTCCACACAGTGCTATGCTTATACAGATACTCGTGATTGCGTATTATATATACACCATGTATATGGTTTCTCACATTCACCCATGCCCACCCTGACCCCAAACCCTCCCTCATCCGGATTTTCGATTTTGCAAATGTCCATTCAGCTTCCCAATGTATCTGGTTAAAAGAAGTTGTACAGTATGTACAATGTGTACTTCCTGTTTTGTTATAGATGTGCGAGTCGGCGGCGGCAGACATTGATGGAGAGAGTGACCTAGAGGACGACACGCAGCCTGTGAGTGAACACATGAAGGGAAGCACTTCAGTAAAACTTCTCTCCAAGGTGCCATGGTTAGGGAATAGGGCCAAATACTCCAATCAGAGTATGCGGCATTGATTTATGTATTGTACAGGGTTCAGTTTTGTAGGCTACTTCCAATAAGCTGAATCAACCATTGGCATCCTTGTCATTCCTTTCTTTTTTGACACTTTTGCATGCACAGTGAATACATGTAGATGTTTTGCTGATGATAAAGACAGAGAACTGGGGCAATATGAGCATTTACTTTGGAAAGATAATCACTTCAGAGAGCTTGTCTTCTTCGAAGTATGACATCTTACAGTATTAAGATCACAATAGAAGTAAAAAAGAAAAATTATTTAAAAAAGTTAAGATCAAACCGAGTAGATCAACTTAAGTTGTATTTTTTTTAAAAAAGGAAAACAATTGTGTTTTAAAATGGGTCTGAAAATAAAAACAGTCAGTTCACAATGTTAATTTGGACGACATTTATTTTTGTTGACCTCTGAACCTTTCAGTTTTCCAAGAATGAGAGTAGCTCTGGCGAGTATTCAGACGGGGAGCCGACGTCAGCAATGATGGAGGAGAACAGCCTCGATCCGGACAACACCGATATGAAGGTATGTCGCAGTCGTCGCTAATGTGACCAGGGCCACGAATAGGGAAAAAATCATACGTGTCCATAGGACGGATATACTGAAAAATATACCCGTCCTAACTAAGATTTACACATCCAAATCAACAAACACTATGTGTAAATTCAATTGAAACATGTCTGGAGCCACTGAGAATACTCGTCCACAGCACAAGTAACTAGATTTTTACCCGTTCTGACAACTCAGATACACATGTCAGACAATAGGCCCAGTGTGATGAAACTTCTTATTTTTTACATAATTAATCGAAGAGTGAAGGAAAAACTTACAAATTAATCAAGACCTTGTCACATCTGTATTTTAGAAAATCAAAGAAAAATCATAGAAAAATACAACTTGCAGTGACAAAAATTGGCACTGGCTCGTCGGCCCGAGGCCAGTACAACCTTGGAAGGGCCAGTAACTTTTCCTAAACATTGGCCCAGATGGCCAATATACAATGTAGTCCTATTTTGATCTTATTCGTGGTATCAGAAGGGCCAGTGAAAATTTCAAAACACTGGCCCATCTGGCCAGTTTGGGCTACTCCCAAATTTTTGTCACTGATTTCCAATCATACTTGGCACAGCCACAGATGAAACTTGAAAGATAGGTGGTTTAATTTTTTATGTATTTTGTCTGGCTACCGTATCAACAAAAAACTGTCAAGTTTTTCAACAAAAAACTGTCACGTTTTTATTTTATTTTGTATGCCGATTAACTGTTTCGAGACCATGACCCATTTTCCCCTGACCGTATGGAAAGATTTTTAGAAAAAAAATTTGTCAAACAAAGAATATAATTACAGTCCCATTAGGTAAATAATTTAATGTTGTTAGGAACTGGCCCATGAAAAGTGTCCCAAACTTTTAAACTTGCATCTACAACTACAAATTCTTAATGAGTGCATTATGTTTTTATTATATTTTCTATTCTTTCAATGATTTCTGCTTGATAAATTAGCCCTTTAAGCTAGAATTAAAAATTTGACAAGTTCACATTCAATTTATGACATGTAAATCAATTTCATTGTTATGAATAAGTTATATGTTCAATAGGTTATTAGTTGAAAGGAAGCGTAATTTGGTAACAACATAAATATATATATACTGGTCTAATTCAGGATAATTTAACAAAGTTTTGCAGTACTTCTTCGATATTTGATATTATTTGAAAGCTTGTTTGTAAAACAAGTCTATGGTACAATAGTCATCTTGTAAACTTAATCGTGTGAAGTGATGTACATGAGGTGCATATGCATTGTTAAACGATATGCATTTTCCAGTGACAAAAATTGGCACTGGCCTGTCGGCCCGAGGCCAGTACAACCTTGGAAGGGCCAGTAACTTTTCCTAAACATTGGCCCAGATGGCCAACATACAATGTAGTCCTATTTTGATCTTATTCGTGGTATCAGAAGGGCCAGTGAAGATTTCAAAACACTGGCCCATCTGGCCAGTTTGGGCTACTCCCAAATTTTTGTCACTGTACAAGTAAGTATTTGTATGTGCGCTTAGCACTCATCTATTGTAGAATAAGTCTAATGCTCCTAGCAAGAACTACAAACTTGTATTTGTGAAGAAAACAAAAAAAAATAAAATTTTATGACATGCAATTTTGAAATTCACAAAGAAATATCACAGAAACAGATATTGATAACATAAATGATTATCTACTGTACACTAAATTTGAGATAAATCCATTTGAAATTTATTGTCTTGATGTTCATTTTCTGCGACTTCTTTATGTCACTAGGTAATTTTCAAATGGATCAAACTCAAAATTAGTGAATGTATTTATATAAGAAATCGAATGAGTTTATTTTCAAATCTTTTTCAAGCTTTTCTCTCACATCTTTTTAGCAAGCATACTACCACCAGAGACATAGCTCGCTGCTTGGGATGATGGTATCATTCTGGTCCCACACCCTTGAGGTTGTGCCAGGTGCACTCCCTTGGAAGCTTAGGGTTGTACTAATCCTGTCTACAGCTATGTCTATCATGGTAGAAATATGCTTGCTAAAAAGATGTGAGAGAGAGAAGCTTGACAATGTATCTGCAAGGACTTGGAAACACATACCGTATACGACCATCCAAGCGCCCAGGGCCGTTGAATTGAATTTTTCTCAAACTGGGGGGTGGGCTGTTACACGAGAGTGCAGTTACTACATAATTCTTAAGGACATTTAAGAAATAGAGGGGGGAGGGCTGTTACCCGAGGATGGGCACTTGGATGGTTGTATACGGTATATCGATATTTTCAAATCACATTCGGCCACTGGTGCGTTGTGCTGTAGGCGCGGGCGGCGGCGGTCGCTGGGGCGCGCACAAGCTCCGGCATGATGAGTCGCATCATCGAGTTCAAGAAGAAGCATCAGCAGGCCGGATCCGGTGGGTACTGGCAGGTCCAGACTTTCTGAAAAAAAGTGGGGTGGGGATGGGACTCGGTCTCCCATTTAGCCACTAGTCCGCTCTTGCAGAGTAGACTTCGTACTTTAATTCACCACACCCACCTTTTGTCCCATAACTTCCTTCAATCAAAATGTATTTCTATAAAAGTGACATCGTTTGGTGCAGAATTGGTGAGGGTAAATAGAAATCCTGGCATACTATCTCTTATCATTGTGTACAAAGTAGAATATTCAAATATACAGTATGCATATTTTACTAGTACTGTTTGCATCCTGCGGTATTGTAGTACTATACTGGTACGTCATACGTATAGTGTTAACGTAACTCACTTGTGTAATATTTTCTTAAGAGGCCATGGGGCATATTGTCACATGCATTGTATATCTTAGCCTACAGATTATTAGTTCACATGTTCTTAAAAACTGATATCTTTATGGTGTAAATAATAGACAGACTATAGTAGAAATTGGGAAGGACTAGTGCTCAATTCAATTACTCGTCCTGAATACGAGTAGCTGCTGAGCCAAAACACTTTCAGCAACGTGTCAGAACGAGTAACTTTTGGGGAGGACTAGTACTTTTTTAAAGTTACCGGTCCTGTTTGAAGAGTACCTAATACCTATTGGTAACTATTGAGGCCTTAACTGGGAGACTCGATTCAATGACAAGACATAAGTGGTCACTTTGGACAGGTGGACACTAGAGTGATGGTTTTCTTAGAAAGTTTTATTCTTTGTTGCATTGCATCTGGAGCTAAAATCTGGCATTTATTATTATACTTAGTTCTATTTTTTATTCAAACTATATAAAAAAAAGTTTGTTTTAACACCTGTCTAGATAACATGAATTGAGAGACTTTTAAGTGTTAAGTAGGACATTTTAATAATTTTATGCTTCTGATAGTTGTAGTTATTTTATGGGTGTGTTGGACAGTCAACTTAACAATGTGCATGCATGTATGGTTTTGGAATTTTATTTCTGTTGCTGAAAAGTGAATTCTATCCCATAGGTGCTTGTATTGGTTGTGGTGTCAATTTTACATCAATTCTCAAAAGGAGGGTATGTATCTTTATTTCTAAAATTAGGTTACTGTGTAAAGTGCTATAGGTATGGCTTATAGATTTTTAATAGATTTTTCGTTTGGTGAATGTTTTATAATATGGCCAGTGATCATTTAGTGGGTACCCTTTTATTTCAGAGAACATGCACGTACTGTGGCAATCACTTCTGCTCAAAGTGCTGTAGCTTCAAAGTACCAAAGTCCCTTTTTGGGGTCACAGGTAATGGAATTGCTTTTTTTTTTTACAATAATATCTGAAGGATTGACAATAGATATAAAACATTGGTATTGTGTGTAAACTGACTATACATTTCCAATAATTTATATTCATTTCTTTTGCTACTGTTAATTATAGTCTAAAATTAGTATAAATAAATTTCAGAAAATAATAATTTATGGTAGTTTTTGATTTTGACGTTTGCGAGTTACTCTCCTTTTCTTGAAAAAATTTATAATAAAAAACTGTCCTAAATTATTACTTTCTGAAATTTATTTACATTCATTTTTTACTATAATTAACTGTAGCAAAAGAAATCAATACAAATTATTTGATATGAAACAAACTACTGTACACCAACAAATAGAATTTTTGAATGAATATACATTAATTCTAGAAATGATAGAAACTCATTGAGAGTTGTTTCATGGTTTTAGCTCCTACGGCTCAGCAGGAGATGGTTCTGGTCTGTCACTTCTGTAACAACTTCCTCACAGCTGGAGACAGGGAGAAAAAGTCAGTCTGAGGAGAAATCAAAGTCGGTACCAAGTAAATTGAGCTTAAAGTTTGCTTTGGTTAATCCAATAGTGTATTTTGTAAAAAAAGAAGATTTTTGTAAGTTTACATTAACCAGATTTATGTGTAAAAGAATTTTGTGACTTTTTTTCAATGGACCAACATAAAAAGCATTTTAAAATCTGGACATTAGGTTCCTTATAATATTTTTAATACCAAAATATTTCAAATTAACAATTAGAATTTATTGCATGAGAATTCACTCATATTTGGAGTTTATGTTCAGGATTTTATTTAATCAATAGGTTATTGTTTCCCCATGTTTTGCTATGGCATAGTCTTTGTAAACTTACAAAATTAGATGGTTATTAGGTGAAAAATGCATTGAAATGGTTCTCATTTGTGCATTTGACACTAATTTAATGTTTATTACAATGTTAACTTATGTTTTATGAAGTATTTGTGTTCTGTGTGTTCATCTTACATTTCATATTACAATCAAATTGTAAAATAACTGTCACAGGGTGTTATGTATACAAACATCTTCAATGCTTTTAAAGTAATAACAAATGCTGGACCATTTGTTATGTCATATACATTCCATTTTGAATTTGTAAAGTAATCAAACTTGTCCAACATTAAAGTAAGATGATATAGTGTGTTACAACAAAATTTGGACGATTTCTGTCATCTTGTGATATTGATGGAAGGTTTGAATAATTAGCTATTACTGAGGTAAAGTGAGTATGGTTATGATCACTAAGAAACCTGAGAAGATTTAATTTGGTTTAAATTTGTTTCATACATAATCGACACAGTGCTCGATTCTGAAGGTTAATCACATTTTGTGGACTTGGTGATGCAGTTATAGTTCTATTGATTGGCAACATGACTGTGTAATCATGTACAGTTTGAAAAGTATTCTTGGTAGTGTAATGGTTAACGTATAGGACATCAAATGATGGTGATGACACCATGTAAAAGGTGCAGAAGCTGAAAAAGGTATATGCAAATTTTGCAAAAGTTGCTTACCATAACCTGCCTCGTGCTAACACCATATGCCTGTGATATTCAACAGAATTGGTGGCCGCAAAGTATCCATCTAAGACAAGACAAACTGAAGCCATTTGAAAATAAAAGATGGAATATGAATTTTGTGCAAATGTGAGGGTGAGGGACACCACGTTTCTAGAGCAATGCAGGTTTAATTCTTATGCATGAAATTTTCTTACAATGTATTTAGATAGCAAAGTCATGTACAAATTGGTGGTTTAATAGATTCATGATTGTCACAAATAATTTACATATAATCTGAATCGAGCACTGGTCTTTATGTAGGAGGTTTATTCTAATAACTCAAGTCTGTTGCATCAGTCAGATTAGTGACTTTTATCCTCTAGATTTATAGTTTTGTGTTTTTATTGTAAAATACACAAATGTAGATGTAATTATTTTTTCAGTCGAACACTATTCTATAAGATGACAAATTTCTCACAGTATTACAATAAATGACCATAATAATGTTTGTAAGTATGAAAATATGGCATCAATTTAAAAGTGTAACGTCTGGTTGATGAAAAAAGATTAAAGGTTTTTTGTGGCACATCAGATTTATATTGTTTTTTGTTAGAATACTGGCATATTTACCATATGCTCTAAATTTCACTGGTGCTTTATGTGGATGTAAATCTTTTCACAATTTTTCTCCCAACTGGGTTTGTGATAGAATGCTATTATAGTTATATGTTATTTACTACTTTTTCATGTTTATTGTTCTGCATTTCTGATACAACAGTGTGATTGAACATGTCCAATTGCGACCGGTCATTTTTAAAATTAAAATGCTGTTTTATTCAAAATAATTTATTCTTGTGTAAAGTTTTGTGATATATATATAGTTCATTTTTCCTCCATTTCATGCAGTGTACATCTATTAGAAAATTGATAAAATTTACAACAAAATAAACACATTTACAGCTATTTACAAATTATCCATAGAAATTATAAAAACAATGTCAGTACGAGTACAAGTGTCAGTACTAATGATTCAGAATGTGACAAAGAAGTGAAAGTACACAGAAATTGAGTTTCGTGGATGTTTAATTACTTTGGAACACTATATTTACAGAAATAGTGAAATGAAGTACTTTTTTATGTGGATAAGATTTTAAATATTTTTTGAAAAATGATACGTTTATTTGAAGTATTGATTTTGATGAATGTTATTGGTACAATTCTTAGTAATCTATTGTTTTAGCGAGTGACTATTCCAGCTTTTATGTTCCATTTGACCTGGACTTTGATGACAAGTTATCACGTTATTGTGTCAACCGTAGCATTTATTTAGTTTTTGTTTATTGATATAATCTAGAATTATATAAGCTTGCGTTTGCTCAAAAAAATTGTGACGGTCATTTCAATAAAGTGCAGATGACATACGGTAGAGTATGTTAATTATTGACTAATTGTGTGAATAACTTGAACGTTAAAGTGCATGAAATTCAAATGGGATGGGAGTGTCAAACAATTTTAAGAGGATTGGTTAACAGTTCATTGATTGATGCAGTAGCATTTTAATAAATCAATAATTATGAATCAGAATACATTATTGTTAATCAACAAATTCAATTGGATTTTTTTTTTAAAAATATTTAAGTATGTGCAGTGCCATTATTAACCAATCAGTATTACTATGAAACAGGTTTACAGGTTATGGCTTTTCTGCTTTGTATGAACTATAAAACAATGTACTGGATAAGCAAAATATCATTGAAAATATGAAATGTGTTTAGTCTGGAATAAATACTTGGTCTTGGTTGAATATTCACTGCCACCTTATTAGGATTATGTAGCTGTCTTTATGTATTGACAATTTTGCCTTTTCACATTGATGATATTGCTGCATGATAGTTATTTATAGGTGATAATAAATATATGCACAAAATATTAGTTTTGTATTTTTTTTATTTCAAACACGATTTGGTAACATGCAAATTATCACAATAACGCCCATAAAAATAGTAAATAAAACAACAGGTGTCAAGAAGCTCCAGAGAGGCCAAAGTCCCACATTCAAGCTGGAACAAATGAATAAAACAATAACCTTTACAAAATCAATGAAGTGCATGGCGAGATATAGAAAAAAGACCATAGATTATTAAATATAATTATCAAATCGATATTGTGGCTAATTTTTAGTTCAACACTCCAGGTTTTATAATAATAACTACATACCAAAAGGAACCAAATGCAAAAGCTGCAGTGGCTATTGGAATGGCTGCTGGATAGTGATGCTCCCAGTGATCCGCATCAACTTTTTTGTAGTAGCTCAAATATAGAATGAGAAATAGACATATCCCAACATTGACTCCAATCATCAGAACGCCTATGTTGAACCACCATCTGTAACAGGAACAAATTTCAGTCTAGTCTTGCTAAAAAGTTGACATGAATGAATAAATGTTATTTATTTTGAGACTGCAAACAAATACATACAATAAATTTTTTCTTAATTTGGATGGTGTAAAAAGTACGGTAGTTATTTATATTATGGCTTACCGTACTACTTTTGGGTCTGTGAAAATGACGATTGCAAAATTGGTATAGTAAATAGTTCCAGCTGCAGCCATGAGCCACACAAAATTTTGAATGCTGTATGGAGATTCTTTCTTTGGAGGCTTAGACTTCCGATTTGGGTCATGTTCATCTCTGATAATTTCTTGATGATCAATTAAATTTTCATCAGCATCGCCACCTACAATGCATATTTATCAATCAATAGA